>QXEO01000512.1:0-692687 GCA_007115705.1 Dactylis glomerata
TGCCAATATCGGCTCACGTGCTCGATCGAGCTAGACCCTTCTGAACCATTAAATTTTGAGAACTCAGGGAGCCGATACTTGGGTGGAAGCGGAATCAGATCATACTCGTTGGGGTACGGCTTGGAATAGCCGATTGTTCTCCTCTTCGGCACGAAGCCGAACTGGTCTCTCAAGATGGTACTGATTTGCTCCACCGTTTGAGCTGCAGGGGCTAAATTCTCATGACTCGTTCCGGTGGCATACTTAGCTAGCCACGCCTGTTTATCAGCGTCCATCCCGGACATCCCTGCTCCCGAAATCCCTACTCCAGAAACACCTGCCCCAGAAATCCCTGCGGTTGCAATCTGGTTCGTGCGCGTCAGGCTGTTGCAGTCCGGCACGTATGTGCACACATATCCATGTGGGACTTCTTTAGGTGGCTCAGACAGGAATTGGTAATCGCCAGGATCACCTCCAATCTTGTAGACGACGTACGCCGGTGACCCCGGTGGCTCCAGAGCTGCAAGCGTGAATGGTAGTTGTGGCCTGGTCTGGAGCGGTCTTTCTCCCTGGTGAGTCCCTAGGGTAGGCCCCGACGGAGAGTACTGATGTTTCATGATCTCCTGAACCACGCGAACCGCGACGCGCTCGAAAGCGTTCACCAGGCTCTCAGAATGGCGGTGAAGAGAATGAGCCACCATGTAATTGACTTCCTGTCGCAGAGCTCTGGTGCGATCCTCTGAAGGAACAGACAGATCCACCTCATCGAGAGCGCCTTCGGGTGAGAACCCTTTCCACCTGATGCCATGCTTACGGGTCCTTTCAAAAGAGCCGATGAGATCGGCTTCGAAGAGAGCTTTGATATCATCATACCTCTTCTTGTGCTCATCAGACAGATCGTCGTACGTGATTGGTCTGTCCCCCATCGCAGCGTCAGATGTTGATGCAGATGTTGTTGAGTGTCCCACTGGGCGTGCCAGAATGTGTTGCCTGTCAAAACCCACCGGCGAGCAGCGACGAGCAACACGAAGAGCCGGGAGGCTCCCAGAGCTGCTGGTGGGCCCTGGTCCCTCGGTCAACGGCCCGCAAAACTCCGGCACACGTCCTGGCTGATGCAAGGGCGTGCCACCTGACCTATACCTGATCAGGAAGGTGATGGATTGCTTCGATTGGTTTCCTGCATGGCAGACATGTAAACATTAAATACGAGCCTCGATCGGCTCTCAGGTTTCCCTGTGAATCGGCTCAGGTAGCCGATTGTCCCATGGATCTGCATTGGATCTACGATAACACGGGGTTTTGCTTTAACAATACAAGTCAAATCGATCTACGACAGTTTAACGCTTTCACCACATAATTGGAACATCCCACACGTAATTGAGCCTGGTAGATACGAAAGATAACAGAAACTAACCCTAGAGGAGGCCAAAAAACCAACGTAGAGTCAATTCCCGGAACAACTCCTCTCGAATTAGCAAACCATATCCTTACGTACTACTGGACCGTTCAACCCGTTTGTGAGGCCTGACCATGCGGATATTAAACTAATCCTTGGAGAACAAGGAACAACTATGACAGATTGAATCGACTGAATAAAGATCAAGCAAGATGCTGCCCTTACACCCAAAATAGGTGCAAAGGCAGCGAGATCTCTAGGGGCAGCATGACTAAGCAAACAGAAACAAAAGCACTGATGCTAGCCCAAACAGATCTATGATAACAGTATTACTCGCCATCAACAAGGCTTCAGTACGAGCAACACCAAATAACACATAAGCAGATGCTGCCTAGATCGCGAGATGCGATCTAGGCAGCACGACGCTTACCTGAAAGAAACCCTCGAAACAAGGGGTGGCGATGCGCCGAGATTGTGTTTGTTGCGAACGTGGTCGTCCTCCTTTCTCAATAACCCTAGGTACATATTTATAGTCCGGAGACTTTCTACCTTTGGAATAAACCTAACAACTCTATCTCTTGTTTAAACCGAAACGTACTCTATCATAATATACAGATACACGGGCAATTAGCCCAAATCCACGCGCAAGGCCGATCCAGCCTCCAAGCCCATCTTGATTACGGCCCACCTCCTCATTTGGCCAGAATGTGGCGATAACAAGGTGTTACTCTGAATCATGCCTTGTTGCAAGGTTCAGTTATGAACTGTTATAACTTGTTTTGATAGATTATGATTCCTAGTTGTAAAACTAGGAAGATGATTTAGTCAAAAATCTTTGGTACTGGTAGTGTATTAAGATGGCTATGATTTATGCTAAGCTGTTCCTGGTATGCTCTATTAGCCCTGATTGAGTTGTGCATACTAAATTCCATTAATTCAGCTGTTGTTGCTGTTAATCAATATGATTCCTGGCAGGTTTAGCTCAGGAAAATGATTTAGTTTACCAATACCTGCAAAAGGTTGTTTCACCGCAATAGTGAGGAGCTGTGGTGAGGTGCATGTCCACTATGGACATGTGCCCAGCAGCTCCTGCTCTGCTGCTATTTTTCATTGGTGATCTTGCCTATTTTTGCATGAGCCAGCGATGCTGGTCTGAGGCTAGTGATAGGTAGTGAGGCGCACTACATGTTTTTGTGCCCACTGCTGTGATTCTGAACTTGTGATAACATTACTTGTGTGGTTGAGGTGCATGTCCATCAGGACATGTGCCCAGCACAAGCTTGCTCTGTGTAGCTTCAGCTGTTGCTACAGTAATTTGCCTATGAAGCAAAAGCTGAGGCTTTTCCATGGATGTATCCATTTGGCTTTGCACAAAATTTCTCCCAATGATGTACTGAGCAAAGCATCACTTTGCTAGTCTGAGGGAAAATCTATCAAGACCCAACCATGCATGCAGTTGATTTGTTTATCAAGCAACTGCTAGTATTCAGTGCAGAATACCAACCTGTCGTGGAATCTTTGGTGTTGTGGTCTTGATGCTGATCTGCTACTTCTTGCTGGTGGTTGTGGCTTGCTCCTGGCTTGCCCTTCTCCTCCTGGTTCAGCTCCTGGTGGTTTGTCCTTCTCCTTCTGAATGGCTTCTTGCCCTTCACCTCCTAGGATTGCTGCTGGTTGCTTGCCCTTCTCCTCCTGGGATGGATCTTGAGCTTCAGGTTTTAATCCATGGATTTGCTGGATGGTGTTCAAGTGTGTTTTGGTGCTGTGTGCAAGAACAGTGGTGTTCTTGTGATGGTCAAGTGCTGGTCGAGTGAATGCTGCCTTCCCTGGCCGTGCTCATCACCTCCAGCTGCTGGCTCAGCTGGGTTGCTGTGGTGTTGCCAGCAGCTCACTCAGTCAGTGTGACTGAGCTGCTTGTAAGCTGTTTACCTGTGTGTGTCACAGCTTCAGTCTCATCCACTCCCTGGACGTGTTGTGATGGTTGGCTTGATACACAATCGATTTGTACCCAGATTTTTTTAATAGAATAGATACTATGCTTGATCAATTACACTCAATGATGCAAATGGCAATATAATTGCCAAAGTCTGAGAGTACTAACCCTAACACATTCTCTTTTTCTTTTTGTTTTATGTTTCTTTTGCAGATTGTATGATCAAGATGGAGATCATGAAGACTATTGTAGATAGTTTAGGTGTTTAGATTCTTTTTGTTTTTTTGTGATGTAAATGTTTTTCTTTATCAAATATTTGTAAAGACATTATATGATTGTATGATATTAATAAAGTAATATTCCTGTTATTATTTATTCATCCTTTAGTTTTAATATTCCAACTCAATTAATATTGAGTTTTGTTTTTTAAATAATTAATTATTCTAAATTCAACAGCAACCTATATTTTAATAAAGTACCATAAAAACTTAACAATAACATCAAGAGTTCATCACTAAGCCCATAACAATCCAATAACAACTAACCCTAAATGTTATCAGATAGAAGCTTGCTCACTCAGGGTTTTGAATTTGCGAAAAATTTATTCGGATTTTCAGATGCATGAATGCACAAAGGTCCTAATTCTACCCTTCGATTTTCGTAAACGCTGGGTTATTACACACAGTAGCGTTGACATTGACAAGACACCGCTCGGGGACTATGAGAATGTAGGGTTGGATGATTACAATGGAGAGGAGGATGATGAGTGTGAGGAGATCGAGAAGGGAGTGTTCGATGGAACACAACCGGGCAAAGGGTTGTCAAAGAGAACCTCCAACTACTCGGTTGAGGAAGATGTGAGTTTGGTGCCGGCATGGGAGACTATCTCTCTCGACTCCGTCAACGGCACCGATCAAACGGGAAAGATATATTGGCAAAGAATTGAGGACAAATTCTTTCACTTCTTGCCTCGTGGGGAGACACCCGCATGACCTCGGTCATATAGGTCACTCCAAGGGCGTTGGGACGTGATCAAGGCCAATTGTAGCCGTTGGAGTGGATGCTTGGAGCAAGTGATCAATGCCCCCCCCCCCCCCAAGGGGAACCACCAAAACGACAATGTGAGTACCATCTATTCAATTGTGTGCTAGTTATATGTGCTTCTATTCCATTGTGTGCTAGTTATATATGCTTCTATTCCATTGTGTGAATTTATATGTGCTTCTATTCCATTGTGTGCTAGTTATATGTGCTTCTATTCCATTGTGTGTATTTATATTTGCTTCTATTCCATTGTGTGTATTTATATTGGTTGTGCTAATTATATGTGTAGGATGGCTTTGCAATGGAAAGGCTCAGGCAAATGACGGTATCAAAAGGGAGATTATTTGCCTTCAAACATTGTTGGAAATTGCTTGAGAATAGTGAGAAATGTGCTAGAAGGGGTTGATTCCCTACAATGTTTCTGAACTAGGCATTAAACGGTTGTGTAAAACTATGTTATTTCAAACCATTTAGTATCGAACTATTGTTGTAAACTTGGAGCTAAAACCCTCTATTTGCATATGTTGTTCCTGTTACAGACCGATGCGGGCGCTGCGGCCGGATAGACCCCGCATCCCGACCGACATATTGAAATATTTCTTATGGTCATTGAGGGATGCGGGATCTGCCCGACCGCAACGCCCGCATCACCGAAAAACACTTTTACCGTCCCCGCAGCTGCCACGAGCGCGAATGCGGGATCTGCTAGAGTTGCTCTTACAGCAAAGTTAGGCGACAACAAAACCGCAAGGCTCGAGAGGCCAAATCACGACCGTGGAGAAGGGAGTAGATCGTGTCTGATCCTGCCCCGCACCGAAAGCCACAATGCGTGCCTATTCTCCATCATCACACGCCCAGGCCGCGCGACATAGACAGACGCCGCCGATAAGACAACTCGATCGGCCCGGCCGGACGCACACGCGTTTCTGACACCACACAACAGCAGCGAAAATTACACTGCACTAGTGGGAATCGCACTGCTCGGCCAAGCTCAAAACTCCGGCTCCACCACGGCCGGCGTTGTCTGGTGGTGGTGGTAGGTCTGCCCTGCCGGAGTGCCGGAACGTGGCCCGGCCGGCCGGGCGGGAGGGCGCAAATGGGAACAAAAGCCTCCTCAGGCCACCACCGGACATACCCACCGCCACCGCCACGGCTGGCGCGGCGACGCTGGCATAGAGCAGACTACGAGGCGCTACTCCAGAAAGCTACAGACACTGAAATACAGGAGCTGCAAGAGGAGATCCAAGAAGCTTCCGGGGCGCTAACCCCAAAGCACTGCCACTGCCACGGACAAATTAAACGCGGCATTAATAATCTTGATTGATGGGAGTACCACGATTAGTCACTCACTTCACTTCAGCTAGGAGTACGATTAAAGCAAGACAGACAAATAATAATGAACCTAGGAACAAACAAGCAGCAGCGCCTAGCTAGAATTAGTAGCCCTCTGATCGGTACCACGGCGTACGGCACGGCCGCTGCGGGGGAGGCATGCCGGAGATCAGGGGATCGGTTACGCGAGCTGCATGCTGACGACTCACTGGGAAGCACGTTAAAATTAACCTAATCCTGCTACCGATTAGAACAGAACAGCTCGGTCGGTGCTCGTTGCTAGACGCTGATGGGGGAGGGGGAGGGGGACGAGACGGCCGCGCGCGGAGGCGAGTCGTCGTCCGTGTCGTCGTCGTCATCGCCGTCGCCGGTGCCAGCGCCCACCCCAGCTCCGGCGCCGGCGCCCATGCCGGCGTGTACCGGGTTCATGCCGACGCCAATGCCGGCTGCTGCGGCGACGGAAGTGGGCGAGGCGAGCTGGTTCTTGTGGTTGTGCATCCAGACCTTGAGCACGTTCCGCGGGACGCCGATCTCGACGCAGAAGCGGTCGAGCGCGCCGCCGTCGTCGCGGTTGATGCGCCACCCCTGCCTCTCGGCGAAGTCGCGCATCAGCACCTTCTGCTCCGGGGTGAACTTGGTCCGGTGCCGCTTCCGCCCGAAGCTCCCGCTCCCGCCGCAGCCTCCAGGGCTGCAGTCGTCCGCCCGCGGCGGCGTCTCCGACCCGGCGCGCCCGGCGGCGGGGTCCAGCAGGCCGTTGGTGCCACGCGGCGGGGGGCACGGCGTGGTACGGCAGCGCCAGCTGGGGCGGCCGCAGCGGCGGGACGAAGCCCTGCAGCACGGGGTGGTGGTGCGGCGGCTGGTGGTGGTGCGAGGGCGGCGGGGGCGGGCTGAAGAAGAAGGGCGGCGAACCGGCAGTGACGCCGAGGCCGCCGCCGCCTGCGCGGCGGTGGAAGCTGCGGTGGCACCCGCAGGCGGCGCACTTGAAGGAGTCTGGGGAGGCCGGCATGTACTCGCCGCAGCCGTCGAAGGCCTGGCCGCCCATGGCCGCCGCGTGGTTGCGCAGGCACTCCTTGTACTTGGCTCCCCCTCCGGCTCCGACGCCGGCGCTGCCTCCCTCGTAGGGCACCAGGCTCAGGTGATCCATCATGTCCGTCCCGCAAGCACGAGGCCTCACCACCACTCGCTCGCTCGTGGCCGTGTTCCACTCTAGCTAGCTCGAAGATGAGGGCTTTGGCTATCGCTTTCGAAGCGGCGGTAGAAGAAGCGACCACCGGCCAAGGAGGGAGCTAGCTAGGGGGTTTTATCTGCGCGACCAGAGTCAGCCATCAGGTGTGAAAGATTAGGTTAGCGGAGTATACGTTCGTTAATGCGACGACTTTGGACGTGATGGTACAGAGCAGAATAACCATTACTTTATCCGCCGGACTAGGTAGTTACTTACCACTCGCAGTACATGCAATTAAGTGATATGTACTGTGCAGTATCAGATGAACCAAAGCAGCAGTACACAGAGTGCAAGGTGGTATTTACTGTGCTGAATGGTTTTAACCAGGCTACTCGCAAGTAGCAGTACAGTTCTTAACTCTACAGTAAAATTAACCGGTGGTTAAGGACGGAGGCGTTAGTTTTGCCGGCAGATCACGCGGTTGAGGTGCCACGTGGCCTCCGGATTGCATGGCTCCCGGGCCTGCAGGCGCCACGTGAGACGGGGGCGGTGACGGGACGAGACAATGCGTGTTAACAGCGGCAACGTGTCGAGCGAGCACTGGGTGGGCGGAGACTATTGCTAACCGGCCACAGTTAACAGCCCGGGCCCGCCATGTGTAGGTGCGTCAGATGATTCGGACGGACGGCGGTGATGCGATCGGACGGGGTCGGGTGGTGGGGGATGAGGTATGGGCTAACTGCCACCCAAGCGGCCGTGCCCGAGCCACAGGATCTTCTGTGCCCCACTCGAACCAACGTTTGTCTGAGCGTGCTGCTGCTCGGGTGGCTTCGTATTAGGGCGTGTTTTGTTGTTCACAAAGTTTGTTATCTGCTGCCTGGTAAAAGAACGATCGTTTGGCTGTCTAGAAACTAGTAAAATGGCTCTTACAGATTCTGTAGCACCGTGTGTTCGTGAGATGATTTTGTATTTGGACATCTTTTATTTCTTAAAACTTTTAAGCATTACGATTCGCGCTGTGCATAACTACAATATTATGTATCATTATGAGTATTTCTAGAGTCACTTAAGAAGAAGATGGTCTGATACGTAGGTTATGTGGCCATCTATGTTGAGAAAAATATCTCTCGTGTAGTTTTCAACACCGTACAAACCTCTACAAAATACGTCTAGATTTTTCACAGGATGTAGAAATGATCACAACCAGAGAGTATTGGTGGATAGATATATAACCTGTAAAAGAGAAGAATTTTTATCATTAAACATTTTATTATTTCTATAGAGCCATAGGGACCAAATTAAGATAATCGCCCCCACCACCCTAATAAACGTTCTGAACATTATATCATCTTGATAAAGATACTCCCAAGAGATTTGAGTTTTAGCATATCTTTGTCTTCCAATTTTTTATTAACATCGACATGGAATCTACAGAGAATTTAAATTCCATTAAAATTCATCAATTTCAGCTCGAGTTGGACGCTAGCCAAACGTTATAGTAAGCTATTCGGTCAAAGTGACAAGTCTAGGACCTAATAAATCTCTTCTGAATGTCATATTCGTCAAAGAGGTCTCTAAAACCGCAGCAATAGTATCTCTCTTATGACATGAAATATTATACAAAGCCGGATACTGTTTTCGGAAGGTGGTATGTCCTAGCCACTTATCTTCCTAGAATCGTATTTCTGAACCATTCTCTATCGTAAATGATCCAAAGAGCAACAACTGTTTCAGACTAGCCCAAAAATGTAATAGGGCACTTTAGCCAACATATTTTTCTCCTTAGGAGGGTGTGCCAAACAACGTCCTCAGTAAGTAGCTTGAACAAGCATTTATCTAGTAGGACTGTATTCTTGACCTCAAGGTCATGAATAAATAGCCCTCCCCGAGCTCTGGGTTGGCATTCCACACTTCATTTAGCTAGTTGATACTTATTTTTCTCGCGGATCCCCTTACCAAAAGAATCTAGACTCAGTTTATGTAAGACTTCTTTTGGTATTAGAAAAAAGGATAACATATACAGTACCATATTTGTTACTTGTTATTACTGAATTGATGATCTTGTAATACATTTGATCATACAAAGACATTGTTAATGCATGATCCTTGATCTTGCAGTCATCTCTTCAATTCGTATGTGCACTAAGTATGAGGCTATTTTTTGACAGTTGTTTCTTTTCATTGGCTGATGGTTTATAACCTGTAGCATAACCTCGTGCAAAGGATGATTCAATGGTACCTTGTGGATTGTACAAGCACAATGGTTGTGCATGTTACTTGATATGACTAGAATCGCCACTTTCCAATTTTGGCGATATTCATACGAGACACTTCCTTGATGTTCATTATTTTGGCGTTGTGATTTTTATTATGGCCAATGATTCAATTGTGGCACAATCTAGTGCAAGAATTACTATATAGTACCTTGTTCTTATGTATAAGGACAATGCTTAATGCTTGTGCATTTGTGTTGCTCGTTTGAAGCAATCCCTTTGCAATGTGTGTGCTTATGTATGAGGCCGCATCAGCTTAACTTATTTTTTTGTGCATTCTCCTTTGCAACGTTGATGCATGTTCTAATTTGCTTCTATTACAATGATTTAAGATGATGATGACCGATGCTAGCCCTAGTGTTGGGCATGAATGATAAAAAGAGGCTTGAGAATGCAGCACCTACAAGAGGCCGAGAGGTAGGCCACCCAAGATTGGTCACTTTCATGACAAGGTTTCTCAAACCCATTTTGATAAGTCCACCTTAACACATGTGTTGGATTTTGTTCCAATCCATGGTGGCTTCTGTCCCTACCTCGACATGATCCCAAGGACCATCACTCTTGAGATGAACACTAGATGCAGCTCGATGGTGAGGTTGAAGGGTGTTAATAGGAAGGTTTGCAATGGACCAAGTGTGGCTACTCTTTGTTGTAGGTCACCATATCAAGGTCGCCTACTTTTTTGACCTTCAAGGTGATGAGGGGTCACCATCTTCGACTACGACATGATTGAGGTGGTCAAGAAGCGCCCCGAGCATGATACAGCTCTTGCGGGAAAATATCTAGCGATACCACAATATATATGATACAATTTCTTAAAATTTGAATTTGCGAGTTTTGAAAAATTCTAAAATAAATATGTAGATGTTCATAAGATATGTGTTTACATCCCTAGGTTTTGGTAGGACGAAAATGAAAATAAACTAGGAGAAACAAAGAAGACAAATTGCTATGTGAATATTGTCATTTATATTTTTGTCTTTTGTGACACTATTCATGTTGGATTTGTCTTTTTTGTTTCTCCAAGTTTATTTCTAATTTGGTTCTAAAAACTTTAGGAATTGTAAACACATAACATCCATTTTCATCAAACCATAAGCCTTCCGGCATCGAGATTCTTCCATTGTAAAGATCCAATCCTAACATGAAGTGGAAGGGAGGATTGCAAATCCCGGTTTGTCCATGGGTGGATGGATCTGGGCCAAAGCATCCTGCAGGCTACAGAATTAAGCGCCATTACTGCGATTCGATCGAAGAGATGGTGGACGGATCACGCGTTACGGCTGATTGCGCGGCCTCGCCATAAACAGAAAGTTTAGGGGCCGGAGCCAGGCCATTTGCAGCAGCTGAGCGTAATAAATACCCGGGACATTCATTCAAGCCCGTCACACGGCGCTCGCTCGCTCGCACGCACCTGCAATCAATCCATCCATCCATGGCAGCTACAGTGATGCGGGTACACTCGACCGGGTCATCCGACCGTAGGGTAATAAAGAGGAGGGGATATCCGTGATACGTGTGGTTAGGTTACGTACAGATCTCGCTGCTGCTGCTAGTACTGCTAGTGCGTACGTGGATTCCGGATGGATCTTCGATTCTCCTGTGTGCTGGATTGGGTTTGGGTTTGGGTTTGGGCTGGGCCGGGTGCGGGTGCGGGTGAGAGCAGCGAATGAAATCGCGACGCTTATCTCGCACGTAAGCTGCATGCACGCACGCCCGCCCGTGCCTGATCCTTCTGCCAGAGCCACCTGCGTGCGCCGTGCGCGTGATGTCAGCGGCAGTTGTTGATGGAGGAGCGGCAATCAATGCGGTTCCCGTCTCCTCAAAGTCCCAGACCAATTTTTTTTTTTAATGTTACGAGTACTTGCCTGTTTTTTAACGATGACATGCAGTAACAGCAACAGTCTTTATCGAAAAAAGTAACAGTAACAGTGTAGTTTCACTCGGTCTGCAGAGAGCACGCGGCCTACGCCGGTTAACAGCCCAGCTATACAGCCCTAGCTTGCTCTTTCCGAACCCTGGCCTGATGCGTCAGGCAGCTCACATCTTGTCGTCCCTCCCTTCCCCTGCCGTGCGCCCTTTAGCTTTAGGTTTTGTTTGCTTGCTTGCGAGGATCAAAAAGCTGACGCGCCGGGCATCATTTCTACACCTGCTCACTCCTCCTCCTGCCTGCTTAATCTCTTCCTGACCGATTGATCGATGCGGCCTGCCCTTTTTGCCCCCCGCCTAGCTGCCTACGGGATATTTTGTTTGCGGTTACCAAGTTGTTTGACACAGGCTCACAGGTGTCTTTCTTGGCTGCAATCACATCGCGGTACCGCAAGTTGATGGCACAGGCTCACAGGTGTATTTCTTGGCTCACAGGGTCAAATTCGAATAGCCCAAATAATACCGGTTGAAATCGTTTGAACACAAATATCTCCGTTACGGTGACGACTCGGTGCTCCACTTGGCAGGATACCCCTTTACTGGTTTGCCACCGTGGCCACCAAGTGGCGTACCTCGTCCACGTAACCTTTCTCTTCTCCCCCCATTGTTCTTCAAGCTCCTGCTCCCGCTCGCCTACCGAGATCTTAGAGTACCACAGCGCTGCTAGCGCCGCGCAGGGGACATGGCCTCGAGGTTGAAAGCGGGTTCTCCTCGCTGCGGATCTGGCAAGATCGGGATCGGGAACTGGGAAGATCTGGAGGAGGCTGTTCTCGTGCTGGAGAAGTTGGGGTGGAAGCCAGTGATCATGCGGAGGTTGTTCTCGTACTGGAGAAATGGAGGCTGTTCTCAGCCTTCCATCAATTCCAGCAGCTCTAAGAGAAATGGAGAAGTAACAGATATGCAAAATCTGAATTCTCTCCGAATTTGAATATATACGATGAATACTCTCTGAATATGCACATATAACGCTGGATTCTATTATGTTGCTCTTGCTCTCTGGTGAATTGCAGATTATCATGTTCCAGGACAGCATCATCCTCTTGCTCTACTATGTCCTTAACTTAGTTATGATCATCAACCTTTCTGTCAACTGTAGCATTACAAATGTGATTATCTGCGGCATTTTTTTGCCAGGTATCCTCATCTGCTTCTCCTTCTTGACAAGTAGACTGTTCTGCTTCCGGTTGTGTTTCTTGTCCTGTTCTATGACTTGTATGAATATCTACTGGTGGTTGTGGTTCTTGAGTAGTTCCATGATTTCTGTGAAATATTACTGGACACCAATTCCTTGAACATTTCTCTCATTTCTCTGAGGTGATACAGTAGATATTATGTTGCCAAGTAGATGGTCAGTCTGACTGCTGGCTCATGTGCCCTTCCATGCTTGAGCAAATCACTTCTCAAACATTGCACAAATTTTGTGTGATCAGCATATAGGTTCAGTACTATCAACTTTCAGTCGATGTCAACTATGTGTGTATCATTAACTAATTAACTATTTTCTGATGCTGGAGTACTTAGATCATGTCAATTAAGCAAATCCACCAACTGAACAACTATGCTTTGCATGAAAACTAGCACATAAAAATCAACAAAAATGGTGCATTTTTTGAATCTTGCAAAGAACAGAGGGAACATGACAGCTTCCCGAGAAGGCTAGAGGGGGAATTGGCAGTACCTAGCTTTTAAGTAACAGCAAAATACAGATAATCATAACACGACAAAATATGTCAATTTAGCAAATCCGAACAACAGAAGATTATTCCATTGCTTGGTCATACAGATAAACATAACACAACAAAATATGTCTGTTACAAGCAGATAATCAATCACAGAGTCATTACACATCATCATACTAGTGTTCGTTAACTAAAGTTTAAAAGTAGAACACTTTAAGGTAACTAGTCTTCTGGCTATTCCCAACGATGAGTTTGGGGAGCCCCAGGCATTGTTGGGAAGATCCACATTGGCGCCTCCCACTCATTGTAATAAGTGGGTCCGTATATCAGTTCTGATCCTATTGCCGGAGCTCCTCCATTCATGTGTATACGGCTCCATTCTGGCACTGGCCTCTGGGTGTAGGGACGGGCTCGATGGTATGCAACAAACACACAGTCTTCTTGTAACAAGGACATGCCTTGTCCAGCAGATGGACCAGCTCTTCCAACATCAGAACAGGGTTCTCGGTGGAAGATTGGGTTGTTGATTCCAAGAAATACTGAAAGCCCGTGCAGATGCTCCTGCCTGATCCACACTGGACCATCAACAAGATCTTCGGCTTCCGCGCGAAGATTAAAGGGATGTCTTGCGAAAACGTGGCACCGTAGACTAGGATAAGTGCTCAACTGTATCCCATCTTCAAACTGTACATGAGCATTGCTGTTTCTATCACCATCTATCTGAATCCAAAGTAGATCGAAATTGCCATAATGGTAGGTATTGGATGCCAAGAACCAGGTAGTTTGTGAATTAGGCACTAGAACTTCATCAACGTCTTCATCCGGATCGGCAGGAAATGCATCTCCTTCAGCCGCATCGCCATCAACTGCAGCGGCTTGAGCCGCATCGCCAGCAACTGCAGCGCCTTCAGCCGCATCCCCTGCAACTGGATCCTCGATGGTCGGGGCAAGTATTAGACGCGGGCCTTCATCTGTGCATGCGTACGGAAGAAGATAAGCCACAATACAATAATGCAGTAAGCAGGTAGAACTACCTGTAAATTCAGATAGAAAGAGGGCATAACTCACCCCAAGTATGTGGTTCCCAAACCAGAACATCTCCTCGTGGTTCTGTAACCGCGTACACGCGGAACAAATCTGTGTGATCACCGAATAGATGAATTGCACAGGCGTCGACATACCTGCGAGGTGCAAGGTGGTAATTTTTGAGGATGACCCAGGCGTTGTCTTGTTGACTGTCTACATAGGCGATCAGTTTGTCAAAGATCACGATTGCTTCATAATGCCACTGATCACTGCATTTTTCCTTGTAAGGGGTCTTTGTAATCTTTATCTTCAGAAGCTGTAACTCACACTGCTTGTACGAAAACATGCATGTTCGAAACCTGGGGAAAATTCCAATATAAGCCAGTAATGGGAGAGGCAGAGTCACTTCTCTGTACATGTGGCGGATCTTCAGGAGGCCGTTATTCATGAGTAATGCCATCCAGTCACCGTTACTTCCAACCCAATGCCCTCTTCCATCGGAGTCATTGCAATGCACGTGTGCTTTAAGCATCTTCTTGTTTAACGGCATGAAGAGGGTGTCAATGCCCTGCAATTGAATTTGTTTGGAAACTTTGTAAAAATTAAGGTGTTCCACAGAAGGAAAACTTTGCTTGAATTGATGGAAAACTATATAGGTAAACCGTTACAAAAAGAGCGGTCGTGGGCAGAGCAACAGTTGTACAGCATTTTCTAAGCACTGCCTCAGCTGTACCCTCTATGTGAACTGTTAATAGGTGCATCAAGATACGTGCTAGTCTCTTTTTTCCCTCTCAAACAACTTCTCTTTTTTGTATCTGTCACTCTATATAACATTTGAATCTGAAACTTTGCAGTTTACTCAAAAAAAATTTGTTGAATTTTAAATAATTGAATAAGTTAAATTTCACACAAAAAATCAAAAATATTTTTCCCACATTCTAGTTGTAATATTACAGCGATCTGCAAAGTTTGAAATCTGTATGTTACATAGTTTGAGAGATATAAAAAAGACAAATTCAAAAAAGTATGGGAGTGTAGGTGAGACCCTGCTTAGACAAAAAAAATTCCATTCCAATTTTTGCTATTTGAAAAGTTATTGCATGGTATTCGACAGAATGCTAACTGGATTGCAAGAACATTGTTTGGTAAAAAATGATGTGCCTACTAGATGTTCGACAGAAGGATAACTATGCTTGAATATATCATAAACACATACAAGATGGAAAACTAAGTCCGTAAACCGAAACCCTAAAAGGCGTCATGGGTGGAGTAACTTCATTTTTCGGAAATATTGTATCTAAAAAGTCGATGCATGCAAGGTGTTCGACAGAGAGATTGGTGGATTGCAAGAACATAAACAGACAGGAGATCAATATATATATATATATATATAACAGAATACTGAATCTAGTTACTCTTACTTGTGCATCGCTATCATGTGGCCACGAGGATTCGTCGGCGTGGAGCAGGCCCGGCGCATCAAGCGGTAGATTAGGGGTCCCTCGAATGGCACGACGCATGCCAACCATGCCGACAGCAAGGCGAGCAGCGCTTAAGATATCGACCCGCTCGACTATGTTCTCAACCGATGGGTAGTGGAGATTACCCCACCCCATGGATTCGTGGTAACGATCAGCAATGGGCTCTTTTGGAGTCGAACGCTGATGCTTCCCCCCCTGGGGTTCGTCCCACCCGGACCCAGACATGACCTGTGCCGGCAAATGCGGGCGGCGGCGACGTGATGGAAAGAGAAGCGGCGATGTGATGGAATGGAAATGAGAGGGCGCAGCGGTGTTGTGGAGAAGATGGGGAATAAGGCGATGAACTGCCTAGCGAAGGGTAATAAGTGGAAGTTGGCGTTGGGAAGGGGAGGGGGGCGGCGGCGGTTCACTGTACAAGGAGTGGAAATAATATTTAATCTCCGCCGTGGGCCCTCATTGCAGCAGGCTTCGTGCCCGCCAGTGCAATCCGTGCAATCCGTGTACAAGGCATGCGCACGCAGTTCAAAAATTAGTTTGATGTCCATCTTTCTCCAACAAATTTTGCCATGAAATTTGTATTTTAAAGTTTCAAAAAAATTTGAAACAAAATTCTTGTGATAGGCATTGTTGAATGCTATAAACCGGTAGAAATATCAATATGAAATACTTTATATTCTATTCTACACAAAAAAAAGAGAAAATCTGACATATTATATAGTGAATAGTAAACGATAGAACACTATAATTTTATTAGATTTTACCATATTTGTGTAGCCTAGAATATAAAGAATTTCATATTGAAATTAGTACCGGTTTGTAGGATTCAACATTGCCTATCACAAAAAAAAGACAAATTCCTAAGAAAAAGATGTACTTTCTTACTACTATTTTAATACTATTTACATTCACAAATTTATCTTCTTATATCTTTCAAAATTCAACATATCTTTGTATGTATTTAACGCCAATTTTTTTGAAAACATAGAAGTTTGAGAATTTGAACTTTGAAAAATTCTGAAAGTGTAAGGAGCATCGATGCCCATTTGCACCAAATCCCTTGTCGAATCCAATGATACAGCTTTTATGAACTTTTCAAAATTCTGAAAGTGTTGGGAGTATATTATTTTACAAGGTACACACGACGGGCGCTTTGACTTGCGAAGCGTGACTTGAGAGTCATTGACATATGGGTCCCCCATGTGATGGGGCCCGCGTGCAGGGAGGGCAAGTCAGAGACAAGTTGGGCAGGTCAGGGCCTCGCTCTGGACATCAATGACACTCATGCGGCATGTCTGGGCATCTCCGGCAGAGCGCGCTCTGGACATCAACGGAAGGCATGGCCGCGCTCTGGGCATCTCCGGCCCCTTATACAGATACACTTCAGTACATAGGGAAAACACACTTACTAAATCATATATATAAGGATGGTCCTCGCTCGGACACTTACATATATAGGTGGAACGAACAGTACATGAATCTAGTATTGAGGGAGAGGACGCAGGCATCTTCTCATGATATTAATTCTACGGAATGCGTCGTAGCATACATACGCATCCTTTGCTGCGTAGTGGATATGCTCCGGCCATAGTTCCCGAAGATGCCAGGTGTTGTGTAGCTTCAGCTTGCGGAAATCCACCTTGTAGTCTTTGAACTTCTCGTCGATGATTTCCTTCGCCATGGTGGCCAAGCCGGTCCTGGCTTCGCCCGGGGCATTGAAGTGATCTTGTAAGTCCACGTGGTTTGGTATGTGGGCGCCCAGGGCTTCAAGCTTGGGGGTGTCTTGGCGCTTGTCCACAGATGCGAAGGAAATGTCGGGGCGGTTGAGGAACTGTATGAGTTCATGACAGTTCCTCGTTGCCATGGCTTCGTGCCAGAGTAGGCAGTGATCGCGCATGCAAAGTTGCAGGAGGGCAGCGCTGGGAGGCTTGGCGATGGTGTACTCGAGGTCGAGGCCAACGATCAGCTCTTGGTCCCGCTCGCCGAGCCAACGCTCAAACATGGCGATGAACTTGGCCGCCTCTCTCGGGTCGGTTGTGTGCATCACCGTGAGGACGGTGTCACCATGAGCAGGGACCTTGTGGTAGTCGGTGAAGACATTGCCGTCGATCTCCATGACGGCCGCGGCGCAAGGAGTAGGAGTGGAGGGGGGAGGGGGTTATCTCTGGAGAAGACAAAGTTGGGGATCCAATTGTTTTCCAGGCCGCGAGATCGTGGGATAAATAGTGCACGACGGGTCGCTGGCATGCCGCGTAAGTAAATGCAGTGTAGCGCTTAGTGGGTGCTTTGGAAGTTGAACCCCCCCACGCGAGCCCCCGTCGCTTCGTTTATGAGAGAAGAGGAAGTTGGGGAAGCAATTGTTTTGCAGGCACGCCGCGGTAAATGCCAGTCTAGCGCTTTGGAAGTTGAACCAGATGCTTCATTTCGTTTCTGAGAGAGCGCTAGACCGACGTGTCACCGCGGGCCCCGGTACTCCGGCCCACTTGTAAGTGAGAGGCTGCAATCGTGGGTAAGGATGTACATACGTTTACCCCCGCCAGGCAGCAATTAGAAAGTCTCGTTGTTGGGTCCCCTCGTTGTTTGACTACACGCAGCAGAGCGACAGTCTGAAAAAGGAGATAGCGTGCAAGGTGGGAATAAATCCGTTCTCGTCTGACACGCGGAAGGAATAGCGAACAAAATCTTACCATTGAAATGCTTCTTGTCGAGGTCACCTGCTCCATGAGCCAAACGAGTGAGACAAACTAGTCCAGGTTTAGCATCCAAAGCGTGTGGGGACCCACTTGTCTGGGTTAGGTTTGGTCCGACGTGTGTCTGGGGCCCCACTTGTCATAGTGTTCCGGGCCTTCATGGGGCCACATGTCATAAGGGTTAGGGTTCGTGGCCAGTGGAAAAACCCAAACAACTGAAGCGTGGTAGCAAGTTGTGCGTACCAGCGAGATGAGAATTGACAAGGCAGCGAGATTTCAAAGGCAAGTACATTGACGAGACACGCCGCAGTCTGACAAGGCGTGCTCAAGAGATCTCAGTAGCATCATCATCGCTCACTCTACTCTAGCGACTAGTTCAGTAGATGGAGGAGTTCCCTTCCATGGCCAATTTTTTCTCCCTTTGTTTGGCTATCCGTTCATTAAGCTAGGACGCCATATCTGGGTTCAGCCCCACCTTCATTTCCTGTATAAAATAAAAACAGGGTTATTTCTACCAACGACGCCAACTAAGGGGCTCCCCCAACTAAGTGGCAGTGGCGTCCTCCCAAAAACCCCATTACAGGTAAAGCACTCTACTCTCACCTAAGTCAGAATCGCAAGAACCCCAATGCATGTCAACACAATTAGAGAGTGCTTACCTCGCTGAGCCGGGGAAATGTGGGCACCGGGTTCTGGATCGCCGGCGCCATTTTTTGGGAGAGAGGCACACCCTGCAAAACCATCATGGCTCCTCCGGCTCTGGAACATTTAATTCCACGGTAATGAGTTATAGAGGAGGAAGAAGAAGAAGAACAAAAAGATGATGATGAAGAAGGAGAATTCGTCCCAGTACCCGGATGAGCCCTCGCCTGATTCAAGTTTTCCCTTCTCCACCAGGGAGAGCAAAGATTGGGCCTCTATGTGAGGGCTTTCTCTAATGGATGGAGCAAGTTCCTTCTGGCGGCGAGCTCTCTCCATTCGCTCCGCTTCCTGAGTCGTCAGGGGGCGGTTTCTCTTTCGAGGCATGGCTAGACAGAGCGGATGGGGGGCCGGGCAGGAGGAAGGAGAAGGAAGTAGGTGAATGAATAATATGGCAAGATAGTCAAACAGCCTAGCCCGTGGTCCAACCACTGCTCTCTGTCTTCTAGCCTTCTCATGCAAGCTATATGCTCCGTAATTGAAAAAATAGAGCCCCCGCCCGGCACGCGGGTGGATACGTGGCGCCGATTAACTGACGCTCACTGCCCCGTCCCATCGTGCCAGTGCCAGGGTCCTGGCTAGACACGAGAAGGCATGCCAGGACACGCCGGAAGATAAAATGCATTATACTATTTTATATATTAACTGAAAATGGAAGGGTCAAATATTACGCAAGATAAATTGCATTGAACAGAAAATGGTAGCTAATATGCATGGCTTTTGCATTTTCTTCATAGATTACTAACTTAACCACTAGCTAAACCCAGTACATGACGTCGTCGGAGTCGTCGGAGTCGACCTCCGTTGGGGCCTTGTCCTTGCCCTCTGCTTCATCCTCCATCGTGGTTGCCTTGCCCTTCCCCCTGCCCTGGGGTTCCAATGACCTGGTCATGGCCGTCTTCATGTCTCGCGCAAACTTTGCGGCGGCGGATCTTGGCTGCTCAGTGTTGACGCCGCCGTCCTCATCGTCCGATTCAAGATTGATGAACGGCACGGGTTTGAGGGCGGTCTTGAACCGGCCTACACTGCGAGGCCGGCTGGAGCCACTGCCAGACCTGCCCGATGTCGAAGAAGTAGGAGTTGGAGTAGATGCATTGCTGCTCGGTTCAAGCCACCATGGCCATCTGATGCGGCGGCGGCTTGACCTGCCGCGCTGTGCACGACCGGGCGTGGAGTTCCCGCTGTGGTAGTACGTACCACCGCCGTGGCTGAAGCCTGGGGTGGCGTGGCTGAGGCCTGGGGTGGAGCTTCCGCGTCGTGCGCGGGAGGTGTTGTAGCGGCCGGTGCGAGGCATCTGAACTACGGGGAGGGCTCGCTCGTGTGAAGAACAGGAGGCGGAGGCTAGTGTTCGTGGTGTCTGCCCAGAGGGAAACGTATCTTTTTGACAGGGTAGCTGTCCATGGAAGCACATTCCCCCAGCGACTGTGCATAGCTTCCACGCTTGTAAACAATACATTTTCTTAGTGTCTATGATGGCAATTTCATTGGTGGCATAGCTGCGTTGCACGATCCCACCTGTCATACTCAAACGGTCATATTCTGGGGGGCGCGCCCCCTGGTATAACTGCCGGATGCAAGAGCAGCGTCGTCACTCCGATTCTTCCTTCTTCCCATCTCCCCCTTGCACCTACGATTCTTATCCGGGCTAGCTCACATCTGCTGTTCTAGTTCCCCACCCAGTCCCTCTGTTGTGCTCTCCCTTGGGTGCAAGGCAATGGTTCGCAGCTACTGCAGTTCTTTGCGGGCGGAATCAGGGACGGCTCGCCGACGCTCCCCTATCCCGTACCGGAGTAAGCCCTACGACTATTCGCCGGACAAAATCTGTGACTGTGGAGTAAAGATGCCGAGATGGATTGCGTGGACGGATGAAAACGCTGGGAGAAGATTCTACAACTGCGGCATCCGCGCGGTATTATTGTAAACTAATCATGTTTGTTTGCCAGTTTAGTTATTTTAATTCTCACATCTTTCCTCTTCCTTTACTATGTTTTTGGCAGGAAGGCAAGGGCCGAGGCTGTGAGAAGTATGAGTGGATGGACGACCCGCTGCCAGTTTTCCAGAGAGAGCTTGTTCGTGATCTTCGTGATGCTGTATGGGAGAAGATGAAGGAGAACCGTGCGCTGCTTGATGAAAACAAGTTGCTTCTGGACCAACTTCGGAAGGTCGAGCAGAGTGCTGGTGTGCATGCTCAATTGCAGAAGCAAGCAGCCGAAATAGAGCAGATCAAGGTTAGGGCAGATGGTGGAAATAATCTGCTTTTCATATGGATATGTTCCATGGCATTTGCAGTTTATGTTGGCATTATGATGTCTAGCACCTGAAAAGCAGAACTGTAAGGACCCAAATATTGTGTAATGTGAAATGTTATCCTGTGCCATTTATTCTGCCTTTTCTGACTGTCCCTCTGAACAAAAACTCCAATATAAGAACATATGCATAATGTCAAACATGGCTTATTAAAAATGAGTACATAGTTTACAAATTACAAATTCCATAACAAATACAGTTCGGACAGAATTTCGGGCAGGTCCAGGGCCCCTGTTTTACAATGCACACACAAACACACATGTTTCGGAAAAACAGTTTTCGGAATTTTGCTGTATTACAGAGACGGAGCACTCGGTGGAATTCTTTGTGGTTGACTTCTTGGGGGTGTTCTCCTCGGTGGTCTTCTTTGTGGTTGACTTCTTGGGGGTCTTATCCTCGGTGGTCTTCTTTGTGGTTGACTTCTTGGGAGTGGTTTCCTCGGTGGTCTTCTCTGTGGTAGACTTCTTTGGGGTGTTCTCCTCGGTGGTATTCTTTGTGGTTGACATCTTGGGGGTCTTATTCTCGGTGGTCTTCTTTGTGGTTGACTTTTTGGGGGTGGTTTCCTCGGTGGTCTTCTTTGGGATTGACTTTTTGGGGGTCGTTTCCTCGGTGGTCTTCTTTGTGGTTAAGGGGGTGTTCTCCTCGGTGGTCTTTTTTGTGGTTGACTGGGTGTTCTCCTCGGTGGTCTTCTTTCTGGTTGACTTCTTGCGGGTGTTCTCCCCCTCGGTGCTCATCAACCACTCTGCCATAGACTGCGCGGATGCGTTCTTTCTGGGACAGGTCCTCTTGCATAGGAGCTTGCGGTTCCGCCTCAGACTATCTGTTGGACTAACCTTTGCAGTATTCTTTGGACTAAAATTTCGAGTACCAACCTTACTAGGGCTGATCCAATCCTTCATGGAACTAGGAATGTTCCCGTTACCTTCAGTTAAACCACCCCCCTCTGGATCAGCACGGGTGCCTACGCAACCGAGAAACAGTATATGGTTGCCCCCTCCATATTTCTCCAATGCCGCATCTAAATTAGGTTGACTGTTAACGCCAATCTCAATGAAATCTTGGATTCTTCTATTCCACCACACATATTTTACTTTTTGGTGAGATCCCAGCAGCAAGTTCTCACTAAACTTTCCAATCAGTTCAGCTATTTGTATCCCCTTTTAGCGATCGACGTAGACATCAACATCGTGTTTTGGAATGAGAACATCTGAGCCATCATCCAGTTCTGCAGTGTAGGGGTCGAATGTGGCCACCATTTTCAAAAGAGGAGGAGGTTCAGCAGCAGCAGGTTTTTCAACACCAGCAGGAGGTTCAGCACCTGGATAATGTTTACCAGGAGCAGGGTTACCAATAGCAGCAGATTTACTGCTAGGATGTGTAGCAGCTTGAGCACCAGCAACAGATTTTCTTTGATTACCAGCAGGAAATTTCTTGGATGCCCGGGCAACAACACCATCTCGTGTTCCACCAATAATTTTAGCATGCAAAATGTGGCCAGGAGAGTCTGCAAACCTTTCCAATTGATCTTCAATCTTTTCCATGTCCACATGTGTAACAACCCCCCGCGGTGATACCCATTCGAATTCTGCAGTTTGTGCGGAGCCCATTGGAACAATTCCACGAACAAGTTCAACCATCCCAGATATAGACTTGAAGCTTCTTTCTGCAACGAGCAAGTTTACCTTGCAACCCTCCGCAGCTACGGAGTTCCCATTGTCAAGCATACCAACGTACTCATGAATTTGTAGAGTGATGCTGTAATCTTTGCAAATCCTACTCGACATAAGGTTGGGGAAATAAGAAATGCTTGTTAGTGTTTGACTAACAAACATCTCCCCACGAAATATATCTTGATTTCCTACATCCAGCTAGCAGATACCGATGAAGAATGGTTAAATACATAAGAGAAGACAAGCTCACCTCCTCCGGCTGCTCAGGGTGAGACATGATTCCTGAGTTACGGGCCCTTCCATCCTCTGTGCTGCTCAGCTCGTCTCCCGGCGATGGCGATCTATCTCTACGCAACGGCTCGCTCCACATTCGGCATCACCGCGGGCCGTCGGGCGCGGGCACGCGAGCTTTAAGCAGCGCTATCTGTCTGTGTCGCCGCCGCCTCCGCCGCCGTCCTAGGGTTCAGGCAAGGTTAAGGGTGGAGGAACGAACTAGATCTTGACCGTACACCGCTGCGTACTGAACTCGGTTACATCGAATTGCCACGCAGATTGACACGCTGGAACTAACATGAAACGGAGAAATACTGACATGCGGGACCGCAGTGGGCCCAAAACGGGAGAAGTCACGGCAATATTTGGTTTGCCCTCATTTCGTTCAGAATGTGCCCTCTGAGGAATTACCTACCCAACTTTTCAAATAGCGTCTATTACAAACAACAAAGGCACCTGTGAGCCTGTGCCAAACAACTTGGTGACCGCAAACTGAATCACCCGCTGCCTACTACCTCTGCCTTGTCCACGTCCCTCATCATGTTGCACATGTTTCGGAACTTGGGCCGTTGGGCGTGATCATCGCGTCTTCTTCCTTCCTCTCATTTCTTTCAGACCATGAAGCTTTTTTCACGAACCGGATTACATTACCAGGTGCTAGTGTGTGCTTGCGTTGCTCTAGTTTAGTACTGGCATCTTATTGCCAGACTTGAAGTAAAATAACGAAAACTATTTAGATTAAGAGATTTGTAAACATAGGAATTTTGTAGTGTGGGCTCTATGGGAAGATGCATTGTTTTGAATTGATACCTTTTGTTTTTTTTTCTGAAACTTCAATGGGATAAAAAAAAAAGCTCTCCTGTATAAAAACGAGAAGAGACTTTGAGATTGATCGATCTAGCCTGCCGACGAAGGCGTGGTGGGACGTCACCGTGTGCCCGACACGTTTCAAAGAGGAGGGCAGGGCGGCTGGTCCCAAGGGTCTTCATCATTCTCCTTCCATGATAGCGCTCGAGCGAAGGTCGAGCCTGGGAGTAACGTGGGCGTGCAAGGGCGCAGGGCTACATCGTCGAAGGAGCCCAGGTGGAGACCCTCACGATTCACGAGAGAAGCGGCGGGAGGCAAGGAAGATGGCCAGGGCGCGCCGGCGACAGGAATAGGTTGTCAGTATGTCACAAATCTGGCATGCGCGAGTCCGCTACTTGAACGATGATTGTTGCGTGCATCTGTCTCCAGCTCGCCACCGCTTGCACGTCCCATCCTGACGCATCGCCACCATGTGAGGCGAACCAGCCCTGATTCGGCGAAACGACGGCCGTCAGATGTGTCTATGCCCGTGTGGTTACAAGGTGATGTGCGTGTAGTTGCGACAACAGGATTTGAGCGAGCTCCAGACTGGGCAGCCGTTCTAGAGGCCCCTCCGGCGCTGTTGAAGGTGTCGTCTAGACCTAGGCAGCACAAGGCGTCGAGGCGAAACACCAGAGGAGGCTCAACCTATAAGGCTATAACGCGCGAGCGACTTGAGCAGCAAGCGCTGGCGAGCAAGCCAAGGCGGCGCAGGCGCAGCGGTTGGGTAGTTGGAACCAAGGAGCAAGGGAAGGGCGGCAGCGTTCGATACCCTCGGTTAATGGAGACGGTGGGGGAGAGGAACAAGAAGGAGGCGGTGGGGGTTGCAAAGCAACAGAGCGAGACAAGGAGAGGCCCCCATGGATGCGGTGATGGAGCTCTCGCCGATGACCGCAATGAACCTCTCGCACTGGTACAGACATGAAGCGGACAAAAAAAAGGGAATCAATGAGCTCTTAGCTGAGTAGAGAAAAGGAAACTATAGGAAAATCTAAAACTCAAACGCAAGGACTTGGAGCTCTAGATGTGCAGCAATGGAGAAAAGAGAGATAGTACAAAGAAAGGGCATGCATCGGGATAATGGTAGGGGAGTTGATCGAACGTGAGACGATTTGTTCTTAGTAACTAGCGGGTCCCATAGCTGAACATATGGATGTCTGGCATGTTGTGTGGAGCACGGTTTTACACTTTTGCTTCATGAGGCCGCGATCATGATCTCATGGAGTATTTATTAATATAGTTTACGTAAGTGCTTTCAGTCATAATTTATTTCATTGAATACACTGTACCTTTAGTCTCTAAATTTGATCATGACAAAGGAGAAATACAAAATTGATTGTCCTAGCATACATGTGTTACATGGATTAAAATTTTACGATATAGTATCTGATAGAAATATGTTCGCTATCTCTGACTATATGTACTTTATCTCTAACTATCTGTATAGTGCTCACAGGTGATGCAAACATACAGGAATTGATTAAATTTAGGTCAAAATTTAGGTTGTGTTTGACATTTTTAGCAAAAGTTATTTTTTTGTCCTATTGCAACGCACAGGCATGTTTCCTATGAGCAAAAAACTAATCCACCGTTCTTGCGTGCCACCTAGACAAAGGTTTTCAGTCGTGACTCAAATGTAAGTCGCCAAGGCTGCGACTCACTTTATAGTCGCTGAAAGCCGCTGTATAGTCGTGAGTCACTGTGATTTTGCGACCTATGTATAGTTTGACGACCTATGTATAGTTGGATGGCCTATGTATAGTTGGACGACTGTACAATGACTATACAACAACTCAAAAAACTTGGTGGATACACAGATGCTTTTAACCTTTTTTAATAATATGCAAAAAAAAATATAAACCGTAGCAACGCACGGTTGCCCCACCGGACCTGTTTTCTCATGCTTTTTGCACTTGAACATTGTATGGTTGTGGTTGCTTTATTTATAAAGCGGGACGAAAGCCTATTTCAAGGAAGAAAAGGCTCCTTTGGCCTTCATAATCTATAATCTCTACTAATAATACGGCTAGCGGACGTGATGGTCGCGCTGATGTGGTACGTAAAAAATCTCTTCGTCCGTCAAATAAATCGGCCCGTTCGTCTCGTTCCTAATTAAAACCGGTCAATGCATCAGAGTTATTATGGCTGTTAGTGCGCATTGAGCCACGGCGAGCACCGCCGACTGCCCTCACATGGCGATCCCTGCCACGGTGCCACCGCAGCCTCCCTTCCTGTCACGGCCCCAAGCAAAATCAGCAGAGAGTTGCGAGGGGAACGATCAGGGCTCGCCACTCCGACCAAAATCGGAAGTGGGAGAGCTGCGAGGAGAGCCGCCGGAGCTCGCCCTGTCGCCGCCTCAACCAAAATCGACAGCCGGAGAGCTGCGAGGAGAGCCGCCGGAGCTCACCCTATCGCTGCCCCGACCAAAATCGGCAGCGGGAGAGCTGCCAGGAGAGCCGCCGGAGCTCGCCCTGTCGCTGCCTCGACCAAAATCGGCAGCGGGAGAGCTGCGAGGAGAGCCACCGGAGCTCGCCCTACCTCCGCCCCGACCAAAATCGGCATCGGGAGAGCTGCGAGGAGAGCGACCGGGGCTCGCCCTGACAAAAATCGGCCGGAGGAGCAACCTGGCATGCAGACGCGCGGAAACCACTGACACCAGCATATCGTTGCGCTCAGAAAAATGAGAAATCAGGCCAAAGTCCATGTCGTCCCCCCCACACGGAAAAGAAAGAGAAATCTTGCTCTCCCTGGTTGGGCTTCATCGTCACATCCCTGCTCCGATTGAGGCGGGACGGCAGCGTCGCAGTTCCTGTTGAGGCGGGTCCTAGCGCTGGAGCCGATGCAGGCGAGCGCGGATGGGACCAGGACAGGATCTCAGTCCGGCGGCCGGTTCGCGACCAGACATGTTGGTCGTGCTTGACGAGCTCACGCACCTCGGCAACTTGGAGCTCAAGAGAGGAGAGGAGAGGCACCAGAGAGATGTAGAGGGGTGGCCATTACTGGAGAGGTGGAGCAGCGAGAAGATAGGTAGGGCGTAGGGGAGACCGGTGGCTGGAGAGATGGAGCTGGGAGGAGACGGGGGATGAGGAGCGGCGATGGCAAGGTCGCTGGGCAGTAGGGGAATAAAGCAGATTCCGATCGACTACTGACGAACTTTTCTTAGTACTAACATTTTTTTGGAGGCATCCCGGTCTGGTGGCTGATGTGTCAAACTGTCAGCGTTAGCTGGCCAGCACGTTGATGCATATGTTGATATGTAAACATGTACGCTGTAACTATTTTTCTGTAAGTAACAGTAATTAAGATTATCTGCGTATAAAACTTGTGATTTTGTTTTTTGAAGCTTAACTTGCGATTTTGTTATTTATTATTTTATGATTATATAATTCCAAGCAAATGTTGTGCGACTTAATTCCATCATTTTATTTTGCATTTTTACTACTCAATTCCTGGATATGAGGTCATGTTAAAACCTCATATGTTTCTCGGGTGCATCTTCACCGCTTTTGCCCATTATTGTATATTATCTTTTTAGGGTTGAAAAAAAATGGTTGGAGTATATCACTTATGTCACGGTTAAGATGCACTCAACAAGGGTATTCATAAACGGTACACCAAGTATATGATATCTTTTGTATATAAAAACAATTTATCTAAAAATGCTTTGTCCATGACTTTATTTGTACGAAGTCTGTACGATACGATAGGAATGGGGCAACAACTGACCCGGATTGCATCAGGCACACACGCAATATCATCGTACCTGGATCACGCACAAAATATTGCATGCATAGCCGTGCTTTTATATACGGTTCCGTTGCAACGTATGGGCATAAAATTGCTTCAGCCCATCTTAACGTTAAGATTGTTGCATTTATCTTAAAATTCTTTCCAAATTTAGGGATGACTATCATATATGCCATGTGGTACCATGGATTTTTTTTAAAAACTATATTTTCGAATACTTAAGATTTTAATTTTTTAGTTTTACATTGAACTTTTAGAGTAAAATAACGGTATTATTGGAGTGGGCAACTACGAAGTACAATGAGACATAGTTGGTGTAAGGTGACTACAAAGTACAATAATGGTGCAATGATGAAAGAGGTGAATCCAATAGATCTGAGGGAAAGGTTAATATATGAAAAAAAAACAATCATCAATAGCATAAATTTCAAATAAAACACATTGCCTTTCCTTAGCTAAATTTTTTTATTGTTAAAATTTTAGAATATTAATTTAAATTATGTTTACCTGTGTAGCGTCGAATAAAATTTGTAAAGCCCGTAGCAACGCACGGACATTCAACTAGTATATCTTAAGATTGCGAACTTGATAGCACAAAATATCTAAACTGCTGCTAGCAACAATAACTTTTTTTTTTGCGAATTGAACTCTGGCATTAAAAGAAACAGCGAACAGTACAAAACATCCCAAGAAAAACGAAAATTACAACGAAATCCTTGAGAAGCCCTTCATCTTCAACCTCCAGACCGTGTCGACGGCGCGCCGCCGCTGCCGCTCCTCGCTGAGTCAGCCTGACGTTGTTGGTTGCGGATGGGAAGTCGCCGAACGGGTCAGGAAGACCACATCCGTCCCAGAGATTAAGACGAAGGAAGAACTGCCGATGAAGCTCCTTGACGATCCGAAGATCCCCACAGCCAGACGGAAACCTCGAAGACCACACCACTCCCACAAGCCTCTCAACGTTGCCGCCGAGATGGGGTTGAAGCCGGGGAGACCTTATTGCACGAGACGTCGCCACCACCATCTGAACGCCGCCCCTACAAACCTTGACCCTAAAAACGAAGAACGGAGCCCTCAAAACAAGGGATGGAGCCCTCCCACCGACGAGAGCCGAGATCCACCGCGCCCCCATGGCCCAAAGGCTAGCAACAATAACTTGTTCATCTATGCCACCTAATAATATTTCTCGAGCGGTAAAACAACTAGATACATGAGAATCTAGACATAAGTTGAGTCAATTATTTATTTTCTAGCTCAAAAAAATTAATTATTATTTCACAGAGCTTGGATTCGAGTTCTTATTATTTCACCCAAAAAAATCGCTGTAAGGGCCCCCCTTAACCTTATTGTCTCTACTAATAATATTGCTACAGGTATGATCCGTGGCTCGCAAGTACGCTTTCAATCCACTTAAAGCACGCTTTCATCTATAAAACACTAAATTACCCACCTATGCCATCCGTAAGTAGGAAAACGTTTCGGCAAAAAAAACTAACCTACATCGTCCATAAACGTTCCCTTCAACCGCCGCCGCGAGCGCGCCTCCCGCCATATTAGGTGCTAAATACAGCGCCGCCCGAAAGAACATGGGGACAAAATTTTTAGACTAACAGGGAGTGCTCCCCGGTTCCATTAAAGATAACGAAACCACATCGTTTTTACAGACAACACCTCACCCAGTCTGAAACGAAGCGAGTCCACAGCGAAACTACAGTTCAACACATTACAGCACTTCCCAAAGGTCCTTAGACCATCTACTCAACAAACCGAAATCAAAACTAAACGACCTTGACACAAAACTACCTTCAGAGGGAGCAACCGCAGCCGAACAGAATGCTTCATGATCAGGGCCTCCTCAGCCGATCACAACATGCACTGAGTCGTCTTCAGGGTGAGCCTGTAAGTAGGACATCGAAGCTCGGCCACTATGCTGCGCTTCAGCCGCTGAAGAACTCCAGGAAGTGATCCAACCAAAGGACTTGCAGATCAGTCCGGATTCAGTTCCAACGCCTGTCTGAGTTTTTGTGTCAACAGACCCACGAACTGGTCCACTTTTGTCCAAACCTGCTGCTTGAAGGGAATTCTCCAGCTTCTCAGGTAGGACAAAGCTAGATGCCAGACCTGCTTCATGTTTAACCAAGATTTTCTGTTAAACACAATGCTATTCCTATTATTCCAAATGCTCCAAAGAATAGCAGATGAAACAAAATTAAATTGCAAAAATCTGGTGTTGCAAAGCCATCTGGAAGCAATGCAAAGGAAACCAGTAACTCTAATACCAAACACCTCAAACACCAGATCCCACAAAAGTTCAGAGATCAGACAATCAAAGAAAAGATGCTTAACAGATTCTATTTCTTTGCAAAGACTACACTCCAGAGGTTTTGGCATCCCTCTCCTCCTAAGATTATCCCTAGTCATTATTTTATTTTGAGAGAACAGCCACAAAAACACCTGAATCCTAGGGGGAATTTTCAACTTCCAAACAGCAGGAAGAAAAATCTGTTTCACACCTCTAAAATTAACCAAAGCATACATGGACTGTGAAGAGTACACCCCATTCGACTCAAACTGCCAGATCAGTTGGTCTTCCACATCAGAAAAGGAAATAGTACTGGCAATCACTAAGATTTCCTGCCATTGTACTAATAATTCAGCCGTAAAGGTCCTCCTAAAAGTACATTTTAACTGAGAACCATCCCACAAATCACTAATAGTTTTGGTCTGCTGGTTAACTATATAATAGATATCCCAGTACTGAGTGGCTAAGGGAGAATTACCAAACCAAACATCTTCCCAGAATTTTATGGATTTACCATTCCCCACATGCCATTTATAGCCACAGTTAACAGCCTGAGTGGCCCACACAACACCCTTCCAGAAGATAGAAGGATGAGTATCCTGACAACAAAGAATATTTGGTTGTTTAGTATGATACTTTGCATCAATAATTTTCTTCCAGATACTACCCTCTGCTTTAATATATCTTCTAATCCAAGAACCTAACAAGCAGAGGTTAAGATCTTTCAGATTTGGAATGCCTAAACCCCCAAATTCCTTCTTCATACAAATAGATGGCCAATTGGCCAAATGAATTTTCCTATTTCCTTCCTCATCACTCCATAGGCAGTTTGAAAGTTGGGTATTAATCAACTTCAAAGCCCATTTGGGAAATTTAAAGAAGGAAAGCATGTAAATAGGAATACTAGCCAGAACTGTCTGAATCAACAATCTTCTGGCTTCCAGAGAAAGTAATTTCCCTCTCCAACCAGACAATCTCTTAAGTAAGCTATCTACCAGAGGCTGTAACTCTTCTCTTTTCAACTTTTCAAAGTGTAGAGGTAAACCTAAGTATTTAATGGGGAAATGTCCTTCTACACATTGGAAAATTTCAAGAAAAGGAATCATGTCTACACTAGCTATATTAATACCAATCAGTTCACTTTTGTGATAGTTAATCCTCATTCCTGACAACTGTTCAAAGCAAGTCAGAATCCATTTAAAATTAACAGCTACCTCCCTATCATTCTCTAAGAAGAGCAGGGTATCATCTGCATACTGTAAGCTGACTACACCGCCAGGAATCAGATTAGAGCATAAACCCCTCATCAGCCCAGCATTAACTCCTTTAACAAGCATCCTAGTAAAAACATCTACCACAGTATTAAACAGTAAAGGGGCAAGAGGGTCTCCTTGCCTCACTCCTTTACCTGTAAGGAAAAACTCCCCTTCTACCTCATTGACTTTAACCCCTACAGACCCATTTTGAGTAATCTGCCTAATCATACCAATAAACTTAGCACTAAAACCTCTAGCACTCAAAACCTCATAAAGAAAATCCAAGTTTACTTTATCATAAGCTTTTTCATAATCTATTTTAAAGACTAAACCTTGTTCCTTCTTAGAGTGGATCTCATGTATCACCTCATGAGCAGTTACCACACTCTCTAATATAAACCTACCTCTAATGAAAGCAGACTGACACTGTGAGATAAGTCTGTTTATAATTTTTGCATACCTATTAGTAACAGCCTTAGTAAATTTTTTGAAACTACAATTAAGTAAACTAATAGGTCTAAACTTTTTCATGCTCCTAGCATCCTCCTCTTTAGGAATGAGTGTGATCATGGCAAAATTTAACCTATAAATGTCTAATCTATCCTCAAACCAATCATCAAACATCTCTAAGAGATCATACTTAACAATATCCCAAAAGTTTTGATAAAACATAAAGGAAAGACCATCTGGACCAGGTGCCCCATCCGCATAGGATCCCAAAACAGCTTCTCTAATTTCTTCTAGCGAAAACCTACAATCTAAGCTATCATTTTCTTCTCTAGTCACTTTCTCCTCATCAGAAAAGAAGCCTTGATCTAGTCTAATATCAGGTCTTGCCTCCCATTTAAAGAGGTCTTTATAGTAATCAGTAGCTACTCCTAACATTTCTTTAACTTCAGTAATAGGCCCAGAAGGCCCATCTAAAACACTAATTTGTTTCTTCCTTCTTCTCTGGTTGGCAATAGCATGGAAGTATGCTGTATTTCTATCACCCTCTACAATATCTCTATCTCTAGCTCTTTGTTTAGCCTTAATCTCTTCTAGAACCCAATAATTATTTAATACCCTAAGAATTTCCTCTAGTCTATCACTTTCATTCCCAGAAAGGGAATGTAGCTCAGCTTTGATGTCAAGAAGATCATACTCCTGCATCAGTTCTTTCTTATGTTTCCTAATTTCAGCATCAATATTGGCACTCCAACCTTTAGCCAATTTCCTAAAGTATCTCACTTTACACTGCCACCAATCTAAACTATTCATACCTTTTCTATCAACAGACCAAGCTTTAATGACAATATCCTTAAAGTCAGGCCTAGACAACCACCATTTTTCAAATTTAAAACTAGACTTTTTGGGAGGGTTTCCAATACCAGAATCCCAGACAATAGGAGTATGATCACTCCCAATTCTAGGAAGAGCTCTAGCAGAAGCCAAACGAAATAAAGCTTCAAACTCAGTAGAAACAAAAATTCTATCAATCTTACTCATAATCCTATTCACTTGGTTGTTGCTCCAGGTAAAGGTTCTACCAGAAAGACCAATTTCAATCAAAGACCACATATCAACCCAAGCATTAAACCTATCTACCCATTTAAAGTCTACATTACCATTACTTTTGTCACTCATAGCTCTAACTAAATTAAAGTCACCCCCAATTATAATGGGGCCTTGCCAATTCAGGAAAAGCTCATGTAACTCAGAAATAAAGGCTTGTTTCCCTTCCTCATAAGGGGAACCATAAACAGTAACTATTCTAAAAGTGCACTCACTACATCTATCTTTAACTATTACTCCTACTGAAAAGCTCTTAACCTCCCAACTAAGGACCTCAAGCACATCAGTATCAACCCCAACTAGGATACCACCTGCTGAACCAACAGAAGGCAGTAGATTCCAGTTAAAGTTCCTATTACCCAAAACCTTCTTAAGAAAATTATTACTAAAACTCTCTCTTTTTGTTTCCTGGAAACCAACATACACAGGTTTTAAAGGTATAATTGTATCATTGATACACTCCTGTCTACCAGGGGCAGTAATACCCCTACCATTCCAAAACGCTATTAACATTTAAACGATTTCCTAGGGTGCTTGCCCCGTTTTCTACTACTAACTTTTATCCAAGCACCTTCTTCTAAATCAAAACTATCATGAGTTGTATTATACTGCTCAGGTGATTCCATTGAATCAATTGAAATCTGATCACTATCCAATTCTACACAATCTACACTTCTACTAGAACTGTTATTGTCCTTATTCAAACTATTCAGCTCTATACTGGTAGGAATATCCACCAAATCTCTATTTTCTAAACTAGAATCAAGAATAGAAGAACCAATCTTAACTCCTACAGAACTAGCCATTTCACCTAAAGAATCAAATTGCAGAATATTAAAAGGATTACTACTCATTATACCTGATAGCTTCTTTGAGGCTGGTAGCTCCAAATTGATCTTCTTCTTTAGTTCTTTTGCTTTATCCATGATCTTCATCGAACGGTCAATCCTATTGCTCTGTCTTGTAGCCATCACAGGACCCCAGGTCTTTTGCTTCTTACCCTTCTCAGTATCTAAGACCTCACCACAATGAACACCACCTTCCTTGTTTGAAAATAGCTCCTCTGGCAGCTGCACTTCCAGGACATCTCCCTCAGTCATCTGAACAGCCTGAGAAAAACCTTGCTCCTCATCTTGCCAGAAACCTTCAACTTCCTGTAAGACATCATCAGACACTTGCTCACACCAGTTGAACTGGTCAGCAGAGCCAATAGCTCCTTTCTGAAGCAGCAGGCTAAAGATCTCTTCCCCCTTGAGAGCAGTAACCTCATGTAAGACTTTCCTAGACCCCTCAGAGCCATTCCCCCTCTGAGAGAACTGATTCCCAGACTGATTGCCACCAGAAGTTGGGAACCCACCATTACCATGAGCATTAGGTGGAGCAGGGTTGACACCATTGCCATCATCAGCTTTACCACCATTAGCACCATCAAAACCATCACCATTTGCCCCATCCATGTCCTTACTCTGCGCACTTCCATCCCTTCCAGATTTATCAGACTCTAACTCCACAGAGAACTGCAGCTGGAACAGTTTCCCATGGAAATTGAACAATCTCCCAGCTGGAACTTTTGAAGGTTCCCTACAGACTATTTTGACTCTCACCACTTCAGCACAGTTTCTGAACACACTTTGCCACTCAATTTCTTTCAGCAAACCACAAACAGAAACATCCTGGTCAATAACATTCCACTCACACCAAGGAGGGAGCAAGCCTCTAATCTGCATCCACACTTCATGCAGGAATTCCATTGGCTCTGGATCATCTTCCCACTTGCAGACATTGACAGTTACTCCTTCTCTTGATAGACCAAATCTGGGATACCCAATCACCTGCTCCACAGGGATATGAGGGGGGAATTTCACCAGATATGACCAGTCACCAAGCTCTCTAATCTGCCAGGGCCAGTTTTTTTGTAAATATTCCCAAACTCCACAGCCAGTTCTTCTTTAGTGATGGCCTCTTCCTCAACAGTGACCACACCACAGTTCTTTGTAGTACTCACAGGATTTGGAGTACTGTCTGGCATCTCAATGTGATAGAACCCTAACCCAGTAGCAGAACTGCCAATATACCTAGCAATCTGATGAGGCCTCTTGAGCACAGGGCACCCTTCTACCACATGGTTACTTGCTTTACATATGAAACAGATCTGTGGCTTCCCACAAGCAGTTTTGGTGTGGCCAGGTTCACCACAACACAGATAGTATCAGCATAATTCAACTGAGCTAAAGGAACCATACTAGAGTCAGAGACAGTAGCCTCTTTTCCTTTCTTTTTAGGAAAAACCTTCCCTGTATTCTTTCCTTTACCAAAATCACTCCCCTGGTTCTGCTGGTTGTTCTGAGCAATCCACTGATTTGGCTGCATGGCAAAATCTGGAGGTGGATAAGCAGGAAAAGGACCCCCAAAACCCCAAGGAGGCATATTTGGAGGCATGAATCCACCAAAGGGTGGAAAAGGATAAGGAGGCTGCCCTTGGTTGAAATCAAAGCCCTGTGGTTGCATCTGCTGATGTTGCTGCTGCTGCATCCAAGGTTCTCCTCGACCAGAACCTCTACCCCTTCCTCTTCCACGATCAGCCATGTCAACAACCTCAGCTACTGCTCCTTCCTCAACACAGAAACCAGAAAGAACAGGAGACAACGCTGGCGGCGGCTTGGAAGGAACCCTAGCCCTAACAGGCAGCTGCCCTCTGTCCATCTCCTTATGTACCCACAGTGGTTTGGTGGGATGCTGTGGAATATTCCACAGTATTCCACAGCTGCTGGAAGAAAGGCTCCACTTCCTCCTCCCACCCAAAGCCCACCAAACTACCTTTATCATCTGGGCCAGAAAGCGCCCCACACTTCTCCTGCAACAGCTCTTTCAGCAATTTCTTCGAACTCCTGCCGCCATTTCTTCCAACGTCTTCTCCAGCAACAAGACATGATGACTGAACACTAGCAATGCTGATGCAGCTTTGCGATCCCTCCTGGAGCCACTGTATGAGGGAATAGGATCCCACATCTCTGGCATGCGTTTGTTTGCCCTGTGCAAGGCTGCTGACAGTGGAGATAGTTCTCTCTTCGCTCTGCCTTGCCACCGTGGCTTCCGCTTCTGCCCTGACTGCCCGCAGGCTTCTGAATCGTCTCCGGCTCGTAAGGCGAGCACTGCAAATCTCCTCGGAGCAGGTAGAGCCAAAACCAGATGTTCCTTCAGAGGTGGTTTCATCCCCATCGCAATCGAAGGGGATTGGCCGAAAAGAGCCAATGCAGAGCTCATACCTATTTGGCCTGACAGACGATTCAGATGAATCGGCGCCCTTCTGCTCCTCTGACCTCGAAATCCCCAAGCCAGAACACCCAGATGCGCTCGAATGTACCATACCAGATTGATGCAGTTCCCCTTCTTCCTCCGCGATCCCAGCTAGCTCCCCAGTCGCCATTTGCACCTCATGCTCCTTCTCTGAGGCGATCGCCAGGGTGAGACGCCGCGCAGCAGTGGATATGAGTTTGATGTGCTTGGTGATAGGCGGAGACCTCGATAGCGTCGGAGACGAGGAGGCCTGAGGAATAAGTACGCCGGAAAATTCCTGACGCTCGAGAAACGAGGCAGGCCCGGTACGACCCATTGGACGAGTCGCAACAGTACCGGTGCGCCTGGGTGGCTCGACGCGCTCCAACTCCGGTGATGACTCCCAAATCACCGGCTCTTCCCATGGAATCCATTCCCGTAGGAGCGGCGGGTCTCGAGCTATGCGTCGCACGCCGAAGATTGACGACGATACCCGAGAACGCCGCCAATCTCCACCACCACCAACTCGAGGCGGAACCAGAGCGCAGGCAGCACGGGGACGAGCATGAGGCGATCGGATACCCCTCAGAAGCGAGGGATCCCCTTGCCAGCACCGCCCTCCGCGAGACGGGCCTCCAGGAACCAGAGCAGCCGCCGAGGATCCACAGGGGGGATCTCCGGCCTCCAGCCCAGCGGCTCCACCATCTGAATCTGTTCCTCTGGGGACGCGAGCTGGAAGTAGAGAAGGTCTATCCTGCGCCGCCGCCGCTCCTGCCTCTCCAGATCCATCTCGAACCAACGTCGCTCCTCTTCCCGATCCCGCGAACTCAATCCGCCGACACTCCGTGGATCCGCCATCACCGAGGAGCGGAGAAGGAGGGTGGGAGTAGCCTAAGCCGGGGCGGAGGAGTGGGAACCGGGGGGAAGGATCTCGGGAGCGATAATGGAGGTGGGTGGAGGTGGGGAAGGAGCGCGAGAGCAAGCGACATATCACCGAGGCTTGTTGTGGCACGTAAAGATCATGGGGACAAAATCGAACCACAAAATCGAACTGGAGCGCAATACGCTTTAAGATTTAAGGAAAGAGAGAGAGGTGTAATGGATCTGGAAACTTCAAATATCACCCTGAATAGCTAGGGCGTTGGATGCATGTGGTCATGAACAAAACAAATCAGGTATGGCCCGATGGCCATGAAGAAAGGCGATGAGGCGCAGGTAAGCAACGACTTGGCTGATGAATATGCTGCCTCCAGGAGAACGACGAGGATGAGGGCGACGGTTTCGCGGAGACGAGCTGAATCACCGCGGCTGCTGCAGGCCACCGTCCTGTGTGCTCATCCGCTGGCTTGATACGCCCATCATGTGTTCGACAGAAACCCCAACCGGAGACATGCCCTGCTACAAGACGCTCCTGTGTGGGTTGCACATGATTTGCTGCTAGACGTCGTTTGATATATCAATTTTTACATTCTATACTGCTATCTTTGCAGATGTATGATCAGTACAAAACAGACGCGAAACTCACTCTGTGCGTTATACTACAGGCTCGTAGGTTTGGTATGGCCGGCGCGGCGCCGACGTTTGCACGGGCAACTCGCTCGCTTTCTGCGCCAGGCTCGGCATGGTCGGGATGCCAAGAGAATGTTCGACGAAATGCCGGCTTGGGACATCGGCGCCGACATTTACACGGGCAACTCGCTCGCGTTCTGCGCTAGGCTCGACATGGTTAGGACGCTGAGAGCATGTTCGACGGAGTGCCGGCCTAGGACATCGTCACATGGAACTCAATGGTGGACGGGATCATGTCTAACGAGGGCGCTGACTGGTATGCTTTAGTCGGGCATGCCAGAGTTGGAATAATAGATGCCCTCACCACTGGCTGCCTCGTGCCACAATGCAAGGGCGGAAGGTTCACTCCTATGTGATCTGGAACAGAGTGGACCTCGTTGCGCTCCGCTCGTCGCTTGTCCTGGAGGAAACTGGTCCATGTTGGGAATCTGAATGGAGGGAATTTCTAGCAGCTAGGTGGGGAGGTGTAGAATGTCGACCACAACTTCTAATCTTTCAGGAATGAGCAGACATGTAGGTACTTCCGTGCATTTCTACTACGCCCTTCAGGAACGAGCAAGTTTGCAACAGAAATTATATAACTGGAGTGAACTGAAGATGCAACGTACATCTATTAACTGAATTTATATGCAGCTTCAGTATTTTGTATTGTTTTTGAAGGTTTCCTTCCTGTTGTCAACAGGTTGTTGAGGTCAGGCTCAAACTACACCAAAATGTGTGACACATATTCTCTACGTATAACCTCTTTTCTATGGATTCGTTGCAATGTATTTACATTACGGGCACCAATTGATCCCTCAAGAGATGAAAATTTAAAAACTTATTTGGATAGTCAAAACCTTATTGTGCTGCTAGGAACCAAAAAACAATATTAATATGAAGATACTCTATCTTGAAAAACTGAACTAAATAAAACAAAACCTAAAACCTAACTGTTTTTCTAAAAGCATGTGCTCAATATTTGCTTTGTCCGTAGCAAAGCACGGGTATCATGCTACTTGGAGTACACAAGCCTAGAGATGAGATTGTGCATGAGTAAAGGTGCACACGAATATTATCAACATCTGATTCCAAGCGCAATACTCCTAGATGTAGCTCTTCGTCGTCTGTTCGTAGGTCCCTCGTAGCAGCCAGGATAGCCTTGACTGCTGACTTCGATAGCAACACCTCGATCGAGCTACGGTGATCTCGACGCCAAAAATGCAAGAATGCAATCCATGATCAATAACGATCAGCCTCGTGTGTCCATACATGCACCACCACGTGTGTAGTAACAATAATTAGCTCCATGATGCATGCATCCCCTATATAAAGGACTCCATTGCTCACGAACAACCTCATCCACCAAGCTAACGACCACTTCTAGCTCATCTTTTTTTTTTTTTTGGAACCCGCAACGGACGTGCGCGTCTTTGTATTAAGCTTGCAGAGAAACGCCAAAGAATAGCTACAACACCACACCAGCCTTTCGGCTTACAACACACTCCTTCAACACCTATGACAAGCACACCTAACCCAACCTTTAGCCAAGAATGGCGAGAAGGCGGGCATAAACCTCAAGACCGCGTCACAACCAACAACACACCCACAAGTACGACCGGGACCGAGGACGCCCAGACCAACGCACCACTACTCATGCGCCTAGGGAGGCGGCGCAAAACGGGCAAATGGCAGGGTCTAGCCGAACTAGGAGAGAAGTCGACTGTAGAATGTAGATGATGGCGTACATTGCGCCCTGGAGTCTTACACTTGAGCAGTAGCTGACACCGCACAATCCAGCCTCGCAGAGAACCTGCAAGGCCACCATCTCCAAAAGCCTCCAAGCCCTCACAGCCAGCGCAGCGCCTTCAAGAAGGAGACGACGCCCAAGCGCCGCCGCTGGCCGGTCCGACAAAGCGGACCTAGGGTTTCCCCTGGCACTAAGGGGAGGAACGATTCGACCCAAGAACACGCCTCCAGAGAGGAAGTGGCATCCGCAGGTGTCACCGTGTTCCGCAACGGCAACGCCGAGCAGGGTTTTCACCCGGGTAGGAGACCGCACCTCAACGAGGCGGAGACGAGCAGTGACAGGCAGCCAGCAAACACCACCGCAGTAGGTAGCTTGTCGACGCGGAGGAGTGCGCCAACCACCACCGCCGGAGTACCCAGCGCACTAGGAAGGGACCGAGATGGTCACACCGAAGCAGGCAGGTACCCGCGGAACCCGGAGCGAAAACTCCGGCCACCATTGACCCTGGGGAAAGAGAGGGAGCAGGCCCACCTGGCCTGGCCTGCGTGCCGCCCGCATGCCACCGCAGGCCTGCGCGCGTCGGGCTCCGCCGACAGGCAGGGGCGAGGCCACCTGCACCGCGCCAGGCGCCAGGACGCCGGCAGAGCACAGAGGACGTAGGGGCTAAGCCGCCCGCAAGCGGCCGCACAGCACAGAGGACGCCACGGCCGCGGCCCACGGGACCCAGATCGAGCCCATACGGGCCCGGATCGAGCCCGCGCCGCCGCCAGGCCCCCCGCCGCGTGCTGCCTGTGCCGCTGCCCGGCACCGCCTCTGCCCGATGCCGCTGCCACGGCCGCCAGTACGCCACCTCCCAACCTCTGCCGCAGAGCCGCCCCCGGTCACCGGCGCGGCGGCCCACCTCCGAGCCCGCCGTGGGAGAGCCGAGGGGCACTAAGTCCCGTCGCCCCCTTCACCGGCGACGCACGGCTTAGCCGGCGCCGACCTCAGGGGACGACGAGAGATGGGAGGAGTGGGGGAGGGGGCCGGCGGCGGGGGGGAATTAGGGTTAGCCCCCCACGTCGCCCGCCAGACACCACTTCTAGCTCATCAGCCCTAGCTAAAGCTAAGCTTGTGGCACAGCGAGCACCAAAATGGCTTACTCCCAATCCCTAGCTGTTTTGTTCACCATGATGTTCCTTTCTCCATTAATCCTGGCCACCGACCCAGACCCTCTGCAAGACTTTTGTGTGGCCGACCTCGACAGCAAGGCAGTTTCCGTGAACGGGCACCCATGCAAGCCGATGTCGGAGGCGGGCGACGATTTCCTCTTCTCATCCAAGCTGGCAATGGCCGGCAACACATCCACGCCGAACGGCTCAGCCGTAACGGAGTTGGATGTAGCGGAGTGGCCAGGAACCAACACCCTTGGTGTGTCCATGAACCGTGTCGACTTTGTACCCGGAGGCACCAACCCGCCACACATCCACCCACGTGCCACCGAGATCGGCATCGTGATGCAAGGTGAGCTCCTCGTCGGCATCATCGGCAGCCTCGACTCCGGGAACAAGCTCTACTCCAAGGTGTTACGCGCTGGGGAGACTTTCCTCATCCCGTTGGAACCGAACATCGTGAGTGGAACGAAGACAATTCCTGGGTTCTGACTGTTGAAGGACACGACCATGGATGCTTCCATCTTGCCAACATTGAACTGAAAGTGCATGAGCCCGCGCGGGATGAGGAACGTTTCACCAGCACGCAACACCTTGGAGTAGAGCTTGTTCCCAGAGTCGAGGCTGCCGATGATGCCGACGAGGAGCTCACCTTGCATCACGATACCGATCTCGGTGGCGCGCGGGTGGACGTGCGGCGGGTTGGTGCCTCCAGGCGCGAAGTCGACGCGGTTCATGGACACGCCAAGCGTGTTGGTTCCTGGCCACTCCGCTACATCCAGCTCCGTCATGGCCGAGCCGTTCGGCGTGGACGTGTTGCCGGCCATTGCCAGCTTGGACGAGAAGAGGAAGTCGTCGCCCGCCTCCGACATGGGCTTGCACGGGTGCCCGTTCACCGAGATCGCCTTGCCATCGAGGTCGGCGATGCAGAAGTCCTGCAGAGGATCAGGGTCGGTGGCCAGGATGGATGGAGCAAGGAGCAGCATGGAGAACAGGGCAGCGAGAGTTTTGGAGTACGCCATTTTTGGTGCTCGCTATGCAACAAGCTTAGCAGCCTTAGCTAGGGCTAATAATCAGCTAGAGTTTGGTGATAGTGTCTCAGACAGTGGTAGCTAACTGTGTTGCACTACAGGAATCAAGCTATATGCCGAGGGCTTACAGCCGTCGGCGTATAGGGTTATGCCCTCGGCGTACGCTACGCCGACGGTAGCCCTCGGCGTAGCTCATCGGCGTAGACCTCCCTCGGCAGAGCACGCGTGACCGTCGGCGTAGGCCTAGCCCTCGACGTATAATAGCAGTGCCGACGGCTGGACGGCGGCCCTCAGCGTAGAGACCCTCGGCATAGCACTGTGGACGGACGGAGAAGGGCAAATGGCGTCGTCGCTACGCCGACGGCAATGCCCTCGGCGTATAGGGACACGTGGAAGATTCCTAGGGCTCCCCTCGCCAGCATACGCCGATGGCCTCCCCCTCGGCGTATAGGGACGCGTGGCATCCGCTCGGCCGGCCTCCAGATAGGGTATACGCCGACGGCCTCCCCCTCGGCGTAGCCTTTACCATGGGGCATATGGCACCCTCTACGTCGACGGCATTGCCCTCGGCGTATGGTGGCCCGGATTTTTTTTAATTTTCCAGAATTGCTGGTTCCACAGCAGCAAATGCACATAAATATATATAAAAACATATATGCCATACACAGAAATCTATTGCAAGTGCCATACACATAAATATATAAATTCATAGATGGCATACATAGATGATCAAGTAGCGACACGACAGACAAGTAGCGACACGACAGACAAGTAGCAACATGCAAGTATCGACATGCAAGTAGCGACACACATAGTATCTCGAGGCGAAAAGCCCTACAACTCTGGAGATGGGGTCGGGGTCCCAAGATCTCCCCTGGTAAAAACAGGCGACGGATGATTTCCGAAATGCCCAGTAGAAGCTGCAGAAGAACCGCCAGGGGAAGTTCCGGAAGTACCGCGAGAGGCACCGCGAGAACGGCCAGGAGAAGGACCACCGGATGGACCGGTGTCATCTGACGCCCACCCCGCTCGGCAAAGGAAGATGTCGTTCCCTACATGTTCCCTAGATGTTAGCAACTTGCGAGGCAAAGGAAAGCGGCAACCATTGGTTTGGCAAAAGAACTTACCGCCATCGATGCGTAGTAGGTCCTAGCGAAACTCTCCCTCGATGGCATCAATGGCGCCGGCCCCGGTATGGGAGGCTGCTCCCCTACATCGAAACTCGCTCCAGATCGCATAGCCATCATTGACGCCTGCAAGATAGTTTAGATGTGGGACTTGTCATCATTTTCAAACTAGGGGAAGTGGGACTTGTCATCTTTTTCAAAAAGAAAGGTTCAGACTTACATGTAGATACGCCATGTAGGCCGTAGTCGCCTCCTGGTGCAGCCGAAAGGCCTCCTGATATTGCTCATGAGCCGCATCGAAGGCCGCCTCAAAAGCAGGCTACCATTTCATAAACAATGAATATCATCAGCACTTAGCCATACCGGAACGAAAGTTGCAAAGAGGATGAAAATGAGGAAAACTTACATCATATTTGGGTCGACGAGGCTGGTCACGAGGCGGGATAGGGGCGCTGTCAGGGGTGAGGACCGCCTTGAGGCACGTGAAGCTCGTGGTGAGGGAATGCTTGACCTTTGTATTAAGCACCTTGAGACGGCCATGCTGCAACCCGTGCCCCGATAGGACCAACGACTCCTTGTCGGTCTCCGCGCGTCTAGGGTCATCCATCTCCGGGTGACGAGACTGCACCATCTGGCAGTAGTCCTCTATCTGCTCCTCGGCGTTGCCGTAGTACTGGGGGGCGGTGTCCGGAGGCGCCGAGGCAACGGGCTTCTTCCTCCGCATCATGTCATATACCATGATGTCGTGAATCTCCTCCCCGGGCGGTGCCTCGGCCACCTGCATGACGGGAAAATAAATGTTATGCGTATAAAGTAGGAACATGATGGGAAAATAAATGTTATGCATGATTCCATGTATGTACATACCATCTTCCCCTTGAAGCGATCAAAGCTGCGGTTTCCCGCACAGTGTGTTCCACCGTCGCCTCGGTTATCCGAGTTCCGCATCGACACGGCTGCAAACTCCTCGTCTGCCCTGAGCCACCTCGTACTAACCAGCTCCGCCCATGCCTCTCGATGTGCCTCAGCCCATTCAGGGACAACCTGAAAATGCAATACTCAACTCAAGATAATGCAATGGCAACTTAACAGCAATATAGGATCTCATTAACATTTCACTCACCGACATGAAGTCATCCAGCGACATCTCAAAGTCGGGATTAGGATTCCGACCAACAATGTCCTCTTTCTTGACCCTCTTTCCCCTTTCAGCCCAGAACTGACTAGCGGCCGTTACCTTATGGTTGTACCACACCTGCGGTGTCAACTTCTCACAAGCTCCAAGCAAAGTCCGGTCCGCCCTCTGCGCATCCTCCTCATCCACACGATAAAAGCACTTCAATCATGCATAAAACAATTGTGAGAGTCATGAGTTAGCACATTGGTTCATCACTATGAATGAAACTCGAGAAATATGTCTTACCCAAAACTTGGTGATCACAGCCTCAACAGCTGTCCTGAAGCCTACGCCCGGAGCAGCCTGGTAGTCTGCCCAAGTAGTGGCTAGCTTCGGCTCGCCACCGGGGACCATGTCTAGGGGAGTGTATTTCCCCGGCCAGAACTTCCTAATCAGAGCTCCAACCATGCTGTTAGGTAGGCGGCTGATACGTCTCTAACGTATCTATAATTTTTTATGCTCCATGCTTATTTTTACACCATTTGCCTTATGTTTCGTTACACTTCGTGGCGTTTTTATGTGATTTCCGAAACTAACCTATTGACAAGATGCTGATGCTCCTAGTTGATGTGGAGCTTGGCAGTCCTTGTGCGTGGTGAATAACCAGCCCGTCGGGAACCCCAAGAGGAAGGTGTGATGAGTATAGCAGCTGGTTTTCCCTCAGTTAAGAAACCAAGGTTTATCGATCTTGGAGAGGAGAGACAAACGACTGAAGGTGATGCTTGCTAGCTTGCGACAGCTTCGGACAATTTATGTATGGCGCCTCGTCCAAGCTTTGCTTTGCTAGCTACAACGCGGAACCTGCACACAACACAACCAAGTACTTCGTTCCCAACTTGCGATGAGGTTGTCAATCTCACTGGTTTGCTTGAAACAAAGGTTATAAGCGTATCGAGTGGAAAACAATAGAGTATGCGAGTAAAGTAAACAGTGCGAGTAAAGTAAACAGTGCGAGTAAAGTAAACAGGTGATAGCAATATGATGGAAATAGGACCGGGATCCACAGTTCACTAGTGGTTGAAGGAAATATGCCCTAGAGGCAATAATAATATTGTTATTATCATATTTCTTGTTCATGATAATGTTTATACTCCATGCTATAATTGTATTAAGCGGAAACATTAATACTTGTGTGGTTTATGAACAACACCGTGTCCCTAGTACGCCTCTATGGACTAGCTCATTGATTAATGATGGTTAAGGTTTCCTAACCATAGACATGTGTTGTCAATTAATAATGAGATCATATCATTAGGAGAATGGTGTGATGGACAGACCCAAATAAAGCAGAGCAATTAGATCGTGTCATCGTGTTCATCTTTGCGAAGCTTTTCCTATGTCATGTATTGTATTCCTTAGACCATGAGATAATACAACTCCCTAGTATCGGAAGAAAGCTTTGAAGTCATCAAACGTCATCCTATGTGAGGGTGATAATAAAGGTGTCTCTCAGGTGATCAGAAAGTACTTGTTGAGTTGTATGTATCGAGATGGAATTTGTCCCTCCCAAATCGGAGAGATATACTTCGGGCCCACTCGATAATCGATATCAACACAGCTTGCAAGCATGTGGTTAAGGAGTTAATCACGAAGTGATATCGGATTACGGAACGAGTAAAGTACTTGCTGTGAACGAGATTGAACTAGGTATGGTGATACCGACGATCAAATCTCGGGCGAGTAAAATATCGTGTGACGAAGGGAATACATATACGGGATTAATTGAATCCTGACATCGTGGTTCATCCGATATGATCATCGATGAATATGTGGGAGTCAATATGGGTTTCCAGATCCTGCTATTGATTATTGATAGAAGATCATGTCTGCATATTCTCGAACCCGTAGGGTCACACACTTAACGTGCATCGACGCTAGGATAGAATGGATAATTGGTTTATGAGTTTTAGTTCGGAGTCTCAGATGAGATCCAGGACGTCACGAGAGGTTCCGTAATGGTCCGGAGAATAAGATTCATATAAAGGAAAGCAGTTTTTTGGATTCCGGAAAGGTTTCGGAGTTTATTGGTATTGTACCGGAAGGTTCTAGAAGGTTCCGGAGTGGGACCAACGTGGGCCCACTTGACGGAGGCCTGCGTGGGCCTAAGGGGAAGTGCCCTGGCCGCCCTGGGCCAGGCGCACAAGGCCCCTAAGGCCCAGCCGGCCAGCCCAAGGGGAAACCCTAAGGGAGTCTTCAAAGAAGGAAGGGGGGAAACTTGCCCCCCACTCTTCCTACTCCAAGTCGGCGTCCTAGGGTTTGGGGAGAGGCCAAGCTGGCCGGCCACCCCTCTATATATAGGGGGGCAAGGGCGCAGCCCTCTTCACCCCTGAACCCCAAACCCTAGCCGCCAACTGCTGCCCTCCCTCTCTCTCTCTCGCGACTGCACGTAGGCGAAGCCCTGCTGCAGAAACTCTCCACCATAAGCACCACGCCGTCGTGCTGCTGATCCAATCTATCTCTTCACCATACTTGCTGGACCAAGGAAGGAGGAGACGTCGCTGCACCGCACGTGTGCAACTCTCGGAGGCGCCGCCACTTGCGGCGTAGGATCGGATCGGATCGCGAGGAGGAGACGGCGAGTACGACTACGTCAACCACGTTCTATTGAACGTTTCCGCTGTGCGAATCTTCAAGGGTATGAAGATCTCATCTACCTCTCTCGTTGATTACATCTCCTAGATTAGATCTTGGCTTTTCTTGTTCGCATCCGTAGGAAATTTTTTGATTTACTATGCTGCGAAACCCTTCAGTGGTATCAGAGCCAGATCTATGCGTAGATGTGTTTCACGAGTAGAACGCAACGTGTTTGTTGCGGGCGTTGATGTTTTCTGTTGCAAACCTCTTGTTGTGTATCTCTTATGGCGCGGTATAGTGAGATCGAAGCGGTCCAGGCCAACTTTACGCGACCGCGTTCGCGAGACCGGCTCCGCACTTGACGTGTGGCTTGTTCCATACATGCGGCTGGTGGATGCCAGTTTCTCTCACTATAGTAGTCATGGGATTTACATCGGATGTTAGCAACCATAATATCACCGTTGTGGCTTTTCGTAGGTAAGAATCGTTCTTAGCTTGCTACTCCCATAAGCCACGTAAAACTTGCAACAACAAAGTAGAGGCGTCTAACTTGTTTTTGCAGGGAGTGTTTTGTGATATGGTATGGCCCAAGACATGATGAGTATGAATTGAGTTGTATGCAATGATCATGTTTTGTAATCTTTCACGACTTGCATGTCGATGAGTTCACAACCGGCAGGAGCCATATGGTTGTCTTTATAATTATGTATGACCTGCGTGTCAACTTCTTATACGCCATGTAATAGCTTTACTTTATCGCTAAGTAGTTAGCAATAGTTGTAGTTGCTATTTGTGGTGGAGGCAATCATGGTGGAGTGATGGAGATCATGCCGGCGCGCACAAGATGGAGATCATGGCGCGGAGATTGGCTATACCATGTCACATAAAATTATATGCATGTGATGTTTATCCTTTTATGTATCTTATTATGCTTAGATCGCGACGGTAGCATTTTAAGATGATTCCTCACTTAAAGATCAAGATAAAATTGTGTTCTCCCCATGTATGCACCGTTGCGAAAGTTCGTCGTTTTGAAGCATCTCGTGATGATCGGGTGCTATAAACTCTACGTTCACATACAACGGGTGCAAGCCAGTTTTGCACACGCGGAAATACTTGGGTTTGACTTGACGAGCCTAGCATGTACAGACATGGCCTCGGAACACACGGACCGAAAGGTCAAGCATGAGTCATATGGATGATATGATCAACATGTTGATGTTCACCATTAAAACTACATCATTCACGTGATGATCGGTCTCGGTGTAGTGAATTTGGATCATGCTTCACTAAACAACTTTGAGGGATGTTGAATTTAGTGGGAGTTCATTAGTAATTTGATTAACTTGAACTAATTATCATGAACTAAATCTTAGTGTATTTGCATAAGTCGTTGTAGTCTTTGGCAACCGTTTCCCACCGACACTTAGCTTAATTGAGTTAAAAGAACTATAGAATTCTGGATAATCACTTTTCGGTCTAGTGCCGTTTAGTTAGAATGTCAAGACTAAAGATTAAGTCCTATTGCAAACTTTAGCAAACCTTGCTTGCTCCATATGATTTAATAAATTGTATTAATCTAAGAGCAACGATTCAAGTTTAGTATCTAAAGATCATATGTTTGCCTTCATGATAAATTGATCTTCAAAATTGTTTGAGAATCAAAGTGATCATCAAGCTGAAAGAATTGTTTCAGAAACAAACAAGAAGTGAAAGATATTTGATATCTAAAACTTTGATTGTTTGCAAAAATGATGAAGTATAATTTAGTAAAAGAACATATGCTCATATTGTATGAATATATGTGAAGATTGAAGATGCTAGGCGTCCCGATCACCCAAAAGTTTGGGAAACTAATATTATACTTGCATTCATCCTTATAAGCTATAGTAGTTTCATCATGAAAGATGTCATGATAGGACGAATAAAAGGTATCGGCTAAATTGTTTTGCTATACCAAAAGAATACTAAAGAATGGAATCGGGAAGAATACCAATCATATGATGATGGCGATCCACTTCAAAGTGCAAAATCCAAGGCTATTAGTATTTGACTAACATCCTTTGGACTATGTGTCAAATGATTGATGCCACTATTGATGTCGATAGATTCTTCTAAAAGGAGAGGAAATGCTAAATAGGATCTGCAAAATTATTTGGTAGAAAAGGAAAAAGACTGGAATTGTCCAGCTCAGGTATATAAATGATATACATGTTATAGATGAATTCTTTTGCTCGTTAACAATGTAATTCTTGGGTATTCGATACTGATTTGTTGGTATGAAATGTCATACAAAGCAACACAATACAAGAAGTACAATGGCCTAAGTAACTAGTAAAAGAATATGGTAATGATGCATGTCGAGATACAAATAAAAATGTTATTGTGCTTCTCGTCGACATCAAACCTAGCCTTCAAGATATTTCATGAACTTAATAATTGTTATCTTGTTCTGGTATTATGAGAACAATTGTTGTTCATGTCATTATCGTCTTCCATAATCGATGGATAGATTATTATTATCTTGTTGGTGAAATAAACATTTATAACACTGATGCTAAAGGTCGCAAGACAAAATGAATTTCACTTATATGTGACACCGCCGTTTAAGTCATATTGGAAACAAAACATGAAAGAAATTCTATATTGATAGATTTTTGAGTCAATTGATTTTGAATTGATTGACGCTTGTGAGACTTTTCCTAAAGATGATTAAACTTCGTTCATGGGCCATGGACAGATCAAGCGACTAACTAAATGGAGATTGTACATGTTGATGTATGTAGTCCATGGTGTGAAGTCGATCATGGTGTATTTTCTATTTCATCAATGACTCGAATGGATGTATGGTATATCTACTCGATAAGATAGAAGTATGAAACAATTGAAATTGTTCAATTTATGAAGTGGAAATTATTGTAACAAGAAAAATTCAAGTTTTTATGATTGGATCATAAAGAAGAATATTTGAGTTACAAGTTTAGCAAGCATCTAAGAGTTAGAGGAATTGTTCCACAAACTTGCATCGTGATAAACACCATAGGAGTATGGAGTTTTTGATGGATGTAATCAAACCTTGTTTGACATGGTTAGATCAATAAACTACCAATATAATTTGTGGATTATGCTTTGGAGACTACCACTTTTCACTGAATAGAGTGCCATCATAATCTGCCGAAATGACACCATACAAGTTATAGTTGTCTTTTCTTGAATTTTGGTATGCAAGGCATATGTGTAAAATGTTTACAACCAAAATTGGATTAGTAAGTCTTTGTAGGTTATCCCAAAGAATTTCGATGGGTGTTTCTTCTGCCATAAACCCAATTAAAGGTGATTGTCACTGAAAGAAGTGAACTTCTTATGAAGGAGTTTTTCGCGAAAGGTTTAAGTAGGAGGAAGATAGAACTTGATGAGGTTATTGAATCTGAGCAAGATGATCAGAGTAGCGCAGCACCAGAATTTGTTCTGGAAGCGGCAACTGCATTCATAGCTCACGCGTCTACAATATGTTGTAGTCATGGCATCAAAGTTGCTATTTAACCAAGTTGGTCGTAATCAAATAGCAAGATTTGAGGACGAGATATTATTAGATAATAGTAACCAACAATATACAAAGAAGCGATGATGGGCCCTGACTTCGTCATATGAATTATTCTAGCAACAATTACATATCGAGATATGTTAGTTGAATAAACGAAACAACATTCCTCTACCGGAATGCACACCAAGGACGTGTACCTGACACGACCCAATGGGTTTTGTTAATTCAAAGGTTGCTAGATATGTATGCAAACTTCTATGGTAGAAGTAAGCATAGCGAAGTTGGAATCTTCAATGATGAAAATGTTAAAGTGTTAATTTCATCAAGATATTTGAAGATGCTTGTATTTACAAGAAAGTAAGTGGGAGCGCTAAGACATATTTCTAATGCTTTATGTAGATGACATATCGTTCATTGGAAATTTTGTGTTTTTCTTGATATTTGTGAAGTTTTCATTAAAATTAGTTTTTGATGAAAGACTTAGGTAAAACCAGAATATTAAGCATCAATGTCTATGCAGATAGATTGAGGCACTAATATAGTTTTACCAGAGTACATAGATGAAATATTGAATTTGTTCAATATGGAAACAATAAGAACGGTTCTTGTTGCATGGAAGAGGTTGGAGCAAGAATCAATTGTTTTGACACTTGATGAGTGAAACCACAAGAATGATTTTATCAATCTTGTATACCATGATATGTAGATCTAGATGTGTCCAATGCTCTAAAAGGTTATAGCATTCATATGATGATCGTTGGACAATAGTAAAGATATTCTTATGCACTTTCGAAGAAGTAAGAATATGTTCTGTATGCAGAAGTGACAAATGGTTCATTGTAATGAGTTACATTGGCTTTGTCACACATACAAGTAAAATTTTATCTCAATTTTTAAGCTATTTGTTTTGAGTTAGAAGGTGGCATAATAAGGTGGAAGAAAGTTCCATGATGACTTGGATGAGTTCCAATGTTAATATTGTGGCGGACACTGCAACGAGGGCTAAGTATATAATCGCTTTAGAAGCGGCATAAAAGATGCAAAGTAGATAGTGATAATCCAACTTATTTGTGGCACTGTCGTCCAGATCATATTGGTGTAAAACGCATGAAGAAACTCCATTCTGATGGACTTTTGGAGTCTCTTGATTTTGAATCATTTGACACGTGCGAGCCATGCCTCATGGGCAAGATGATCAAAACCCCGTTCTCCGGAATAATGGAGCGAGCAACGGACTTATTGGAAATCATACATACCGATGTGTGCGGACCAATGAGTATTTCGACGCACGGTGGATATCGCTATTTTTAAAAGTGTGCTAGTACTATGTAGTTCTATTGTATGACAATAGTGACAACATAGTCTCGGCCAAGATACAAAGGTCTCACCAGAAGACCAAATTTATATGATGCCATCTCATGTCAAGATGAGTAATGCGTGATGACGCAAAAGATATGCAAATACAAACGGACCTGAAAGTGTCAGACCCGTAGATAAGGTTTACCACGTGCAACGCGTATGAGTAACACCGGAATGCCATAGGTGTTGAATGCGCAAGTATTAACTAGATTATTGACTCTAGTGCAAGTGGGAGACTGAAGGAAATATGCCCTAGAGGCAATAATAATATTGTTATTATCATATTTCTTGTTCATGATAATGTTTATACTCCATGCTATAATTGTATTAAGCGGAAACATTAATACTTGTGTGGTTTATAAACAACACCGTGTCCCTAGTACGCCTCTATGGACTAGCTCATTGATTAATGATGGTTAAGGTTTCCTAACCATAGACATGTGTTGTCAATTAATAATGAGATCATATCATTAGGAGAATGGTGTGATGGACAGACCCAAATAAAGCAGAGCAATTAGATCGTGTCATCGTGTTCATCTTTGCGAAGCTTTTCCTATGTCATGTATTGTATTCCTTAGACCATGAGATAATACAACTCCCTAGTATCGGAAGAAAGCTTTGAAGTCATCAAACGTCATCCTATGTGAGGGTGATAATAAAGGTGTCTCTCAGGTGATCAGAAAGTACTTGTTGAGTTGTATGTATCGAGATGGAATTTGTCCCTCCCAAATCGGAGAGATATACTTCGGGCCCACTCGGTAATCGATATCAACACCGCTTGCAAGCATGTGGTTAAGGAGTTAATCACGAAGTGATATCGGATTACGGAACGAGTAAAGTACTTGCTGTGAACGAGATTGAACTAGGTATGGTGATACCGACGATCAAATCTCGGGCGAGTAAAATATCGTGTGACGAAGGGAATACATATACGGGATTAATTGAATCCTGACATCGTGGTTCATCCGATATGATCATCGATGAATATGTGGGAGTCAATATGGGTTTCCAGATCCCGCTATTGATTATTGATAGAAGATCATGTCTGCATATTCTCGAACCCGTAGGGTCACACACTTAACGTGCATCGACGCTAGGATAGAATGGATAATTGGTTTATGAGTTTTAGTTCGGAGTCTCGGATGAGATCCAGGACGTCACGAGAGGTTCCGGAATGGTCCGGAGAATAAGATTCATATAAAGGAAAGCAGTTTTTTGGATTCCGGAAAGGTTTCGGAGTTTATCGGTATTGTACCGGAAGGTTCTAGAAGGTTCTGGAGTGGGACCAACGTGGGCCCACTTGACGGAGGCCTGCGTGGGCCTAAGGGGAAGTGCCCTGGCCGCCCTGGGCCAGGCGCACAAGGCCCCTAAGGCCCAGCCGGCCAGCCCAAGGGGAAACCCTAAGGGAGTCTTCAAAGAAGGAAGGGGGGGAAACTTGCCCCCCACTCTTCCTACTCCAAGTCGGCGTCCTAGGGTTTGGGGAGAGGCCAAGCTGGCTGGCCACCCCTCTATATATAGGGGGGCAAGGGCGCAGCCCTCTTCACCCCTGAACCCCAAACCCTAGCCGCCAACTGCTGCCCTCCCTCTCTCTCTCTCGCGACTGCACGTAGGCGAAGCCCTGCTGCAGAAACTCTCCACCATAAGCACCACGCCGTCGTGCTGCTGATCCAATCTATCTCTTCACCATACTTGCTGGACCAAGGAAGGAGGAGACGTCGCTGCACCGCACGTGTGCAACTCTCGGAGGCGCCGCCACTTGCGGCGTAGGATCGGATCGGATCGCGAGGAGGAGACGGCGAGTACGACTACGTCAACCACGTTCTATTGAACGTTTCCGCTGTGCGAATCTTCAAGGGTATGAAGATCTCATCTACCTCTCTCGTTGATTACATCTCCTAGATTAGATCTTGGCTTTTCTTGTTCGCATCCGTAGGAAAATTTTTGATTTACTATGCTGCGAAACCCTTCAGTGGTGTCTCTCCATAAGATAAATAACACATGCTGGGTAAACAAATTACAGTTGGGCAATTGATAGAATAAAGATAAACGTGATATGTCAAGAAGATCACTATGAGATTTACTCTGGGCATTACAACAAAATACATAGACCGCCATCCAACTGCATCTATGACTAATAATCCACTTGTGGTGAATCAATCCGAGAACTCCACAAGTATTAAGTTGCGAACAACAGATAATTGCATTAAGCAAAGTGTGTAATGTAAACAAAGCATATGCCCTTGAGCATATGAATGTTGTTTTCTCCCTAGTAGCAACAACACATCTACAACCTTAGAGGTTTCTATCACTCCCCCAGGTTAAATAGAGGCATGAACCCACTATCGAGCATAAATACCCCCTCTTGGAGTCACTAGCAACTACTCGGCTAAGATAGCTATTAACAACGGAGAGCATGCAAGATCATAAACAACATAGAGATAACAAAAGATATATTTCAGTATAGCAACTCAATCATAACACCAATATTCATCGGATCCCAACAAACCAAACATGTAGAATTACATAACGGTGATCTCAATCATGTAGGGCAGCTCATGCATGAGATCTAAACATGAAGCACATGGTGGAGAAGACAACCATCTAGCTACTGCTATGGACCCATAGTCCAAGGTAGACTACTCACTCATCGCTCCGGAGGCAAGCATGGCGATGAAGAAGACCTCCGGTGGCGATTCCCCTCTCCGGCAGCGTGCCGGGAAGAGCTTCTGGACCCTCCCGATCTTCGGGTCGACGACGGCGGTGGATCGCGATGTGTTTCTGGAAAATTGATCGGGTCCTTAGATTTTTTCCGTCGGGGGGTCTTTATAGGCGAAGGGGCGATGTCAGAGGTGGAGCCAGGTGGCCTCACACCAGGGTGGCGCGGCCAGGGCCTGGGCCATGCCAGCCTGGCGTGTGGGGCCCCTGTGGCTCCCCTCCTAACTCTCCTTCGGATCTCTATAAGCTCCCGGACAAAATAAGACTTCAGGAACTTGTTTCGTCCAATTCTGAGAATATTTTCTGTGTATCACTTCTGAAACACAAAAACAGCAGAAAACAGGGAACTGGCACTGTGGCGACTTGTTAGTAGGTTAGTTCCAGAAAATGCATAAAAGTGCCACGAAGTGTAACGAAACAGTAGGCAAATGGTGTAAAAACAAGCATGGAGCATCAAAAATTATAGATACGTTTGAGACGTATCAAGCATCCCCAAGCTTAACTCCTGCTCGTCCTCGAGTAGGTAAGTGATAAGAAAAGAATAATTTTTGAGGTGACATGCACCTACACAATCTTGATCATATATGTAAAGCATTTGTGAGCTGGGATCATAAGAACTTAAAACATGGGCATGAAAATATAATCTTGACAATAGAAACTTAGCAACCATGTTGTAAACATGCAAATGAACACAAACAAAAGATCATGAAAATGAAACAATGAAAGTCAAACGTGTGTTTAAATCATAAGGAAAAACATACAAATGGTTTTCAGCTTGTCCTTCATAGAGAGCAAAACATAAATGCATAGGACACCTTCAAGTTTAAGAGGGCAACTAGATACAAATAATTTGAGAACAAGTGAAACCAACAATATGAATCAATCAATGAAAACTTTGGGACAATGCACATTATACTAAGAATGACAACTATGCTCTCTTAATGGTGCATAAAGATAGAAGGTGGTGACTCAACATAAAAGTAAAAGAAAGGCCCTTCGCGGAGGGAAGCAGTGATTGCAAGTTTTATAACCTTCAAAAATTATGGTACTTACCGGCTTTGAGCTCTCATTGCCCCCATCATAAGCATCTTGAATGGTTAGAGTTAATGCGAGAACAATTATAATGCATATGCTTGACAAATCATAAGTCGAAAACCTCGTGTCCCGTGAATACGAGTACCCAAACCTCATGCTACTTTACTTAGAGTCCCAAGCAAGGCTCTTGTCATTGTAAATATATGCATATCATTGAGAACCGCCAATGGGGTACCTCCGTGCCCGATGACATGGAACAAGCCCACATCAAAATGACAGGACAAGGAGACAATGAACACCTCGACATCTCTTTTATTTGCCATTTGTTTAGCTTTTTATTGTGAGATGCGTCGTCGAATGTTCACCATGGGTATGCTATAAATTTCCACCATGAATTATGCATGGCTTAGATTAGCGGCCTGGCGTTTCCCTAACACATATACAAACTCCATGATCCCCACAAGATTCCCAATTCATTTCACACCGCGGGCATCCATAAACAAAAGATCACGATATCAACTCAAATAAGAAGTGCAATGTTGAAAGCTTGCCCATGACTGCATGGCTGGGCTAGTCTCCAACTTACAACTTGCAAGCATAACAACTCAACATAAGAGACTACAATGTCAAATTTTTAAGAACAGAAAAAAAGTAAAGTGTGCCTTCCGGTTCGTGAGAGCTTTACTGACCGAATTTTGCATAACACTGGTAAGAGTTTAATTTGAAGAGAAAATAAAAGCAAGTCAAATTTACTTGGAATAGCAAATTGCTAGTAGGTATGTATGGTGGACACTTTGGAAAACTTTGGCTTTTAGGAGTTGGATGCACGAGTAGAGCTCATACTCAGTACAAGGCGAGGGCTAGCAAAAGACTGGGAGCGACCAACTAAGAGAGCAATAATGGCCATAATCGTGCAAATCGACATTAAAAGAAGCATAAGATGGCATCAAAAGTCAAAAACTAAATGATCATAGAGGCTATTGGCGACTTTGTATGAGTCTAACATGTGTGAGCATGCGCCAAGTCAACCTAAATAAAGCATCAAGGAGAAAACCAAAATAATACTTCCATACAATTAAAACAACGCATGATTTTTTCAAATGCTCATTAAGCAATCTCAGTTATTTGAGACAAGTCATGCTACAGCAAAACCACTAAGCATACTATCAAAAATACATCAAGCATGACATGAAAAAGCCTAAGCCGCAGTCTACACAAGCTCCTTCTTGTACCACTATTTTGCACAAAGCTTTTTCTCTTTTCCAACACCATTTGAAATTTTTATAAACACCTCTTTAGATGAAAACCAATAAAGATCAGAGGCAAAAATACACCTTGATGAAAAGATATGACAAGGTCTAAACGCAAATCAAGGCGAAAACGAAAACCAAAAGCAGTAGCAGAAAAAGAAAAACACCTGGTGAACGATAAGAGTGAAAACGGAGTGTTCTTTGCAAATGAAAACGACTATATCTCCTCCACAGGAAATTTGTTGGGGTCCAACCATTTATTGCAGCAAACAAAACTAAACTAACTAAGAAAACTAAAACAACTGACGCTCCAAGAAAAACACATAGTGCATGAAGCAATAAAAATATAGTGTCTTGAAAGGTGACCTGATTTTTGCCGATAAAGAAGGGGTGCCTCGGGGGCATCCCTAAGCTTTGACGCTTGTACTTCTTGGATATTTCTTGGGGTGATACATGGGCATCCCCAAGCTTGAGCTTTTGTCCATTCTTCAACTCATCTCATCATTCTCTAATCCCTACACTTGAAAACTTCCTTCATACAAAACTAAACACAATTCTATTAGCAACAATAGTGTAGGCATAACATATAATCAACACGCTAATGACCGGCCTACTAAGAGCTGTCTTCCGGCCGAACTGGGTTCCGTTCTCACCCGGGCTGCACTCAATTCTGTCAATGGGCTTATTCGTTTCTATCTGTACCAGTCCAAGCACAAAAGCCCTACTCCATCGGCCGCTCGTCTGTTTTTGTCACAGCTTTCAGGTCTTCAGGGATGCTTATCCCGTACGACTTATCGTCTGCTACCTCTGGTCGTCTCGATCGTATTCCGACATGGACACAAATCAATCCTCTTCGCGCATCAACAAAAACGAAGGGAAACGAGTGGAGCGCCATGGCGACAACGATGGGATCAGCGCCCTCCCCGACGATGTCCTCCTCGACATCCTCCAATCCCTCGACTTGCGCACGGCCGTCAGGACCGGTGCCCTTGCGAGGCGATGGAGGCGCCTCCCGCGCTTGCTTCCCGATCTTGCTATCGACGCTGCTTCCATGATGCCGCCGCATCGTCGTTGGGATTACTCGCCGGATCGCATGATGGCCACCTACACCAAGGCCATCACGTCGTTACTGCTGTCCACGCAACCGCGGAGGATCAGGAAATTGAGCCTCGCCTTCTACCTGATAGATCCACACCTGCGATCCATCGGCGACGCTGTTGCGGCTACCACAGCCGACCGCATCGAGCTCACCATACATGGCGTCGTGTCTGGGCGACGTCACGAACAGCAGGTTGACCATGGCGAACGCTTCGTCAGATTTCTGACCGCTTGCCCAGTCGTTTTCGCCCGGCTCACCAGCCTCACACTGTACGATCTCTGTTTCTCTACTACCTTGGAGTTTGTGGCGGATCTACTCAACGCTTGCAACCAGCTCGAGCTCCTTTCCTTGAACCGTTGCCAAGCCCTTGACATTGAGATAGACGCTCCAAGCTGCTCGCTTTTGTCCTTGGAAATCCATGCGTGCTTCTTTATCAGAGTTGTGCTGACTAGGGTACCAAAACTTGAGCGAGTTCTTTGCGACGCCGATACACAACTACGGAGCATACGGCTTGGTTATGTTCCTTGCCTTCGTGCCATAAACCTCTCTGCAGAGCACCTAATCTACTGTGGAAATCCAATACAGCTCTCTCCCGCGTTCCATAACCTGAGAAATATCACTTTTTTCAACTTGGATGCCCCCGACATGGCCTGGATTCTTTTTGTCCTAGAGGCTGCACCCTTCCTCAACAACCTTTATATCAAGGTATGTAGCACACAAATTATATATTTTTGATATGTTATACCTTTTTTTTATTTCTTCACTATATGTCTATATGCTACTATATATGAGTGAGGTGGGCATCGTACGTGGGGGATTTATATGCAAGCGTAGTCTCGGTGACCCGCAATGTCGTTGGCGTCGGACCAGGGGCCTCGCCATCCCCCCGTGTCCTCTTCACTATTGTTTCGGTTGGCGTGGATTGAGCCCATCATCGTCGCCTCCTTCCTCTTCCCTCTCGGATTTCGTTGGACCCTATGAGACGAAGATCCCAGTGTGTTTGGTTCTCTCAATCTATGCCCTAGAGTGGTGGTGTTTAATTTTGGTGTATCTTCTTCTGCTTGTTCTGAATCCTTTGTCGTGTACGTTCATCATCTCTAGTGATCGTTCTCTCCCTCTTATGCAACCGTCAGGGGCTCTTGGAAGGGCTTGGCTTGTCTGGGGCCAACATGGATGGCATCCTCGGGTATTGTTCCCTTCCTGGAGGTGTCGTTGCTGAGCCTTTGTGTTTCTCCTTTTTATTGTTCATGCGTCTCTAGGTGAAAAACCCTTGACCTTTTTAGGTCGGGCATCGGCGGAAATATTAGTGGAGGCCTCACTGGAGGGGGGAGGGGGTCACTTTAGAGCCTTGACCTAAGGGCGTTCTCCTTGGTGTCCACGACATATTGGTTAACTTGTACCGGTGGTAGGGCTTGAGAAGACGACGCCATGGTGATTCGGGTGAAGGTTGGGACTTTATCTAGCAACACCCTTTGTTCTTATGTCGACATTGGATGAAGACCTCAAGCATACGACGTAGTCTTCTCTTGGTGCATTCACCCTCTATGTTGTTTAGGCGTTGTTTATCTATATCTTGTGTGCCTAATTTGTAAGCTGGTTTCTTAAAAAATCAAATGCCTGGATTTTATCAATTTAAAAGTTGGGTTCTTTGAGGCTTCTCTCTAAAAAAAAACGTTCTTGGGAGCGTTTTGTGTTTAGAAACCTCACTACCACCAGGGGCGGACCCAAGTGTAGCTGAGTGGGGGCATAGGCCCCCACTCAAAATTTTGAATTCCTATAGTATTTGTACATATTTGGAGTAAATTTCTTTGGATTTTGCAAATTTATACAAGAAATGCCCCCAGTCAGTTGATTTGCCCCCACTCCTATATTTTTCTGGGTCCGCCACTGACTACCACTATGCTGGAGAGCTTTCTTTTCACTCATTTTCTCTTTCTTCTCTTTTCCCTTTCTTTATGGAGCTTCTATCGTTTCTTATTTAGAACAGACGATGGGAATGCAATGCAGCATTTTGGAATAAACATAAGCAAGGCACAAGATAATTCATTTTTTTGATAAGCACACAAGATAATTCGTGATCCATTAACACATTAGTGATACAACTTAAAATTAACAATTAATTAATACACGAATCTTTCACAGGCTAATTCGACTTCCCTTATATATATATATATATATAGAGTCGCGCTATTTGACTCCCTGGGTGCAGAATAGTTATTCTGCACCCGAGCCAGACTCACGCATTAGCCGCACCCGCGCGCTCCACCGGCCCGTACTAGGCGACGTAAAATAGTGTCGCATGCGACATAAGAACCTCCATTTGGAATGGGAGTATGCACAACCGCACAGCAACGTGGAAAAGGTTGCATGCGACATAAGAAACTTACGACCAAATGTCCAACGGACTTCAAAAAATTACGTCCGCACCTGCCACCTGGGAACCAAGGTGCATGTGATGTAACTACGCAAAGAAAAACCACTCCGTATAAGAAGCTAGCTGCTGCAACCAGCAATCTTAATAAAATACTAGATGACCCGTTGCGCCACTGGCGCAAGTGACGAAGTCAGGCAGGAATTTAAACCACCAAATTTTATCTCATTTTAATGTCAATGCATGTTGCCTATGAGAAGGAATATTTTGTACTTCATAGTAAACATCCATATGTACTTTCATACCTTCTTGCGTTTTCTTTATGTGAAAAAATGAGATTTTCATTTTTTTTCTAAACCTAGGCTACATGATGCCCAAAAGTCATTTGAGGTTTTCGATCAGAACACCATTTCCATAGAATCAGCATGAAAAAACACATATACAAAATATGCACTTCCAACATACTGAAACAATGACATGGCACACCATTCCCATCCATCAACGCAATTTTTTGGTTGCGCCCGTGATTTGGTCAGCTATGAAGTCCCAAATCAGTTCGTATTAAAAAGGATTATGGAATCATAAGTTCAGTATGGAGCTCTCTTACCAAGTACACCAAGTACAGAGCACACAGAGAAAACCAAGGACAACATAAATGAATATAATCATGATCAGAAGCTTCACCAAGTACGAGCACGCTAAAACTATAAATAAATAGATTTACAGTGATGCACATACTTTTTTGCATTCTCATTATGTTCTCCTAAAGAGAACAATTGACTCAAGAATCAGTGTTTCATTTAGCTAGATATGATGCAAGCTATAGGAAATGAGGAAGAATACACTCTCATCACAGTAGCTATGAGATAAAACGTATAGACAATCAACAAAGTGCCTTGAAAATCAAAGGAGTGATTATTTATGCAAATGGGTAGTTTTGAGTCAGCCAACCTTTTATTATATCAGCAAACCATTTATCATTGTGTGTTCAAAAGGGAGCTGAAAGCATGGTAAGACTCGATATCATCTTTTATAACATGTAAAGGCACCTGTAGGAAGCGAGCTACAGGAATACACTTAAGAATTCCATTGTAGTCCAAGAAATCTCAACTATATGATGAATATAAATACCCTCTCAAGGGGGAAAAGGGAGACAGTAACTTTTCGTTTGTTTTTTTATCTTTAGTGACCTCTCTTAACTTGTCTTGCTTGGAGACGTGCTTAGTGAAAGAATAACAGCAATAGGAACTTAAGTAATTGGTGGTCACCAACTTTGTTCATTTAAGCTGTACTCATGTTGTGCGAGGGTTCCAATATCTCCCTGCAGATAAAAAGTATAAAGAATAATTATTCTAAGAGCAAAGGAACCATTACTTGACAAATTCCACTTCCAAATTATGTTGTATGGAAGCAATATCTGACGGAATTAAAACAACAATAAGCTGATGGTCACAAATGGAGGCTATAAGCTGCAGGAGTAAGCTCTCTTAACTTGTCTCGCTTGGAGACATGCTTAGTGAAAGAATAACAGCAATAGTAACTTAAGTAACTGGTGGTCACAAACGGAGGCTAGCTATAAGCTGCAGGAGTAAGCACCTATTTCTCAAAGAGGCAGGCAGTCTAGCTAGTTTCAAATGCAATTGAAACAGGTGAAGGGGAATAATAGCTAAGATGCGCATGTCTTTTAATACATGCATATTCCAAAGGAAAGATCAAAATCTGCATTCTGAAGATTAGAAGACATGTCCTTCTAATCTTCAGTAAGCACCTATTTATCACAGAGGCAGGCAGTCTAGCTAGTTTCAAATGCAATTGAAACAGGTCAACCGTCAACGACAATAATAGCTAAGATGATCATGTCTTTTAATACATGCATATTCCAAAGGAAAGCTCAAAAGAACCATACCTTGTGAATAACTGGGATGTCAGGTGGTTCTGCATTCTGAAGATTACAAGACATGTCCTTGCCTCCTCCAAATAGGTAGCTCGATACCATAGGTACTGAATTAGCCATCCTTGTCAGGTGGTTCTGCATTCCTAAGGCATATAATGAATTGAGTGTTGTTAACACAATAATGCTATGATTTTAATAAACAGTCTCTAAACTGTAACTCGATAACATAGGTACTGAATTAGCCATACCTAGCTAGTTGTGGTACATTATTATTTATTTTCGTGTCTATCGCCCAGTTGGTTTGTCAGAAACATTGATACTGAATTTCGTAGCAATATACTCATGATCTGTTAAGAAAATCAGAGTTTGACAATAAACACTAACTTAGAGATTAAGAGACCCAGTAGCATACACTGAACAGCACATCAGTTTCATGAATTTGATGATATGGAAGAAAAACAAATTATAAGACAGTAAGTATATATGGTCAATAGCACGTGATTTAACATAATGTTCAGTTTCTTCGCCATAATTGTTTTGTAATTGTTATCAAAGAGCAGATCAGTAATCTATCTAATTATGCAGGAAAAATACGCATATATTATACCAAATTTGGAAAACATATGGTCGTCTGGCACTGCTATTGTCTCACACTTCTCTAATGCACATCAAAAAGAACGCACAGAACAAAAAGGCAAAAAAAGATAAGAAACGTAGCAAAACAGTCTATCTATAGGTGCCGAACTATTTAAAGGCCAACTGAAGCAGTATTATGGACAATCCAAAGACCAACTATTACGCAAGCATTAGGCAATAAGAGGTTCAGCTCTAGTTGCATTAAATATCTAACACCTACATACACTGATTTTTCTCCATCCTTGCATTGATTATATGCAGATGAAATGTTCAAAATTCTAGTTTAACAAAAATATGGCGTAGTTACATGAGAACTAATACTTTTCATCAAAGCTCCATCGATGTAATTCATTACGTTCTGTAATAAATTTCAGTGAGCGATACTGACGAAATTTTGCAGTAGCTTCTATGGATTCAGTGAGCGATATTTCAAACATATCCAATCCAGCCTAAAACACCCTACATGGATACAGGCTAGATTAAAATATAGTGAAAACTACAAGTTTATGATCAATACAAAGCACCAACCAAAATACATTACCAGTCTCTGAACTACAGGTGTGTCCACAGAAGTGACAACCAGCCAATGAAGGGGACACTGACAAAAAGTAACCTGGCAGCCCCTCTATTCTACTCAGCTATAAGAAACTCCCACCTAATTTAGGACTGATACCAAACTGCTTCAGCCCCGCTCCACTGAACTGCAGAAGACATCAAAAGAACAATAAATCTGAACACATAAAATGGTCAAGATGGCCGCAAGACAAGAACAGACAAGAGCAGTGTCAAATTCTTTGCTCTCTCTGATTCTGAGCTGAACAACTCATTGAAGAGTAAATGGTCAAGATGGCCGCAAGAAGGAACACGCCAAAAATGCAAGAAAAGAGAATCTACAAAAACAGAAAATGTATTTACAAGCCATCAAATTATATGTTTTCGTTGCTAAATCCAAATTTTATGTTTTCATTTTTTCTTATTAATCAACCAAATTCCGTGGAAGAAATTCATCAAGAAATCCACGAAAATAGAACAGAAATGAATATATGGCTCAACCACTCCAGAAACTACCTAACCGCTGGACTCCAAATCATAAAAATTGTATGCACACGTAGATAAAATAAGTAGAAACCTTGCTTGAGCTTAAAAAGAGGACTAAGCACAAAAAAAAAAGAGGTGGAGATATTAGGACTCACCTTAACCCTAAGAAACAGAAGTGAAAACATTAACAGAAGCACCTAGAGGTAGGAGCAACGAGGCGAAAGATGCAGTCGAAGAGGAGGATGACCATGCCTCCCGGTCTTGTTTCTCATTATTTGGGAAGCTATGAAACAACAGCATGGCAGCCATTGGTGTGGCGCCACGAAATAAGAACAAAATTGAATCACCACAACAAGCTATTTTTTATTCTAATATGAGGAGTATAATACAAGTGCAGACGTAGAATAAGAAAAGTATCAATAACACGCACTACCATGAGACAAAATTGCAGACAGCTTGCCACTGATACACAATGAATTTATTGAGGAGAACCTCGTAAAGCTTGATAATATTGTACATCATATTCATGGATGGAGCATCTTCTCAATATACAACAGCCTCAGATTCATCTTAATGAACTATAATTTTTTTCCTTGTAAAAAAGCAAAGATCAAACATCGCTATTGTAGTGGCAATTACGCCTGTAGAAAAATCTGAAAACTTCAGGGAAATAGATGATGATGACAAAAACCGACAAAAACAAAACAGATCTAGAAAATATGGTAAATTAAATAATGACAACATGAACCCAAGACCATCACCCATCAATTCATAGAATAAACAAAGAGGTGAGAGCAAGGATTCATAATAGTAAAAATGCATTATCCTACTAAAGATGGCTGGGTCAAATTGTAAGGGATTTGACTGTAAGCTAGAGGCAAACAAAGCATGGTTCCACCTTGCCGACAATAAGGAGGCTTGTGGCCTAAGTAGTCTAAAAAATAGAAACTAAACCCCAAGTGACATGGTGAATGAATAAATCAAAGAGATTATATGTCAATTGTGAGGACATTCCTAGAGTGATGAGTGTGCATGTTGCATAGGACATTAAAAGGTCAGTCTGAAGCTGAAAGAGAATATGTGATATCTAGGTGTCCTTGCATTGGAGAGGTAGCATCTGCAAGATAATAATCTGTCAGCAAATTTTCTGAAATTGGAAGAAGGATTGGAAGAAGCCTCTGTATGTACAAAGAAACAATGACAAGCCACTCAGCTTGCACAACCTAGAGCATAACACAAAAATAGTACAAACGATCACCTTTAGATCAATGTCCCGATCAGACGAGCATAAGAAAATCTTCTGATAAAAAACAAAATCAAGAAAATCACATGTCACTCCTTCAATACTGAAAATCTAAATCTTACACACCGAAATTCTTGTAGAGTACAACGACTGAAGCTGCATAAATATAACTGCGCACAGGATTTAGTGGTGTAAGCAACTAATATTTTTGTCCAATGACAGAGAGCATACCAAGTAACAAAACTTCTTGCACTTATCAACCAATGGAGAGAAGACCTCGGTAGGATTAGAATACGTCTGTAGTGAGGAAGTGAATAAAATTCCCAACCTTCTCAATGGACTCAAGCTCATATTTATAACTTCTTCACTATATTCCATCTTCAGATATGCTTGTACGGACTGATGCAGCAGTGAGCAAGTGATTAAAATTTTCAACCTTCAAGTTCGTATTTTGTAATCTTCTTCAGTATACTCCAGTTTCTCAAATTGTGCTCCTACAAGTATTATCATCAGGTTTTGCTGGCATAATACCTGAACATGATACATAATCTAATCTAGAAACCTCACAAAGTAAATAATTATCTGCCAAAGATAGGAAATCAAGAAAAATATCACTTCACACAAGATCCCACTCCCTTGCTTGACCTCCTCGACCACTGGGTCAGCGCCGCCCCTCCATCTCCATCCCAGCATCGCTCCTCAAGACCCCACTCCCCTGCTCGACCTCCTCCAGAACCTCCCTCTCCCACTGCTCCTACTCAAGCGAATCAATCTGTCTTCCCCGGCCAACCTCCACGGCAGCTCCACCGCGACCAAGATTTCGAAGCAAACGAGAACAAAGGGGACGAACCTGGTCCTCCAAGACGGGGTCATGCAGCGACTCCTCCCGCTGGCCACCACCGCTGCCCGTCCAGAGGTGGTGAGGAGGGCGACGCGGGCGAGCTCGGAGGTGGCGAGCACGACTACCCGCCTAGCCCCGTCGTCGTTTGCCTCCAGCCCCGCCATGGTTCGCCTCCAGCCCCGCCATGGCGCTGCAGATCCCATCGCATCCCATCGGTGCGCCGCCTCTTACCAGTGAGCAGCCCGAGCCGCACCGCCGTGCTGCCTCCGCCCACCTTCTCTGCTGATTGAGGGAAAAGGGGAGTAGGGGAGGAAGCAGCTGATTGGAGAGGAGGGGAGGAGGCGGAGATTGGAGAAGAGCAGAGGCGGCTGGTTGGGGGAACGGGAGGAGGCGGCCGATTGGGAGGTAGGTTTTTACTGGGCTTTTATACCTAGGTCAAAGGAAGCAACGCAGACATTTTGTTTTTGCGACGCGGACGAGCAGTTTTTGCTGTGACTGCATCTGGGCCCTGTAATCTCGTGCCCCCACATGTCATAGAGCAAGCAAGGTAGCAGGAAGGTGAAGAAAAAATTACCGCATCCAGCGGCTGTGGTTGACGCGGGGGTGAGAAAGAGTACTGTTTAGGTAAATCTAACGAACCAGATCGCTTGCGGTCGCGCAACCATCGTGAGAAAGCCGGTAGACTAGCGTCCTTTACAAGAGAAATTGATCAACCATCGACAAATTAAATCAACGCGAGTAAAGAAAATTGAAATTGCCAACTTCTTGGTCCAAAAACAATTTTAGTGCATCGTGAAATTTCACAAATCTAAGAATCCAAGCTGACTTCATAAATATGAACACCCACGTAATTTCAATCCCAAACAATAGTCCAAATATTGTAAGTAAAATACCTTTAGGTAGTTTAAGAAGAATAACTTTTGTAAACTACCAGATTGCAGCAATCCACGCTGAATTGCATGCACATAAAGTTGTTTATGACAATGTGAAAACTATTGGCATTGTATGATGCAACGAGTCGTGTAAGATCACACAATGCAAGAACTGCCAAACAACGGCTTTTTAACAAAAGGTAAGAATTACCAGCACATTCCCGTAAAAACATCGAATGATAAAATTACGGGCATCTGCTATCAGATTTACACCATTCCACATATACACTGAGATGTATACTATGAGGAGCTTATACAATTTCTGCGCTATTCTATACAGTTTTAGTTAAATCAGTTAAGACTTCTGGATCATGTGTGATAAGAGTGCAGATGACATCCTAGTTTGTTCCCATTTGCCATATTCACCGGCGTAAATAACTTCACTCTCCTTGCATCCAAAAGAAAAATTTATCCCAACATGATTACCATTATGAATGAGATACCAGTGAGCAACGTTTTCAGATATACTCAATATGCTGTATAAATCCCTTGCCAGATGGCGGTAGTGTTGTAGACGAAGGATCAGCCTGGTATCTCATTCATAATGCTAATCATGTTGGGTTAAATTTTAAGATTAACAACATAAGTTGTTTTAAGATTGTGCCAAAACATATGTTAAACTTGCAAGCCCCAACAGAATTGGATACTTGACAAATAAGATTTCCTTTCAGTGATAAATTGTCGACACATGTATTATGTTTGGAGCAACTAATGCATCACATACTACAAAGCGTCACTGGCTAGCAAAACCACAGGCGCAAGGGCCATATAAATTCACCATGTGCTGAGCTTAGGCAGAAAATATATCACCAAGGAAAGGAATTCTTTTTGAAAAAAAGACTAATTAGTAGAAGGATGTACTGCCAGGCATACTTCTTTATTTTCACATATATCCATTTCTAAAGACTAGCTACAGCTGAAGTTACATTAGGAGCATTGTTGGTTCCTGTCAATATATATACCATTGTTTCTTGATGCCTGTAAGTAGCATTTTTGACCTTCTGAAATTAGATACTTAAAAACTCAGAGGTAAGATGAGTACTTCATCCAATGGTGCACTTGGCAACAGATAGCTCAGAGGTTGAAAATTTGGTAAATATCAAAGCAGGCTGAGAAAGACATGATGGAAAAAAGCAACGAATAACAGATAGCTCAGAGATGGCCACAAATCCTACCTCATGTGGGCACCCATGCTCACGGACGCGGGCTTCACCTCAGACGACACCACTACAAGAAGAAAACAAACACTGACATGTATTCCTCTGTGAAGCATAGCCTCTAGATACTTGCTCTTCGCCTCCAAGACCCTGCATATATTTTTTATTTGATGTTTTATAAGAATCCTGAAAAATTATTACTCCTTGGGCACAAAAAAGGATTCTGAAAAAATATAGATCAGGCACAAGCAAAGAATTATTTTCAGAACTAACTACTAAAAAAGTTTAGAACCTGCATCTTCCTTTATAGCATATTTCTCCCAAAGAATATCACTGCTATAAAACTAATTCTCACTCATGTATTAAGACGAACATCCGGTAACAGTAATGCTACGGAAACTAACAAGCAATCCTCTGAATGAACAATCACAATTAATGCTATAGAATATTACTCTTGGTTTGAGGGCCATCTAAACCAAAAATACAGCTAAGACTGACAGGCTAGGTGAGGATCACTCTGAGTCCACCTCATTGTAATTAAAATGAATCTAACTCGAATTTTTAGCTGCATGAATATGTGGCTAACAAAAATTAAGGGCCCGCTTGGAGGTCTGAAATAGTGCTTAGGTGAAACAGCAGGGACTTGTTGATGAAGGGGGCATAGATGGTACACAGACAGGATGCGGTGGAGATGAATCGGCTCTCTTTGTGTATGCTCTCTGCTGTATCCAGCCTCAGAGGTGCTACGTGGTGACCTAAGAGCCTTTTTTCCCGTCAGCCATGGTGAGCTCATGCCCGCCAGCATCACCACTCGGCCTGTTGTTGCAAGAGTTCCCCTCGTCGACGCCAAGCATCAACGGCTATTTGCCGCCGGTGCAGAGACCGCTTCCACCGTCGTAGTCGCCGCCGCTGCCTGCTCCCGTATCGCATTAGTCGCTTCCATCGCTAGGTGTCTCTCTTCGTGCTGCCGAGATACCAGAAAACAAATGTTACCCCATGAGGTTCGTAAATTTTTCGCCGGAAATGGCCCAACACGATGTGATACATGCGGGTTAAAAACGAAAAAGGAAAAACTCTGAGTCTCGACTTTTACGCCGGTAATCGGGCACAGAACGATCATCCTAGCGAGGCCTAAAACAAGAAAATTATGTGATGTATCGCATCTGGAATGAGTAGAGATCCAGAAGCGGTACTGAAAAATACGCATGGTGTGAATAAATACACCAGAGCTAGTTACTCCTTAACTACAAAATTCAGTGTTAGAGTTTCTAATCTTGATAAACCTGTACATATAATGCCAAATAAATTTGTTGTTTTACTGCCTAATATGGACTATAATGCATGTGATTAATACATAGCTTCTAATCTTGAATAAAAATAAATTAACAGGCTTGTAAAGCTACACACAAACTATAGAGAGCTAGATAGAGGTGATCTGGTGGGGTATCACCTGGATCTCCACGATGACAAAATTGGGCTAAAGAATCAGCAGTGCTTCCGTTTGAGCAAACCACATCAATAATCAACACTAGTTGGAGACAAATACCGGTCTTTTTGAGTTGAATACTGGCATCTCCATGAGAATCAGGAGACAGTGAAAGAACATACCAATGAAATTAACATTTAGCCAGCACCAAAACTGCAAGCTGACGTAAAATTGCATGGGGCTAGATGCCCATTTGGCAGGCGTTGTGCGATTGTGGCAGCCCCCGCAGGACGCCGGTCCAATTTCAGCTGACCACCTTCGATCCCAACCAAGAATGCTACCAAAAATAGATTAAAGATTTAGATCTAATTCACACACAAGCCATTATCCACGGGAAACACAGATAAGACAGAGGAGGAAGAGAGAACCTTCTTGGCATGCCTCGGTCACGGGCAGTGTTGGGCCTTGAAAGCAGAGAGGGGCGCTGGCGACAAAGTACGAGGTGGTCGAAAGAGGGCATCCGGGAACAGATCAGGACGCAGCTAGCGCCGATGCCGATGGGATGCCGCCCTCAACCACCACATCGCCGTCGGAAATCACCACGCCGCTATTGTAGTCGATCCAGCCGGCCAACCAGGCCGCCGCCATTCTACCTGCCAACAACGATGGAGCCGAGGACACCTAGAGCGTGCAGAGCACAGCCGCCGCTCGCCGCCGGCCACTAACCCGCTCGCGCTGCCGAGTTCTCCCAACCGCTCACCGCCGTGTGCGCGATTGGAAAGCAAGAGGAGGAAATGGAGATGACGGGGTTACGGTCAGCTACTCCACCGAAAAGATATGTCAAAAATAATAAAATTACGACGCTTGCGCTGCGAGCCACACGGACAGATTTGATGGAACCAACTGACCCGTCTGGCTCGATCGATGCCCGAATAATTGAAAAATTTCAATATAAAAAAAAGTTAATTAAGAATTTCGAAATATTTAATGAATAAAGAAAAATAAATATTCCTATTATGAAGATCTCCATCATCAACAAGCATGCAAGCAGCCAAAGAATTGAAGCTGTCAAAAGTTCTTCACATGCATGCAAGAAGAAGGAATTCAAGCCAAAGTAAAGAAGCAGACTCCAAAACACCATCATGTGAAGCGAGAAGATTTTTCCAAGATGAAGATAAGGAAGAAGTCACCTCCATGTCACCTCCATAGCCAGCCAAGACAATTTGGTGGCTGTACAAATAGTCCCTCCAACATGCTCTAAAATGGCTAAGGCCTAGAAAGCCTAAAAAAGTCTTACAAAATAGGTGTATGATGAGCAAGAGGAGACAAGAACCAATAATGGTGAAAGAAGGCTGTAGAATGCAGCAATAATAGAGAAGCAAGGCTGCAGAAATGGTGCTCTCTCGTGCCTATAAAAGGAGAAGAGCGCAACGAAGGAACACACGGAGAACACACAGAGCAAGCAAACACCAGCAGAAGAAACACCAGCCAGCAGCGAGCTCCTGCGAGAACTCTCTGCTTAGTAGTAGTAGTAGTACCACCACCACTTGTAATAATAAGCCTGCATAGTGAAGGCAATCGTGTTGTACCGAAGGAGCTAAGGTAATCCTCCTTCTCGTGTAAACCCTTCGGGGCTTCCCGAAAGGGAAAACCATATGTAAGCTATATTGTGGAAATGAAGTAGTTTCGTGTTTCCCTTAATCTTTTCAGCATGTTTATATGGGATGGGTTCTTATGCTAGGGATCCTATAGGAGAAACCTCTGCATGTAGTTCTCTGTTAAGCCTTGTGTATGGCGTCAGAACGAGAACCTTAGTTGTAGAGAAGTGTTCCCTTTGGGTGGAACTGCCTGGGAAGACGATAAGAAAATAACCCATATAAATTTGACTAAAGAAATTTAGGGAAATAAACTTAGCTACTCCTGAAGCAATATGGTGAAAAATATGGTGAGTACCGAGTAGGACAATACAACTCTGCGTACACCCCGCTCGAATTGTTGGCCTCGACAGCCATAAAGATCCTGCAGAATATACAAAAATAAATATTATAATCTGAATATTAAATTTACGTATTTATAATCATTAATATAAAAGAATTTATAATCTGAATATTAAACTTACGTATTTATAATTGTTAATATAAAAGAATTTTATCACGCATAGTTCATATATATCCCGCATATTAATATTACTGTTTATTTATATTTGTGTATTGTTGGTATCAGAGCAAGGTTTAATCATTGAAAGGTTAAGGTATCTGAATTTAGAAGTTAGCGCAGGTAGAATTATAAAAACTAAGGAAAATATTGATATAAGGTGTAGAATAAATACATCTGAAGAGCATATTTGGCATACTACTCATAGCCAGCTGAATATAATTGTTGATCTCATATATAACTTTTTCATATCTTGGGGAAAAAGACAAGATATATTAGATCAGAAGTTTGAAAGTTTATTGAAAGAATACAACAAGCTTGCAGAAAAATATTCAGGTTTGAATAATAAAATTGATATAGCCTTGCATAAGCTAGAAGAAGCAAAGGCAAGACAGAATACAGTTTGCAGAAATAACGATTACATTAAAGAAGAAGTACAATCCATTGGGAAAAATATAGAGCATAGTTTAAATAAGAATAAAGACTTGTTGTCAGGGTCCACAACAAGGCAAGATCATATTCTTGAAATTAAAGAATTGGTGCAAGAGGTAAAAACTCTGATCCTCTCATAATTTGCATGTCCGAATATAACAAAGCATTAAGCGAAGTAGCCAAATATTTAACGCCTCCTATTGGTTTCTCCGATCACGACTCACCAAAAGAAGACTCTAAAATTTTAATAAAGCAAAATAATACAATCATTCAGTTATTAATCCAAGTCTTAGAGAAATTAAATAGAGAACAAGGTAACAAAGAAATTGTGTTAGCATCATCTGGTGTAGTAATATCATCAAAGAATATTAACTCAGAAAAATGGACATATCTAAAAGCCTCAATAGAAGAGACAAAGGTCTCCAAGTAGTAAGGCAAGATTCGAGACCCTTAACAATGATGAATAGAATTTCATGCAGCAGAAATGATGATATTGATAGTTTAGAAGAAGTTATAGACCTAGATAGAGATCTAGAAAGATATCAAAAAGATACATTAAGGAAAATAAGACCACAACAAGTTTATCATATGGGCATGTTTGAAAGTAGAAGCGGCCTATATAGAATTTCTAGAGAAATTGAGTTAAGTGTGATAACTCATCCTGTAGACCTAAGGATTGTGAGTAAGAATATTGAAAATGAACTTAAATATAGTGGTTATAAATACATTCATCAAGGTATGTATATCATAGGAGTTAAAGGCATGACAAGAAAGAAATTAGGAGCGAAGGTTCTAATAACATTACTAGATAAAAGATGGGGATCAATAGATAAAGCTTCATTAGGCTTTATGGAAGGTGATATGAATGAAAATAGGCTAATAACCTACATAGCCCCAGACCTAATGATGCCCGTAAAAGAATTTATAGATAAAATGAGTTTTGGATTCCAGACTAAAGGATATGAAGATTTTAGAGGAACAAATTTGTTAGTAAGCATAGAATTTATAGGAAGGCTCACTAACAAAAGCAGCTCTAGATATAGAGTAAATGTAAATGACGTAATTGAAAGTATGCAGTCAAAAGGTATAAAGTTTATGAGTCCTCTTAAAATTAGTTCTGAAGAAAGAGCAGGAGAAGAGTGGAATATTGGAGAATTAATAGAAAAGAAAGAACTAAAACTACCTGAAAATTACATTAGCTATCAAAATTGTGAAGGAAGTAGTAGCATTAGGTTCACAAATTATAAAGCCGCATCCTTAAATGACACAGAATCTTTAATGTCAGAATCTGAATTTAGTGATAATAGGTGCAAAGGTGCGACTGAGTGCATGGAAAAGGCAAATCTAGACAATGAAATAACTCATTGGGAAGGAAAATTAAAACATATAGAATGGGAATATAATAATTCTATGATAAAAGATTGGCCTAAGATCCGAGAAAAAGAATTATTTTTCATTAGAGAAATTTCAAGACTTAAAAAATTAAGAAGTGACAAAAATAATACCGTTAGCAGTTCAGTTATGGTAAAAAATATGGTTGAGCCCAAAGACAAAGATAAAAATGTCAATATCAACCAAAGTCATAAGGATAAAGTTATAGATGAAGATGAGCAATGGGACATAAACAATAAATTGCTATTAGAAAGTTATGAAGAAGAAGAAAAAATAGTAAACGAAATACTAGAAGAAGAAATAGACTACGATGAGTCTGAAGCATATGATGATTTTATAAATTCCCTAGATGAGGTAGGGTTACATAATTTAGAAAATGCAATGGAAGCCATGGAAGTTGAAAATAGTAAGAGAAAAAGATCTGCATATGGTGATAGTTCAGTAAAACAAGAAGGAGAAAGAGAGAGAGCAACTAGACCAGCCGGAAGATGGCCTCCAGAAAAAGAAGATTTTCAACCAACATACATCCCAGGACAATACAGGCATATGGGTTCTAAAAGAAGAGATTTTGAAAGGCCAGTGCAATTTCAAAATTTTAGGAATGATGGTGCTATACTAAACTTAGCAGCCCATGATCCTGCAGATTGGCCAAATATAATTAGCATATGGAAAAACCTAATAGTTCAAAAATATATACAAAACCAACATAATATAGGAAATAAGGTAGAAGATATGCTAACATATCTTGAAACATTTTTAGGAGAATCCGTAAAAGTTTTATGGGAACAATGGGTAGAGACATATCCAAATAATTATGAAGAATTAAAAAGGGCTGGAAGTAACCCAAATAATTTTGCTAACATTATATCAAATATGATCATAGCAGAAGACCCAGAATTAGGAAATACAGCATTACAAAATGAAAGATTGAGAGAAATAGAAAAATTAACTTTAACTAGTTGGAAAGGAATAAAAGAATTCTCTCAGCATTATTTATATAATGCTACCACTGCTAAACAAGGCTACAACAAAGGTGTTGTTGAAAGATATTTTAATAAATTACCTGACCCATTAGGATCCATAATATTTGAAGAATATAAGAAAGAAACAGAAGGTTTCATCATGAATATATCCCAAGCCATAACCTTTGTTTTTAAACATTTAAGAAAAGTTTGCACAAGTATACAAGCACAACGATCTATGAAGAGATCTGATTATAATTTCTGCAATAATATTGTCAAAATTCCATTAACATATGGAGAAGATAGGCATAGGAATAAAAAATATTAAAAACCTCAAAGGAGAGATAATAGAAATTTTAGGACAAAAAGAAGATATTTCTTAAAAAGGTCAGATAATAGAGCCCCTTTCTTACATAAGAGAAATGTAAGAAGATATAATCCCAGAAAAACATATGATAGTACGTGCAGGTGTTTTATATGCAACTCACCTGATCATCTAAGTAGAACTTGTCCCAATAAAGATCAGAAAAGATATTCTAGTAAATTAGAAGAGCAAGAAAGAGTGCTAATCATAGATAGTGTCAATGAAAATATATTAGTATGTGATGATGAAATAAAAGATGATGAGTCAATATATTCAATCATAGAAACAGATGAAGTAGAAAATGAGATAAGAGAAGAAGAATCAAGTGAAGATGAGATAGACTTAATAGAAGAACTAGCAGGTTTAAAAATTGAAATGATGAATCAAGTAGATTGTGAGCATGATTGGATTAGAGGTAAAGGAGACTATTATATAAAATGTGCTTTTTGCATATACTACCCAAGCCAAGAAAATAGGTCAACTTGTAGTTTATGTTTAAGACAAGCATGTTTTTCTTGTTTGAAAGCTAAGAATCAAAGTTGGAGACAAGAAATAGAATATGAACCAGAAGATCGAGTACTATCAAGTAGAGTTAGAAATCTAGAAAATAGGATAAATAAACTAGAAGCAGAATTAGAAGAAATAAATTATAAGTTACAAAATAATAATAATGGTGTTATATGTCAAGAAGATAATACAGCCAAAAATACTGAATTAAAAGATCAAATGGTAACTGTAAGAGAAAGTAAAGGAGATAGGCATATACAATTAAAAGATGCTATAACAAGCTTTGGGAATAAATATATAGTACGCCTACCATTTAAGGAAGTACTAGGAATACGGATTCCAGTTAAAATAATTTTGAAGCCAAACATTTCTTACAAAATATTAGCATTATTAGATACAGGTTGCACTAAGAACATAATTCATGATAAGTATTTTGCAAGATGCCCTGAAATAGTTAAAACAATAGATGATAATAAAGCCGAAGTATCCACAGACATGTCAGGAATAAAGAAAGTACATAATCAACTAGCGTATAACATCGAATCATACATAAATGGCACCAAATACATAATAGATGAAATTACAATCAGAGATTTATCTGTAATAAGTGATGATATGATATTAGGATTAAGGTTTTTACAACAATCCTTGCAAACCACTATTATACATGAAGAAGGAGTTACATTCATCCCACACCAAGATAATGTTCCATACATATCTGAGGTACGAAAACAAAGAAAATCCTTGCAAAATGTAGAAATATCTAAGCTGGAAGATGAGGGTAGCACTAGTATAGACCCTCTTGAAATCTGCAATGAAGAAGAGCTTAGTGATAGTATAGAAGAATATCATATAGAAAATACATGCATTGAGTGCATAGGGTTACAATCTTTCTCACCTAATTGGTATAGAGATATAAAATCAAAAAATGATATAGACAAGATTGTGCGAAGGCTAGAAGATATACAAATCATTGGAGAAATACCAATGAAACATTGGGATAAGAATGCTATAGTATGCAAAATAAATATTATAAACCCTGATTACATAATTAAGTCAGGACCTATAGAAGCTACTCCCAAAGATATAGATGAAATTCAAGAATGCATATTGGACAATTTCTGGTTTCAATATAATAATAAAAGAGAAGAGAAGGGATATTTATTATCCATTCTGAATAGCCTTGCAGAATATTTTAATATGATGAATAAAAATATACCGAAGTCAGCAAGAATTCAAACGCAGGAAATAATATCAGTATATGTCCTATTTGATGGAAGTAAACCAGGAATATATACAAGATTTGAGGAATTAGCAAAACAAAAATCTATAGCAAGAATGAAGGGAGAAGATTTAACATGGAAAAAATATATAGATATCAATGAAGCATTAAAATATGCAAAAGATATCATTGGGGAAGACTTCTATATAGACCCTAAAGTGAAGGAATATATTGAGAAGGTTAAAGGGAAAAACAAGAATACTCCCCCTCCACCGAATACAACTCATACAAAGGGAGAATCATCAAAGAAGGCAAAAGAAGAAGAAGAGTCCCCCCAGACTCTGACATATAAGGCGTGCCTTTTAAAAGGCGTGGATCCTCTGGATTCAGAGCATATAGACCTGAAGGTAGATCAAAAATTTGAAGAAATTGCAAAAACATGGAAAGTAGAATTAAAAGCAGAAATTTTAAAAGAATTACAAGCTGAATTTAATGAAAAATTTGAAGAATTAAAAAGAGAATATGATTCTAAATATGATATGAATTTTCTAGACGATGACCACATGGACATCGCTGGACATGGTCAGCTCCAAGAATAAATATAGAAGCATGCAAATATTGTTGAATATGAATTGATATTGCTATCAATTATTCGGGCGCGGAGGACCCAAATATTAGAATAAACTTGAATTGATATTACTATCAATTATTCGGGCGTGGAGGACCTATACCCGAACAATTGAAAAATTTCAATATAAAAAAAGTTAATTAAGAATTTCGAAATATTTAATGAATAAAGAAAAATAAATATTCCTATTATGAAGATCTCCATCATCAACAAACATGCAAGCAGCCAAAGAATTGAAGCTGTCAAAAGTTCTTCACATGCATGCAAGAAGAAGGAATTCAAGCCAAAGTAAAGAAGCAGACTCCAAGACACCATCATGTGAAGCGAGAAGATTTTTCCAAGATGAAGATAAGGAAGAAGTCACCTCCATGTCACCTCCATAGCCAGCCAAGGCAATTTGGTGGCTGTACAAATAGTCCCTCCAACATGCTCTAAAATGGCTAAGGCCTAGAAAGCCTAAAAAAGTCCTACAAAATAGGTGTATGATGAGCAAGAGGAGACAAGAACCAATAATGGTGAAAGAAGGCTGTAGAATGCAGCAATAATAGAGAAGCAAGGCTGCAGAAATGGTGCTCTCTCGTGCCTATAAAAGGAGAAGAGCGCAGCGAAGGAACACACGGAGAACACACAGAGCAAGCAAACACCAGCAGAAGAAACACCAGCCAGCAGCGAGCTCTTGCGAGAACTCTCTGCTTAGTAGTAGTAGTAGTAGTAGTACCACCACCACTTGTAATAATAAGCCTGCATAGTGAAGGCAATCGTGTTGTACCGAAGGAGCTAAGGTAATCCTCCTTCTCGTGTAAACCCTTCGGGGCTTCCCGAAAGGGAAAACCATATGTAAGCTATATTGTGGAAATGAAGTAGTTTCGTGTTTCCCTTAATCTTTTCAGCATGTTTATATGGGATGGGTTCTTATGCTAGGGATCCTATAGGAGAAACCTCTGCATGTAGTTCTCTGTTAAGCCTTGTGTATGGCGTCAGAACGAGAACCTTAGTTGTAGAGAAGTGTTCCCTTTGGGTGGAACTGCCTGGGAAGACGATAAGAAAATAACCCATATAAATTTGACTAAAGAAATTTAGGGAAATAAACTTAGCTACTCCTGAAGCAATATGGTGAAAAATATGGTGAGTACCGAGTAGGACAATACAACTCTGCGTACACCCCGCTCGAATTGTTGGCCTCGACAGCCATAAAGATCCTGCAGAATATACAAAAATAAATATTATAATCTGAATATTAAATTTACGTATTTATAATCATTAATATAAAAGAATTTATAATCTGAATATTAAACTTACGTATTTATAATTGTTAATATAAAAGAATTTTATCACGCATAGTTCATATATATCCCGCATGTTAATATTACTGTTTATTTATATTTGTGTATTGTTGGTATCATTATAACATTTATTTTTGTATATTCTGCAGGATCTTTATGGCTGTCGAGGCCAACAATTCGAGCGGGGTGTACGCAGAGTTGTATTGTCCTACTCGGTACTCACCATATTTTTCACCATATTGCTTCAGGAGTAGCTAAGTTTATTTCCCAAAATTTCTTTAGTCAAATTTATATGGGTTATTTTCTTATCGTCTTCCCAGGCAGTTCCACCCAAAGGGAACACTTCTCTACAACTAAGGTTCTCGTTCTGACGCCATACACAAGGCTTAACAGAGAACTACATGCAGAGGTTTCTCCTATAGGATCCCTAGCATAAGAACCCATCCCATATAAACATGCTGAAAAGATTAAGGGAAACACGAAACTACTTCATTTCCACAATATAGCTTACATATGGTTTTCCCTTTCGGGAAGCCCCGAAGGGTTTACACGAGAAGGAGGATTACCTTAGCTCCTTCGGTACAACACGATTGCCTTCACTATGCAGGCTTATTATTACAAGTGGTGGTGGTACTACTACTACTACTAAGCAGAGAGTTCTCGCAGGAGCTCGCTGCTGGATGGTGTTTCTTCTGCTGGTGTTTGCTTGCTCTGTGTGTTCTCCGTGTGTTCCTTCGCTGCGCTCTTCTCCTTTTATAGGCACGAGAGAGCACCATTTCTGCAGCCTTGCTTCTCTATTATTGCTGCATTCTACAGCCTTCTTTCACCATTATTGGTTCTTGTCTCCAATTGCTCACCATACACCTATTTTGTAGGACTTTTTTAGGCTTTCTAGGCCTTAGCCATTTTAGAGCATGTTGGAGGGACTATTTGTACAGCCACCAAATTGCCTTGGCTGGCTATGGAGGTGACATGGAGGTGACTTCTTCCTTATCTTCATCTTGGAAAAATCTTCTCGCTTCACATGATGGTGTCTTGGAGTCTGCTTCTTTACTTTGGCTTGAATTCCTTCTTCTTGCATGCATGTGAAGAACTTTTGACAGCTTCAATTCTTTGGCTGCTTGCATGCTTGTTGATGATGGAGATCTTCATAATAGGAATATTTATTTTTCTTTATTCATTAAATATTTCGAAATTCTTAATTAACTTTTTTTTTATATTGAAATTTTTCAATTGTTCGGGTATAGGTCCTCCACGCCCGAATAATTGATAGTAATATCAATTCAAGTTTATTCTAATATTTGGGTCCTCCGCGCCCGAATAATTGATAGCAATATCAATTCATATTCAACAATATTTGCATGCTTCTATATTTATTCTTGGAGCTGACCATGTCCAGCGATGTCCATGTGGACATCGTCTAAAAAATTCATATCATATTTAGAGTCATATTCTCTCCTTAATGCTTCAAATTTTTCATTAAATTCATCTTGTAATTCTTTTAAAATTTCTGCTTTTAATTCTTCTTTCCATATTTTTGCAATTTCTTCAAATTTTTCATTTACCTTCAAGTCTATATGCTCTGAATCCAGAGGATCCACGCCTTTTAAAAGGCACGCCTTATATGTCAGAGTCTGGGGGGACTCTTCTTCTTCTTTTGCCTTCTTTGATGATTCTCCCTTTGTATGAGTTGTATTCGGTGGAGGGGGAGTATTCTTATTTTTTTTCCCTTAACTTTTTTCAATATATTCCTTCACTTTAGGGTCTATATAGAAGTCTTCTCCAATGATATCTTTTGCATATTTTAAGGCTTCATTGATATCTATATATTTTTTCCATGTTAAATCTTCTCCCTTCATTCTTGCTATAGATTTTTGTTTTGCTGATTCCTCAAATCTTGTATATATTCCTGGTTTACTTCCATCAAATAGGACATATACTGATATTATTTCCTGCGTTTGAATTCTTGCTGACTTCGGTATATTTTTATTCATCATGTTAAAATATTCTGCAAGGCTATTCAGAATGGATAATAAATATCCCTTCTCTTCTCTTTTATTATTATATTGAAACCAGAAATTGTCCAATATGCATTCTTGAATTTCATCTAGGGCGATATGTCCCTTTGCCTTGAATTTGAATGTATTTGGAGGGAATATTCTCAATGTATTATCAATTCCAAATGTGAATACTTCTGTCCCGTTAGGGAGTATTCCTCTCTTCATTTCTGCAAAATTGATGCACGAGAGAATATATCAGGTAAGCTATTGTCCTTTCCTTTAATATGCTCAAAAATTACTTTATAACCATTCCCAGTTATGATATCTTCAAATAAAACCCATCTTCTAGTAGAACTTTTCTTACTATTGATTTGATTGTAATACCTACATATTGCTTCACAATCTGTTCGTACTGTAAATTCTTTAAATCCTAAATATAATCTAAATGCGTTAATGGCATGGACAACTGCAAGAATTTCTCTATCAATATTATTCACAGTTTTTAACTTATAACTCCCTGAGGCATATCTACATATTTTTTCTTCTGCCTTTGGAGAATATTTATTAGGCTTTTGCTTTAATATAGCACCCCATCCTACCTTAGATGCATCAGTTTCAATTATGAAATAATTATCTTCTAATGGTAATTCTAAGGGTTTCAAGTTTTTAACCTTTTCTTTAATAGCCTGAACTAATTTTATGTCTTCAGAATTAAAATATTTCTGACCATTCTTTCTTAATTTAGCATATAATGGTCCAGAAATCTTTGCTAAGTTATCTATATAGTTTCTTGCGTAGTTTACAATTCCTAAAAATTGTTGTAAAACCTTTTTATCATTCATGGCATCAGGAAATTGTAATATTTTCTTAGCTATATGCTCTTGCAAATATATTTTTCCTTCTCCTATTTCATGGCCAAGGAAATTAATTTTCTCTTTGCAAATTTCCATTTTCTTTTTAGATAATATTAACCCATTTTGTTCTACCTTTCTAAAGAAAACTTCAAGGTGTGCAATATGCTCTTTATAAGTCTTTGAGAAGACTAACAAGTCATCTACATAGACTAATATGAATGCTTGATTCTCATTGAATATATTTTGCATTTTTCTTTGAAATAATGCAGGCGCATTCTTTAATCCTAAAGGCATAACTAGCCATTCATAATGACCTTGAGGACATGTAAATGCTGTCCACGAAATAGATTCTTCGGCCATTTTTACTTGCCAAAAACCGGCCTTTAAATCAAACTTTGAGAAATATTTGCTTCCTTGTATTCTGTTAATCCATTCTTGCTTATTTGGTATATTATATGCATCATCTATGGTATTATCATTAAGTCTTTTGTAATTAATAACCATTCTAGACTTGCCTCTAACTTCTTCAGCATGATTTCTAACTATAAAAGCTGCGGATCTATGAGGGCTTCTACTTTCTCTTATTGCCCTTAATTTCAGTAATTCTTCAATATGCATTTTGAATTCTTCTATATCTTTGGGAGTAGCTTCTATAGGTCCTGACTTAATTATGTAATCAGGGTTTATAATATTTATTTTGCATACTATAGCATTCTTATCCCAATGTTTCATTGGTATTTCTCCAATGATTTGTATATCTTCTAGCCTTCGCACAATCTTGTCTATATCATTTTTTGATTTTATATCTCTATACCAATTAGGTGAGAAAGATTGTAACCCTATGCACTCAATGCATGTATTTTCTATATGATATTCTTCTATACTATCACTAAGCTCTTCTTCATTGCAGATTTCAAGAGGGTCTATACTAGTGCTACCCTCATCTTCCAGCTTAGATATTTCTACATTTTGCAAGGATTTTCTTTGTTTTCGTACCTCAGATATGTATGGAACATTATCTTGGTGTGGGATGAATGTAACTCCTTCTTCATGTATAATAGTGGTTTGCAAGGATTGTTGTAAAAACCTTAATCCTAATATCATATCATCACTTATTACAGATAAATCTCTGATTGTAATTTCATCTATTATGTATTTGGTGCCATTTATGTATGATTCGATGTTATACGCTAGTTGATTATGTACTTTCTTTATTCCTGACATGTCTGTGGATACTTCGGCTTTATTATCATCTATTGTTTTAACTATTTCAGGGCATCTTGCAAAATACTTATCATGAATTATGTTCTTAGTGCAACCTGTATCTAATAATGCTAATATTTTGTAAGAAATGTTTGGCTTCAAAATTATTTTAACTGGAATCCGTATTCCTAGTACTTCCTTAAATGGTAGGCGTACTATATATTTATTCCCAAAGCTTGTTATAGCATCTTTTAATTGTATATGCCTATCTCCTTTACTTTCTCTTACAGTTACCATTTGATCTTTTAATTCAGTATTTTTGGCTGTATTATCTTCTTGACATATAACACCATTATTATTATTTTGTAACTTATAATTTATTTCTTCTAATTCTGCTTCTAGTTTATTTATCCTATTTTCTAGATTTCTAACTCTACTTGATAGTACTCGATCTTCTGGTTCATATTCTATTTCTTGTCTCCAACTTTGATTCTTAGCTTTCAAACAAGAAAAACATGCTTGTCTTAAACATAAACTACAAGTTGACCTATTTTCTTGGCTTGGGTAGTATATGCAAAAAGCACATTTTATATAATAGTCTCCTTTACCTCTAATCCAATCATGCTCACAATCTACTTGATTCATCATTTCAATTTTTAAACCTGCTAGTTCTTCTATTAAGTCTATCTCATCTTCACTTGATTCTTCTTCTCTTATCTCATTTTCTACTTCATCTGTTTCTATGATTGAATATATTGACTCATCATCTTTTATTTCATCATCACATACTAATATATTTTCATTGACACTATCTATGATTAGCACTCTTTCTTGCTCTTCTAATTTACTAGAATATCTTTTCTGATCTTTATTGGGACAAGTTCTACTTAGATGATCAGGTGAGTTGCATATAAAACACCTGCACGTACTATCATATGTTTTTCTGGGATTATATCTTCTTACATTTCTCTTATGTAAGAAAAGGGCTCTATTATCTGACCTTCTTAAGAAATATCTTCTTTTTGTCCTAAAATTTCTATTATCTCTCCTTTGAGGTTTGTAATATTTTTTATTCCTATGCCTATCTTCTCCATATGTTAATGGAATTTTGACAATATTATTGCAGAAATTATAATCAGATCTCTTCATAGATCGTTGTGCTTGTATACTTATGCAAAATTTTCTTAAATGTTTAAAAACAAAGGTTATGGCTTGGGATATATTCATGATGAAACCTTCTGTTTCTTTCTTATATTCTTCAAATATTATGGATCCTAATGGGTCAGGTAATTTATTAAAATATCTTTCAACAACACCTTTGTTGTAGCCTTGTTTAGCAGTGGTAGCATTATATAAATAATGCTGAGAGAATTCTTTTATTCCTTTCCAACTAGTTAAAGTTAATTTTTCTATTTCTCTCAATCTTTCATTTTGTAATGCTGTATTTCCTAATTCTGGGTCTTCTGCTATGATCATATTTGATATAATGTTAGCAAAATTATTTGGGTTACTTCCAGCCCTTTTTAATTCTTCATAATTATTTGGATATGTCTCTACCCATTGTTCCCATAAAACTTTTACGGATTCTCCTAAAAATGTTTCAAGATATGTTAGCATATCTTCTACCTTATTTCCTATATTATGTTGGTTTTGTATATATTTTTGAACTATTAGGTTTTTCCATATGCTAATTATATTTGGCCAATCTGCAGGATCATGGGCTGCTAAGTTTAGTATAGCACCATCATTCCTAAAATTTTGAAATTGCACTGGCCTTTCAAAATCTCTTCTTTTAGAACCCATATGCCTGTATTGTCCTGGGATGTATGTTGGTTGAAAATCTTCTTTTTCTGGAGGCCATCTTCCGGCTGGTCTGGTTGCTCTCTCTCTTTCTCCTTCTTGTTTTACTGAACTATCACCATATGCAGATCTTTTTCTCTTACTATTTTCAACTTCCATGGCTTCCATTGCATTTTCTAAATTATGTAACCCTACCTCATCTAGGGAATTTATAAAATCATCATATGCTTCAGACTTATCGTAGTCTATTTCTTCTTCTAGTATTTCGTTTACTATTTTTTCTTCTTCTTCATAACTTTCTAATAGCAATTTATTGTTTATGTCCCATTGCTCATCTTCATCTATAACTTTATCCTTATGACTTTGGTTGATATTCACATTTTTATCTTTGTCTTTGGGCTCAACCATATTTTTTACCATAACTGAACTGCTAACGGTATTATTTTTGTCACTTCTTAATTTTTTAAGTCTTGAAATTTCTCTAATGAAAAATAATTCTTTTTCTCGGATCTTAGGCCAATCTTTTATCATAGAATTATTATATTCCCATTCTATATGTTTTAATTTTCCTTCCCAATGAGTTATTTCATTGTCTAGATTTGCCTTTTCCATGCACTCAGTCGCACCTTTGCACCTATTATCACTAAATTCAGATTCTGACATTAAAGATTCTGTGTCATCTAAGGATGCGGCTTTATAATTTGTGAACCTAATGCTACTACTTCCTTCACAATTTTGATAGCTAATGTAATTTTCAGGTAGTTTTAGTTCTTTCTTTTCTATTAATTCTCCAATATTCCACTCTTCTCCTGCTCTTTCTTCAGAACTAATTTTAAGAGGACTCATAAACTTTATACCTTTTGACTGCATACTTTCAATTACGTCATTTACATTTACTCTATATCTAGAGCTGCTTTTGTTAGTGAGCCTTCCTATAAATTCTATGCTTACTAACAAATTTGTTCCTCTAAAATCTTCATATCCTTTAGTCTGGAATCCAAAACTCATTTTATCTATAAATTCCTTTACGGGCATCATTAGGTCTGGGGCTATGTAGGTTATTAGCCTATTTTCATTCATATCACCTTCCATAAAGCCTAATGAAGCTTTATCTATTGATCCCCATCTTTTATCTAGTAATGTTATTAGAACCTTCGCTCCTAATTTCTTTCTTGTCATGCCTTTAACTCCTATGATATACAAACCTTGATGAATGTATTTATAACCACTATATTTAAGTTCATTTTCAATATTCTTACTCACAATCCTTAGGTCTACAGGATGAGTTATCACACTTAACTCAATTTCTCTAGAAATTCTATATAGGCCGCTTCTACTTTCAAACATGCCCATATGATAAACTTGTTGTGGTCTTATTTTCCTTAATGTATCTTTTTGATATCTTTCTAGATCTCTATCTAGGTCTATAACTTCTTCTAAACTATCAATATCATCATTTCTGCTGCATGAAATTCTATTCATCATTGTTAGGGGTCTCGAATCTTGCCTTACTACTTGGAGACCTTTGTCTCTTCTATTGAGGCTTTTAGATATGTCCATTTTTTGAGTTGATATTCTTTGATGATATTACTACACCAGATGATGCTAACACAATTTCTTTGTTACCTTGTTCTCTATTTAATTTCTCTAAGACTTGGATTAATAACTGAATGATTGTATTATTTTGCTTTATTAAAATTTTAGAGTCTTCTTTTGGTGAGTCGTGATCGGAGAAACCAATAGGAGGCGTTAAATATTTGGCTACTTCGCTTAATGCTTTGTTATATTCGGACATGCAAATTATGAGAGGATCAGAGTTTTTACCTCTTGCACCAATTCTTTAATTTCAAGAATATGATCTTGCCTTGTTGTGGATCCTGACAACAAGTCTTTATTCTTATTTAAACTATGCTCTATATTTTTCCCAATGGATTGTACTTCTTCTTTAATGTAATCGTTATTTCTGCAAACTGTATTCTGTCTTGCCTTTGCTTCTTCTAGCTTATGCAAGGCTATATCAATTTTATTATTCAAACCTGAATATTTTTCTGCAAGCTTATTGTATTCTTTCAATAAACTTTCAAACTTCTGATCTAATATATCTTGTCTTTTTCCCCAAGATATGAAAAAGTTATATATGAGATCAACAATTATATTCAGCTGGCTATGAGTAGTATGCCAAGTATGCTCTTCCGATGTATTTATTCTACACCTTATATCAATATTTTCCTTAGTTTTTATAATTCTACCTGCGCTAACTTCTAAATTCAGATACCTTAACCTTTCAATGATTAAACCTTGCTCTGATACCAACAATACACAAATATAAATAAACAGTAATATTAATATGCGGGATATATATGAACTATGCGTGATAAAATTCTTTTATATTAACAATTATAAATACGTAAGTTTAATATTCAGATTATAAATTCTTTTATATTAATGATTATAAATACGTAAATTTAATATTCAGATTATAATATTTATTTTTGTATATTCTGCAGGATCTTTATGGCTGTCGAGGCCAACAATTCGAGCGGGGTGTACGCAGAGTTGTATTGTCTTACTCGGTACTCACCATATTTTTCACCATATTGCTTCAGGAGTAGCTAAGTTTATTTCCCTAAATTTCTTTAGTCAAATTTATATGGGTTATTTTCTTATCGTCTTCCCAGGCAGTTCCACCCAAAGGGAACACTTCTCTACAACTAAGGTTCTCGTTCTGACGCCATACACAAGGCTTAACAGAGAACTACATGCAGAGGTTTCTCCTATAGGATCCCTAGCATAAGAACCCATCCCATATAAACATGCTGAAAAGATTAAGGGAAACACGAAACTACTTCATTTCCACAATATAGCTTACATATGGTTTTCCCTTTCGGGAAGCCCCGAAGGGTTTACACGAGAAGGAGGATTACCTTAGCTCCTTCGGTACAACACGATTGCCTTCACTATGCAGGCTTATTATTACAAGTGGTGGTGGTACTACTACTACTACTACTAAGCAGAGAGTTCTCGCAGGAGCTCGCTGCTGGCTGGTGTTTCTTCTGCTGGTGTTTGCTTGCTCTGTGTGTTCTCCGTGTGTTCCTTCGCTGCGCTCTTCTCCTTTTATAGGCACGAGAGAGCACCATTTCTGCAGCCTTGCTTCTCTATTATTGCTGCATTCTACAGCCTTCTTTCACCATTATTGGTTCTTGTCTCCAATTGCTCACCATACACCTATTTTGTAGGACTTTTTTAGGCTTTCTAGGCCTTAGCCATTTTAGAGCATGTTGGAGGGACTATTTGTACAGCCACCAAATTGCCTTGGCTGGCTATGGAGGTGACATGGAGGTGACTTCTTCCTTATCTTCATCTTGGAAAAATCTTCTCGCTTCTCATGATGGTGTCTTGGAGTCTGCTTCTTTACTTTGGCTTGAATTCCTTCTTCTTGCATGCATGTGAAGAACTTTTGACAGCTTCAATTCTTTGGCTGCTTGCATGCTTGTTGATGATGGAGATCTTCATAATAGGAATATTTATTTTTCTTTATTCATTAAATATTTCGAAATTCTTAATTAACTTTTTTTTATATTGAAATTTTTCAATTGTTCGGGTATAGGTCCTCCACGCCCGAATAATTGATAGTAATATCAATTCAAGTTTATTCTAATATTTGGGTCCTCCGCGCCCGAATAATTGATACCAACAATACACAAATATAAATAAACAGTAATATTAATATGCGGGATATATATGAACTATGCGTGATAAAATTCTTTTATATTAACAATTATAAATACGTAAGTTTAATATTCAGATTATAAATTCTTTTATATTAATGATTATAAATACGTAAATTTAATATTCAGATTATAATATTTATTTTTGTATATTCTGCAGGATCTTTATGGCTGTCGAGGCCAACAATTCGAGCGGGGTGTACGCAGAGTTGTATTGTCCTACTCGGTACTCACCATATTTTTCACCATATTGTTTCAGGAGTAGCTAAGTTTATTTCCCTAAATTTCTTTAGTCAAATTTATATGGGTTATTTTCTTATCGTCTTCCCAGGCAGTTCCACCCAAAGGGAACACTTCTCTACAACTAAGGTTCTCATTCTGACGCCATACACAAGGCTTAACAGAGAACTACATGCAGAGGTTTCTCCTATAGGATCCCTAGCATAAGAACCCATCCCATATAAACATGCTGAAAAGATTAAGGGAAACACGAAACTACTTCATTTCCACAATATAGCTTACATATGGTTTTCCCTTTCGGGAAGCCCCGAAGGGTTTACACGAGAAGGAAGATTACCTTAGCTCCTTCGGTACAACACGATTGCCTTCACTATGCAGGCTTATTATTACAAGTGGTGGTGGTACTACTACTACTACTACTAAGCAGAGAGTTCTCGCAGGAGCTCGCTGCTGGCTGGTGTTTCTTCTGCTGGTGTTTGCTTGCTCTGTGTGTTCTCCGTGTGTTCCTTCGTTGCGCTCTTCTCCTTTTATAGGCACGAGAGAGCACCATTTTTGCAGCCTTGCTTCTCTATTATTGCTGCATTCTACAGCCTTCTTTCACCATTATTGGTTCTTGTCTCCTCTTGCTCATCATACACCTATTTTGTAGGACTTTTTTAGGCTTTCTAGGCCTTAGCCATTTTAGAGCATGTTGGAGGGACTATTTGTACAGCCACCAAATTGCCTTGGCTGGCTATGGAGGTGACATGGAGGTGACTTCTTCCTTATCTTCATCTTGGAAAAATCTTCTCGCTTCACATGATGGTGTCTTGGAGTCTGCTTCTTTACTTTGGCTTGAATTCCTTCTTCTTGCATGCATGTGAAGAACTTTTGACAGCTTCAATTCTTTGGCTGCTTGCATGCTTGTTGATGATGGAGATCTTCATAATAGGAATATTTATTTTTCTTTATTCATTAAATATTTCGAAATTCTTAATTAACTTTTTTTTATATTGAAATTTTTCAATTGTTCGGGTATAGGTCCTCCACGCCCGAATAATTGATAGTAATATCAATTCAAGTTTATTCTAATATTTGGGTCCTCCGCGCCCGAATAATTGATAGCAATATCAATTCATATTCAACAATATTTGCATGCTTCTATATTTATTCTTGGAGCTGACCATGTCCAGCGATGTCCATGTGGTCATCGTCTAGAAAATTCATATCATATTTAGAATCATATTCTCTTTTTAATTCTTCAAATTTTTCATTAAATTCAGCTTGTAATTCTTTTAAAATTTCTGCTTTTAATTCTACTTTCCATGTTTTTGCAATTTCTTCAAATTTTTGATCTACCTTCAGGTCTATATGCTCTGAATCCAGAGGATCCACGCCTTTTAAAAGGCACGCCTTATATGTCAGAGTCTGGGGGGACTCTTCTTCTTCTTTTGCCTTCTTTGATGATTCTCCCTTTGTATGAGTTGTATTCGGTGGAGGGGGAGTATTCTTGTTTTTCCCTTTAACCTTCTCAATATATTCCTTCACTTTAGGGTCTATATAGAAGTCTTCCCAATGATATCTTTTGCATATTTTAATGCTTCATTGATATCTATATATTTTTTCCATGTTAAATCTTCTCCCTTCATTCTTGCTATAGATTTTTGTTTTGCTAATTCCTCAAATCTTGTATATATTCCTGGTTTACTTCCATCAAATAGGACATATACTGATATTATTTCCTGCGTTTGAATTCTTGCTGACTTCGGTATATTTTTATTCATCATATTAAAATATTCTGCAAGGCTATTCAGAATGGATAATAAATATCCCTTCTCTTCTCTTTTATTATTATATTGAAACCAGAAATTGTCCAATATGCATTCTTGAATTTCATCTATATCTTTGGGAGTAGCTTCTATAGGTCCTGACTTAATTATGTAATCAGGGTTTATAATATTTATTTTGCATACTATAGCATTCTTATCCCAATGTTTCATTGGTATTTCTCCAATGATTTGTATATCTTCTAGCCTTCGCACAATCTTGTCTATATCATTTTTTGATTTTATATCTCTATACCAATTAGGTGAGAAAGATTGTAACCCTATGCACTCAATGCATCTATTTTCTATATGATATTCTTCTATACTATCACTAAGCTCTTCTTCATTGCAGATTTCAAGAGGGTCTATACTAGTGCTACCCTCATCTTCCAGCTTAGATATTTCTACATTTTGCAAGGATTTTCTTTGTTTTCGTACCTCAGATATGTATGGAACATTATCTTGGTGTGGGATGAATGTAACTCCTTCTTCATGTATAATAGTGGTTTGCAAGGATTGTTGTAAAAACCTTAATCCTAATATCATATCATCACTTATTACAGATAAATCTCTGATTGTAATTTCATCTATTATGTATTTGGTGCCATTTATGTATGATTCGATGTTATACGCTAGTTGATTATGTACTTTCTTTATTCCTGACATGTCTGTGGATACTTCGGCTTTATTATCATCTATTGTTTTAACTATTTCAGGGCATCTTGCAAAATACTTATCATGAATTATGTTCTTAGTGCAACCTGTATCTAATAATGCTAATATTTTGTAAGAAATGTTTGGCTTCAAAATTATTTTAACTGGAATCCGTATTCCTAGTACTTCCTTAAATGGTAGGCGTACTATATATTTATTCCCAAAGCTTGTTATAGCATCTTTTAATTGTATATGCCTATCTCCTTTACTTTCTCTTACAGTTACCATTTGATCTTTTAATTCAGTATTTTTGGCTGTATTATCTTCTTGACATATAACACCATTATTATTATTTTGTAACTTATAATTTATTTCTTCTAATTCTGCTTCTAGTTTATTTATCCTATTTTCTAGATTTCTAACTCTACTTGATAGTACTCGATCTTCTGGTTCATATTCTATTTCTTGTCTCCAACTTTGATTCTTAGCTTTCAAACAAGAAAAACATGCTTGTCTTAAACATAAACTACAAGTTGACCTATTTTCTTGGCTTGGGTAGTATATGCAAAAAGCACATTTTATATAATAGTCTCCTTTACCTCTAATCCAATCATGCTCACAATCTACTTGATTCATCATTTCAATTTTTAAACCTGCTAGTTCTTCTATTAAGTCTATCTCATCTTCACTTGATTCTTCTTCTCTTATCTCATTTTCTACTTCATCTGTTTCTATGATTGAATATATTGACTCATCATCTTTTATTTCATCATCACATACTAATATATTTTCATTGACACTATCTATGATTAGCACTCTTTCTTGCTCTTCTAATTTACTAGAATATCTTTTCTGATCTTTATTGGGACAAGTTCTACTTAGATGATCAGGTGAGTTGCATATAAAACACCTGCACGTACTATCATATGTTTTTCTGGGATTATATCTTCTTACATTTCTCTTATGTAAGAAAGGGGCTCTATTATCTGACCTTCTTAAGAAATATCTTCTTTTTGTCCTAAAATTTCTATTATCTCTCCTTTGAGGTTTGTAATATTTTTTATTCCTATGCCTATCTTCTCCATATGTTAATGGAATTTTGACAATATTATTGCAGAAATTATAATCAGATCTCTTCATAGATCGTTGTGCTTGTATACTTGTGCAAACTTTTCTTAAATGTTTAAAAACAAAGGTTATGGCTTGGGATATATTCATGATGAAACCTTCTGTTTCTTTCTTATATTCTTCAAATATTATGGATCCTAATGGGTCAGGTAATTTATTAAAATATCTTTCAACAACACCTTTGTTGTAGCCTTGTTTAGCAGTGGTAGCATTATATAAATAATGCTGAGAGAATTCTTTTATTCCTTTCCAACTAGTTAAAGTTAATTTTTCTATTTCTCTCAATCTTTCATTTTGTAATGCTGTATTTCCTAATTCTGGGTCTTCTGCTATGATCATATTTGATATAATGTTAGCAAAATTATTTGGGTTACTTCCAGCCCTTTTTAATTCTTCATAATTATTTGGATATGTCTCTACCCATTGTTCCCATAAAACTTTTACGGATTCTCCTAAAAATGTTTCAAGATATGTTAGCATATCTTCTACCTTATTTCCTATATTATGTTGGTTTTGTATATATTTTTGAACTATTAGGTTTTTCCATATGCTAATTATATTTGGCCAATCTGCAGGATCATGGGCTGCTAAGTTTAGTATAGCACCATCATTCCTAAAATTTTGAAATTGCACTGGCCTTTCAAAATCTCTTCTTTTAGAACCCATATGCCTGTATTGTCCTGGGATGTATGTTGGTTGAAAATCTTCTTTTTCTGGAGGCCATCTTCCGGCTGGTCTGGTTGCTCTCTCTCTTTCTCCTTCTTGTTTTACTGAACTATCACCATATGCAGATCTTTTTCTCTTACTATTTTCAACTTCCATGGCTTCCATTGCATTTTCTAAATTATGTAACCCTACCTCATCTAGGGAATTTATAAAATCATCATATGCTTCAGACTCATCGTAGTCTATTTCTTCTTCTAGTATTTCGTTTACTATTTTTTCTTCTTCTTCATAACTTTCTAATAGCAATTTATTGTTTATGTCCCATTGCTCATCTTCATCTATAACTTTATCCTTATGACTTTGGTTGATATTGACATTTTTATCTTTGTCTTTGGGCTCAACCATATTTTTTACCATAACTGAACTGCTAGCGGTATTATTTTTGTCACTTCTTAATTTTTTAAGTCTTGAAATTTCTCTAATGAAAAATAATTCCTTTTCTCGGATCTTAGGCCAATCTTTTATCATAGAATTATTATATTCCCATTCTATATGTTTTAATTTTCCTTCCCAATGAGTTATTTCATTGTCTAGATTTGCCTTTTCCATGCACTCAGTCGCACCTTTGCACCTATTATCACTAAATTCAGATTCTGACATTAAAGATTCTGTGTCATCTAAGGATGCGGCTTTATAATTTGTGAACCTAATGCTACTACTTCCTTCACAATTTTGATAGCTAATGTAATTTTCAGGTAGTTTTAGTTCTTTCTTTTCTATTAATTCTCCAATATTCCACTCTTCTCCTGCTCTTTCTTCAGAACTAATTTTAAGAGGACTCATAAACTTTATACCTTTTGACTGCATACTTTCAATTACGTCATTTACCTTTACTCTATATCTAGAGCTGCTTTTGTTAGTGAGCCTTCCTATAAATTCTATGCTTACTAACAAATTTGTTCCTCTAAAATCTTCATATCCTTTAGTCTGGAATCCAAAACTCATTTTATCTATAAATTCTTTTACGGGCATCATTAGGTCTGGGGCTATGTAGGTTATTAGCCTATTTTCATTCATATCACCTTCCATAAAGCCTAATGAAGCTTTATCTATTGATCCCCATCTTTTATCTAGTAATGTTATTAGAACCTTCGCTCCTAATTTCTTTCTTGTCATGCCTTTAACTCCTATGATATACATACCTTGATGAATGTATTTATAACCACTATATTTAAGTTCATTTTCAATATTCTTACTCACAATCCTTAGGTCTACAGGATGAGTTATCACACTTAACTCAATTTCTCTAGAAATTCTATATAGGCCGCTTCTACTTTCAAACATGCCCATATGATAAACTTGTTGTGGTCTTATTTTCCTTAATGTATCTTTTTGATATCTTTCTAGATCTCTATCTAGGTCTATAACTTCTTCTAAACTATCAATATCATCATTTCTGCTGCATGAAATTCTATTCATCATTGTTAAGGGTCTCGAATCTTGCCTTACTACTTGGAGACCTTTGTCTCTTCTATTGAGGCTTTTAGATATGTCCATTTTTCTGAGTTAATATTCTTTGATGATATTACTACACCAGATGATGCTAACACAATTTCTTTGTTACCTTGTTCTCTATTTAATTTCTCTAAGACTTGGATTAATAACTGAATGATTGTATTATTTTGCTTTATTAAAATTTTAGAGTCTTCTTTTGGTGAGTCGTGATCGGAGAAACCAATAGGAGGCGTTAAATATTTGGCTACTTCGCTTAATGCTTTGTTATATTCGGACATGCAAATTATGAGAGGATCAGAGTTTTTACCTCTTGCACCAATTCTTTAATTTCAAGAATATGATCTTGCCTTGTCGTGGATCCTGACAACAAGTCTTTATTCTTATTTAAACTATGCTCTATATTTTTCCCAATGGATTGTACTTCTTCTTTAATGTAATCGTTATTTCTGCAAACTGTATTCTGTCTTGCCTTTGCTTCTTCTAGCTTATGCAAGGCTATATCAATTTTATTATTCAAACCTGAATATTTTTCTGCAAGCTTATTGTATTCTTTCAATAAACTTTCAAACTTCTGATCTAATATATCTTGTCTTTTTCCCCAAGATATGAAAAAGTTATATATGAGATCAACAATTATATTCAGCTGGCTATGAGTAGTATGCCAAGTATGCTCTTCAGATGTATTTATTCTACACCTTATATCAATATTTTCCTTAGTTTTTATAATTCTACCTGCGCTAACTTCTAAATTCAGATACCTTAACCTTTCAATGATTAAACCTTGCTCTGATACCAACAATACACAAATATAAATAAACAGTAATATTAATATGCGGGATATATATGAACTATGCGTGATAAAATTCTTTTATATTAACAATTATAAATACGTAAGTTTAATATTCAGATTATAAATTCTTTTATATTAATGATTATAAATACGTAAATTTAATATTCAGATTATAATATTTATTTTTGTATATTCTGCAGGATCTTTATGGCTGTCGAGGCCAACAATTCGAGCGGGGTGTACGCAGAGTTGTATTGTCCTACTCGGTACTCACCATATTTTTCACCATATTGCTTCAGGAGTAGCTTAGTTTATTTCCCTAAATTTCTTTAGTCAAATTTATATGGGTTATTTTCTTATCGTCTTCCCAGGCAGTTTCACCCAAAGGGAACACTTCTCTACAACTAAGGTTCTCGTTCTGACGCCATACACAAGGCTTAACAGAGAACTACATGCAGAGGTTTCTCCTATAGGATCCCTAGCATAAGAACCCATCCCATATAAACATGCTGAAAAGATTAAGGGAAACACGAAACTACTTCATTTCCACAATATAGCTTACATATGGTTTTCCCTTTCGGGAAGCCCCGAAGGGTTTACACGAGAAGGAGGATTACCTTAGCTCCTTCGGTACAACACGATTGCCTTCACTATGCAGGCTTATTATTACAAGTGGTGGTGGTACTACTACTACTACTACTAAGCAGAGAGTTCTCGCAGGAGCTCGCTCCTGGCTGGTGTTTCTTCTGCTGGTGTTTGCTTGCCGACGCGGATTTTCTACCCGGGGTGATAGCTGCGCATACAACTAGCACCGTTGGATCCTGACCATCTCAAAGTTATGATTGACGACAACTTCACGGTAGCCTAACTTGTCCTTCTGCACAGTTGTGACATCAAGTTGACATGCGCAGTTCTATCCGTGCTCGACTGACATATTAAACGATGGTGAAGATGTGCCTGCGTCCGTGCTTGCGTCCAATAGAAATCATCTAGAAAAAAGGTGGTGCATACATCTAAAACGAACACTATGTAATAATTGAAGAAAAAAATATGCCACAAAAGTCCTCGGCAGCTGGTTTTCTGTATTTTAAACAGCCTGCTATTAACAAAACCCGTTACTCGCCAATCTCTATTCAAAAGTTCCTCTAGTTTTATTTTTTTACGATCCTCAACCTCTAATCACTGTATCGTGCCCATGTAATCTTGCTTGATTCCTGCAACCGACAGGATACAAACGGAAAACTTGTTTTAATTATCACCAAGAAGCAGGTTGTAAATTTTGTTATTAAACATATATCTTTAGATCCTATGTTCAGTAAAAAAAAGGTAAAAAATTTATTTGGGTTTTATGAGAGAGGTCGTAGATGGTGTATCATTTATAGTTCATTCAGATAAATTAAGGATAAATTCAAAAAAATCTCCAATCGTTCTTAGAGTTCTCATATTATCACCACAAATTTTTTTAGGATCAATAGAATTCAGCTTTGGAACCGACAAAATTATCGGCTGGTGCCATGTTTCCTTCACCATTCAGCGAATGGGAAAGAGAGGAACTGCTGCACATTTGGATCCAAAATTATTGAAGCTGGAAAACATCAGACACCTATTTGATTTTAGCAATGAAAATCCAACTGAAATGCTGCTCACTTCCTCCAAATCAGGAACACACTACCACCAGAAATTCCAACAAATTAACAAATTGGATCTGCGTCGGGAAGACACCATGTACAAAAAGTCAACATGTACCTGACTCCCTCAAACGGTGAAGCAAATTCAGATCGGAAAGAAAAAGGCAAAACAAATCGAGATCAAGAAAAGCCAAACTCAAAAGGTTGCCAATGTCCACGAGCCGCACCGTCACTGTCAGATTGGAAGCTGTAGAGCAACTAGCTCATTGAGCCAAGGCGGGATCCGGCTGGCTTGTCACAGAGAGAGATCGAGAAAAAAGTAGGTAGCAAAAATAGATGGATGCTAGTCCTAGAATTCCATGCGACTGCTCATGCCAGAGGCACAGGCCCAGCTACACTCACACCTCATTGCCGATACCGCCGGCGACAGTCCTCACCGCTTAGATCCGGTGGCTCCTGCCAGCCACCATGGTCACAAATCGATAGAGAGAGAGGGAGGCTATGTGGGGATGCTGCTCCGGATGCGCGGCGGCCGTCGGGATGGCTCGGCGGAGGGGGTCGACGCGCTCGGTGGCCGGAGTCCAGGGAAGGCTTTGTGTAGTCGGGGGATTCGCATGGCTGCCGTGGGATTTTTTGGGGCTGGGTAGGACTGTGGGAGGTGAACCACGGTTCTTGTTTTGCTAATAGGGACGGGCCGGGCCGCCGGTGTGCGACGGATGCAGTGACGGCCGTTAAGTCAATCCACGGTGGAAATTTATTCATAGGATGATCTAATGGACGAATTAGGGTGCACAGCTATTCACCTAGGCAGCCCAGTATTTTGCATATATATATATATATATATATATATATTATTACATACTCTCCCCGTTCTAAAATATAAGATGTTTTAGCCCATCATTACCACACATGTATCTAGATGCTTTTTAGTATGTAGGTTTACCCCTTTTGCTTCTAACCTTCACACTAAAAAAATCTACATACATGCATGGTAATGATGTGCTAAAACTTATATTTTAGAACGGAGGGAGTAGTTAGTTGCCCTCTATACTATGTCAGTACAAAGTTACACCCACATATTTGTATATTTTTGGGCATCGGCGAGGTATCCATGCAAGGCATTTACATATATTGGATAAACATGTCAGTGAGAAGTTTTGTTTACATTATGTTATGTATTATTACAAAGCATTTTTATGGTACATTCTTATCAGTATAGTATAAAAGGCACTAGCAGACGAAAATGCATATATTCAAATCAAGGTGTCATGTATCTACTTTGTTAGTTGGTCGTGTGCTTCTAACAAGTCTGTTTTGTTCCGTGTAGCTGTCTCCACGCTGGTCTAAAAAAGGAAGTCCCTACAGAACTAACAAAGCGGAGGAAACCCCCAAATTTAAACACCGAAACTTGAGTTTTCTGCAGGTGGAAGCCTATGGGATTAGCAAAGACACCAAGGTGCTGCATTACATCAGGCTCATTAGGGAGGTTGCGGTGTCTTTGAAGAAAATACACTTACTTGAACAATGCGAGTATAGAGCTTGCGGTGTCACATGCTTATGTCAAGTGCATGAATCAAGAAAGAGATTATTACGTGACATACTCACTCTTGGATTCTCCTCGTCCATAGACATTACCATAGAACCAGTAACACGACACACGAGTACAAGTTCAGAGGTTTAATTGTTCAGTTGTGCTAAAGGTTGATTCCTCATCTTACGAGGAAACAACATTGATTTAGAGTCAGTTTAGGGTTAATCAGTGTATTGTACTTCAACTTTATTACATCGGGATGAGCTCTGTCCTTTCTTAAGCATTCATGCCAAACCTCACAAATACGCGTCGATGATTAGTGTACATATCATCGATGCTCCTTTTATAGGCACGACGCTGCTTCTACTTTGTCTTGTTCCTCGGACAGGGGCGTCGTGCGCTACATGCTTTATCTCATCGAGCAGTGCATCCATCCATGCGTCCTTATCCTGCCGACAGCTTTAGTCTCGGTTGCACCCACCAGCCGGGACTAAAGGTTACCCATGCGTCCTTATCCTGCCGACAGCTTTAGTCTCGGTTGCACCCACCAGCCGGGACTAAAGGTTACCCACACGTCCTGGCCTAAAAGTTACCCACCAGCCGGGACTAAAGGTTGCCATACATGCATGCTCCTTAAATAAAAGGTTTAGTACATTCCATACATGCATTACATAAAAGGTTTAATACATTATTACATTATTGCACCAACATTCCTATCTATTATTTCTGTTTTCTTCTGGGTCGTAGCCATGGAGAATCTTCATCATTCAGTAGGATGCTTGGGTCAGTTTTCACTTTGAAGGGCGGAATTTCATGAAACTTATTATAATCTACTGACATGTCTGTCTTGTCATCTACTCCCACGATGTTTCTTTTCCCTGAAAGAACTATGTGGCGTTTTGGCTCATCGGACGATGTCTTCTTTTGCTGATTTCTTTTTCTCGTTTTTGTAGACATGTCCTTCACATAGAAAACCTGAGCGACATCGTTGGCTAGAACGAATAGTTCGTCCATATACGCAAGATTGTTGAGATCCACTGTTGTCATGCCGTACTTTTGGTCTACAACTACCCCGCCTCCTGTCAGCTTCACCCATTTGCACCGAAACAAAGGGATCTTAAAAGTAGGTCCATAGTCAAGTTCCCATATCTCCTCTATGTACCCGTAATAAGTTTCATTCTGCCCATTATCGTCTGTTGCATCAAAGCGGACACCACTGTTTTGGTTGGTGCTCTTTTTATCTTGGGCAACCGTGTAAAATGTATTCTCATTTATCTCGTACCCTTGGAAAGTACATATAGTTGAAGATGGTGGCCTGACCAAACAATACAGCTGATCTCCAACGGTGTCTTCATTCATGAGATGTGTCTGCAACCAACTGCCGAAAGTCTTCTCGTGTTCCCCTTTAATCCAAGAGTCAGTCTTCCCCGGGTTTTCGGAGCGTAGAATATTCTTGTGTCTCACGATATATGGAGCCACCATGGTGGAATTGTGTAGAACTGTGTAGTGTGCTTGAGAGAATGAATGCCCATCCATACATACTTTTGCTTTCCTTCCTAGTGTGCCTTTTCCTGTCAGCCTACCCTCATACCGAGATTCTGGAACACCAATCGGCTTAAGGTCAGGAAGAAAGTCCACACAAAACTCAATGACCTCCTCTGTTCCATAGCCCTTGGAGATGCTTCCTTCTGGCCTAGCACGGTTACGAACATATTTCTTTAAGACTCCCATGAACCTCTCGAAGGGGAACATATTGTGTAGAAACACAGGACCGAGAATTCTAATCTCTTCGACTAGGTGAACTAGGAGGTGTGTCATTATATTGAAGAAGGATGGCAGGAACAACAACTCGAAGCTGACCAGACATTGAACCACATCAATCTGTAACCCTGATAGACTTTCTCGATCAATTACCTTCTGAGAAATTGCATTGAGGAATGCACATACCTTCACAATTGCCAGGCGAACATTTTCCGGTAGAATTCCCCTCAATGCAACCGGAAGCAATTGCGTCATAAGCACGTGGCAGCCATGAGACTTTAGGTTTTGGAATTTTTTGTCTTTCATATTTACGATTCCCTTCATATTCGACGAGAAGCCAGTCGGGACCTTGATACTGAAAAGGACTTCAAAGAAGATTTCCTTCTCTTTCTTGGTAAGAGCGTAGCTGGCACGCCCTTGAAACTGCCCTGGATGCATGCCATCTCGTCCTTTATGACATTCCTGGTCCTCCCGTGCTTCCGGTGTATCTTTTGACTTCCCATACAAGCCCAGGAAGCCTAGAATATTCACACAGAGATTCTTCGTCAGGTGCATCACGTCGATTGCGGAGCGGATCTCATGGACTTCCCAATAGGGTAGCTCCCAAAATATAGATTTCTTCTTCCACATGGGTGCACGCTTATCAGGGCCGTTAGGAATAGGTTGGCTGCTAGGACCCTTTCCAAAGATTACTTTTAAATCTTTGACCATATCAAATACTTCAGCACCAGTACGGGTGACAGGCTTCCCCCGGGGTTCTGCCTTGCCATTGAAATGCTTGCCTTTTTTCTTTAAGGGATGCTTGGGCGGAAGAAAATGACGATTGTACGGGTACACATTCTTCCTACATTTGTCCAGATATATACTTTCTGTCTGATCTAAACAGTACGTGCATGCATTGTATCCCTTGTTTGACTGTCCTGAAATGTTACTAAGAGCAGGCCAATCATTGATGGTTACGAAAAGCAACGCTCAAAGGTCAAATTCCTCTTGTTTGTGCTCGTCCCACACACGTACACCTGGTTCAGCCCACAGCTGTAAAAGTTCATCAACTAATGGCCTTAGGTATACATCAATGTCGTTGCCGGGTTGCTTTGGACCTTGGATAAGTACTGACATCATAATGAACTTCCGCTTCATGCACAACCAAGGAGGAAGGTTGTAGATACATAGAGTAACGGGCCAGGTGCTGTGACTGCAACTCTGCTCCCCAAAAGGATTCATGCCATCTGTACTTAGACCAAACCATAAGTTCCTTGCGTCACCTGCAAATCTCGGGAACTCTCTCTCGATTTTTCTCCACTGCCGACCATCAGCGGGGTGCCTCAACTTGTCGTCTTTCATACGATCTTCCATGTGCCATCGCAACAACTTCACATGATCTTTATTTCAGAAGAGGCATTTTAACTGTGGTATTATAGGAGCATACCACATCACCTTGGCAGGAACCCTCTTCCTAGGTGGCTCGCCCTCAATATCACCAGGGTCATCTTTTCTGATCTTATACCGCAATGCAGTGCATACCGGGCATTTATCCATATTCTCGTACTTCTCATCGCGGTAGAGGATGCAGTCATTAGGGCATGTATGTATCTTCTGCACGTATAATCCTAGAGGGCAGACAAGCTTCTTTGCTTCGTACGTGCTGGCGGGCAATTCGTTCTTTCTTGGAAGCATCTTCTTCATCAGTACCAGCAACTTTTCAAATGACGAGTCAGTCACACCGGTCTCTGCCTTCCACTTCAGCAATTCCAGTGTGCTACCCAGCTTCTTCTGGCCATCTTCACAAGTTGGATACAACAATTTATTGTGGTCCTGTAACATCTGCTCGAACTGCAACCTCTCCTTTTCTGTGTCGCAGCCTCGCCGTGCATCAGAAATGACCCGGCCAAGATCATCAGCGGGCTCATCTGGTTCCCGTTCTTCACCCTGATCTTCTTCTTCATTGTCTTCCATTGCGGTATCAGCATACTCAGGGAACATATATCGGTAGTTGTCATCATCGTTCTCTTCTTCTTCATCGTCGTCTTCCATCATAACCCCTCTTTCTTCGTGCTTGGTCCAAACATTATAGCCCGACATAAAACCGGACCGAAGCAGGTGCCTCTGAATGACTCTTGAGGAAGTGTAATCCTTCTCATTCCGACATTCAACACATGGATAAAACATATAGCCACCACCATGCTTGTTCGCATCGGCCGCATCTCGAAAAGAATGCACACCTTCTCTGTAAGCGGCTATGCGTCGATCACCGTATATCCATGGATGGCTCATCTGCGTCATACAACAGTATATCAAACACAATCACGATCCTAAAAATTAGTACCGCACGGTCTAAACGAGGAAATATAGTTGCTAACCTTTTAGAATAAGTGGAAATAAAGAGGAAGAGGCTTAAGCGTGGCTCGGGCACCTCATATCGTAGTTGTGTTCGGTGAACTGAAGCGGCATCGCTCTAACACACATTTCAACAAACACCTCTAGTGCATAGGAATGAAATGGAGAACTAGCACACACCCACACTCCTCCATCCAAGAAAAATACAAGGAAGAGAGGAGAAGGGCTGTGGCCATATATATAGGCAGAAGCCTTTAGTCCCGGTTTGAGACACAAACCGGGACTAAAGGGGGCGCACATGCGGGCTGCACACCGCATAGCCCTTTAGTCCCGGTTTGTGTCTCAAACCGGAACTAAAGGCTCGTAACGGGCCGGGACTAAAGCCTCCTGGGCGGGTGGGCGAATTTGGGGCGACGTGGCCGGGCCTTTAGTCCCGGCCCAGATTACGGCCGGGACTAAAGGGTCCAGGCCAAAGGCCCATTTTCCACTAGTGACAATCTGGAGAAAAGATCACATATGGATTTAGTGCAGCTAAAGGGGTAACCTGTAGAAAAGATAAAAACATTGATTTGTTAAGAATGAAATCATTTTGTACATTTTAAATAGCCCATAACAAAGCACACACATCCACTCTAATGTGGACTTTTTTCGCTACACCATTCAACCAGTGTCCAAACAAGTTTGTAAGATTAGCTGGTGAAGCAATGTTAAAAGCCATATCAACGACTCTCCATAAAATCTTTGCAAATGGACATGACATGAATAAATGTTGTATTGTTCCCTCTTGATAAAGAAAAAAATATTTTGTGCATCCTTGCCAATTACGTTTAACCATACTGTCTTTATTTAATATTATCTTCCTATGTATAGAAGTCACATAAAAATTCTTATTTTAAGTGGTACCATAAGCTTCTAAATATATTTCCATAAATATGGTATGTCCATTAAGAAAGTCTAAAATACGCTGAAGAGACCTGATGTAGCTCAGTTTCATTTAAAAACATTGTCATGTACATATAGCTAAACTAGCATCAGTCTCTATACCAAATCGATCCATCTTTCCTAGTTTCCCAGTGTTAGGTACCAAGCGTTGCCGGTGACTTTACTCCCACCTCACTAGCGGGAGGAGGCCACGACCAACTTATAAGGGAGAGTTTCTCTCCTCCCTTCAGTCCGGGCTTTTGGGATGGAGTGGTTTTTCCGCTAAATGTTGGGCCGTGTGCATGGCCGTGGGCCAGAAAATGTCCAAACGCAACGCGAGTGTGTGGAGCTGGACCCAGGACGCTGACACCCAATCAAGGTCCTTCTAAAACATATGTTCAGAGGTACAGTTGATATTACATTGGCCACTGTTACCTTCTTATGTTGAACAATACTAGCTATATCTATTGCATATACAAGACTGGGCTGACGTGGCGTTCCGAATCACGGCGCGAAATGGATGATGGATGCCACACCGCTAGGGCGGGACGCCTTATTTTAAGTGGTATCATAAGCTTCCGAATATATTTTTGAAATTATGGTATGTCCATTAAGAAAGTCTGAAAATATGCTGATTTGATAGTAAAGAGACCTCATGTAGTAAAGTTCCATTTAAAAACATCGTCATGTACATATAGCTGAACTAGCATCAGTCTCTATACCAAATGGATCCATCTTTCCTAGTTTCCATATCAAGGTCCTTCTAAAACCTATGTTCAGAGGTACTGTTGATATTACATTGGCTACTGTTACCTTCTTATGATGAACAATACTAGCTATATCTATTGCATATATAAGACTGGGCTGACGTGGCGTTCCAAATCACGGTGTGAAATGGATGGTGGATGCCACACCGCTAGGACGCGGCACCGTAAGAAATGCTTTTTTGATCGCACCTAAGACTCGGGCAGGATCATTGCACATGCGGAGAGGCAGTATGTAATTGCATTTTGTTTGTAATTTCTGTGATGTGTGACAACACTGGACACCGTTTCTACTTTAGTAGTAATGATTAACAATCTGTATGGCAGGGTGTGAACTCTGTAAAATGAAATAATTTGTCACAGTAATCGTTCATGACCTACAGAAACAGAAGTATCACAATGATCAGTAAAAAAGATAGATCACAAAATAGTTCATTTTACAGAGTTCACAAAGATAGAGCTAGTAGAGAGCTTACAGCCCAGGTATACTTATGCTCGCAGCCTCATCTCGATAGCGGGCTCGACTCCGTCCTCTGAAAAGTAACTTCCAATTTATCTGTAGCAATGCGCCGTCCTCAAGCGTACAAGTCGATCTCTATTCTCATCCCTCCATGTGGGTGACTGGTTGTTGATCTCGCCCTACTGCAGCGCCCTGCGCCTCCATCCTCATTCGTCCTTACCAGTGCAAGCATATCGTAGTGATATACAGGCACACAATGAGTCCGATTTTGATGAGATTGGACCAGCAGCTGGGCACACAAAAGTATAAATTGATCCAATATAAGGGGGTGGTGAAGAGGAGCTGAGGAGGGGAGTGATTGGTAGAGGAAACTCACCTGAATGCGCCGCTTTCGTCCTTGGTCGAGGCCATTGCCGTCCCTTGGTCAGTTGGTCACGAGGAGGCGGAGACGACGGACAGCAGGGCGGGGCGGGGGCTGGGAGGGCGACCAAGGGGTGGGTCGGGGACTGGGAGGGCGACCAGGTAGGCGGTCCTTGGTCGCCATCGGCGTCACCTTCTTGTGAGCACATGGGAACAACACGGTGGTGGACGAACAGAGTATATTTTTTTTTCGCGAAAACGCAAAAGCCTTGCGTTTCGATGCATTGATAGAAAAGAAGATTTTTTTACAAGCCCTCGAAAGAGCGAACACCCCGTCGTACAACTCAACCCGAAAAGACTAGCCTAGGGGAGTAGCTGACGAACACCTCGCGCCCCCGCCTCAGCCCATTCACGCGCCTCTGCCTTGATCGTGTCCAAGAGAGAGGCAACAGAAGGCTGAGTGTTGTCGAAGATAGCTGCATTGCGGTGCTTCCAGATCCACCACGCCGTGAGCAAGATCATCGACGAGGTGCCCTTGCGCAGGGCACGAGGGGTGGCGCGTAGCGCCGAAGCCCACCAGGCAGTGAAGTCGTCTCCGGCAACCGGGGGGGTCGATGTCGATCGTATCCAAGACAACACCTCATGCCAGATCGTCCTGGCGAAGGGACAACCAGTGAGTAAGTGTGTCATCGTCTCCTCAGCCTGATCGCACAACAAGCAGCGTGCAGGGTGTGGGAGTCCTCGACGTGCAAGTCGTTCCGCGGTCCAACACCTGTCCAGACAGGCTAGCCAGATGAAGAACTTCACCCTTGGGGGCGCCCAGGACTTCCAATTGAGCCTCCAAGAGCTAGATACCAATGCCCCCTCAAAAAGGGCGTTGTAGCAAGACTTGGAGGTGTACTGGCCGTTGGTCGTCCATTGCCACACCAATCTGTCCGGCTCCGCCGAGAGCTGAACACTGCGCAACCGGATCCACACCTGGACGTACTGCCAGAGGGCGAGAGCACTCAAAGCCCCTGTGATGTCGGTGATCCAGCTACGCTCAACTAGCGCCTCCTTGACTGTACGGCGCTTTCTGGGGCGTCTCGGGATGAGCGCGAACAAGTCCGGCGCTATGTCCTGAATTGAGCACCCGTCCAACCATTTGTCTTCCCAGACCAGGGCAGAGGCTCCGTCGCCGAGCACCATAAAGGTGGACGCGTCGAATATCTGCCTTTCCACCCTCGAGAAATGCATGTCGAGCCCGCGCCAAGGTCGCAAGGGGTCGGTACGCATCTTCCACAACCAACGAACCCGAAGGCTAATCGTTGTTCGACCTAGGTCGGGGATACCCAAACCGCCAAGACGAAGTGGTCTACAGACCCTAGACCAGTTGACGTGGCAGTGGCCGCCATGGGCTGCCGCCCTGCCCGCCCAAAGAAAGCCCCGAAAGATCCTCTCGATCTTCTTGATGCTCTTCTTATCCATGCTCAACACCATAAGCTGGTGGAGCGGAATAGCAGCCAATACCGATTTGATCAGCGCTAGCCTCCCTGCTTTAGGCATCATCGCAGCTCTCCAAGTAGGTAGCCTATCCGCAATCCTATCAACCAACGATTGGTTCGCCGCACTCGGAAGTCGCCTGACAGCGAGGGGGATACCTAGGTACTTGACTGGGTAGGGTGCCAACTGGCACTCCATGACCTGAGCCGCCGCAACAGCCACCTCATCGGGGCAGGCAATGGGTGACACCGAGCATTTGGCAAAGTTCGTGTGCAACCCTGACGTGTGCCCAAAGAGCCTCAACATGTCGCGAACTGCGCGCAACTCTGGCTCATCCGGGTGGCAGAAAATGACTACATCATCTGCGTAAAGTGAGACAGATGTAGCCAACTCCTGGCGCGCCAGGCGCCGAAGGATACCGAGCTCGGTGGCCTTCGCCAACAACTTGTTGAGCATGTTGATGACCAACACGAACAACATCGGCGACAAGGGATCCCCTTGTCTCAGGCCCCGCCGGTGCCAAATGGGGGGGCCTGGCTCGCCATTGAGCATCACCCTGGTACTCGCGGTGGACAGAAGAATGGCGATCCACTCGCAGAACTTTCGACCGAATCCCAGCTTGCGGAGGATCTCGAAGAGGAGCCCCCAAGAGACAGAGTCGAAGGCTTTAGCGATGTCAAGCTTGAGCATCACTCTAGGCTCCTTGAGCTTGTGCAACAACCGAGCGGTCTGCTGCACCAACATAAAGTTGTCATGAATGCAGCGCTTCCGAATGAAGGCGCACTGGTTTGCATCCACCAGCGACTCTAGCCGAGGTGCCAGCCTTGATGCCAACGTCTTTGCCAGAAGCTTAGCAAAGATGTGGATCAGGCTAATGGGGCGGTAGTCACCCAGAGCAGTCGCGTCCGGGCGCTTGGGGAGCAGTACCACCAGGGCCTGATTGAGGCCCTGGAATCCTCGGCCACACCTCGAGAAGAGCTTGTCGAAGGCGGCCATGACCTCACCCTTCACTGTGCCCCAACAGCTCTGTAGGAACTCTGCTGTGAACCCATCCGGCCCCGGCGCCTTCCCGTGGGGTAGTCGCCTAACCACATCCCAAATCTCCTCCTCAGAGAACTCCCTATCCAGGCCTGAGAGGTCTTCCCTATCAACCCCTAGAAAATCAAGGTCAAGCGAGAAGTCCCGGCCCACCGAGGTGCCCAGAAGCCCCTCAAAGTGGTGGAATGCGGCCTCCGCCATAGCCGCATGGTCCGAGATCACCACGCCGTCCACTTGGAGGCTGCGGACAACGTTCTTCTGCTGCCGGTAGGAGGCGTGCTGGTGGAAGAAGGCTGTGTTGGCGTCACCCTCGCGCAACCAAGCAACCCTAGCCCTCTGGCGGGCCATGGTGCGCTCCAGCGACGCTAGCCCAAGGTAAGTGCGCTTGAGCCGGGAGCGGAGTGCGCGCTCATCCGAGGATAGTAGCCGCGACTCCATTGCAACGTCTAGCCTGTAGACCACCTCCCGCGCTGTCATGAGCTGCAGTTTAATGCATCCAACCTTCTTATCACTCCAACTCATCAACCGTCTCGCGGTGCGTTTGAGCTTTGAGACCAGCCTTCGAAAGGGGTCCGGGTCCCCATCGATCTCGCCCCAGGCCGCATCCACCACCTCCCTAAAACCATCGAGTTTCAGCCAAAATTGTTCGAATTGGAACCGTTTCCGGCCCACCGGTTGTGGCGAACAGTCGAGGATTAGGGGGCAGTGGTCCGCCACCACCGTCGCAAGGCAGCGCAAAGAGCAACTGCTCTGCAGCTCTTCCCAGTCAACCGTGACGAACACCCTATCGAGTCTCACAAGAGTTGGGACTTCCTGTTCGTTAGACCAGGTGTAGCGGCGCCCATGGAGGTAGACCTCCTTGAGCTCGCAGTCGTTCAGGAAGCGCCTGAATCTGCCCATCATCCTGCGATCAAGGTTATCGTTGTTCTTATCCGCATCTCGGTAGATCAAATTGAAGTCCCCACAAAGGACCCACGGACCTAGCCGAGTGGACCGAACCGTGCGTAGCTCACCAAGGAAGGCGATCTTATCGGCATCTCCCTGTGGGCCGTAAACACACGTCAACCACCAACTAGGTGCACCACCCGGAGGGGAAACCCTTGCCGTCACACTGTTAGCATCAACATGTGCGCTGTGAAGCTGCACCAACCTACTAATCCAAGCCACAATGATTCCGCCTCTCGTATCGTTAGCCGGCAAGCAGAAGTAAGCATCAAAATCCGCGCCTAAGGTTTCCATTACGATAGCATTGGTTACATTCGCGAGCTTGGTTTCTTGCAAGCAAACGATGGACACATCTGTAGTCGCGACAAGACTACGCACACCCAGACGACGTGCGCGGCCGTTAAGGCCTCGCACATTACACACCATAATCTTAGGTTCGTATGACATTGGAACGATTTACACCCTTGGTTTTGGGGGGTCGGGGTCAAGCCTCCACGAGGCGACCACCCGACTGCCCGACCACCGACGGAGAGCACCCTCTCAACGTCGACAAGGACCACCCATAGAGCTCTGCGATCGCCTCAACCATGTCCTCACTCAGCGGAAGCTCATACATCCTGTGGTAAGCCTCCATGGCTGCAACCGAAGGTTCCTCCTCGCCCTTGATCAACCCAAGCTTCCGCAGAAGGTTCCGCACCGCTCTCATCTCGGTATTACCGCCGGGCTGTTTGGCGATCCGCGAGCTGCGCCGTGGCTGAAAGTCCAAGGCAAGCAACCTACGACGTGCCGCCGGCGTCTGAAGGAGCGCGCTTGACCCCACCTTGGTAGCAGACAGGAACTCCCCCAGGGTGCGCGGCATCACCGTGGCTGTGGGACGTATACCAGTCGCAGCAACCAGCCTCGGCCTCGAGAACACCACCGGCGGTGTGGCGAACCGAGTAGCACAGTGAGTAGATGGTGGAGCCGCAGTAGGTGATGGGGAGGTGACATCCGAGACGACGCCAGCCCCCAACGGCGGCGCGTCTATCACAATCTCCTCGTCCACCGGCTCGTCGGAGTCCTCGTCCACCGGCTCGTCAACAGACCCCGACTCCGGTAGCTGTCCAACCCTGGGCGAGCTGAGTACAGGGGAGTTCCCCTCCTCCTCGGGCTCTAGCCCAGCAACCATACCGCTTCCGCCTTGGCCTCTAGCCCTCGTGCCCCCAAGCCGGTTCACAGGTTGCTCAAGGACCAAATCCAGTCCCAGGGAGCCAATGCGTAGCCCAGCAGACTGGTTTGCCAATATCGGAAGTTATTTTGGAAGGGTTCCATCAATCTCGGAAGTAGTTACATAAAGAACAGAAGCGCAACAACAAAAGGAAATAAATTAAATAACAGAATCGTGTGAGGTCAAAGGATAGGAGATCGCGCCTAAGACTTGGGCAGGATCACTGCACATGCGGAGAGGGAGAGTCAGTATGCGATGGCATTTTGTTTGTAATTTTTGTGATATGTGACAATATCGGACATCGCTTTTATTTTAATAGTAAAGATAATACAGCGTTAGATATTGGTCATGGTCGTGAACCTCCGAGAGTGTGGCGGCTGACATCAAGCAATAATGGTAATACGATTAAACTAATATTAAATAAATTATATGGGATTGTTAACTTATTAAACACCACCCACTGTACAATTTATATACAAAAAGAGGGAATCAAGTCGTTCATCCTATACTTAAGAAGGGTGTCATGATATATGAACATGCACTATAAGACACCCTCCTACAACAACACATGTATCCGTATCTAAATGCTCATATTAATTAGCGTTGCTAGCATATTTTCTGACAGATTTACCTATTTAGTATATGTTGTGATTTTGGGCGTTGCAAGGACGTAATGCAAAGCATATGTACGCATTGATAAGCAATGGGTAAGGCGTTGCAAAATGGCAACATATGTCAAGCAACGATTGTATCCGTTGCTACAAACATATATGGGCTGGATAGTTTAAAATAAATATTATACTTTTTGGATTGGGTAGCTTGGTTGCTTAAAAGAATATTTTTTCATCAACAAGAGAACATATATACTTTATAAGGTATACACATGACAACATATACAAATCACATAATTTGACTATTGTATGAAGAAGCAATTCAATGTTGACTATGTGTACCATAAATCTCATACATGAAAATTATCATACGAGTACAAAACTCACAATCTTGCTTTAACTATGATATTCTAATATCCTATTTTATTCCTTCTAATGTCTGCCTTCTAATGTACAGATCTGGTATCCCAATATAGTAGCCCTTGCTGATCTTTTAGGCCTGAAAAAATAAACTGATGTACGTACAGATAAAGTAAAGTATATTGAAAAATTGAAGAAAAATACATAATAAGCTTTTCGCTTGATGATACCTTTAAATTCACATCTACATGCTGCTTAGAACTTTTTCTAACACCTCAGGGTAGCATGCTAACGCTGAGTCTAGGTGCAGAATAATGTGTAAGCCCATCGCACCTACACGTCAACCCTTTCGTCGTTACCACACAGATATAAATACAAAGGACAAAATACAGAAAGATAAGTAACCATGATAAAGATATGAACTATCCATAAAATAGTAGATCAGAAACCTTTAATTAAATAGAGCGACACAATAAGAGTATCACGAAGCACGAGCAATTAGCTTGCATTTACCACTCGGTAAAGCTCCACTCCCTTTGTTTACCAGCCAAACTTCCAGATATTTAGCAGCAAACACAACTATGATGTCCATACAATTAAGTTTACCTGCATAACTGAAGTTACCTTAAGCCAGTAGTTTGCTCCCATGTACAAGTCAAATACAAGAGGTTTACTCGGGCAGTGGATTTCTATCACTAGTATGCAAACTGACCTTTAGGTGGCACTTACGAGAATTGCAGGTGCTTCTCAGATTGTGTATTTTCTGAACAGAGAGCGGTAAAAAAATAAGAACAGGGGGCAATGCACCTAGATAATCAGGATCGACAAGGATAAACTTAAATATGTAGAATATCTAGAATGTGCACACAGATTCACGAATATTGTTCACTCTTTTGGCCATGTATTTTTTGAGTAACTTAACTACTGTTTGTAATAAACATAATGACACGATGCTATAAACTATGACTGATCCTAACAAATCTTACAAGCTACACATAATGGTACAGTTTGGGAAGAATTGCTCCCATTGTCTAGTTAAAAAAAATCTCAATAGGCGTACTGTAGATAAGCCCTTATTTCTACATACAGATTTCATGCTCTACCAACAACTTCAGGTCGAGCCAAAGAGTTACATAGAGACCAGGTACCTTACCTGGCAAGATAAGGGTGCACGAAAATTAGAAGTTCACATACAAACTTCTTCTAATATGCCAAAGTAAAACCAAGTTTACTTCTCCTTTTGAAACTTCAGGAAATGTCCAGTTGCTGAAAGCTGCAGGGTGAAGTAGGTCATTAATCCAAATATGAACATATTTCCAGTTGCAAATAATAATACAAATCATTTGTTAATCTTCCTGATCACTTAACTAATTACTTAGGGGCATGGCAAACCAGACTCCACATTCATCACTCACATGAAGATTTAGTGAGTACCTGTGAGCAGTGATAGGCCTGACAGTAAATCACTTAAATCATAGGAAGACAATTACGAATCTGTGACAACGACCGTGAGATGGCTGGCGTCAACCCGACAGCAACGTCAACGGTGATGGATGTGGAACCAAAGCCCGACTGCCCTCCTCGCTTCTAGCCGCCAGTCCCAAATCCCCATCGGCGCCTTCACTGTCACTCTGACCAACAGCATGCGATGTGGCAAGGTTGCAGAACAGATCAAGAATAGGGAAAAGGAGGCATGAATCTGAAAAGGACAAACGAGAGGTCGCACCTGGATAGCCTTTGGTCTGCCGTGACCATTATGCTCCGCCTCGCCCCATCTCCTTGCACTGGCGCTGCCGCATCATTGAGTGCATAATCGCTGCCTAGTGTGGTCTCCGAGCAGCAAAAGGCCCGAGGTGAGGGCAAGACAAAGTATATGGTTGCTCTACGAGTTTTGTGGCGGTGCATAGCTGCTAGGGTTAAAATGGAGTGGATGGATCAGGAGTCGGGAACTTGGGATGGCGATGTGGAGATGAAGGCGGGTTATAGGCAACCTTAGGTGTGGGGATGTGGGGACGTGGGGGAGGTGGACCCTAGAATCCTAGACACACATACTAGCATAGTTGCAAGACATGTGTTGCCTTAGGGCTGGTCGTGTTGTAGTGATGGCTTTCCATCCCCTAAAAGATGGCCTCAGACCTTTAAACAAGACCAGCAGGGGCCCCTGCGGTATTTTATTAAGAAGGAGGAGCTCTAGGCGCAAAGTCGCGGAGCTGGGGGCTCGAACACACGACCTCGCGGGAGCGTGCACAAGACCGTGGGCTGCTGCCATCCTGGTAGACACCAGTTCCAGACCTTTGAAAATGCATTCGTTCCTTTGCTTCAAAAGCAGGCCAACGCTTCACCAATATCTGCAGATTTGCAGTTTGGTATTTGCCCCCAGGCTGGAAAGGTGGCTCCAGAACGCTGTTAACTCTGGGATAAAAAAAACATAGCTTACCTTTGCATTCAGTCATTGAGGAAACTCTGTTAAATCTGGACAAGATGCTACCCATTTAATTATTTTCAGCTAGCCTTCTTTCTTCTTTCTCTTCTCAAAGAGTATGTATGTATCTACATCTATGGATGTACATGCCTATTCTTGGCTGGGGATATATATCTGGAGGATCCATGGTACTAAGTACTATCTGGCAAGTGACATCAGTATGGATGGATCACATACGCATTATATAAAGAATCTAGAAAGAGGAGGATCTTATGGATGAAAATAAAAAGTGAGAAGGAGGTGAGGGATATTTCATTTTTGAGAGGATGGATTGTTAGCGTAAATTATGGGGAGTAAAATAAAAAGATGGCATGTGAGTAGATTGTTCATGATCACAAGACGTTTCAGCGAGTAATTAGTGCTACACCTAGGTTTACGGGATGGGGTGGAGAGGATTTCGTTGCCACTTTAATCTATGCGCATGGTCTTGAGCTTGCAGATCAGCTTGTGGATTTAAGGCACACAAGTACCAAAGACTTAGTTTTTGATTCTTAGGCTAAGTAACAAAATCAAGTTTAGCATAATAAACTGGCATACCAATCGCTATCGTAAAAAAGTATAACATCAAGAGTGGGCAAGTTGACACCAACGCCACCTGCCCTAGTTGAAAGTAAGAAAACAGACTTGTCACTTCCTAGCTTGTTGAAGACTTCTTTACATCAATTTCGACAATACTGATATCCTATGTAATTAAGATAATCTTCCAAGATATCCAAAAGCCTTCTCATCTACAGGATGTAGTGCTATATATGTTAGACAAAGCAAAATTTCGGAAAAGCGAATTGCTTAATGAGGTGTGCTATGCACATGCTTAGTGTCGACATGGTGTGTGGTATATCTCCTACACACTTGCTAAACCAATAATGCATTCAAGTCTGTGAAAAAGTACTCTGGAATCACGATCTTATAGCTTGAGAAGCAATTTATCTAGTAGAACCATTTTTCCTATCCAAACATAAAAGAAAATTTTCAATAAAAATCCATAGAAAATTCTATAGGTAAACATGTCACGGTTGTGTAAAAAATATGGGATCAATGTGAAAAACAAGGAACATAATGTTATCTGAATTCTCAATTAGATGACCAATAATTGTGTAGGGCGGGCCAGGTTCAGCTCCATTGAATAAATATTGATGGTTGCAGCACATCTACATGATCCTGTTAAGCAATTTGATGTGTGCAACATCATTTAAATATGCCTCAAGCAGAGCATGACGATAGTACATCCCAACTTTAAATATGTTTTCCTTCTTTGGAGGTAAACTTTTTTCTACATCAGACATGAGCCTCCAAAGAAGAAATGGGCAAACAACCTTACCAAAAGTTGCAAGAAAGAATTATAAAGAGATTTCATTTTAAAGTACTGAATTGATGATCATGAGAATCCCAACCTTGTAAAGCCGCTAGACCACCTGGGTGGGTCTCAGCAGAATCATTTTCCCTAAAATTGGAACCAGAACTAGATTTTTTTTTCCTTTTTGATGAGGGTCTAAACCAGAAATTTGAAAACACTCACCAAAGCCCTTAGTAGAGCCAAAACGACGACGCTTTGATGAGTGTTTTCAAATTTGTGGTTCTAACCCTTATCAAAAAGGAAAAAAAAAATCTGGTTCTGATTTCTAATTCTAGGGAAAATGATTCTGGTAAGACCTTTGATCAGTAGGAGGTGGTCCAGCATCTTTAAAAGGTTGGGATTCTCATGATCACTAATTTCAGTACTTTAAAATGAACTCTCTTTATAATTATTTCTTGCAACTTTTGGTAATGTTGTTTGCCCATTTTTTTTCTTTGAAGGCTCAAGTCTGATGTAGAAAAAAGTTTACCTCCAAAAAGAAAAACATAACTAAAGTTGGAATGTACTATCGTTGTGCTATGCTTGAGACGGATTTGAAGGATATTGCACACAACATATTGCTTAACAAGATCATGAAGATGCGCAAGTGTTGCAAACATCAATTTATTTCAAGAAGCTAAATCTGACCCGCCGTACATAATTGGTGATCATCTAATTGAGAATTCAAATAACATTATGTTTCTTGCTTATTTCACATTGATCCCATGTTTTTTTACCCAACCATAATATGTTTACCTACAGAATTTTCTATGGATTCTTATTGAAAATCTTCTTTTCCGTTTGGATAAAAAAAAATGGTTCTACTAGATAAGTTGTTGAACAAGCTACATGAGCGTGATTCCAGAGTACTTATTTTTCAGTAGTGATTGTTTTTCACTGCCATGCAGATTTGAATGTATTATTGGTCTAGCAAGTGTATGAGATATACCACACACTACTCGTCGACACTAAGCATGTGCACAACACCTCATTAAGCAATTCAATTTCCTAGAATTTTGCTTTATCTAACATATATAGCACTATATCCTACAGATGAGAAGGCTTTTGTATATATTGAAAGATTATCTTAATTATAGAGGATATCGGTATTGTCAAATTGATGGAAGGACAGGTGGAGAATATCGTGATGCATCTTTGAAGCCTTCAACAAGACACAAAGTTACAAGTTTGTTTTCTTACTTTCAACTAGGGCAGGTGGCGTTGGTATCAACTTGGCCACTGTTGATGTTGTAATTCTTTACGACAGCGATTGATGTTCCACTTTATTATGCTAAACTTGATTTTGTTGCTTACCCTAAGATTCAAATACTAAGTTTTTGGTACTTTTGTGCCTTCGGGAATCCACAACCTGATCTGCAATCACAATTTGGAGAATGGGAGAGAGTGGGGTATACCTAAATGACGTTGATGTTGAGAGACTGAGGGCCAGCAGGTGAGCTGCAGGGGCAGATGAGCTGTGCGGTGGTGGACGCGACCTGGACGGAGACACGATTCTCGCCGTAGGACTCCCAGTGGACAATGTACTTTGCATCCTCCTTGCCCTACGACCACCTTCATCTTGCTCCTGCCCTACATGTCGGGACGGCTCCTGGCATGACGATGGAGGCTGTAACCTGGGGACACCGAGATCTCAAGCAGGGAGGTGCGATGCAGCTAGATGCAGAAGGGACAGCTCTCAGATCAGACGCTCCATTCTGTTCCAAATAAGAAAAGGAATGAATTAACTAATTGCTAAAATAACAGAAGCAAATAAATGTTAAATGATCTCATACCACGAAGAATTGCAAAGTGGATCCAAAATCAAAACACATGGTTAGCTAGTGCAGTAAGAAATATTACTATCTTTGAGGACTAACTTTATCAGATTAACAAAGAGAATACCAAACTTTGACAAGATTGGACAAGCCATTTCCAAAAATTGTGGTCTTATTCTGAGATATCCTAGTTGCAGCATGTGCTTCTATATTTTTATTGATGACAAACTCTTCTGCAAACAAACTCTGTCAATGAGTAGATCTTTTAGCACAATGCAATAATCCTCTATGGCCCCCTTCTTTTCAGCTTCTAGAACAGATTCTAGGCCCAGAATCTCAAAAGTCCAAAAGAATACGTTCGATTCTGGCTAGCTTTTTTCTACCGAGAATCAGGTTTCCTTCGTAGAGCGAGAAGCTGGTCCTGAGTCGATTCTGGGCAGATTCCCGCGATTCCCACCAGTGAACCGAAAGGGTAAGCATCTGTAGACATATCGTTGCTTCTATTTTACAGAGGAATGCCACCGGTGAGAGAGCAGAAAAGAAAAAAGGAAAAATAACAATTATCCGCACGCACGGCTCCTCACCCCGCACGCAAAACATCCCCACATCTCGGCTAGGGTTCGCCGCCGCCAGCGCTCGCCGCCGCTGAGCCCGGCCCCGGCTTGCCGCTCCGCCGCCCGTCCTCTTCCCGCGACCGGCCCGACCTCTTCCCGCGACCGCCCGTCCTCTTCCCGCGACCGGCCCGACCTCCTCCCGCGACCGCCCCGGCCGGCTCCGCCGCCCGCCGACGCAGTCCGCCGCCCCGACCTCCTCCCGCGACGGTGCCTGGGATAGCTGCTCCGCCGCCCGCCGACGCCGACCGTCGCAGCCTCGCAGCAGGCCGACCGACCGACCGCAAGCAGGCCGTCGCCGACCTCCCCATGTCTTCCTCGCAGGCACCGTCGCAGCCTCCACCTCAGGTTTGAAATTTTGCACGATGAGATTGCTTGTGTTAACTAAATTCCAGTGTATTTCCTGATTTGCAATTATAGATGAATTATAGATGGTATGCATATATTGGGATTATAAATTGTATACTATCGGTTTTGCAATTATAGATGAATTATAGATGGTATGCAGTTACAAATGCCCAGTTTTGCAATTATAAATTGTATACTATCGGTTGCTGATTGTTGCTCAATGGTATGCATATAGAAAGAGAAGTTGAAAACTGTGAAAGCAAATTGGGATGCGGTAGCTCACCGTGCTTTTCTTGACGTGTGCATCGAAGAAGTGAATAGACATAATCGTCCGGTGAATGTTTTGAATGCCACTGGTAAAGTCAATATGACAGCGAACTTCAACAACCGCACGAAGAGAAACTATGTTTGGAGTCAATTGAAAAATAGGTGGGACACACTGAAAAAAGATTACACTGTTTGGAAGGGATTGCTTCAACACGCATCTGGTCTGGGTAGAGATCCTATCACCAATACCATTGATGCTGATGACGGTTGGTGGGAACTTGAGATACAGGTAATGAACTCGCTGGCCATTTTTTATATGTTTGGCATAGGTGTTTCTTCTTATTTGCTATACTGATGTTCCTTTATGCATGCAGATGTGCCCAGAGGCAGCCAAGTTCCGCATAGCCCCGCTGCAAGATGAAGAGGATTTGAAGACAATATTTGACAAGAATGTTGTGACAAATGTGACTGCTAGGGTGCCACCATCATCTCATGACCGAGCTGCTAAGGCTGCAGCTTCTCAGAACAATCTTGTCAATGTTGAGGATCTTGATGGTGCATCTTATGTTGGGGGAGTTGCCTCATCTTCTTCCGACGAAGTAATGCGTGGGACGCGACAGAGAATTGCTGAAAGTTTAGTTGCCTGATCTGTATTGTAATTGTATTGGTCAAACTTTTATTCTATTTTCGCATGTAATGAATTGTACAACGGTCAAACTTCTATTTTATTTTGGCATGTAATGAATTGTACAACGTATGGTATCATCAAATTATTCATGTATGTCTCACTTGTACTAACAACTAGCTTATATATCAAATTTAGGGGTGTTACAGATATTTCACCACTCAACCCTTCAAACAAACCAAATGTCTAGAAGCTGAAAAGAACAGGGCTAGCAGATTCTGTCAGCTTCTCCCCACCACAGATTCTCCCCACAATCTCCCAAAATCCAGCTTCTCTAGAATCATAAGCTGAAAAGAAGGGGGCCTATAGCAAGCAGGGATTTGGACTGTACAGCGTTGTCTTATCCAATCAACGCACCAAAACACATCTTCTGTCAAGATAAAAAGCTACCACACGAAATAAATAAATAGAACTCAGTGGAAACAATGCCGACACAAAACTCCCATATTAAGAAGATTTTTTTCTAATAAGAATCAAGCTCATTCCAGCTAGCCCAAGCCTTTGAAAGTTTGTGTCTATCTTAACATGATATTTATAGTACCTAAGAAAGAAAATATATGCCAAATATTATTTTACTCCACAGTTATGAGTGGTAGTACTTTGCAACAATGGCTTCCTGCAGTTATTAATTTTGCCAGATTATCCATGCGGAAGGGTTATTTATAGGCTGTCCCCTTCATGCAGTGCGTGCAATAAATGAAGCTATGAGCATGAAATTCCATCATATCCAAAAAGGTAGCACAGTAGCAACTAAAAAATGGCTGAAACTAACATATGAAAGAGCAATAATCCAAAGCACATTCAAAAGAATAGTCCAACCTACCTGACCACTAGAGAAACCAAACCTAAGAAATAACGTCATAACTCTAACCATAAGTCCATGACAATCTGTGGTGTACTTCTATACATACTAGTAATTATGCACGTGCAATGCACGTGTCACTTTCCTTCATCCGAGGGCAATAATGTGCGTTGGCTTAATTATCATGAGACAATATTTACAAGATACATAAGCAATGAGGTATGTGCAATCAATGTAATATCATAGTTAATCATACCCATGGATGGCCCTTTTGAATTGGACGCATCAACCACATATGTAGAAATGTATGGTTAAACAGGAAAGCACTTGTGTCCTCTCACTCATCCAATATGTTGGGAGCATAATGCAAAGATAATAGGAAAAACAGAGCATAATGATCATACTTAAATGAATTCTGATAAGTTTTTTTTGGCAATTTTGAATTAGATTTTTTGAAATTCCAAAGAAAGTAGTTATCAGTGTAATAGAGAATCTAAAACTCAGATGATAATTTCAACACAACAGAAATTATGAAGCTAAATGAATTGGTGAATCATCACATTTTTTCATCACACAAAAATGTTTAATATGAAGAAATAATCCCAATAGTCTTAGTTCAGTCATACAAATGGAATACTGAATAGTCGAGACGCAACGAAATCAAACAATTACCTTTGGACAGTACCCTGCAATATCTCATAAGCCAATCATCCTTTATTGAGCCGCTAGCTTCGCTCATTTTGTTATCCTCCTCGTGGCTGGTTGACTAAATGGTCAATGCTGACTTTTTTCACTGCCATACAATTGAGTGATTTTTTCAAACACAGCCTAGCAGAACTCAGATATACGCAAAATTAATCTGCGTGAATCATACATGAAAGAAGAAGTTTGAAAACTTGGATAACCAAACAAAAGTGAAGTTTTACAAATTGATGGAGGTGCGATTGTTAATCTCAGTTATACAGTACTATCACAGAGATGTAGCACAATCGGAAGTAAGAGAATTAACTATTGCCCTGGAAGTTTACGTGTATATTTTGTAAATATTCAGAAAGCTGAAACTAAGAGAGACTGCATATAGCCTGTCTCCTTTCTTCACCCTAGCAGGCAATCGACTGCGACCTGCACATGCACTCAGCCGCAGCGGCTCAGCGGTAGCGCTCCATGGCAACACCTTTTTTCCTGAATACATGTAATTGATATCAAGCAACAACACCTGCATCTATGGCTCCGTCTTGAATGGCAAAAATCAACCCAACCTCGTGAAAACATATGAAAGCCATGAAAACTCAAGAAAAGATGCTTGCCCAAGATTGAGGATCGGTGGGGGCTGTCCTCTAGTGGCAGCCCCGGCGTGGGATCCGTCGGGAAGAAGCGCCTCTGCCTCCATCTTGGAGCAGCATTGGCGGCGAGCCGCAGCCGGTGGCAGAAGCCCGTGTTGGACTCTCTGGTTCAGGTGGGGCGATCCTGTTGTTGCGGCGGGCGTGGGATAGAGCGGGGCAGCAGCGCCTCTCCCTTCGAGGTCGAGCAGCATTGGCGTCGAGCCAGGGCTGAAGCCTACGGCGGCCAGCAACAGAAGAAGACCGACGTTACTCATGGTGGGGAAGAAAAAGCAGCGCCGGCAAAATAAATCGGGCAAGGCGTGGCTGGGTGCGATGGAGGCGGAATTTACGCGATCGAGCGGACAGTTTGACGGACCCTGTTTTACCGCAGAACGTGGGAGCAACATGTACCCTCAGATATTAGTTTGATGGCTGAGATTTCTTAGATCTGCCCCCCTCTGTGCCTTTTTATAATGGTATAGATGTGTTGCCTCTCAGGAATACTTGAGGCCTCTATGGACAAAAATTTATAGCCTGTCATTCCCTAAACTGAAATGCAAACTTTTTAGGAAGTGGGGGAGTGCTAGTAAGTAGCTGAAACCAACATATGAAATTTCAAACCTACACTAGCCGCCAGAGAAACCAAATCCTTGATATAACGCCATAACTACAACCATAACAATCCATGCTATATATATATCTGATCCACATCTAAACTTAGAATATCTGAGCTTTTTATGGATGAACAAATTATAGCCTGCCATTCCCTAAACTGAAATGTTAACATTTTAGGAGAAGGGGAGGGGGTGTCAAGCAATGGTTTCAGTTAACTGTCTCTAGTTCAACCATTACTATGCAAAAGTATGCATATTGTATCCCATATTTATACCTTCTAGTAACCACGTAAAATTATTATTCTAGAGCTACATTAGTAAACATAGGTGTATGGATATATCAAGAAACAAAGATAAGTTCTTATATCCACTGGCTATTCTCACGGTACAACAAAAAAATGTGTTTGAGTACTTTTACCATCCCGGACGCAAAAAACATAGTTCAGCACCATTCATGAAGATGTTTCTACTGCAAGGCACATGTTTGGAAGATATGAACAAACTCTTATTTATCTGCATTCTTGCAGCTATGTTGTTTGAGAACTAAATCCACAAACTTTCTGAAAAAACATATTCGAGAACATGAAATAACTACACGTTTCCAAGTTCAGAAAAAAAATGCTTAAATGGCTATATGCCTCAGGTCCGATCAATTTCCAAAAATCACATGGAAATATGTATGTGTCAATAATATCCGAAATGAGTACCTGGAGCTACCATGCAAAATAAATTGCAGCTGTGGTGGCATAACTCTCCATATATGATATTACAATGTGATTACAATTGGTATTAACAATGCAAATATGCAGCACTAATTTTTAATGTTCAGATGAACTAACAAAATTTAAAGCTTTAGCTTTTAGGAATTGTTCCAGCTGATATTGTAATACTTACTGGAACTATTCTCCAATACTCGTAAATGCAAATAGTTAGACATGTTTTGTCAGGCATGTCATACATTTAATATAGACAAATGGACTTAGCGGAGAGGGAATGTCAGAAAGAAATAAAACTTTGTCATCATCTCAGGACTAATTATATAAACTATCATGCATGGAACCAAGAAGCATGCTTAAATGCTACCAGGGCGACACAAAGAAGTAACTATCCATCACTTTTTGCACCACAATGTTAATTAATGGAACCATGGTAAACACTATTTTCTAATACAAATTACAGCCAGCAAAGAAGATGGAATCACCAGAAACTGCATGTTCATGATTTTTTTTTTGCATTTTCTTTCTTTCTTACATAGAAACTCTACACATTAGCAACACACATGCCATGTGATAATTGTTATTGTCTCTAAAAATGAAACAAGAGGTGGATAGACTGATTATACTTCAATTAACATATTTATGAAGACATGTCATGGCTTCTAATACATGACAAAAACCAGCTGAACTAAAAAAAACAAAGGCTACTGAAGCACCAAAAGAAGATATCTGTGTATACATCAAAAATCAAGTAACACTGAATCTAAATCTTCCAAGTGGCTGAATAACATGACAACCCATTAATCAGTCTGGAAACAATTTTACAAACATATCCAGCCAATGTTATCAAAATGAATCTAGCTTATCAAATCACATTGAGAATGCACTACAATACCAAATATCAACTACCATGATTTTAGAAATCAACTGAACCTGCTCACCTTTGTTTTGGGTGGCAGCTGCGATTTGGTAGCACACACAACATCTCCTCTCGTTCCTCTCCTACCTCCTCCTGGCTGAAGAACTGGCCTAGTTGGTCACAGTGTTTCCTGACCGACCAAACTGGAGCTATGGATAGAGGGTTCTGGTTCAGTCACAGATGAGAACCTGTAAGCCTTAAGTCACGAGGTTTGATAAAAACTCTGCTATATATTGCACTTAAACTTCAGTCTGGGCAGTCTGGTGAGCATGTGCATCTTATTTGGTGCAATTTTTATTCAGGCATTTCTACAAACACTTGGTTTGTACAACTGACACTTGCATATCAAAGCTTTATTTTGTGCAATTTTTCTCATCAGGCATTTGTTCAAACAACTGGTGTGCATACTTGACACCACAATAAGAAAGCTAAAACAAAGATGCAACTAAGCAAAGAAAGCACAATTAGATCTTACCTACGCATCTACAGTGGGAACAAATTGGGGGAAACATTAGGAGGCCGCGGCTCTGAACAACCTCCCTAAGAAGACACAACCAGAAGGGGAATAGCAGACTTACAGACACCGAGTGTAGCAAGATTTAGAGCAGGTAGTGCCGCCAACGGAGAAGACCCACTCCTTCGTGATGCCGCAGCCAGAGGAGGAAGTTGATGTCGATCACACCACAACAAACGCTGCCTCAGCACCTAGCTACGCGGATGGGCTTGCTTCAAGTCTATGGAGGTGCGGCCCGAGATCTCAAGCGGGAAGGTGAGCGAGCGGCGGCCGCATTTGGAGCAGACGACGCAGAGCTCAGGGCAGTGCAGCGGGCGGAGCAAATCCTACGTCATGTGGAGATGCTAGGCCGGCGGGTGAGCTGCATGGGGCGGAACCCCGTGCGGCGGGCGGAGCAGGGGCGGCGGAAGGGGAGGGGAGGCGAGGCGCTCGCGGAGGGAGACGGCGGCAGCGCTAACAAACTAGGTTTACACGATTTCGTTTTTTGATTTCTTCGGAAGAGTGCAGACTTATAGCGAGATTTTCGTCCCACCCCGCCTTGTTTGGATATGGGAGTTTATCAGAACTTGTTTTCCGTAAGCCAAAATAACCGCCTAACAAACTAAAATTTTGTTTGGATGGCATAACAATAATGGGGATAAGGAGAACTAAGTTTCCACAAAGCCAGGAAAACGAGTATTGGGAAAAACCACGTTGCAACTGATTTTGAGCAGGGCCTGCGCTGCTATGTTTTCGACCTTCGGTGAGCGCCGGCCGAAACCACACCGTCCCCTTATACATTCCGTCAAGCTGCAGTCTCCGAGCTCGGCAGCCCCGTTCCTGCGCCGCCGCACGCCCACATTTGGCTTGGCCACGGTCCGCATGGTGGTGGTAAGCTCGACGGCTTGTTGCCGGAGATGGCTCTGCTCCTCTAGACCTACAACACCGCGCTCACGGCTCACTGGCCTCGCCAGATTACGAGCACCTGCCACGACGAGGTGCGTTGCAAACAGCATCGATGTTCGGCCTGAGCGGCGGCTTCAACGCAGTGGTCGTGGTCGTGGTCATGGAGCACCGTTCATGGAGATGTTGGGCATGATCTCTCATTCGTGGAGTGACCGTCGCTGTCCCAGTCGAAGTGCTTGAAGATCTTGTGCACCTCGGACTTCCTGCCGCTGCTGCCGGTTCCCGACAACGTCAGCATGGGATTGGCCGCAGGGCACCGGCAGGCCGAGCCTGAAGCTCCGCTTGCGCGTCAGTCATTGAGGACACGGGCATGGAGCGCGCTCTCCCGGAAAGATGGGATGACGACAGAAGAAAGCGGCCATGGGGAATATGAAATGGAAAATGCTTTAAAACAGCCGGAGGCTGGGAACGAACGCGACCTCCTCCTTCAGGGCGTGACACGCGTCTCAGCGGGGCCCACCAAGAACCTTATCCTCCCCATCGAGCTCATCCTCACCCGCACGCTCTGCGCGGTCGATGCACCTCGCGCTCCTGCTCAGTCCTACGCGGCCGCCTCCGCCGCCTCCCTGCGTCCTCAGCCGCCGCCTTCCTGCGTCCTCAGCCGCCGCCTCCCTGCGTCCTCAGCCGTCGCCCTGTCTCCCCAGCTCTTGGCGGCGCCCCGGCGTCCGCAGCCTCCGGCGACGCTCCGGCATCTGCAGCCTCCGACGATGCCCCGACGTCCGCAGTCGCTGCCGCCGCCCTGCCTCCCCAGCTCTCGGCGGCGGCCCTATCTCCCCAGCTCCCGGCGGCGCCCCTGAGTCCCCAGCCGTCGCTTGCGCCCTTCGTGGCAGTTTGCTGACTGACGATCGATGCCCTGGCTGCGGTACCAGCTACCACCGTTAGGTGAAGTTGTATTTTTGGGAGTTTTTTTTTGCTACAATACTTGTTTGAATTTGTATTATAACAAGTAATATTCTGCTACATAGGATTTTGTGGATTAGAATCATAGGAATTTTATTCTGCTACGTACTTGTGGATTTGCATCATACGAAGCATTTTTATGCTATGATCATACTCAGGTGTTGCTACAATAGCATAATTTTTTAACTTATCATGTAAGGTCTCCGGCGAGGTCTCCGGATGTGATTAGATTTTGCTACCATAGCATAACTTTTTCTGCTACAATCGCCTATTTTTTTTGCTACGAGATCTCCGGTGAGGTTTCCGGCGAGTCTAGTCTGTGCTCTGGTCGAATCGTTTTTGCTACGATGAAGCAAAAACGAGGTTTTTTTTGTTTCATAGAAGCATTTGAGGGATTTAGGTGAAAACTATTTTTGCTACAATAACACAAATATTTTGCTTCGAGGGAGACATTTTTGCTCCATTGCAGCAAGCTGCGGGATTGGATGTCCAAATAGGACACGTGTCAGCACCTGGACCAGGAGGCTGGAAAGTTTCCAGCCCCCGGGGGATTGTCAGCACTCGCCCATATTGATGGTCATGTCGTCATGAGCTCCCGCGAAGAGAAGATGAACCAGTTTTACCTTTTCTAATCCAAACACAGTTTCCCTTGAACTGATTTATAACAGAAAAATAATTAAAACCAGTTTCGCTAAAATTAGGCTGAAAACTCGTTTACAGAAAATCTCGTTTGGGCCTGCAGAGTCTAAACCCCGTTTTATAGCATCCTTGTTTGGATATCGAGTATTAGCAGAACTGGTTTCCCGTATACCATGTTAACCGCCTAACAACCTAAAATCCTGTTTGGGCGAGGCAGATAAAACGGGAACAAATAAAACCAAGTTTCCACAAAGCCAGGAAACCGAGCGTTGGCAGAAACTACTATTAGTAGTTTTTCTCAAAACGCGATTATAGTCGCAAGTTCGCAACTCCACGCTCGCCAAATTGAACTGGCCGTCGAATCCTATCCCGACTTCCCGAGTTCCAGCGTGTTTCTTCCCTATCCGTCGGCACCGTCCGCCTCCGGCGCCGGTCGCGAGCACAATGGAGTCCACATGATCGTCGTGTCGCGCTCTCATCCGTACCTTCTGCGGCGGTGCGGCCGCTTCCACGACGCCAGCACCACCGAGTTCATCTACAACAGCTTTCTAGTCCCCCTGGCGAGACCAGAGCCATCATCACATCCATGGCCGTCCACCTCAGACTCTCGCGCAGCCGCGTCGAGGAGGTCATCCATATGGACATGATCACAATCACCTCACTGGGCATGCGCTGGATAGTCTCACGAACCTCAAGTCTCTACAGAATGTCAGAATCTCGATGGGATGAGCAATTTGACAGGGCTGCTGCGTGCGTTCAACCCGGACATGAATCTGAATATGACCGACAATCCAAAGTTCAACATCACCGCTCTAAGGGGCTGTTTGTTTGGACTGTGGCTGCCTGGCTGTGCAGGGAAATCTGCTGTGCAGAGAAAGCCGCTGTACAGAGAAAGCTGCTGTTCTAAGTTTAACTGTTTGGCAACTTGGCTGGCTGGCTAGCTGTATATTGACGAATTGTCTGAAATACCCTCATAATTCTGAGAACATGTATAATTGCTGAATAAAGTGTATTAGCGTATCTGTAACCGTAAAATGCCATGAATACACAATGGATCAACAAATATAGCTTTGTAGTTTCATACTGTAATATATTCATCAAATATAAATTTGTTCAAAATTAATAATATAGTTTGTAATTACTTCGATTGACGGTGATACAGCTAGCATCCAGCCATCTACACAGGAAACAAATCGAGCCTCAGACCACGTGCTAGCAGCAATCATCTATAGCCCTTATCTAAAAAAATTAAAGCCCACAAAATTACCACTCGTGAACAGCTCTCTTCCCCATGGACCACGTCGTGCTTCTCACATCTCAGCGCATCCCCGCCGCCAGCGCTGCACGTGCAGGTTGCCGCCTATGCACACTGGGACGAGGTCGGCCAAGGCAGAGGTCAACCGCGAGACAGACGGGTAATGGCGGCGCGAATCGGGCGAGGTCCACGGCCTCATCGATCTGGGACGTCGGTGGTCGTGCGGGGGCAGCATGGGACGGGCGATTCCGGCGACGAGGAGGAGATCCGACGGCGGGATGCAGTCCGGCGGAGAGGAGGAGATCCGGCGGCGGGAATGCTGTCTGGCGGCGAGAAGGAGCTCCGGCGGCGGGGATGTGGTCCGGCGGCGCACGCGACGAACCCTAGCAGAACGACTCGATTTTTTTATTAGACAGAGAGGCAATACGACGGTCGGGGATTTGCCTACGGTGGCATTCTTCCGTAAATAACTTGGAACGACGTGTCCTAACACCGAAAACGCTTCGTTTCCCAAGTACGAAGCCGCGGGAAGCACCTCCCGAGGTGCTTTTCCGTGTATGCCTATTCAGCTCGGTGGCTTTGGCAAAGCCCACAGCGGCTTTGGCAAAGCCCACAGCCAAAGCCGCCTATTTGGTTCCTTTGGGTGGCTTATTTTAGTGGAAAACCACCAAAAGCCCAAACAAACAGACCCTTAAGTGTGCCTCCCGCCCATGCCATGTTGTTGCCGTGGCTTTTTCTTGCTGCCCTCGTCAGACTTGCGCACTGGCAGCGCCAAACTCCGAGAGGTCGACGAACGACGGGACTCGGGGAAAGATATAATCAGTTCAAACAAGAAAGAGTATAAAACGGGGTTTAGACTCTGCAGGCCCAAACAAGATTTTCTGTAAGCCTATTCTTAGCGGAGAAGTAAGTAAAACCGATTCTCCTAAAAATCCTATTAAAACTGGTCTTCTATAAACCGATCGCTAATCTTCGTCATCCAAACAACCACCCGCTCGGCCTAAAACCATTTTTTTTGGCTAAAAATCCAGTGCGGGCTTACCAAACTTCGCTCATTTTCTCGAAAAAATAAAACGACTTGCTTAGAGCATCTCCACTCGCCTCTCCTAAAGCCCCCCCCCACCCACCCAAACGCCAGTTGGGGGCGCCGGCGCAGAAAATCTCGCCCGCGCCTCCCATGCGTTTTTTCCATCCGGCGCGACGCATGTTTTCATCTGGCGCACCCGATCCAAACCCGGGGGCGATCGGGGGCGCCGGCTGGGCGCGTGACTCGCCGTGTAGCCCACTGTCAGCGGCACGACCGACGCTTCATCGTCTCCACTCGCCCGTCTCCTCGCCTCTCGCATCGAATAACTGCACCGACGGCAGCTTTGCCCAGCGGCGCAGCAAGCCGTCGCGTTGGAACACAGGCTGGCGTAAATGCGCGCCACACGTGCACGCCCGCCGCTCGCCGCGCCTATAAAATCCTGTCCCAGCACCATTGCTGGGCATCCTCACCGCACAGCATTCTCCTCCTCTCCTCCTTGTCTCTTCCACGTCGTAGCTCCCCCACGCCGCCGAGATGAGGACGACGTCGGTCCGAGCTGGCGCCGCCGCGATGACGACGATGACGGCGGCGGGGACGAAGACTACAACGTCTTCTACCGCCACCTCGGGATGAATTAGTTTAGGTTTATTTGTTTTTTAATTAAATTTCGACTGTCTTTGTATTTGGGATGGGGGGCGCGGCTCGGAAACCGCCGCCCCCCATACGGAGTTCAGCGCCGGTGCCCCCCCCATACGGAGTTCAGCGCCGCCGCCCCCCATACGGAGTTCAGCGCCGACGCCCAAAAAAACGCTTGCGCTGGTCGCCGTTTGGGGGGGCGAGTGGAAATGCTCTTACGAGTTACTACATTCCATGCATGGTACATCCTTTACGTGTTTACAGGTACAAGCGTACAGCCATGTTGAACTGCACCATGCATGTTTGATACCGCCACAATGGTGTTAGATGTTAGAACTCAAAGGATTGAGAGTGAAATTTTGTGTTTATTGCTTGTGGGCAAAGCCCTATTTATACAAGGATTTTGGGATGCCTCCGAAGAGATGCTTGTTACAAGAGACACGACTATTTACAAGAGATGCAACTGCTGTGAGAGGGAGAAGAGGTGTCTATACACAAGAGACATGTCAGTACGGAAAATGTACTTTGGGCATACTAGTAACCGCCTAGAGCGGTTGTAATTTATTCCTAACACTCCCTCTTGCACAAAGATTCTTCTTGTATGTCTTGTATTCCTTGTATAATCTTAAATGTAATGGCCTTGATCACAAGCGATAAATTTTCTTGAATAAACTCCCCCAAAAACCCTGTGGGAAAAATATGAGGAGACTAGAATTTGATATGTTGTCAAAACTCCTTTAAAACCCGGTGGAAAAAGTAAGGAGAAAATAATACAACATATAATGATTATTGTCTCTTTGATAATCTATATGAGAAAACCTCGGAAGGATAAAACTCATTGGTAAGTTTAGAGAACAATTAATATGTCTTGTATACATCCGTTAAAAACCCCGGTGGGGAAAATAGGAGGTATGACATATATTCTTGTGTTGATATTACCTCATTAAAAACCTTGATGAGAACCATGAGAGTAAACTCATAAAGGGGAAAGGAGTGTAATATAATGTTTGAATGGGTTATGGTTCAGAGGGATACTCCCCCTGATCCTTTCAAATTTCGAAGTCGTCTTATACCAATTCCGTGAACATACTTTTCAAATGTTGAAGTTGGTAGTGACTTTGTGAATAGATCAGTGAGATTATCACATGATTTGACTTGCAAAATGTTTATATCTCCACTTTTCTGTAATTCATGGGGATAAAACAATTTGGGTGCAATATGTTTAGTGATATTTCTCTTTATGTAACCCGTTTGCATTTGAGCAACACAAGCAGCATTATCTTCATAAATAATGGTCGGAGATTCAATAGAACCTTTTCCACATGATTTTTGTATGTGGTTTATCATTCTGCGAAGCCATACACATTCACGTGATGCCTCATATAATGCAATTATTTCAGTATGATTGGTGGATGTAGCCACTAAGGTTTGCTTAGAAGACTTCCATGAGATGGCTGTCCCACCATGTAGGAACACAAAACTGGTTTGCGATCTGGCATTATGGGGGTCTGATAAGTAGCCAGCATCGGTATACCCAATCATATCAATGTCCAGATTTCTCTGAAATTGAAAGAATAGGCCAAGATCCTTTGTGCCTTGGAGATATCGAAAGATATTCTTAGCTCCCATCCAATGGCGTTTAGTAGGAGCTCCGCTATGTCTAGCTAGTAAATTTACTGCAAATGCAATATCAGGCCTGGTGCAATTTGCAGGATACATAAGCGCTCCAATAGCACTGAGATATGGAACTTCAGATCGCAGTATCTCTTCTCCATTATTCCTTGGTCTAAATTGATCTTTCTCTACGTCTAGAGATCGAACAACCATGGGAGTTTTGGATGGATAGGATTTGTCCATATTGAATTTCTCCAATATTTTTTGGATATAGGCGGTTTGATGAACCAAAATACCTGAGGGAAGGTGCTCAAGTTGTAATCCTAAGCAAAATATGGTTTTACCCAAATCCTTCATCCCAAATTCCGTCTTTAGGTGATTGTGTGCTTCATCAATATCTTGTGTGTTGCCAATGATATTAAGATCATCAACATACACTGAAATAATGCAAAATCATATTTCAGACTTTTTGATGAAGACACATGGACAATCATCATTGTTGGAGTACCCCTTTTTCAATAGGAACTCACTAAGTCGGTTGTACCACATGCGTCTCGACTGTTTTAAGCCATATAAAGACTTATTTAGTTTTACACAATATACGTTGCGTTTTGCGTTTGGATTCGGAATTGGGACTCCATCAGGAACCTTCATATAGATGTCCGAATCAAGTGAGCCGTAAAGGTAAGCGGTCACTACGTCCATCAACTGCATAGATAGACGATTTTGTACTGCCATAGATATGAGGTATCGGAAAGTAATACCACTCATTACTGGAGAATAAGTTTCATTGAAATCAATGCCTGGTCTCTGCGTGAAACCTTGGGCTACAAGCCTTGCTTTATATCTCACCACCTCATTGTTTTCGTTCCGCTTACGAACGAAAACCCATTTAAATCCCACAGGGAAAACTTTGGGAGGTGTAGGTATTGCTTCAGTAAATACCTTTCGTTTATTGAGCGAGGCTAATTCTACTTGGATTGCATCCTTCCATTTAGGCCAGTCGGAGCGTTTCTCACACTCTGCCATGGTCTTTGGATCATGATCATTTAGAAGGTTGTTTGCAATTGTAGTTGAGAAATTTATGTCGACAATTGTAGACTTACGGTTGTAAGATTCTCCAGAGTCTATATAGTTTGTGAAAATTTCATTTACCCTTGTTGACTCATCATGATTTCCCAATACGGTTGAGTCTGGGTTTTCCGATGTCCCAGTCATTGAGTGCACAACTGAGCTGGGTTGTGGAGGTTGTCCTTCCACTAGATTATCAACGCTAGGTTGATTTACATTTACTTCTACAGAGGGTTTCTTCCTCTGTTTCCTTTGTTGCTTGCGAGGAGCTGAATCTTGTTTTACATTTACTTGTTCAGAGGGTTTCTTCCCCTGTTTCCTTTGTTGCTTGCGAGGAGCTGAATCCTGTTTTATGGCCGTACTTCTCCCCCTCTTATTTTGAATAGGGGGTTGAGTGGTTTTTGTTGGTACCTCCACTCTTTCAGGCGCATTTATTGCAGGATTGTAGGATTTAGTGACACCTTTATAGTCAGTAAATGAATCTGGCAGATTATTTGCTATATGTTGCAAATTAATTATCTTCCGAACTTGAAGTTCAGTTTCTTGAGTACGTGGGTCAGAGGAGGAAATGCCTTGGGCATTCCAATCGATTTCTGGGCATTCTTTTTGGTACTTGATATCTTCCCCTAATGCCGGGAAATGGTCCTCATTAAAGATGCAATCAGCGTGATGGGCTGTGAATAGATCCCCTGTGAGGGGTTCAAGGTACTTGATTATTGACGATGATTTGTACCCCACATAGATCCCCAGTTTCCTGTGTGGGCCCATGGATGTACGCTGCGGTGGTGAGATTGGCACATATGTGGCGCATCCAAATTTACGCAGATGGGAAATATTAGGTAGATTTCCACGTACTAATTGCAGAGGGGAAGTGATGTGATATGCAGTTGGTCGCAATTGAATTAAGTCAGCAGCATGTAAAACTGCATGACCCCAACATGAAGTTGGTAAGTTGCAATTCATTAGCAAAGGTTGTGCTATGAGCTTAATTCTCTTAATTACAGATTCGGCCAAACCATTTTGAGTGTGGACATATGGGACAGAGTGCTGAACTTCAATTCGTAGTGCCATGCAATAATCATTGAAAGCTCGCGAGGAAAACTCAGCAGCGTTGTCCATTCGAATTGATTTGATTCGATTCTCGGGATAATGAGCTTGTAATTTAATAACTTGTCTCATTATTTTAGCAAATGCATGGTTTCGTGTGGATAATAGACACACATGGGACCATCATGTAGATGCATCTATAAGAACCATGAAATATCTAAAAGGTCCACACAATGGTTGGATAGGACCACAAATATCGCCTTGAATTCGTTCAAGGAATTGGAGTGGTTCCGCTTGGATTTTAAGACGAAAAGGTCTTAAAATGAGTTTCCCAGTAGCACATGCAGTGCACATGAAATCCGAAGATTGTGGGAATTTAGCTTCATTTAAGTCATGACCATTGGAATTGCAGGTAATTTTTCTCATCATCCCGATACCAGGATGACCAAGGCGATCATGCCAAGTTTGAAATGCATCGACATTTTGAAAAATTACATTGTATGCAACATGTTCTACGGGTTTAATGTATGTGTAGTACAATCCTGATGATAAAGAAGGAATTTTCTCAAATATTTGTTTGCCATATCCGATGTCTTTGGTAAAGAGGAGATATTCCTCTTTGTTGTCCTCATGGGTTTCAATGTGAAATCCATTTTTGCGGATATCTCTGTAACCGATGAGGGTACGAGTTGAATCGGAATATAATAAAGCATCCACAATTATAATTTGCGTACTCATAGGGAGGGTAAATATGGCACGTCATGTGCCAACAATTACCGCATCGCGTCCAGCGATTGTTAAAATATTTCCATTTAACTTTTTGAGAGTTTGAAAATATTTCATTTCCCTAAGTATAGAGTTTGTGGTACCACTATCCACAAGGCACATTTCCTCCTCCATTTGGATTGACTCCCGTAGAAATCTATATATTAAAATGTAGAATTTTCAGTGATGAAAAGACTTGTGTTGGATATATAGAATACATATGATTTTAATAATATCAAAGTGCTCATACAATATATATTGTGCTTTACAATATAGGGTGATGACACTGCTACTTGTTGATGGCGCCAGAAAATTAGCTGATGGCGACCAGTTGATGTGGAAGCAGACTGTCCTTGTGTGTGGTGAATGACCAGCCCATTGGGAACCCCAAGAGGAAGGTATGATGAGTGTAGCGGCTAGTTTTCCCTCAGTTAAGATACCAAGGTTTATCGATCAGGAGAGGAGAGACAGCGACGACTGAAGGTAATGCGGAACCTGCACACACACAACCAAATACTTTGTTCCCAACTTGCGATGAGGTTGTCAATCTCACCGGTTTGCTTGAAACAAAGGTTATGAGCGTATCGAGTGGAAAACAATATAGTATGCGAGTAAAGTAAACAGTGCGAGTAAAGTAAACAGGTGATAGCAATATGATGTAAATAGGACCGGGGTCCACAGTTCACTAGTGGTGTCTCTCCATAAGATAAATAACACATGCTGGGTAAACAAATTACAGTTGGGCAATTGATAGAATAAAGATAACGTGATATGTCAAGAAGATCACTATGAGATTTACTCTGGGCATTACAACAAAATACATAGACCACCATCCAACTGCATCTATGACTAATAATCCACTCCCGGGGATATCAATCCGAACACCCCATGAGTATTAAGTTGCGAACAACAGATAATTGCATTAAGCAAAGTGTGTAATGTAAACAAAGCATATGCCCTTGAGCATATGAATGTTGTTTTCTCCCTAGTAGCAACAGCACATCTACCACCTTAGAGGTTTCTGTCACTCCCCCAGGTGAAATAGAGGCATGAACCCACTATCGAGCATAAATACCCCCTCTTGGAGTCACTAGCAACTACTCGGCCAAGATAGCTACTAACAACGGAGAGCATGCAAGATCATAAATAACATAGAGATAACAAAAGATAATATTCAGTACAACAACTTAATCATAAACACCAATATTCATCGGATCCCAACAAACCAAACATGTAGAATTATATAACGGTGATCTCAATCATGTAGGGCAGCTCATGAGATCTAAACATGAAGCACATGGTGGAGAAGACAACCATCTAGCTACTGCTATGGACCCATAGTCCAAGGTAGACTATTCACTCATCGCTCCGGAGGCAAGCATGGCGATGAAGAAGACCTCCGGTGGCGATTTCCCTCTCCGGCAGGGTGCCGGGAAGAGCTTGTGGACCCTCCCGATCTTCGGGTCGACGGCGGCGGCGGATCGTGATGTGTTCTGGAAATGTGTTCTTGAATGGTTAAAGTTAATGCGAGAACAATTAATGCGAGAACAATTATGATGCATATGCTTGACAAATCATAAGTTGAAAACCTCGTGCCCCATGAATACGAGTACCCAAACCTCATGCTACTTTACTTAGAGTCCCAAGCAAGGCTGTTGTCATTGTAAGTATATGCATATCATTGAGAACCGCCAATGGGGTACCTCCGTACCCGATGACATGGAACAAGCCCACACCAAAATGACAGGACAAGCAGACAATAAACACCTCGACATCTCTTTTATTTGCCTTTTGTTTAGCTTTTTATTGTGAGATGCGTCGTCGAATGTTCACCATGGGTATGCTGCAAATTTCCACCATGAATTATGCATGGCTTAGATTGGCGGCCCGGCGTTTCCCTAACACATATACAAACTCCATGATCCCCACAAGATTCCCAATTCATTTCACACCGCGGGCATCCATAAACAAAAGATCATGATATCCATAAACAAGATTCCCAATTCATTTCTCCTTGATGCTTTATTTGCGTTTCCCTAACACATATACAAACTCCATGTATGGTGGACACTTTGGAAAACTTTGGCTTTTAGGAGTTGGATGCACGAGTAGAGCTCATACTCAGTACAAGGTGAGGGCTAGCAAAAGACTGGGAGCGACCAACTAAGAGAGCAATAATGGCCATAATCATGCAAAGCGACAAAGCGACATTAAAAGAAGCATACGATGGCATCAAAAGTCAAAAACTAAATGATCATGAAGGCTATTGGCGACTTTGTAAGAGTCTAACATGTGTGAGCATGCGCCAAGTCAACCCAAATAAAGCATCAAGGAGAAAACCAAAATAATGCTTCCATACAATAAAAACAACGCATGATTTTTTCAAAGGCTCATTAAGCAATCTCAGTTATTTGAGACAAGTCATGCTACAGCAAAACCACTAAGCATACTATCAAAAAGACATCAAGCATGCCATGAAAAAGCCTAAGCCGCAGTCTACACATGCTCCTTCTTGTACCACTATTTTGCACAAAGCTTTTTCTCTTTTCCAACACCATTTGAAATTTTTAAAGACACCGCTTTTGATGAAAACCAATAAAGATCAGAGGCAAAAATACACCTTGATGAAAATATATGGCAAGATCTGAACACAAATCAAGGCGAAAATGAAAACCAAAAGCAGTAGCAGAAAAAGAAGAACGCTCGATGAACGATAAGAGTGAAAAACTGAGTGTTCTTGGCAAATGAAAACCAGTACATCTCCTCCAAAAGAAATTTGTTGGGGTCCAACCATTTATTGCAGCAAACAAACAAACTAAACCAACTAAGAAAACTAAAACAACTGACGCTCCAAGAAAAACACATAGTGCATGAAGCAATAAAAATATAGTGTTTTGAAAGGTGACCTGATTTTTGCCGATGAAGAAGGGGTGCCTCGGGGGCATCCCCAAGCTTTGACGCTTGTACTTCTTGGATATTTCTTGGGGTGATGCATGGGCATCCCCAAGCTTGAGCTTTTGTCCATTCTTCAACTCATCTCATCATTCTCCAATCCCTACACTTGAAAACTTCCTTCATACAAAACTAAACACAATTCTATTAGCAACATTAGTGTAAGCATAACATATAATCAATCCTCTATTTGCTTCAGGTTTCAACTCAAAACCACCACATATATAGCAAATAATACTGTAGCAACTTCCCCAAAAGTTCCATGATCAAAAGAACTCAAAAGAAAGTGATAAAGTGGCAAACACAAATATTGGCAGAAATCTGTCAAAACTGAACAGCTGACAAAGGTCGAATTTTTGAGGGATTTTCTGTTGCTCAAATCAAAAAGTGTTCAACTAACAAAAGTTTGGATATAACCTGGGGCATATGCACAAGAAATCGCAGGTCCAAAAGATATACAGAGAATGTTCACGAATTTTTACGGTGCAGCACCGAAAACAGTTTCAGGACAGCAACATCCCCAAATCTTTACCTCACTCAAATTAGAGGCTTCTCTTGGCACAAAAATGAACTAAACAAGATAAGGAGCGGTCATTACAGTAGTAATGACTTCCAAGACTCAAATAAAAGAAAAAGTACTGAAAAGAAAACATTGGGTTATCTCCCAAGAGTGCTTTTCTTTAACGCCTTTGAGCTAGGCGCAGAAAATTGCGAATCAAGTAATATCAAGTGATGAAGTGCTAGGATCAGCACGTGCCTTACGTCTCCCTTTCTTACCTTTGCTCTTGACTCTAGGAAAGACATGGTTATTGCAAGGTGGAGAGGTAAATGTTATATTGCCTTTTCCCACATCGATGACGGCGCCCAGGAGCTTCAGAATGGATCTTCCAAGTGTGATTTGTCCTTTTCCTACACATTCAATAACAAGATAATTAGTAGATATCATTCTTCCTAGGACTTTTGTAATGACTCCTTCAGCTATTCCAAGGGGAAATATAGTGGTATTGTTAGTAAGAGAAATTTCTTCTCCTCCCTCAGAAAGCTTCCAAAGGCCCAAAGATTCATAAACATCCTTCGGCATGAGACAAAATTCAGACATAATATCACAACGAGCATGAAAAGTTTCACCACTAATGGTGATTTCTATCGTAGGATACCAACTCGAAGGTTCAGTATTTGTTGGCACATAATCAAAATGCTGGCGCAAAGCATTGTAGCAAGAATTCAAACTAGCAGTGTGAGTCTCAAGAGTATTAAGTCTATTAAAAATGCACACAAGAGAGGAATCAAAATAGGTTGGCATGCTATAAATTGTAATCAACTTTTTAATAATATTGAAGGCTTGATCTCCATCACAATGAAGGAAATCTCCTTCTGCAGTAGCATCCAAAGCATATCTATAACGAAGAGAAAGTCCAAAGTAAAAGCTACTAAGAAGCAAACTCAAAGTCATTTTAGGTTCAGTTTTTTCATGCCAATCATAAATTCTAGACCAAGCTTCTTTAAAGCTTTCCTCATCTTTCTTATTAAAAGTAAAAATCATGTCCTCGGGCGACATAGTAGTAGCAACTGAACTAGACATAATAAACTAAAAGTAAAGAAATAGCAACTACCAAGGATTCTAATTTTTTTGGGTTTTTGATAAAAAGCAATGCAGGTAAAATAAATAAAGTAAAGCAAAACAATAACAAAGTAAAGAATGTGTGTGCGAAAAACTCCCCTCGCAGAAGCCTTCTCTTCCTCCCCGGCAACGGCGCCAGAAAATTAGCTGCTACTTGTTGATGGCGCCAGAAAATTAGCTGATGGCGACCAGTTGATGTGGAAGCAGACTGTCCTTGTGCGTGGTGAATGACCAGCCCGTTGGGAACCCCAAGAGGAAGGTATGATGAGTGTAGCGGCTAGTTTTCCCTCAGTTAAGATACCAAGGTTTATCGATCAGGAGAGGAGAGACAGCGACGACTGAAGGTGATGCGGAACCTGCACACACACAACCAAATACTTTGTTCCCAACTTGCGATGAGGTTGTCAATCTCACCGGTTTGCTTGAAACAAAGGTTATGAGCGTATCGAGTGGAAAACAATATAGTATGCGAGTAAAGTAAACAGTGCGAGTAAAGTAAACAGGTGATAGCAATATGATGTAAATAGGACCGGGGTCCACAGTTCACTAGTGGTGTCTCTCCATAAGATAAATAACACATGCTGGGTAAACAAATTACAGTTGGGCAATTGATAGAATAAAGATAACGTGATATGTCAAGAAGATCACTATGAGATTTACTCTGGGCATTACAACAAAATACATAGACCGCCATCCAACTGCATCTATGACTAATAATCCACTCCCGGGGATATCAATCCGAACACCCCATGAGTATTAAGTTGCGAACAACAGATAATTGCATTAAGCAAAGTGTGTAATGTAAACAAAGCATATGCCCTTGAGCATATGAATGTTGTTTTCTCCCTAGTAGCAACAACACATCTACCACCTTAGAGGTTTCTGTCACTCCCCCAGGTGAAATAGAGGCATGAACCCACTATCGAGCATAAATACCCCCTCTTGGAGTCACTAGCAACTACTCGGCCAAGATAGCTACTAACAACGGAGAGCATGCAAGATCATAAATAACATAGAGATAACAAAAGATAATATTCAGTACAACAACTTAATCATAAACACCAATATTCATCGGATCCCAACAAACCAAACATGTAGAATTACATAACGGTGATCTCAATCATGTAGGGCAGCTCATGAGATCTAAACATGAAGCACATGGTGGAGAAGACAACCATCTAGCTACTGCTATGGACCCATAGTCCAAGGTAGACTACTCACTCATCGCTCCGGAGGCAAGCATGGCGATGAAGAAGACCTCCGGTGGCGATTCCCCTCTCCGGCAGGGTGCCGGGAAGAGCTTCTGGACCCTCCCGATCTTCGGGTCGACGGCGGCGGCGGATCGCGATGTGTTCTAGAAATCTGATTGGGTACTTAGGTTTTTTCCATCAGGGGGTCTTTATAGGCGAAGGGTCGATGTCAGAGGAGGGGCCAGGCGCCCACACACGGGCCCCGCACGGCCAGGGGCCTGGCCGCGCCGCCCCTATGTGTGGGGCCCTGGTGGCCCCCCTCCTACTTATCTTCGGATCTCTGGAAGCTTCCGGGTAAAATAAGACTTCAGGAACTTGTTTCGTCCAATTCCGAGAATATTTCCTGTGTATCACTTCTGAAACACAAAAACAGCAGAAAACAGGAAACTGGCACTGTGGCAACTTGTTAATAGGTTAGTTCTGGAAAATGCATAAAAGTGCCACTAAGTGTAACGAAACAATAGGCAAATGGTGTAAAAACAAGCATGGAGCATCAAAAATTATAGATACGTTTGAGACGTATCAGACACCAACAACACTAATAATATGTTTGAAGCAATACATATTGTGCTTTACATATTATTATTATTTATTACAACAATCCGATGGATGTAGATAAATATATTATCTAATGGAGTTGATTGACTAGTCAAAGTCCCCAAACACGTCGTTTGAGGCATATTCGATCATCATGTTCTCCTTGTCCATGGAGTCCTGTGGTAGATGGAATTCTTTGGTGTTGCTTGGTGTTCCTTAAACATCTTGCGAATATCCCGCTTCCATGTTATTATCAGGTTGAAGATTGAAGTGAGCTTCATATCTTGCTCCTTGGGCATGTCTGTTACGTCCCATGGATTGCAGGTAGAGGTTTACCAGATGCCTTGGGGTGCGGCATTTCTTGGTGACATGCTTGTAGCATCCACATTTCTGGCAAAGAATTGTCTTATCGAACTTGTTCTTTGCTTTGCCCTTCCCCTTATCTGAATTGTGTGGCTTGTTCTTCTTGTTGCGGTTGCGGTTGAATTTATCCTTGAAGTTCTTGCCTTGGCCTTTAAATGAGCCATTGAACTTATTGTTTTCCTGAAAATTTGCATGTACTTCGGGGAGAGGGGCAGCCCCAACCGGGCGTTGATGACTTTACTTTAAAAGAAGTTCATCATGTTTCTCAGCCTGGAGGAGTACATGTATAAGTTCAGAATAAACTTGGTAATTCCTGGCACGATATTGTTATTGTAGGATCCTGTCAGCAGGGAGCATAGTTGATAGAGTCTTTTCTATTTTCTCCAGTTCTGAAGGTTCCTTCTCGCAAAACCGTAATTTAGAACAAATCTTATGGACTTCATGGTTATAAGCTCCAACGGATTTGAAATCCTGGAGTCTTAAATGGGTCCATTCATGACTAGCTTCAGGCAATATGACGGCATTTTGATGTTCATATCTTGTTTTAAGTGATTGCCACATATTGCTTGGAGATTCCTCCATCAAATATTCAGATTTCAAATCTGAGTGAATATGTTGCCTTATGAGGGATAAGGTAGTATATTTCTGTTGCTCAGTTACTTGTGCATCTCCCTCCTGAGGAGGATTCTCAGGTGGTATGAGTGCACCTGCAATGCCACGGGATGAAAAACTAATCTTAACATCCATTGCCCATGTAGGGTAGTTATGTCCGTCGAGCGCAAGCTCTTCAAATTCTTTAGCGGCCATGTTGTCCTACATGAACGAGAACAAGAGATTTGATTAATTTACATATATGTAAATTAAAGTCATCTTGGTTGTGTTGTAATAAAAATTGCAAAATCTTGTAAACTCAAGTGAACACTTGGGTTTTAGTGTAGGCCTCAAATCATCTATCATAACACATTGTAGATAATCACCATATTTATGGAGAACATCTCTCAGTACTAAGAAGCATAATCTGACCTAAGTCAGTAGATGATTTTTTTTCTTAGCACCTTATGTTATGATTTGATTTAAATATATGGGAGAGCACATTAAAGGTAGTCATTGTGTCAATTTTGACAAAATGTAGACCTCACAATAATTATGGATAATCTGCACATTATGCAGTAGATGCCACATTACCTTGTGATCCCATATATAAATTTGAAGTAGTCACTTTGTTCTAATAATTTTGCATATCAATTCACTTCGAATTAAGTCAATTTTGTGTCTTTCGAGACATTTTTGGACTTAATTGATGGTAAAATTGGTATATAATTTTGCAATAAAAATGCTCAATTGCAAAATAATATTATTGTACACCAAAAAAATATGTTATAGGGATTGCAAAGTGCAAACACATTGAACATATAATCATTTATAGACATAATATGGTCTAAAAATAGATTTAAACGGTTAATGAGGCTAAAAATTCAAAACATAAAAAATATAAGATTTTTATTTCACTGTGAATTAAGCCCATAGGCCCAACAAGGGGCAGCAGAAGAGTGGCTGGCCCATGCCAGGGCGAGCGGATAAGGAGCGGTGTGTGGGGGGGGGGGGCGGTCGGGGCATCGTTGACCCCAACGCCCACGCCCACCTCCACGGTCCCCCGTCCATGGCGTCTGGCCATGATGCGGCCGCGCCTCCACCCGTCTGCAGCCGCCGCAGGTGGCTCAACGATGTGAAGACAAAGAACCCCTGCGCCACTTCGTCGGAGTAGTGGATGGGGGGGGGGGCGGGTGCCAGACGTGCCGCCGCCCGCGAGTCCCAGCGCGGCCGGGCTCCAACTGCCGGCGCGGCTTTTGCGGCCGCTCGACGGCGGGATGGGGAAGTGGCAGCCCGAGGGCGACGAGGCGGCGAAGAGCGGCGGTACTCGGCGAAGGCGGAGGCGCCGTGGGTAGGCTGTCCGTGCACGGGTGAACCGCAGGCGCTGGAGATCGGCACGGGGCTCGACGGCGGGCATCGGCGACGAGAGCCGCGGGGCGCGAGGGAGTCGGCCACCGCGGCGCTGTAAAAGCTCCGCAGCCGAGCGTGAAGGCAGACGCGGTGGTCGGCGCGGATGCATCGGCGAGCGCGTTTCCGGTGATCTCGATGACCGCGGGGGTCGGAAACGGCAGGGGCGTGGCCTCGTCCTTGTCATTGGTGACGACGATGTCGTTCCCTGAAGGCGGTGGTGCCTCAACGGGGGCAACAAGGTCGACCGTCGGCACCAGTGGCGCGAGTTGCTGCGCGGCCGGCTCAATGGCCTGCACTGGCGGCGGCGCAACTGGCGACGAAAAAAATGGCAACGGCCTTCGTCCAACAAGCAAACGAAGGAACTGGGTAAGAAGGCCTTTAGGCATCGGTTTCTCACCTTTCCTTCTTATTCCGGTGATCGCCGGAGTCTATTGCTCTCTCGGTAGAGCGTGCTGATAACGTGTTAGAACTCAGAGGATTGAGAGTGAAAACTTGTGTTTATTGCTTGTGGGCAAAGCCCTATTTATACAAGGATTTTGGGGTGCCTTCGAAGAGGTGTCTGTTACAAGAGACACGACTGTTTACAAGAGATGCAACTGCTGTGAGAGGGAGAAGAGGTGTCTATACACAAGAGACATGTCTGTACGGAAAATGTGCTTTGGGCATACTAGTAACCGCCTAGAGCGGTTGTAATTTATTCCTAACATTAGATAACAGAGAAAATGTGTCTCGTTCCCGCGGCATGGCCTTCATGTCGGTGACACACTAACAACGCCTTTGACGGTAGGGATCAACGCATCAATGAGAACATGCATTCAAGGAGTGCCCTTGTCGAAGAAATCTAATCTTATTGATGACATCACCGCGGCCTAGATAAAGAGCACCAACGCTTATGGTCGACGTCATCGACACAATGGTTTATTTTTCATCAGCGTTGTTGCGAGATGTATCTGCTAGTGTTCTCGATGTGCATCTTGGTGTGATGTGGTGTTCCATGACGTGGTACACATCGACCGTCTGTGCAAGATTGTTCTAGACAATTCACAACACAAAAGACCAAAACTTGTGGAGCGTCAGTCAGGGATCTTCGACGTGCCCAATGACCCTCGGCTCCACCGCTGCTGTTCGACCACGTCGAAGAAGGTCACCGAAGCCGACTGCCGCAGACCACTTCCCGTGCACCGATCAAGCAGCCCCTGCCTCCATAGTCATCGTTGCCACCCAAATAGGGGATTGACGACACATCTTGGCAGACCGCATCATGTCCATACCCCACCAGCCTCCCAGGTTGAGACCGAAGGACAAAGAACCTCAATGTGGTCGCAGCCTCGCCAACCGCACACGGTAGGCCAGATCCTAGCCAACTAAACACCCGACATGAATGTGAAGTTCACAACTCGGATCAGCTATAGAGGGCCTCGCCAAAGTGGGGGACAAGCCATATGACTTGCCTCATCGAGTTAATATGCAAATTTGCAAAACTGTTGATACTCCATTGTCAATGACTTGCTTCATCGAGTTAATATGCAAATTTATAAAATTGTTGATACTCCATCGTCAATGACTTGCCATATAAGCTCACAACTATAAAGAGAAGTATGCCAACGACTTGCTTCATCGAGTTAATATGCAAATTCGCAAAACTGTTGATACTCCATTGTCAATGACTTGCTTCATCGAGTTAATATGCAAATTTGCAAAATTATAAATGACTTGCCATATAAGCTCACAACTCTCAAGAGAAGTATGCCAATGACTTGCTTATCGAGTTAATATGCAAATTGGCAAAACTGTTGATAATCCATTGTCTGTATCAGAAAAGTTGTCCTTGACCGATGGCAAAGTGTTAAGTGGTGATGATTCCACTAATTACAAGAGCATTGTTGGTGCTCTACAGTATATTATATTGACTAGGTCTGATATTGCGTTCTCAGTCAACAAGGTGTATCAGTTTCTACATGCACTCACAACAGTTCATTGGACGGATGTTAACCGCATATTGATATATTCACGTGGGACTATATCTCTTAGACTATGGTTGAGCAAGTCTTCCTCTACAATTGTTAGTGCCTTTTCTGATGCTGACTGGACAGGTTGTTCAGATGATAGAAGATCTATAGGTGGCTTTGTTATATATGTGGGATCAAATCTTGTATATCAAATGCTAAAAAGCAAGCTACGGTGTCAAGATCAAGTATAGAAGCTGAGTATAAATCATTGGTGAATGCTACGACTGAAGTTATGTGGGTTCAAACTCTGTTTGAGGAATTGGGAGTGTCGCGGTCTAAAGCGGTAGTATTATGGTGCGATAATATTGGAGCAACGTATCTTTCTGCAAATCTGGTGTTTCGTGCTCGGACTAAACATATTGAAGTAAATTATCACTTTGTTCGAGAAAGAGTTAATCAAAAATTATTGAACATTAGGTTTATAGTTTTAGGGGATCAAGTGGCTCATGGTTTCACAAAGTTACTATCTACTAGACAACTAGAAGTGTTTCGTCGCAATCTTAACTTGTTATGATTGAGGGAGAATGTTGAGCGTTGTATTGCAGTTGTCTAGGACTCTTGTGTTGAACATACGAGTCTAGGTCGGTGCTTGTACCGACTCATGATCCGTACCGAGCGATCCCGTGTAAACCCCTACAGGCATCGCTTTCCATAACTTCGACATGTATAGCTGGAAATGATGGAGCTGACTTAGACAAAAGAAGAGTGCGAAGGAGCAGAAACGCACCAAGATGATGCCCATCTCGTAAGCCACATGGACGATGAATAAATCAGGAGGACTCCATCTAAGGTTGGCCATGACGATCTTCCTGTGTTGTGTACAAAATCAGGCTAGCTACACGAAATCAGGTCCGAGCGGTAAGAAATCCTGATGCCTCCAAGTCCTAGGATGTACTATGTTTGTGGTTCCAAACGAATTTAAGCTATGTATTACAAATACATTAGGCATATGGCCCGCGGACATGAACAAAGAAAAGAATATCCCTATTTTTTGCTCCTCTCATGCACATGTTGTGGCTCTCTGTTCCATCTCTCTTGCTGCCAGCTTAAATAGGGGCGTACCGGAAATCTACTTTGACTTCTAGGTGTAGATGCATCGACTGGCCAAAAATTATTTTTCAAAATGTCTAAAAATTCTGAAAAAAATTGTTGGAATGCGTCTACACATTTTATGCTCACTCACCAAGTTTTGTAAGAAAAAAATATTTTTTGGGGCCTATGTAAAAAAAAAATTATGGTACAGAATTACTATTTACGTAACATTTTTTTTATCTTTTTTATACAGACCACAAAAAATGTCTTTTCACACCTAAACTTTCGTGGATGAACATAGTATGTTCAGATGCATGCTCAGAATATTTTATCTGAATTTTTTTTAAAAAAATTAAATGCATTTAAATTGTACTTTCATAATAGGCTATGAGCCAAAACACCATATCCCGTAGTTTCATCAAACTCTCATACCATGTGCGGCAACAACCATGCTTCTTCTATAGTATACTTCCATAGGTTCTGAGCTCGACCCATGACTCGGGAACGTTTCCCTCTGTAAATTAGATAGACACCTTAAATAATTAGGTTCATCAAAGCTTAAACTACGAAACAAACGAGGAATTACATGACCGACATGCTAACATTCAGATAAACATCCTACGTACACTGACGAAACGGGAAGCCTAATTCTACAGAGCTGCTGCTTAAACACACAGTCTAAACCATACGACAAGTCGACAACCACTACACGTGTCGGGTCGCCGACGACTACAAAGAAGAAACATAGCAGAGACGAAGGCCCCTTCGAGCGAGACTAGCAGGCGGTGCTCATCTGCAGGCGTCGGGCCAGGTGAACGAGGTGCCACGTGAGCGCCATCAGGGACAGCACGTTGCAGAGGGACGAGTAGCTGTTGAGCTGCTTCAGCCGCTTGTTCAGCATCACCACCTTGCTCTTGGCCATCTCCGCGTCCGGGGCCGTCGCGGACGATGTCGTCGTCGTGGTGGTCTTCGCAGTCCTCACAGTTCCGGTGCCGTCCATCGGGGTACGGGCTCCTGCTGCCGTGGGTGTCGTGGTGGTGGTCGTGGCGGCCGTTGCCACGGTGACGGCCGGCGGGTCGATGATGTCGGCCATGTCCCTTCCTCTGCCTTCTTCCTTCTCCACTTTCATCCTCTCGAACATCACCTGCGAGGAAGATGAGCATGAGAAAAGAAATGATTTGCAACGAACTGCATCTGCATGACAAACTACACGAATAATGCTCTGACAAAATTTACCTTGGTGGCCTTGGGCTCGAGAAGCAGCATGTTGGCGAGGACGAGCCCCAGAGCGCTGAGCAGGTTGAAGCTCTGTGCGCGCGCGGCGAAGGAGCCCCGCTCGCGGCCGAGCACGTGCGCCGCGAGCGCCAGGCCGATGCAGTAGGCCATGGCGCGGAAGTACACCGGGTACAGCTTGCTCTGCACCACGCCGAGCTGCTGCCGGGGCAGCGCCGCGGCCAGGACGTGGCTCGACACGAACGTCACCCACACGCACGCGCCGTACGCCGTGGCGAACCCCAGCAGGTGCAACACCGCCGTCGCGGTCCGCGCGGCCTCCATGGGCGCGCCGAGGAGGTAAGCGCCCGCGTCGGAGGCCACCTCCCGCGCCCGCCTCGCGATGTCCGTCAGGTTCTTGGTCACCTCGCCGGCCTTCGCCTTGGCCGCCTCCTCCGCCCGCGCCACCTTCTCGGCCGCGCTCCCCGCTGCGTCCTGCGCGTAGTCCTCGGCGCGCTCCGCGATGTCCGAGGCCTTGTCCTTGGCGTTCTTGGCGGCTTCGGAGACCTTGCCCTTGGCGCCGGTCACCGTGTCAGCTGCTTTGTCCTTCACGTGCGATGCCTTCTCCTTGGCATCACCGGCCGCTTCAGAGACCTTGTCCTTGGCATTCGTCACTGTTTCAGCTGCTTTGTCCTTCACCTCCGACGCCTTCTCCTTGGCTTCGCCGGCTGCTTCAGACACCTTGTCCTTGGCTTCGCCGGCTGCTTCAGACACCTTGTCCTTGGCACTCCTCAGGGTTCCAGCCGCTCCGTCCTTTATGTGCGCCGCCTTGTCCTTGGCTTCGCCGGCCGCTTCGGCGACCTTGTCCTTGGCACTCCTCGCGGCTCCCTTGGCCCCAGACGCAGCGTCGAACACCTTGTCCTCCGCCTTGTCCTTGGCATCCGAGAGCGCCTCCCCGGCGCCTCTCACGGCGTCCTCGGCGCCCTCCTTGACGCGCGAGGCCCCTTCTTCCGCCCCCTTGGCCGCGCCGCAGAGCCTGTCCTTGCAGCGCCTCACCGCGCCGAACACCTTGCCCGTGGTGCTCTCCTTGGCATCGGACAGCTTCTCCTTGCCTTCCTCCGCGAGGCCGGACGCCTTCTCCGCCGTTTCAGATACCTTTCCTCTGGCCTTGTCGGAGAGTGAGATGTCCTCGGCCTCGCCGCCGTCGAGGGCGCCGTGAGGGGGCAGGACGTGCGTCTCCTTGGCGGCGCCGTGGCCCGGGGTGAGCGGGAGCTCGCGCTCGTACTCGACGATGACGACGCGGCGGCCCTCCCGCAGGACATGCTCGCCCTGCTGCGGCACCGCCGGGGGCGCAGGCGCGGGCGACCAGACGCCGGCGGCGGCCAGCGTGGAGAGGACGAGGCCTACGGCTAGAACGTTTAGCATGATGAGATATCGCATTGAGATTGAGAGTATACTGGCTGAGACTGAGCTAGTGAGATAAGTTTGAACAAGTAGCTTCATGCCACTGGCGAGCCGCTTAAATCGGCGGCCGGCGGCGGGCCTCGGATGGTTGTAGAAGGAGGAAGACGAGGCGAGGGTAGAACGCGTGGCGAGCTGGTGGTAGATGTGGTGACGCGCGCAACGCCGGTGTGACACGCGTGGATTGTACGTGGCCTGACGCTGCGTGGGTTTGGGCATCGCGCTATGGGTTCGGCCGGTGGAAAGCGGCGTGGGACGCCGGTAGCCGTGGGGATGAGTTCAAAAATCGATGAGGCGAAGGGTTTTAGTTCCATGCTCTCGAAGTCTCAAATCAAATTACTTCTGATAAAAATCACGGAAAAAGTACTTGGTTGACACGAGGTTATATTACTTGAATTTTAAAATCCAAATATAATTCAGAAATTTGGAAGTGAATAAAGCACAATTCAAACCCTCTTGTGAATAGCATTTTTCGATACCATATGGCTGAATATGTATTTGTCAATACGTGACTTGAAGTTTGAGCACTTCTTCTTTTTTAGGGAATCATCAGCTTTATTAATTCATCATCACAGAGTTTACACCAATAATGCTAAACATACGGATTGTATAGTAGAAAAAAGGCTTCTATACACCGCCTTTAGTCTCTAAATAATTCGGTCCGCGACTAATACTCATATTAGTCTCGATTTAAACGAAATATAGGCCAGAATGTTTTAGTCCCGACCAAATAGAACTTTTAGTCCCGGTTGAAGCCACCAACCGGGAGGTTTAGTCCCAGTTGGTGGCTTCAACCGGGACTAAAGGGTACACATCTATTTTTTTCTCTCTAGCCTATCCTCTCCCGCGCAGAAAAAATGTCTAAAACAAATAAATGAAAATGATAAAAACTTCAAATTTTAAAATTCTTTGACGTGCATGTATCTCACGCAACCAACTTTTAGGGAAAATCGGAAATTTTGAATTTTGATATTTTTTGCAAAAGAAAAGATTGTTCCGAATTAAAACGGCTATAACTTTTATGTACAGACTCAAAAAAAGTCTAATATATGAAAAACTATCTACAAAAAAAGTTACATTCGATTTCAACGGCCGTAGGTTGTTTGCACAAGTTATTGCTTCTCAAAATTCCAAAGGGAAATATAAAAGCATGAAGATTTTAAATTTTGGCAAAAAAATAGAAAAATTGATATATTTTTTCAGATTTTTTAATGTCCTTTATTGTTTCTTCTACTTTTTAGTCATTTTGAAGTTTTTATATTATTTTGGATTTTTTTAAGTTTTTCATTTTTTAAATATTTTGAGTTTTAAAATTAATAATTAAATTATACATAAAGATTATTTGGAATTAATTGATGCTTATTAATAATTAATCATTGTCGCTTATTTTTAAAATTATTTGAAATTCAAAAAAGTAAAATCATATGTTATCAAATTGTATGGGTTAATAGAATTCATAGCATAGTATTATCAAGAGGTTGTGAGCGCAGTCTTGAAAGCTAGTAGGGAAGAAATAGAGAAGTTAAGCGTGTTAAAGGTGAAGCAGTGTGAGGATGGGTAACCGACCGAGAAGTTGGACCATGAATATATACTTTGACATGAAAATATGAATGATTATATATTAGAGTAGAAATTGTCAAACAATTCAAATATTCAAAAATAGGGAAATTCAAAAAAATCTGAAAAAAAATTAGAATCTTTTTATCAGAAACTCCAACCGAGACTAAAGGGTCATCTAGTCCCCTGCACACGATTCGGACCACATGAAGGACCTTCAACTAGGACAAAAGTCCCTTACCAACCGAATAATAACCCTTTTTCTACTAGTGTACGAAGAGTTTGCAAAGTGAGGTGTGCTGACATTTTGTGCAAGTTTAGACTCCTTGCCGATATAGTGGGCACGTCCTCATCTCGACAGTTGCGCTCATATGCGCCTCGAGTCCGCAACAAAATTTTGTAAGAACCATTCGCACGTGTAGCATTGTTGGAGTTACAGCTAGCCGCAAGGTTGTGATCTGAAAAGGTCGGCAGCTCAACACCCCAAGTAAACAACTCCTTTTGTGAACTCGTAAATTTGCACGAGAGTGAGGCACCTAATTAGCTTTGCGATATGCATGAACGATGGTAAAAGACTAAAAGGATAAACCTAGCACGGCAATCTCTTCTAACACTATTTTGTTCACAGAACGATCTTGCAGTTTACCAAGAAAGAACACGGATGTCGTGTAGGGGGGGGATGTAAAAATAAACTAGCATTTAATTTGTTAAGCTTACAAAATTTAAATAGACTAGGCTCACCTATGTGCACCAACAACTTATGGTAAGCAAGACAAGTAGCAATGTGATAGCAAGATATATAACTTCAAGCACGATGTCTATCACAAATGTAAAGTGCATAAGTAGTGGAGCTCGGATAAGAGTTACCGAGGCACGAAAGAGACGAAGATGTATTCCGAAGTTCACTTCCAAAGGAAGCTAGTCTTTATTGGAGAGGTGCGGCGCCTTAATGCACTCCGAACGTCACAAATGCCTCACCTTGAGATATGGTAGCATAATGCTCACTAAACGCCACAAAGGCTCACTTCAAGATACGGAGGCACTCTACTCACCGAACGCCACAAAGGCTCACCTTATTCTCCTCGCGCTCTCGCACAAAGCAAGATGCCACGATCCACTATAGGACACTTGAGGGCGGTCACCAAACCCGTATAAGCTTGGGGCAATCTCTACAAATTAATTGGAGGCTGCCAAGAATCGTCACAAAGGCACCACAAAGGTTGGGGAATCTCTACAACTTAATTGGATGCCCCAAGTATATGCCACAAAGACTACTAAGCCGTCTAGGGTTCTAAGAAATCAAGAGTAATAAGCTCACTTACTTCCACTTACCAAATCTCCGAGGAGAACTCAAACTGATGCACCAAATGCAATGGTAAGAGCACACAAAGTGCTCAAATCCTTCTCTCCCAAATCCTACCAAAGCAACAAATGCTATGGAGGGATATGAGAGGAAGAACAAGAAGGAAATCAACAAATGAACTCCATCTAGATCCAAGGGTTCCCCTCACTTAGAGGAGAAGTTGATTGGTAGAAACGTAGATCTAGATCTCCTCTCTCTTTTCCCTCAAGATTTAGCAAGAATCATGGGAGGGGAAGGGATAGAGAGCAAAGCTTCAAGGTCCAACTATGGAGGAGAGAGAGAAAAGGAAGCAACAACCCAAGAAGAAAGAAGAGGGCCTTTTATAAGTCCACCACGAAAACTAGCCGTTGCTGGGCACTTACCCCAGAGTCTCTGGCCTTGGGGGCCGGAGTCTCCGGCCCCAAGTCTACGGCCAAGATTCAAAAAGAATTCGAGCCTAATACAGAGGTGTGCACCACTCCAGAAATCACGACGGCGGGAGTCTCCAGACCCTAGGGCCAGAGTCTCTAGCCTGGCAAAGGTACCCGGAGGTTCCGAGCCAAAACTTCGGATGAAAACGGCAAAAACACATTTTGGGTCAGAGTGTTCGGCCCTCCGAGCCCTCCGAGGGCCGGAGACTCCGGCCCTGGAAAAAGGCAGAAACAGCTGAAACCAAAATGACCATAACTTGAGCATCCAGACTCCGTTTTTGATGATCTTGGGCTCGTTAGAATCACAACAACGAGCCCTGCAACTTTATGCATAGAAACATCATAGTCCAACCAAGGAGGTTAAAACCAAATGATGAAAGGTTTGACCTCTTTTTAAATACGAACCGGTAAAACCTCCAAACACCAAAAACATAATAAGTGTTTCATGCAAAATCCGTTTTTGATGAGCTAGAGCTTGTCGTGGACATAACCACAAGCTCTGGAACCTCACATGGATAAAAGCCAAATAAGAACCAAGAAATATGATGCCACGTATGCAAAGGTTTGAGCTCTCTCCGAATGATATGACTAAGTTACTCACTCGAGAGCCCCTCTTGATAGTACAAATACCGATCCTATAACCCGGTCTCACAACTAACATCATGAGACCGGTAAGAAGGAAACCCTATCAAGATCATATATTTTCCTTGAGCATAATCCACTTGAGTTAGATAATGACGATCTTGATCTTCTCAAGTTGGACCTCCTTTCTTGATTGCGCTTGCTCGGTGGAGTCTTGCAAATTGCTCCCACATACTCCACTATGGGAGAGACTCTGGTACAAATATCTTCACATGTCCATTATCACCAAATGGGCACCGAGCATCAAGCATATGATATCTTCTAGATGCCTATCTTGAACTTGCGCTTCGACTTGATAAATTCTTGAATCAATTCTTTTTTTTATAATGATGGTGTCTTGAAGATACACATGAGTGCTCACTCAATCTTATTCTTCAAGACACACTCGATATAGGCTCAACTAGCTTATGACCAATCTTTGGATAACTACTTGAATAACACCTTGGCCATCACATAATCTTCTTTATTATCTTCTTCATACAACCTTGAAACCAACAAATGGTTCAAGCATTGTCTATGGACAAGTCCTACAAATATAACTCAATGCAAACATTAGTCCATAGGGATTGTCATTAATTACCAAAACCACACATGGGGGCTCCATGCTCTTTCAATCTCCCCCATTTTGGTAATTGATGACAATCTCTTTGAGAGGGTTTATATAATGAATTTAATGAACCAAAATTGTTTCACTAACATCAAATACTACAAAAGTATGTGATGTTAGTAGAACCACCATATATAGAGAGCAAAGTCCCTCACAATCTATGCATGTGTGAATGATCTTGATATCATTGCATATATTGCCAACCAAGGTTGTTGGTGGAGTTTCCTCTATATACTCAACCATGCAAAGCATGAAAGGCAAAGGCTTAAAAACACAACCAAAGCATAAAACCCAATTCCCTTTAAACCCTCGAAACTCCCCCATTGGCACCAATTGCCAAAATGGGCGGAAAACTTAGAAGGCCAATATAGAGAGAGTTCCTCCATAATGTGTGCATAAACTAAAAGTATAATTAAAAACATATGCACATATCCAAATATGAAAACTCGAAGGAAACCAAACTATATTGAGGATCAAAGATTGCAAATAAAATAAGATTACATGGTGAAGAAACTTCAAATGAATGAAGAAAGCAATCAAATGATCCGAAGAACAAATTGAATAAAGATATTATGATAAGACCAAAATAATGCTCTAAATAATATGAGGAAGCTCCCCAAGGTTTATGCACAAAATATTCTATTTGAATTGAAGTATAAGGTGCACAAACATGGAATCATCACTCCCTCAATATTATTCAAAACAAAATGATACCAAGTGAAATTGAATACTATGATAGCTACAAAATGGCGTTTTAAATGAAATGAGGAAGCTCCCCAAGGTACGTGCAAAAATTAGAATATTTGCATTTGAATACAATTTGCACAATATGGAATCCTCACTCCCTCAATACCATTTAAAACTCAACCATTTGCAAGAGATCATAGAAAAGAAACTATTGCATCAAAGAAATGGTTGAGCAACAAGTAAGGGGCAACAATAAAAAGGCTCAACCAAAAGAATATGTGAGAGGAATGACAAAGCATATTATAAGACTAATACAAGGATGAGCATAGAGCATCCACATAGTCTTCAATGAATAATATTGCTTAGCCTTCCGTCCCAACACACACGAATCATATAAGATATCAAATAAGAAGATATCATCTCTCATGTGTATAAGTTTCAAAGTAGACAACATCACAAAGATAATTATCACAAAGAAATATGTACACACAAAATAGATACTAAGAATAGAACATGATATCCAAAACAAAGTCATGCAATATACCAATGAAAATTTGTCTTTTAAAGCATGGCCAAAGGCTCAATTTATCCTATTTTATATTGATGAACTTCAACCACAAACATGTCAAAGACATCAGAACTATCGAAAAGGGAAAGAAGATAGTTGAGATACTTTGAGAAAAGCAACAAGTATCACAACAAAGGACACCAAAAGAAGGAACTAACAAAGCAAATTCATCAATATTGCACATATGAGATTATTGAGGAATTGATATGCAACAAGATTTCTAAATAGACATATGTGGGATAGGAGAATCATGAGAATGATTTTATATGTTCCCAATAATATGCACTCATCTCAACTTACTAACATTTGCAATAAAGAGGTTTTATTAAAATCTTTGCAAGAACCACATGATCTTCAACTAAGGATATTCATGCCATAAAACAACCTACACAAGGTTGGGTGCTAGAAAAGTATGCATGAAGTAGATACGTGTTACCGAGATATCAATGGTCGGACGTAATAGGTAGGAGTTCTTCAATAATCCTAGCTTGCCTCAAATTATCATTTATTCACCACTTCATCCTTATTATTGAGACAAGCACCAACATATCTCCATGTACCTAAAACAAAGTTCAAGTACAACATGGTCCTGAAACTCATTGGGTCCGAAGTAGTTAGAGAAACTACAACATATAGGACAAACTCCCTATAAATATGTGCCTATAGATATGAACTTGAATTTTATCCAAATCTTAGCCAATTTAGGATTTGATGGAGTTTCCCCTATATATTGGATCAACGAAAGCAAAACATGCCATAGATTATTCATTTAGAAAAGAATGCATGCATGATACGTCTTAAACGTATCTATAATTTTTGATGCTCCATGCTTATTCTTAGACCATTTGCTTTGTGTTTTGTTACACTTCATGGCGTTTTTATGCATTTTCCGGAACTAACCTATTAACAAGATGCCACAGTGCCAGTTCCCTATTTTTTGCTGTTTTTGTGTTTCAGAAAAGTTACACAGGAAATATTCTCAGAATTGGACGAAACAAAAGCCAAACCTCTTATTTTTACCGAAGCTTCGCGAAGATCGAAGATGAGATGGAAGAGGGCCAGGAGACAGGCTCACCACCAGGGGGCGCGGCCCAGCCCCTGGCCATGCCCACCTATGGTGAGACCACCTAGTCCCACCTCTGATGATGCCCTTTTGCCTATAAAGTCCCTCGACGAGAAAAACCTAAGGGACGGATCTCTTTTCTACAAAACATACTGCAAGCCGCCGCCATCATCGTCGCAAGATCGGGAGGATCCAGGAGCTCTTCCCGGCACCCTGCCAGAGAGGGGAATCCCTGCCGGAGGCCTTCTCCACCACCATGGTCACCTCCGGAGTGATGTGTGAGTAGTCTACCTTGGACTACGGGTCCATAGCAGTAGCTAGATGGTTATCTCCTCTACCATGTGCTTCATGTTTATATCTTGTGAGCTGCCCTACATGATTGATACATCTCCAACGTATCTATAATTTTTGATGCTCCATGCTTGTTTTTACACCATTTGCTTAGTGTTTCGTTACACTTCGTGGCACTTTTATGCATTTTCCGAAACTAACCTATTAACAAGTCGCCACAGTGCCAGTTCCCTGTTTTCTGCTATTTTTGTGTTTCAGAAAAGCTACATAGGAAATATTCTCGGAATTGGACGAAACCAAAGCCAGTCGCCCAGAATTTCACCGAAGCTTCCAGAGAACCGAAGAGGAGACGGAGTGGGGCCACGAGGGCCCCACACACCAGGGCGGCGTGGCCCAGGCCCTGGCCGCGCCCCCTATGTGTGAGACCGCCTCGGTCCACTCCTGACGATGCCCCTTCGCCTATAAAGACCCCCCGACGGGAAAAACCTAAACACCCGATCACTTTTCCAGAACACATCGCGATCTGCCGCCGCCGTCGACCCGAAGATCGGGAGGGTCCAGAAGCTCTTCCCGGCACCCTGCCGGAGAGGGGAATAGCCACCGGAGCTCTTCTTCATCGCCATGCTTGCCTCCGGAGCGATGAGTGAGTAGTCTACCTTGGACTATGGGTCCATAGCAGTAGCTAAATGGTTGTCTTCTCCACCATGTGCTTCATATTTAGATCTCATGAGCTGCCCTACATGATTGAGATCACCGTTATGTAATTCTACATGTTTGGTTTGTTGGGATCCGATGAATATTGGTGTTATGCTTGAGTTGATGTACTAAAATTTATCTTATGTTATCTCTATGTTGTTTATGATCTTGCATGCTCTCCGTTGTTAGTAGCTATCTTGCCCGAGTAGTTGCTAGTGACTCCAAGAGGGGGTATTTATGCTCGATAGTGGGTTCATGCCTCTATTTAATCTGGGGGAGTGATAGAAACCTCTAAGGTTGTAGATGTGCTGTTGCTACTAGGGGGAAAACAACATTCATATGCTCGAGGACATATGCTTTGTTTATATTACACACTTTGCTTAATGCAATTATCTGTTGTTCGCAACTTAATACTTGTGGAGTTCTCGGATTGATTCGCCACAAGTGGATTATTAGTCATAGATGCAGTTGGATGGCGGTCTATGTATCTTGTTGTAATGCCCAGAGTAAATCTCATAGTGATCCTCTCATCATATGCACGTTATCTTTATTCTATCAATTGCCCAACTGTAATTTGTTTATCCAGCATGTATTATTTTATCTTATGGAGAGACACCACTAGTGAACTGTGGACCCCGGTCCTATTTCCTTTATATTGCTATCACCTATTTACTTTACTCGCACTGTTTACTTTACTAGCATACTATTATCACTTTCCACTCGATAGGCTCATACCCTTTGTTTCAAGCAAACCGGTGAGATTGACAACCTCATCGTAAGTTGGGAACAAAGTACTTGGTTGTGTTGTGTGCAGGTTCCACGTTGCTACTGGTTGAAGACGCGCTAACAAGAAATCGTTAACGGCGCCCTTGTTAGAGCATCACGCAGCTAGTGGGCATCACCTTCAGTCATATTTCGACCTCCTCCTAGACGATTAAACCTTGGTTTCTTACTGAGGAAAAAGCTTACTGCTATATTCATCACACCTTGCTCTTGGGGTTTTCCAACTGGCTGGTAACTTACTCGGCTTCATCAATGATCAAGATCATCTTTATGTAATCATACATGTTGTGTTTGTTGGGATCCGATGAGTATTGGTACTATGTCAAGTTGATGTGTTGATTATATATCTTATGTTATCTCTATGTTGTTTATGATCTTGCACGCTTTCCGTTGCTAGTAGCTATCTTGGCCGAGTAGATGCTAGTAACTCCAAGAGGGAGTATTTATGCTCGATAGTTGGGTTCATGCCTCTATTTGATCTGGGGGAGTGACAGAAACCTCTAAGGTTGTAGATGTGTTGTTGCCACTAGGGAGAAAATAACATTCTTGTGTCCAAGGACATTTGCTTTGTTTACATTACGCACTTTGCTTAATGCAATTATCCGTTGTTCGCAACTTAATACTCAAGGGGTCCTCAGATGATTCCCCGCGACTGGATTTTTAGTCAAAGATGTAGTTGGATTACGGTCTATGTATTTTGTTGTAATGCCCAGAGTGAACCTCATAGTGATTGATACGTCCATTTTGCATCACTATTTTGTATCATAATTTACTATTATTCATTGATATATTTCATATTTAGAGATGATACTTATGTTGTTTCCTCTGTTTCTACATGTTTGATGATCATTGGAGGATTTGCTGCCGGAGTCAGGATTCTGCTGGAAAAAGGACCATCAAGGGACCATATTTTGAAGATCAGGAAAATTCCAGAAAAATGCGAGGAAATTATATTTTACCAAAAGACTCCGGAAGCCAAAAGGAGGAGTCGAGAGGAGTCAGGGGGCGACCTCACACACAGGGGCACGGCCTGGCCCCTGGCCGCGCCGGCCCTGTGTGAGGGCGCCCTGGCCCACTCCAGCTCTCACCCCTTCACGTACTTCATCGTCCCCGAAAACCTAAGTGAAGGGGGGCTCAGAGTTAGACACAGCCGCCTGTGTGGGGCGGAAAACACCAGAGAGAGAAAAGCTCTCCGGCAGGCAGAAATCTGCCGGGGAAATTCCTTCCCGGAGAGGGGAGATTGTCGCCATCATCATCACCATCACACCAGACTTCATCGGGATCATCATCATCTCCATCACCAGCACCTTCATCTCCACCATCACCACGCCATCTGAAAGGACGAGATGTCACCTAGAGGGGGGTGAATAGGCGTTTTAAAAATAATTACGGAATTGGCTTGAAGGAATGCGGAATTAAACTAACGTTTATTTTCTTCAAGCACAAGACCTAAATATGCTAGGCTCAACTAAGTGCAACAACAACAACTAGAGATAAGCAAGATAGCACAAGATATAATTCACAAGTGATAAACAAGATATAAGTACTTCAAGCACGATGGCTATCACAAGGAAATAAACTTGGGTATAGAGATAACCGAGGCACGCGGAGACGAAGATGTATCCCGATGTTCACTTATATAAAGTAAGCTAATCACCGTTGGAGAGATGCGGGTAACCACGAAGGCCCCCAAACGCCACGAAGGCCCACCTTCTTCTCCGAGTCCCCCACAAAGCTAGGGACCCCTTCTTATGGTTAGATTTTCCTCCACTCCGGAGATGGCAAGCCCCACAACCACTTCACAACTCCCACGAAGGGGAAGCCTGGGCCTCTTCACAATCTTCCACGAAGAGGTCACCGAGGCACCAACCGCCAAGCCAACTAGGAGGTCACCCTCCAAGAGTAACAAGCTCACGGTCTCTCACTCGAACAAATCGTAATGGAGAGCTCAACACTATGCAAGGATGCAAAGCAAGAACACAAGGAGAAGTGCTCAAATCCTTCTCTCTCAAATCCCACCAAGGCAACAAATGCTATGGAGGAGTTAGAGAGGAAGAACAAGGGTGGAGGTCAACCAATGACTCCAAGATCTTGATTCAAAGGATTCCCCTCACTTAGAGGAGGAATTATTTGGTGGAGATTGTAGATCAAGATCTCCTCTCTCAAATCCCTCAAAAAGATGCAAGAATCATTGGAGGGAAGAGGGAGGAAGAAAGCTTAAGAGGGTCAATAATGGAGGTATATTTCGTGCTATGGAACCCTAGAAAACCATTGGGGAAGAAGCCCCTTTTATAGGGAAAGCCAAATATGGCCGTTGGGGGCGAAACTAGAATTCCCTGTTGAATTCTCGGTTTGACCGGAAATTCTCGGTTGAATTTCTGGTTTAAACCGAGCCAAAACCGAAAATATAAGAAAACAGTTCTGCAACTTTTCGGTTGATTTTCGGTTGAATTTCCGGTCCAAACCGAGCTCGGAACCGGCAGAAAATATCCTCACGAAAAATATGATAACTTTCATATCCGGACTCGGATTTTAGCAAACTTGGGCTTTTTGAAAAGCTAAGAAAAATATCTATCCAATGGAGACCATAAAACCCAAGAATGAGTAAGAGATAAAAATACCAAATAAGAAGAGGTGAAAACCTCTTTTAAGAAAGAACCGGTAAAACCTCCAAACTCGAAAACGCGATAAAAGATGCATACGGATTCCATTTTCGATGAACTTGGACTTGTTGGAAAGCTGGAAACAAGCACAAGAACCTCACATGGAGAAACACCAAGAAGCAATAAAGTAGGAAGATGCAAAGTATGCAAAGGATTGAGCTCCCTAAGACGATGTGATCAAGTTACCCAACCGAAGGCCCCTCTTGATAGTGCGGCTATCTATCCTATAACCCGGTCTCCCAACAAACACCTTGAGACCGGTAAAAGGAAAACCTAGCAAGGACAAACCTTTGCCTTGCGCACCCCGCTTGATCTTGATGATGATGCTTCATGCTTCCGTCAAGCCGGAATGCTTCACTTGATCATTGTTGCTTCGTGAAGACTTCAAATATATATGCTCCCCCATACACCACTATGGGATACCTTCACTAAGGCATGTCTTCACAATTCCATTATCACCAAATGGATGACAAGCTTCAAGCATATGATCTTCTCGAGATGCTTATCTTGAAACTTGCACTTCGCAACCTTGATGACAACCACCACTTGATGTCATCCTTTCATGGTCTATATGAAATCTCACTAGTGATGCATATCCATGACACAATACCTAACCCACATAGACAACACAAATACACATATGTAATGGGTTAGTTCACAAAGCATAATTGACAAACCATACCATACCACAAGACCGATTGGTCCCATGTGGCACATTCCTTATGCTTAATGTGTTGACCAAACTAGAATCCAATCTTTGATCTTTGCCTTGGTCAACCTTGAATCTTCTCATGCTCTATCACAATATCTTGAGCCACATAAAGAATTCTTCATTTGATTACATGCTCTAGGTATTAGTCAATCATATCTCAACTCATGAGACCATCATGACCTCAACATAGAGCCATATCTTGAATTCTTCTCATGTAATTAAACTCTCAAGATCTTGAGACTCCTTGGCTTAACACATAAGCTAGAGCATGGATTACATGAGTTCCACACAAGAACTACATCTTTATTTATTCTTCTTGATCATAATGAATTCACCTCTTATATTCAATGATCTTGATGCCAATACTTAAGATAAATCTTTATCTTCATGGCATCCAAGCCTTGAATCCAACACATGGACTTCAAGCAATTCCTATGAACAATTCCTTCACAAAAAGCTCAATGAAAACATTAGTCCATAGAGATTGTCATTAATTACCAAAAACACACTTAGGGGCAATTACCCTTACAATCTCCCCCATTTTGGTAATTGATGACAATCTCAACAAGAGGGTTTATATAATGAATGATAGAAACTAATATGCAACTTATCCGAGAATAAATTGCATACAAGAGGTTGTATTTGATATGGTCAAGTAACACGAAGCTACTACCGCATATCAAAATCAATTGTACTCACATAAACTACAACAAATATGGTTGATGTGAGTGCAACCAAAATATATAGAGCAAACTCCCCCACAATATATGCACGTGTGATGAACTTGAATTTCATTGCATACATTGTCAAGCTAAACCTTTGATGGAGTTTACACTATATATTCAACCATGCAAAACATCTAACAAAGAAGAGATGCATGAAAGGCAAACACTTAAGCACAACCAAACTTAAGTATAAAAACCATTTCCCTTAAACCCTCTAAACTTCTCCCCCATTGGCAACGATTGCCAAAATGGATGAAGGAATTTAGAAGGCCAATATAGTATGAGTTCCTCCCCAAGATGTGCATTTCTCATAAAAATGAGTGAAATCATATGCACTTATCAAATTAACAATATTTGGAGGAAGTCAAACCATATTGAGGATCAAAGATTGCAAAAAGATAACATAGTGAAGGAAGCTTCAACGAATGAAGCAAGCAAGAAATCAAGAGACCCAAAGAACCAATTGGACACAAGAGGAAGTGATGATAAGAGCTACTAGGTGCTTTAAATGAAATAAGGAAGCTCCCCAAGGTCCATGCATAAATTTGAATTTTTGTTGCATTTGAATACAATATGCACAAACATGGAATCCTCACTCCCTCTATATCATTTAAAACAAAACATGAGCACAAAAGAATACAAAAGGATCAATACGCTTATCAAAGTGAACTTTAGTCCAAAAAGATTCACGAGATATGAGTGCGAGAAGAAGAAATAAAGAATAAACAAGCACTCATAAATCAAGTTCTTACCAACACCATCAAGAACAAAATGGATAAGAAAGATGGTCGGCAAAGAACGAGGATATCAAGGGAAGAAATTAACACTCTTATGCATATATATTTCTAAGTGGACAAAAAATCATGATGAACAATCCACAAAGGAACATGTATACACAAGAGGTTAGTTGAAATTAAGGAAGACATGATATCCAAGAGAGAGTCATAGAATATACCAAATAGCTTTGCTAGAAAGCATATATAGCTCAAGGCTCCATTTTCCATTATGGTATATTAACAAACTCCCCACGCAAAATCATCAAAGCCATCACAACTAGCAATAAGGGATCAAAAGATAGTCGGGATGCTTTGAAAGGCAACAAGCATAATAAAGAAGGGTACAACTTGCAACATTATCTATATTGCACATGAGAGAGCGTTGAGGAATTAATATGCAATAAATTGCTAAAAAGGCATATTTGGGATTGGTGAATCATAAACATGATTTTATATACTTTCCATCATATGCAATCATCTCAACTTGCTCACATATGAAATAAAGATATTTCTTTATAAGACCTTTGCAAGAACCGCAACATTTGCAAATAAATATTATCATGCCAAGAACCAACCTACAAGAGTTGGGATGCTAGAAAAGTATGCATGAATGTTATACTTGTTACCGAGATAGCAATGGTGTGATGTAGTAGATAAGAGTTCACCGATCATCCTAGCTTGGCTCTAATAATCATATGGTGATAACACCTTCCCTATAAACAAGACAAGCATCCATTGCATCTCCAATGTACCTAAACACATTCAAGTACATCTTGGTCCCCAAACTTATTGGGTCCAAAGTGGTTAGACTAACCACAATACATATGATAGACTCCATATAAATATGTGCATAGTTAGAGATGAAATTTGAATTTCATGCACATCTTAGCCATTTAGGATTTGATGGAGTATAACATATATATTGGATCAAAGAAAGGAACTAAGATACAAAATTAAGCATAAAGAGAATATGCATGCACCAATCTTTCAAGATCCAAAGAAGATACAATTTAGACAAAAACACCAAGAGTACAATGAGGTATAAAAGGTGTGGTAAAACACATTATTTGTCCAAATGATATCAAGGGAACAAATCAACAAATGATTTATTCATAAAATTCAACAAATGAACCTAACAACTCATTGAGCAAGAAATAAATAAAAAAAACACATGCTCAAAGATTTATCTCATTCAAGCAAATAAATCATAGAAGAAGGAATGAGATAACTAACTCCCAAAAGAGCAAGGTTCCAACAAATAAACCAAACCCTCTACACTCTTCACAATGGCACAAGTATCAAAAGAAAAAAAAACGGTTTGTCTTACATCAACACACACTTGATGGGGATCAAGAGATGGGACAAAGTCAGGCAAAAAGATCCTCAAGAAGGCAATAAGACAATGGGAGTCAAGAAAAAATTTCTTAGCAAGAAATATGGGCAATAAGAGGCAAATTCCAAGGTGAAGATGATCTAGAGGAATTACCACGCATATATACGAATACCAATTGTCAAAGACAAGAAGTTCATATTGGAATTATTTTCCGGTGGTGTATTGCAAAGATATTCAAGATCAACTTCACAATAAAAGGCATATGGTTAAATATTCAAATTAAGCACCATGCACGAAAAAGGATTCTTGGTAGCTCAAAAAATAGTCAAACAATCATGCAAAGCAATGATTAGAGTAACTAGAAGCAAACGGCTTCCTACTTATGATATATATATAAATATATTTGAGTGAAACCGCACCAAGAATTCTTACTCAAACCAAGACAAAAGAAATGAGCTATAAAAACTTTTAAGAGAGAGCGGAGCTTGTTTGAGAAAACATGCCACCTAGGAACAAGATAATTAACAATATCAACACTAAGTGGCAATACCTCAAAAGTTCACATTTCCTAGGATTGTGATATGCACAAGGCATATTACTCCCCCATAATGTGATATTCAATTCTTTACTACAAGAGGCAAATAAAATCCAATTAGAGATAATTAATGGAGATATAGAATTTGAATTTCTCATGAGCATGGCATACCACATAGAGACTAGGTAATCTTGCAATATCAATACTAAGTGGTATTACTCATGTGCACGCATTTATAGGATTGTGAGGTGCCCATGGCAAATCACTCCCCCAAAATGGGATGTTCCATTAAACACTCAATAAGAGCTAAATAAGATACCAACAAGATGCATTAGAGGCTCAAAGCAAACACACAAGTATATGATGTGCCAAACAACCAACACCTACTTGAATACACAAGATAAGTAGGTATAAGGAACAACATATATAAACACATACTTGGTACAAAACCAAAATATGCAAAGGGGCAAGTAACTTACAATATAAAGAGGTTAAGTACAAGTTACCGCAAAGAGGCACATTGGATATAAAATGATAGTGTCAATGACTTAGCTTGATGAAATAAAATTAATGAAGATCCCTTAATTCTTCATGAGGTAGCCAAGTCTCCAATGCCCTCCACAAACACCTATTGATCAAGTTTTAGCTTGTTGGTCCCCAACCAAGTTGGGTCCTAAGAGGTTAGTCACAATAGGCTTGGCAACCCAAATGGTCCTTTTCTTGGCACCACTTTGAGTTCCAACAAACTTGGCAAACACATTACCATCCTTATCTTTCCTAAGAGAATAATCATAATCAACAATTATAGGATTAGATAAGGTACCGCTTAAGCATGAAGAAGCAAAGTGCCCCTTCTCACGGCAAATATAGCAACAAGTGCTTCCCTTTCTCTTCTTCGTTGAATTCTTGATTTGGGAAGCTTCATCTTGTTTATTCTTGGGAAGTGGCATATCTTCAACTTGAGGTCGTGCTTGAGCTTGACCTTGTAGCCGCTTCCCTTGTTGCTTATCACTCAAGTGCTTCTTCTTCAATGGGCAAGATCTCACATGATGCCCTTCAATCTTGCACTTGAAGCAAACAATCTTGGCCAAATTCTTGACTTGGTGTTGGCCCTTCTTCTTCTTGTTGCTCTTGGACTTGTTCTTGTTATTGGAGTTGAATCCAAGTCCACACTTGTCATTAGGGGATTTTTGCACACTCAAAATATTATCGAGTGTGGATTTCCCTTCATGACTCTTCTCCAAGTCTTTCTCCAAACTAGTGACTTGGGCCTTGAGCTCTTTGATTTCCTCTACAAGGTTAGTAGTAATACAAGTACTAGAGGAAGTAGAAGCTTCATTGTTAGAGCAACAAGGCATATCAAGTAATTCATCATAAGATGCAACAATATTGTGCCTAGACAAATTACTAGGACTACCACATGGTAATATAGCATTTTGGTTCAAAGTAGTGCTAATGTCCAAATGAGGCTCACAAGATGTTTCCTTAGCAATACTTGCCTCATGAGCTAACTTTAGCCCATTATAAGAGATTAGGAGATCCCCATGAGAGCCCAAGAGCTTTTCATGACTTTCCTCCAATTTCTTATAATTGCTTGTTAGCAACTCAAGTTGAGCCCTTAGCTCAACATTCTCCTTTAATATAGATGCTTCACAAGAAGTAGAGTTAGTAGCACAAGCATCATTAATATATTTAGCATTAGCAAGCTCACAAGATTTAATAGATAGAGATAGGGAAGAATTAGTATGCTTCTCTTCGGATAGCTCTTGCTTGAGGAGATTGAATCTCCGTTTCCCCTCATTAACAAGGGAGTTCAATTCCTTAATGGTCTCCTTGTGTTCAAACAAGGTTTCCATTAAGTGTTCGACTTTAGCATGAGCATCATTATTACCACAAAGAGAAGCATACACAATTCCCATATCATACAAGAAAGCTTCATTATCATCATCATCATCATCATCATCATCACTCTCATCATAAGGTGATGTGTTGGGATTCAAAGTAGGAGTTACCTTTGAACCGCTTGCCATAAGGCACATGTGAACTTGCGTAGATGATGATGGAACATCAATAGAAGCACATTCTTCATTTTCAAGAGTAGGACAAGCTCTTGCGAGATGTCCATACTTGTGGCATTCATAGCATTGCCTTCTCTTGATAGAAACCTTCTTGGTTCTTCTATTGATTTCTTCTTTAATTATGTGACCCAATTTTTCTTTAATTTCCTCTACATGGTTAGTCATACAACAACTAGAGGAAATAGAGTCATTTTGATCATGGTCACAACTAGAGACAAGCATATCATCACAAAATTTAATCAAGCAAATTTTAGGAGATATGCAAGGACCTTTAACACAAGAATGAGTAAAGAATTTCTTGCAAGAAGTGTTTAGATCTAAACTCTACACCAATAGGATTTATAGAAATATAATCATTGGTGCAAAGAACAAGACTACTGTAACACCCCATTTTCTGTAACCCTGTTGAAGTAGTGTTTAGTGAGCCAAAAATGAGGGCCAACAAAAACTTTTTGTGCAAACCTCTGGAAGTACTACTTCTTTCTTGTTTGTCTTGGTTGTTATGTTAATGATGTCTATTTGAGTTGCTTATTAAATAATATTGTGAACCAACACAATCCTTGTGCCCTTGTGATCATGCCTTTATTTATGCTTCTAGCTATTTTCCAAAACCATTATCTTGGGAACCTCTCTTTTAGTTTCAAATTACTTTATTTGTCCAAAACAAGAACCAGGATTTACCTTTGAGACAAAGCTTTTATCAAAACTAAGTATTTACAAAATTATCTGGGCCCACAAAGTAGAGTGGTCCCACTACTTTACAACCTTATATTTTGTTGATGTTTATAAAAGGATTTCTATGACCTTTAAGAAAACTTTCTAAAGGAGATGTTATGTCTCCACTAGTTTCTAGAAATTCTACAAAAGCTTTACTCCTTTATTTGAAACTCTTTTCTACTTGACCATGGCATGATCATCATTGAGCACTTATTCAATCTTTGTTTCTGGTGATGCTAGATTAGCTGCAAATGATTGACCTTGTGTGGTGAGTTGACTTTGTGTGATTTTTTTTGACTTTGAAGTATTGTTTGTGTGTAGTTATGATCCCTAGATAGGCCTGTGGCCTAACCTATCCAAAATACTCCCATTAATATTTTGTCCCATGTAAGTTATTTTCTTTCTATCTTTCAAATGAAAACTATTTGGATATTTTCCTCTCCAGCCTGAATCCCTAACTCTAATGTCTTAGTCTTATCATGAGACATTAGGAGCTCCATTTTGAGTAATCTTAAAACTAATCAAACTAACCCAAGGAAAGCACCCATGATGTTATCAGAATCATCTACATCCCACCTTAGGAGGCTCCTCTCAGTTTTCGCAAAATATTTTCTTGCAGTCATTTTATCAAACACCCAGTATACAGACTATCTTCGTGTCTGTTAACAGATTCAATTTTCCAACACTTGTATTAAGCTCATATATTCTATCCATGACAATGTACCTTCTTAGAACTCATATTTGGCATGTGTTCTTCCATTCTTTCCATTACCACCTAATCATTGGAGGCCATATTCAAATTGTTCTAATCATGTTTCCGACCCTAATAAAATCAGCAACCATTTGACCTTTATCAGATGCACTTCTGCTCACACTTTTAATTTTTGAAGTAAATTGTTCAGAGACCATCCTATGACATATCCCTCTTATTTTTTTTGATCTACTCTAACTACCTATGCACTTGCATGTGCATTTTAAGGTATGTCACCCATTTATGTGGGATGGTTTTGAACTCTAACCAAAACTACTTCCATCCTTTATTTTATTTTATTTTTGTCTATAAATATTTGGATCGCTTTTTAGCATTCGCCATAAATTCTTCCCATGAGCCATTCTCTCTCTACTAACATTGGAAGTGTTATTCATGCATAAATACCACCCCTCCTCCATCCAAGATGCCTATGTCCTTATCTCATCTTTCTTATTTAACAAATGCATGAAGATGGCAACCATATTATTTCTTAACCTCTATCTTCACCAATATCTCTCTAGTTAATCCAAATCTTCACCAAAATCACAAAAAGCTGAACCTAAATCAACAATAGTATTCCTTGGTCTGCAATCCATTGCCATTTGAGCATTTACCCTCATCCACGGGTGCATGGGCAAAATGAGAGCCGGCCATGTCTTGGATGGCATGCATGGCTACATCCCTCACCCCTCTCTCCCTCTCTCTTTATTCTAACTGGATCATCATCACTCTAACACTCTCACCTCTCTCTGGCCGACTGCCACTGTAGCTCTACGATGCCCGTTTTCATCTGATTCGTTTTGGGGAAGGAGGAGGGAGAAAAGAAGACTTGTGCATGTCTTAGCTTATACGTGATGGAAAATATTGCTGCAGCCCTCCTCTCTCCATCCAACCAGTACCAGCACGGTACCAGAACCCCCAGTCATCCTTTGTTTCTCCTAGACATAGCCCTTGCTCCCTACCCTTCTCATTTGCTTTAGACCACCATGACACGTCCACTTTTCTAAACTTGCTCCTCTGGCCGAGCAGCCGCGCCACTGACCTCCCCCAAGCATCCTCGAGCCTTTCCCTAGCAAGACATTGCCAATTTACCGCTTCTCTTGTTCTGTCTCGATCGCGCCCTGATAGACGTCCACCCATCGAACACTTGGCAGGCGTGGAGTCGGCGTCTCCTTCCTAGGCCGACCAACACTTCTCTGCCCCGTCACTTCACCAGCGACAGCGCCTCACGTGCATGGACTCACTGGCGCGGTTGCCGCCTCTCTACTTGTCTCCTTGCTCCTGTCCGCGCTCGCCGCACTCCGCTGCCAATTAATGAGTGCCACGTTCTGGCAGGACACCGTCCGTCTCCAAGATAAAATGCCACCCCGAGTCCCCTCACTTCGCCTATCCACACCTGACACCCCCGTCTCTCCCCTCTTGCGCTCAGAAAACTCCAGGGGTGAAGCCGGCCTCACCTAGGTCCCGCTCGCTAGAGGAACCGAACCGGAGCTCGTCCGTCCGCGGCGGCATGGGCGTGACTGCCGCCTCTCTCTCCGACTCTTCTCCCTCTGTTTCACTCTGGAGATTCTAGAACTCACCCCTCCTCTTACCTGTGTCTAGGCAGCACGCGGAGTTCGTCGTCGTTGGAGCTCCGTCCGTGCGGTCGCGGAAGCCGTCGCCGTCCACGCGAACAGCCGGGAGCTCGCCTGCGCATCCATGGTGCCAGGAAAGGTCCGCCTCAAGCTCCTCCGCCACTCCCCATCGTTTCCTCCATCTCTCCCGAGCCCCCACGGTGAGCACCAGTCGCCTCCCTCGAGCACAGCTTCTCGTTTCTAGATGATCCGTCGAGTATAGCCAGCAGGAGTCGTGCATGCCTGTTGCACGAGTTTTAAAGCAATTGTTTTTTTTCTTTCAGCCAAGTTCTGGTCTCAGCGCATAGCTTAGTGGGTCGGCAGGGTGCTGTGCAGCCCGATCTATGGATTTCGGCCCAATTTGTTTTTTTTCTGCGAAATCTGTAATCCTTTTCAGCAGATCTGCAACTTTGAAAATTCGTAGAATATTCTCTGAGCATGCAAATTGAGTGATTCAAAATTTCATGGAAACCTTAATTTATTATCTATCCAATGGTACTACATGCTTGCCATTTGAAACCATGTAGACTGACCTGTATTTAAATTAGTAGATCTAGCCACTTTGCCTTCAAATTTTCAAGTATGAAGTTCTGAAGATTCAGTTGAGGTGAATCTGACTTTCAGAGTTAGTATTGAGTGATGCCTTGCATGTGATACCAAGATGAGCTCTCTGTGATGCTTGTACCTAGAATAGTAATTAAAATGTTATGGGAGCTTATTTAGCTTGTTTTATTTTATAAATCTTGATATATGAGTGATTTTAGCATGATACCAGTTTTCATGGATCAGGTACTGTGATATCTTGCAAACGCTCTGTTTGTAGATTTTTCCGGTATGCAAAGAATATATGGGATTTTGAATGTTCGTTTTTCCACTGTTTGCATTAGGAAATTCATAGAAAAACAAATACAAATCCTTTTGAATTGAATCTACTTTTGTTGGATTCAGAAAATTGATATCTTTTGTTGGTATTCTGGTAGCTTGCTTTGATCTAATAGAGTTGCATGCCTGTGTACTTAGAGCTTAATTGGGGTGTTGTTGCTAGTTAAATATTTGGCTTATTCCTATAAAAAGTTAGTGGTATATAAATACCTAAAAAAATTCAGTGAGATGAATTGTTTGCTTCTGATACTTGCTTGGTGTAATTTGTTTGCTGTGGTGATGTGTGTGACCTATTTATGCTTGCATACTTATATATTTATTATTTACCGGCGCTAGATTCGAACGACACCGAGTGTACCGACGAAGGAGAAGTATTTGAATACCAGGGAGAAGACCAGGGACAAGCTGATAAAGGCAAGCCATCTATTTGTTGCATATCTGAGTCCTATCAAGTCACTATGCATTGTTCTACTCTTGCTCTTATTACTATGCATTGTTTTTCTTACATTGCTATTACTTCCTAAATAGCAATAGTTGGCGACTTAGCTCCACAAGTCGGATTGTTATCATCCATGAAGGATGACACTTTTGACACCTACTCAATACCCCGGAAAGTAGAGACTTGATGATTAGCATCGAAGTCTTTGGGAAAACTTGTAGTGGAGCCGAAAACTCTAGGATTGGGAATACTCTCTCTGGAAAAAAAAATTGAAAATGTTTTCGAACACCTTGGAGTAGTTGCTACTCCATTGAGATGTTTACAAATGATTTTATAAACATGGAGTTGGACTTGGGAGGTGTAGAAGTTGATGGATTTCTGAAAAGTGGCATTGTGTATAAGTGTTCGCCAAACCAATTACTCCCGTGCAACCACATTACCCGGTATGGGACGGGCTTAGTTTGAAGTTTATTTGCTTTAGTGCGGGGAGCCTCACAACTATATAAGGGTCTGCAGGACCCCGGAATCCGGGTTGACGCTAAACGAAGGTCAACACATATCACGGCATATCCCGAGCCGCCGGAAGACACTTGGGTTCTCCCGCCATGGCGCCGGAGTTACGCTCTAGAGGAGGTACTGCCGGGACGTGCCGGGGAGGTAAACTCCACAGGGTAGGCACCCGTACTAAGGTAGATAGATGGAGGGCTTCGATCGATTATCCGAACCCCGCATACTTGTGTATGACGGTCCGTGGTGGTATCCCGGTGGATTTATCGAATGGTGTGGGTAAAGTGTACAACCTCTGCAGAGTGTAATCTATTCGAATAGCCGCGTCCTCGGTCATGGACGGTTGGAATGGCCATACTTAACCTGTGTCGAGTTTTGGTTTTACAAAAATATTTTTGAGAAAATGGAGAAGGGTGCCGGACGGAGTACTCGGAGGGTACTGCCGTGGCACGGTTATGGTTCGGAGTACTTGCAGGGTACTGCCGAAGGAATGGAAGTGGTCATGTGTGATTGACCGGAATTAATAAGGATGGTGATCATGTTTGATTGATCACCGGCTTTTCTCTTGAAAAGGAGTTTCCCCCTTTCCTAGAGCTTTTGCAAAGTCTTCTCTTGTAAGTATCTTCTTAAATAAGGATATAGAGATGTCGTATGACATGCTATATCGACACGAGAATCTTTCTACAAATCTTCTTTAATAAGGATATAGAAATGTCATAGGACATGCTATATCGACAAGAAAAACATTCTAGTATTAAGCTGCCTTCAACCAAGCCAACCTTGCTACAGCCCAAATAGCATGTGTTTATCTTCTCCTAGATGGTTTGCGAGTACAATTCCAAAATGTACTCACGGCTTTGTCCCTAGCTATTATCTTGGCCAGATTATGGAGAAGACTACTCGGAAGGTGACGATGGTCACGCTGACGCCGGTGCGAACTAGGAACGTCTCCCAGTCAGTTGCCTGTAGGGTAGTAGGCGGGACTTGGGTCATTAACGCTGCTTGGTATTCGCTGCTTAGTTGTAGATTTGCCCTGCGTGGCAATATCATGCTTGGTCATGTGACCAATTGTAAGCTTTATTCGGTACTGTAAAGGATGATGTAATTATGTTATCAACTCGGATATGTGGATTCACGACACACTGATCATGGGATCGTGAATTGTATGCATATCGGGTATTCCGGATGGGTAATCCGGGGTCCCCACAGAGTTGGTATCAGAGCCATCCTGACTGTAGGAGACCTTAGTTAGCATGGGCGTTAGTTAGGAAAATAGTATTTTTTGTAAACCCTAACTACAAAGTTGTTTTCCTTACTAGCCAATGAAATGTCCTATGCTCTTCTTACTTCTTCAAAATTTCTAACCTTACCTCTCTAATTCTCAAAGAAGTTTTAAAGATTTTACTCTTCTGTCTCCTCCACTTCAAAATTAATTAATGGACGTTGTACCCCAATTTGACCTGAAGTATAGCAACACAAGATGGAGAAAATCGTCGGAAGAACGTCTTCAAACCTCTCCAGATGTTAAAGGAAGAAGAGTGTGGACAAATATTTTGCCCTTGGATGACACCAATGGCTCTGTCAAGGACTGACCTTGTTCCTCTCCGGACTCGCACTTTTGCAGTCGCCAAGGACCAAGTACTTAGTTGCTTGTCTAGTATTTATTAGGTTTGTCGGTCGTGTATGCCACCAGTGGCACACTTCAGAAATCCCTCTGAAGACCTCACAACCATGTGATGTGATACAAGAAGACTTACAAAACTACACTTCCCGAGTCAACACCAACTGCTCAACAACACTGCAACTTCACCACCAACTGCCATCAAGTTTCTGCTGAAGCGAGAGTCAAGGAGAATGAAGACATCAACAACTATGGCCACCCATGACCCTAGGATGTATAGGGCTAACCCCAAATATCGCGCGTTGATAGGCATCATTGGTACTTGAAGTACCTCGTGTGATTTCTGCAATTGTTTGTTGTTTGCCTTGTGTGTTCTTGATAGTGTTTGCAGTTGTCTTGCGTGTTTCTTGAATGTGTGTTGTACCTTGTGCTCATGATTGACTTGGCCTCTCAGCCTTACAAACCCCTCTAGCGTGTAAAACCCCGAGTAGAAAATCTGTTTAAAGTGTGATTCTCTCTCATCTATTTTGTCAGCTTGAGTAGCATAGATAATTTATTAGCAAAACACTAACCCCAACCCTGAGTGGATTATGATTCCCCTCGCAACACCTCCACAAGATTCGGCGCAACAAATTGTGCTGAGTGTCTCAAGCTTCGTCAAGACCTCTCTACAATGCTAAGGAAGCAGAAGATAGACCCGCCTGGACTACAAGGGACTTCTAGAAGACAAAGACTTCACTAACGTGGATCGACTAACCTAAACCTAGAGTTTCCTAACATTGATGATACTCTCTTAACACCCGAGCACTTGCTAATCTTCTAACAAGCCAACTAACATTGAGCATAGAAGTATAAAAACCAAGCCTAACTTTCAAAGATCAACCCGTTATCGTCACTTGAAGCCTGAAGACCCACGTGCTTGATCTCCACAGAGCAAATAGAAGGATGAAGACTCTCCAAAATCAAGCCATCAATGTCGACTCTGCATTTAGGAGATATCAATGGAGGTAGCATCGAGAAGAAGTGAGGACTCTTCTAACTAACTCGCTCTCTCGTTCAAATTTTGGCGGGTTGTAACCAAAGCTGACTTGGGACACGAGTAGAAAACCACATGAAGATTTCTCAGAAGATGAAGTCGACTCAAGGTATCCCAATATACCTCAGGATCCTCAAGGCTACAAGGAGTGGGAGAAGCAAGAAGATCTTCACTAGTCTCCACCAACCCGAAGACAAGAAGAAAAAGATCGTTGACTACTGGAAGACACACCGTTGGTGGTGCACCGCCACCTGAAGTGATTTCAGCTCAAGGACAAGACGACCTAGAAAAATGGTTTCCATTAGGACTAACCCACGCCTTGGTAGTTAGGAAGCATAGAGACTAAGTCAACAAATTTGACGTGCCTATCAAGACCGTAGCATAAATGCTCTTGTCCATCATCCTTAATGGACTGCAAGCTCAAGATTAAGGGTCTACACCAACATCCAGCTTCCAGGCGCAACACCAAGAGTTGAAGACTCCATCAATCTACACGAAGGGAGCGACAACCCCAAGACAGCAACATCTACCCGAGAAGCCTCGACTCTTCAAGACCTCAATTTGCGAGCTAGAAATCTTCTAACTCTCGAAGAATATTTTTAGGCATACTAAGTAGCCTAACCCCGCTAACCTTAAAAATGTTCTGATGAGGTTTCGATAGGATACTTTTGGCAACATCAACTCTTCAGCCATCAACTTCAGCAACTGAAGACGATCTACACCTTCGGCAAAAGAAAGTCTTTGATGCAACTCAAAGTATCATCGGTGGATTGGAAGAGCAACCATTGAGGCCAAACTCTAACTCAGTCTCAGCACCTCTTACTACGACGCTTAGGAATCTCGGGACGAGATTCTGTTTAAGGGGGGAAGAGCTGTAACACCCCATTTTCTGTAACCCTGTTGAAGTAGTGTTTAGTGAGCCAAAAATGAGGGCCAACAAAAACTTTTTGTGCAAACCTCTGGAAGTACTACTTCTTTCTTGTTTGTCTTGGTTGTTATGTTAATGATGTCTATTTGAGTTGCTTATTAAATAATATTGTGAACCAACACAATCCTTGTGCCCTTGTGATCATGCCTTTATTTATGCTTCTAGCTATTTTCCAAAACCATTATCTTGGGAACCTCTCTTTTAGTTTCAAATTACTTTATTTGTCCAAAACAAGAACCAGGATTTACCTTTGAGACAAAGCTTTTATCAAAACTAAGTATTTACAAAATTATCTGGGCCCACAAAGTAGAGTGGTCCCACTACTTTACAACCTTATATTTTGTTGATGTTTATAAAAGGATTTCTATGACCTTTAAGAAAACTTTCTAAAGGAGATGTTATGTCTCCACTAGTTTCTAGAAATTCTACAAAAGCTTTACTCCTTTATTTGAAACTCTTTTCTACTTGACCATGGCATGATCATCATTGAGCACTTATTCAATCTTTGTTTCTGGTGATGCTAGATTAGCTGCAAATGATTGACCTTGTGTGGTGAGTTGACTTTGTGTGATTTTTTTGACTTTGAAGTATTGTTTGTGTGTAGTTATGATCCCTAGATAGGCCTGTGGCCTAACCTATCCAAAATACTCCCATTAATATTTTGTCCCATGTAAGTTATTTTCTTTCTATCTTTCAAATGAAAACTATCTGGATATTTTCCTCTCCAGCCTGAATCCCTAACTCTAATGTCTTAGTCTTATCATGAGACATTAGGAGCTCCATTTTGAGTAATCTTAAAACTAATCAAACTAACCCAAGGAAAGCACCCATGATGTTATCAGAATCATCTACATCCCACCTTAGGAGGCTCCTCTCAGTTTTCGCAAAATATTTTCTTGCAGTCATTTTATCAAACACCTAGTATACAGACTATCTTCGTGTCTGTTAACAGATTCAATTTTCCAACACTTGTATTAAGCTCATATATTCTATCCATGACAATGTACCTTCTTAGAACTCATATTTGGCATGTGTTCTTCCATTCTTTCCATTACCACCTAATCATTGGAGGCCATATTCAAATTGTTCTAATCATGTTTCCGACCCTAATAAAATCAGCAACCATTTGACCTTTATCAGATGCACTTCTGCTCACACTTTTAATTTTTGAAGTAAATTGTTCAGAGACCATCCTATGACATATCCCTCTTTTTTTTTGATCTACTCTAACTACCTATGCACTTGCATGTGCATTTTAAGGTATGCCACCCATTTATGTGGGATGGTTTTGAACTCTAACCAAAACTACTTCCATCCTTTATTTTATTTTATTTTTGTCTATAAATCTTTGGATCGCTTTTTAGCATTCGCCATAAATTCTTCCCATGAGCCATTCTCTCTCTACTAACATTGGAAGTGTTATTCATGCATAAATACCACCCCTCCTCCATCCAAGATGCCTATGTCCTTATCTCATCTTTCTTATTTAACAAATGCATGAAGATGTCAACCATATTATTTCTTAACCTCTATCTTCACCAATATCTCTCTAGTTAATCCAAATCTTCACCAAAATCACAAAAAGCTGAACCTAAATCAACAATAGTATTCCTTGGTCTGCAATCCATTGCCATTTGAGCATTTACCCTCATCCACGGGTGCATGGGCAAAATGAGAGCCGGCCATGTCTTGGATGGCATGCATGGCTACATCCCTCACCCCTCTCTCCCTCTCTCTTTATTCTAACTGGATCATCATCACTCTAACACTCTCACCTCTCTCTGGCCGACTGCCACTGTAGCTCTACGATGCCCGTTTTCATCTGATTCGTTTTGGGGAAGGAGGAGGGAGAAAAGAAGACTTGTGCATGTCTTAGCTTATACGTGATGGAAAATATTGCTGCAGCCCTCCTCTCTCCATCCAACCAGTACCAGCACGGTACCAGAACCCCCAGTCATCCTTTGTTTCTCCTAGACATAGCCCTTGCTCCCTACCCTTCTCATTTGCTTTAGACCACCATGACACGTCCACTTTTCTAAACTTGCTCCTCTGGTCGAGCAGCCGCGCCACTGACCTCCCCCAAGCATCCTCGAGCCTTTCCCTAGCAAGACATTGCCAATTTACCGCTTCTCTTGTTCTGTCTCGATCGCGCCCTGATAGACGTCCACCCATCGAACACTTGGCAGGCGTGGAGTCGGCGTCTCCTTCCTAGGCCGACCAACACTTCTCTGCCCCGTCACTTCACCAGCGACAACGCCTCACGTGCATGGACTCACTGGCGCGGTTGCCGCCTCTCTACTTGTCTCCTTGCTCCTGTCCGCGCTCGCCGCACTCCGCTGCCAATTAATGAGTGCCACGTTCTGGCAGGACACCGTCCGTCTCCAAGATAAAACGCCACCCCGAGTCCCCTCACTTCGCCTATCCACACCTGACACCCCCGTCTCTCCCCTCTTGCGCTCAGAAAACTCCAGGGGTGAAGCCGGCCTCACCTAGGTCCCGCTCGCTAGAGGAACCGAACCGGAGCTCATCCGTCCGCGGCGGCATGGGCGTGACTGCCGCCTCTCTCTCCGACTCTTCTCCCTCTGTTTCACTCTGGAGATTCTAGAACTCACCCCTCCTCTTACCTGTGTCTAGGCAGCACGCGGAGTTCGTCGTCGTTGGAGCTCCGTCCGTGCGGTCGCGGAAGCCGTCGCCGTCCACGCGAACAGCCGGGAGCTCGCCTGCGCATCCATGGTGCCAGGAAAGGTCCGCCTCAAGCTCCTCCGCCACTCCCCATCGTTTCCTCCATCTCTCCCGAGCCCCCACGGTGAGCACCAGTCGCCTCCCTCGAGCACAGCTTCTCGTTTCTAGATGATCCGTCGAGTATAGCCAGCAGGAGTCGTGCATGCCTGTTGCACGAGTTTTAAAGCAATTGTTTTTTTTTCTTTCAGCCAAGTTCTGGTCTCAGCGCATAGCTTAGTGGGTCGGCAGGGTGCTGTGCAGCCCGATCTATGGATTTCGGCCCAATTTGTTTTTTTTCTGCGAAATCTGTAATCCTTTTCAGCAGATCTGCAACTTTGAAAATTCGTAGAATATTCTCTGAGCATGCAAATTGAGTGATTCAAAATTTCATGGAAACCTTAATTTATTATCTATCCAATGGTACTACATGCTTGCCATTTGAAACCATGTAGACTGACCTGTATTTAAATTAGTAGATCTAGCCACTTTGCCTTCAAATTTTCAAGTATGAAGTTCTGAAGATTCAGTTGAGGTGAATCTGACTTTCAGAGTTAGTATTGAGTGATGCCTTGCATGTGATACCAAGATGAGCTCTCTGTGATGCTTGTACCTAGAATAGTAATTAAAATGTTATGGGAGCTTATTTAGCTTGTTTTATTTTATAAATCTTGATATATGAGTGATTTTAGCATGATACCAATTTTCATGGATCAGGTACTGTGATATCTTGCAAACGCTCTGTTTGTAGATTTTTCCGGTATGCAAAGAATATATGGGATTTTGAATGTTCGTTTTTCCACTGTTTGCATTAGGAAATTCATAGAAAAACAAATACAAATCCTTTTGAATTGAATCTACTTTTGTTGGATTCAGAAAATTGATATCTTTTGTTGGTATTCTGGTAGCTTGCTTTGATCTAATAGAGTTGCCTGCCTGTGTACTTAGAGCTTAATTGGGGTGTTGTTGCTAGTTAAATATTTGGCTTATTCCTATAAAAAGTTAGTGGTATATAAATACCTAAAAAAATTCAGTGAGATGAATTGTTTGCTTCTGATACTTGCTTGGTGTAATTTGTTTGCTGTGGTGATGTGTGTGACCTATTTATGCTTGCATACTTATATATTTATTATTTACCGGCGCTAGATTCGAACGACACCGAGTGTACCGACGAAGGAGAAGTATTTGAATACCAGGGAGAAGACCAGGGACAAGCTGATAAAGGCAAGCCATCTATTTGTTGCATATCTGAGTCCTATCAAGTCACTATGCATTGTTCTACTCTTGCTCTTATTACTATGCATTGTTTTTCTTACATTGCTATTACTTCCTAAATAGCAATAGTTGGCGACTTAGCTCCACAAGTCGGATTGTTATCATCCATGAAGGATGACACTTTTGACACCTACTCAATACCCCGGAAAGTAGAGACTTGATGATTAGCATCGAAGTCTTTGGGAAAACTTGTAGTGGAGCCGAAAACTCTAGGATTGGGAATACTCTCTCTGGAAAAAAAAATTGAAAATGTTTTCGAACACCTTGGAGTAGTTGCTACTCCATTGAGATGTTTACAAATGATTTTATAAACATGGAGTTGGACTTGGGAGGTGTAGAAGTTGATGGATTTCTGAAAAGTGGCATTGTGTATAAGTGTTCGCCAAACCAATTACTCCCGTGCAACCACATTGCCCGGTATGGGACGGGCTTAGTTTGAAGTTTATTTGCTTTAGTGCGGGGAGCCTCACAACTATATAAGGGTCTGCAGGACCCCGGAATCCGGGTTGACGCTAAACGAAGGTCAACACATATCACGGCATATCCCGAGCCGCCGGAAGACACTTGGGTTCTCCCGCCGTGGCGCCGGAGTTACGCTCTAGAGGAGGTACTGCCGGGACGTGCCGGGGAGGTAAACTCCACAGGGTAGGCACTCATACTAAGGTAGATAGATGGAGGGCTTCGATCGATTATCCGAACCCCGCATACTTGTGTATGACGGTCCGTGGTGGTATCCCGGCGGATTTATCGAATGGTGTGGGTAAAGTGTACAACCTCTGCAGAGTGTAATCTATTCGAATAGCCGCGTCCTCGGTCATGGATGGTTGGAATGGCCATACTTAACCTGTGTCGAGTTTTGGTTTTACAAAAATATTTTTGAGAAAATGGAGAAGGGTGCCGGACGGAGTACTCGGAGGGTACTGCCGTGGCACGGTTATGGTTCGGATTACTTGCAGGGTACTGCCGAAGGAATGGAAGTGGTCATGTGTGATTGACCGGAATTAATAAGGATGGTGATCATGTTTGATTGATCACCGGCTTTTCTCTTGAAAAGGAGTTTCCCCCTTTCCTAGAGCTTTTGCAAAGTCTTCTCTTGTAAGTATCTTCTTAAATAAGGATATAGAGATGTCGTATGACATGCTATATCGACACGAGAATCTTTCTACAAATCTTCTTTAATAAGGATATAGAAATGTCATAGGACATGCTATATCGACAAGAGAAACATTCTAGTATTAAGCTGCCTTCAACCAAGCCAACCTTGCTACAGCCCAAATAGCATGTGTTTATCTTCTCCTAGATGGTTTGCGAGTACAATTCCAAAATGTACTCACGGCTTTGTCCCTGGCTATTATCTTGGCCAGATTATGGAGAAGACTACTCGGAAGGTGACGATGGTCACGCTGACGCCGGTGCGAACTAGGAACGTCTCCCAGTCAGTTGCCTGTAGGGTAGTAGGCGGGACTTGGGTCATTAACGCTGCTTGGTATTCGCTGCTTAGTTGTAGATTTGCCCTGCATGGCAATATCATGCTTGGTCATGTGACCAATTGTAAGCTTTATTCGGTACTGTAAAGGATGATGTAATTATGTTATCAACTCGGATATGTGGATTCACGACACACTGATCATGGGATCGTGAATTGTATGCATATCGGGTATTCCGGATGGGTAATCCGGGGTCCCCACAGAGTTGGTATCAGAGCCATCCTGACTGTAGGAGACCTTAGTTAGCATGGGCGTTAGTTAGGAAAATAGTATTTTTTGTAAACCCTAACTACAAAGTTGTTTTCCTTACTAGCCAATGAAATGTCCTATGCTCTTCTTACTTCTTCAAAATTTCTAACCTTACCTCTCTAATTCTCAAAGAAGTTTTAAAGATTTTACTCTTCTGTCTCCACCACTTCAAAATTAATTAATGGACGTTGTACCCCAATTTGACCTGAAGTATAGCAACACAAGATGGAAAAAATCATCGGAAGAACGTCTTCAAACCTCTCCAGATGTTAAAGGAAGAAGAGTGTGGACAAATATTTTGCCCTTGGATGACACCAATGGCTCTGTCAAGGACTGACCTTGTTCCTCTCCGGACTCGCACTTTTGCAGTCGCCAAGGACCAAGTACTTAGTTGCTTGTCTAGTATTTATTAGGTTTGTCGGTCGTGTATGCCACCAGTGGCACACTTCAGAAATCCCTCTGAAGACCTCACAACCATGTGATGTGATACAAGAAGACTTACAAAACTACACTTCCCGAGTCAACACCAACTGCTCAACAACACTGCAACTTCACCACCAACTGCCATCAAGTTTCTGCTGAAGCGAGAGTCAAGGAGAATGAAGACATCAACAACTATGGCCACCCATGACCCTAGGATGTATAGGGCTAACCCCAAATATCGCGCGTTGATAGGCATCATTGGTACTTGAAGTACCTCGTGTGATTTCTGCAATTGTTTGTTGTTTGCCTTGTGTGTTCTTGATAGTGTTTGCAGTTGTCTTGCGTGTTTCTTGAATGTGTGTTGTACCTTGTGCTCATGATTGACTTGGCCTCTCAGCCTTACAAACCCCTCTAGCGTGTAAAACCCCGAGTAGAAAATCTGTTTAAAGTGTGATTCTCTCTCATCTATTTTGTCAGCTTGAGTAGCATAGATAATTTATTAGCAAAACACTAACCCCAACCCTGAGTGGATTATGATTCCCCTCGCAACACCTCCACAAGATTCGGCGCAACAAATTGTGCTGAGTGTCTCAAGCTTCGTCAAGACCTCTCTACAATGCTAAGGAAGCAGAAGATAGACCCGCCTGGACTACAAGGGACTTCTAGAAGACAAAGACTTCACTAACGTGGATCGACTAACCTAAACCTAGAGTTTCCTAACATTGATGATACTCTCTTAACACCCGAGCACTTGCTAATCTTCTAACAAGCCAACTAACATTGAGCATAGAAGTATAAAAACCAAGCCTAACTTTCAAAGATCAACCCGTTATCGTCACTTGAAGCCTGAAGACCCACGTGCTTGATCTCCACAGAGCAAATAGAAGGATGAAGACTCTCCAAAATCAAGCCATCAATGTCGACTCTGCATTTAGGAGATATCAATGGAGGTAGCATCGAGAAGAAGTGAGGACTCTTCTAACTAACTCGCTCTCTCGTTCAAATTTTGGTGGGTTGTAACCAAATCGTAATGGAGAGCTCAACACTATGCAAGGATGCAAAGCAAGAACACAAGGGGAAGTGCTCAAATCCTTCTCTCTCTCAAATCCCACCAAGGCAACAAATGCTATGGAGGAGTTAGAGAGGAAGAACAAGGGTGGAGGTCAACCAATGACTCCAAGATCTTGATTCAAAGGATTCCCCTCACTTAGAGGAGGAATGATTTGGTGGAGATTGTAGATCAAGATCTCCTCTCTCAAATCCCTCAAAAAGATGCAAGAATCATTGGAGGGAAGAGGAAGGAAGAAAGCTCAAGAGGGTCAACAATGGAGGTGTATTTCGTGCTATGGAACCCTAGAAAACCATTGGGGAAGAAGCCCCTTTTATAGGGAAAGCCAAATATGGCCGTTGGGGGCGAAACTGGAATTCCCTGTTGAATTCTCGGTTTGACCAGAAATTCTTGGTTGAATTTCCGGTTTAAACTGAGCCAAAACCGAAAATATAAGAAAACAGTTCTGCAACTTTTCGGTTGATTTTCGGTTGAATTTCCGGTCCAAACCGAGCTCGGAACCGGCAGAAAATATCCTCACGAAAAATATGATAACTTTCATATCCGGACTCGGATTTTAGCAAACTTGGGCTTTTTGAAAAGCTAAGAAAAATATCTATCCAATGGAGACCATAAAACCCAAGAATGAGTAAGAGATAAAAATACCAAATAAGAAGATGTGAAAACCTCTTTTAAGAAAGAACCGGTAAAACCTCCAAACTTGAAAACGCGGTAAAAGATGCATACGGATTCCGTTTTCGATGAACTTGGACTTGTTGGAAAGCTGGCAACAAGCACAAGAATCTCACATGGATAAACACCAAGAAGCAACAAAGTAGGAAGATGCAAATTATGCAAAGGATTGAGCTCCCTAAGACGATGTGATCAAGTTACCCAACCGAAGGCCCCTCTTGATAGTGCGGCTATCTATCCTATAACCCGGTCTCCCAACAAACACCTTGAGACCGGTAAAAGGAAAACCTAGCAAGAACAAACCTTTGCCTTGCGCACCCCGCTTGATCTTGATGATGATGCTTCATGCTTCCGTCAAGCCGGAATGCTTCACTTGATCATTGTTGCTTTGTGAAGACTTCAAATATATATGCTCCCCCATACACCACTATGGGATACCTTCACTAAGGCATGTCTTCACAATTCCATTATCACCAAATGGATGACAAGCTTCAAGCATATGATCTTCTCGAGATGCTTATCTTGAAACTTGCACTTCGCAACCTTGATGACAACCACCACTTGATGTCATCCTTTCATGGTCTATATGAAATATCACTCGTGATGCATATCCATGACACAATACCTAACCCACATAGACAACACAAATACACATATGTAATGGGTTAGTTCACAAAGCATAATTGACAAACCATACCATACCACAAGACCGATTGGTCCCATGTGGCACATTCCTTATGCTTAATGTGTTGACCAAACTAGAATCCAATCTTTGATCTTTGCCTTGGTCAACCTTGAATCTTCTCATGCTCTATCACAATATCTTGAGCCACATAAAGAATTCTTCATTTGATTGCATGCTCTAGGTATTAGTCAATCATATCTCAACTCATGAGACCATCATGACCTCAACATAGAGCCATATCTTGAATTCTTCTCATGTAATCAAACTCTCAAGATCTTGAGACTCCTTGGCTTAACACATAAGCTAGAGCATGGATTACATGAGTTCTACATAAGAACTACATCTTTATTTCTTCTTCTTGATCATAATGAATTCACCTCTTCTATTCAATGATCTTGATGCCAATACTTAAGATAAATCTTTATCTTCATGGCATCCAAGCCTTGAATCCAACACATGGACTTCAAGCAATTCCTATGAACAATTCCTTCACAAAAAGCTCAATGAAAACATTAGTCCATAGAGATTGTCATTAATTACCAAAAACACACTTAGGGGCAATTACCCTTACACCATCCCGCTGTAACATCTTGAGTTGGATCTTGTTATATTCTTAGGGGAAACTTTCCCGGTGTTGATTACTCTTGTAGTTGATGCTATTGAGTGGAACCATTGAATTAAGGTTTATGTTCAGATTGTTATTTACCATTATTTCACCTCTGATCATGATCCACATGATGTCTTGTGAGTAGTTCGTTTAGTTCTTGAGGACATGGGAGAAGTCAAGATGTTAGTAGTGAATTATTGTTGAGAAATATTTAATGGTTTGATATTGTTGTGGTGCTATTTCACGAGTGGTATCATGTGAACGTCGACTACATGATACTTCACCATTTATGGGCCTAGTGAGATGCATTGTGTATTTGGCTACCAATTATGGGGTTGCTGGAGTGACAGAAACCTAAACCTCCATTGGGAAACTATTGCACCAGGGAGCGTAGGATCTTAGAGTTTAAGGCTATGGTTAGATTTATCTTAATTACTTTCTTGTATTTGCGGATGCTTGCAAGGGGTATAATCACAAGTGTGTATTTATCCTAGTAAGGGTAGTGCGCTAGCACAGGTTCACCCCCATAACACTTATCAAACCAATAAAGACTATTTAGCGGTATGAAGCGAAAGCTCTTGACAGAAACTCCCGTGTGTCCTTGAGAACGTTTAGTTATCATAAGTTACACAACTGGCTTGTCCTTTGCTAAAGAAAGGATTGGGCCACTTGCTGCAATTGTTACTACTGTCTTTTATTTACTCGCACTTTACTTATTTGCACTACCAAATACTCCTGAAAACCCGTTTGCTAGTATTTACAGTGAAACCTTGATCAAAGCCACTAATCAACACCTTCTGCTCCTCGTTGGGTTCGACACTCTTATTTATCGAAAGTACTATGATACACCCCCTATACTTGTGGGTCATCAAGACTATTTTCTGGCACCGTTGCCGGGGAGTGTACCGCTATTGAAGAGTGGATTTGGTAAAGGTAACCGTCGCTGTGAGTATTGTTTTTATTTTTGTCTTTTATTTTTTTTATTCTGCTATGGAGAATTCTCCATTTGGTTTCCTATTTGGGAACACTTCTACCACTGCTGCACATGTGGATGAACCACCACCGCCACCACCTGCTGAAGTTGATCCTTTTAAAATACCTATGAAAATTGTTGGGCGTGTTATGGATAACTGCTATTCAGGGGATGGAACTGTCCATCCGGGTGATCATTTACTATTTATACATGAATTATGCGAGTTGTTCAGGTGTGCAGGTATTTCACCAAGCCAGGTGAAGAAGAAGCTATTCTCTTTATCATTGAAAGGCAGAGCTGAGGAGTGGTATCGACTACTCCAAGATGGTCCATCTATGGCATGGGAGGATATTGTACCTCTCTTTTATTCCAAGTTTTATCCTCCAAGTGAAATTCATAAAGACCGTAACCGGATATATAATTTTTGGCCTCATGATGGAGAAAGTATTGCCCAAGCGTGGGGGAGATTGAAGTTGCTAATGCTCAAATGCCCCATTCATGAGCTCCCCAATAATATTGTTATTGATAATTTTTATGCGCGGCTTACTCTTCCTGATAAGGATTATTTGGATGCTTCTTGCTTTGGATCATTTACTCATATGAAAGAAGACGCTAAGTGGAAACTTCTTGACCGTATACAAGAGAATGCAGAAGCATGGGAAAACGACAAAGGTAGGAAGTCAGGTATAACCTATGATTATGAATGTATTAAAACTTTTATGGGAACCAATGACTTTCATAGTGTTAGCATTGCTTATGGTCTTGATTCTCAAATACTTGCTAATTGTCTTAAGGCTTTTGCCTCTTATCTCGATATTCCAAAGAAAGATTGGAATAAATATCATGCGCCTTATAAAGATTCCATTAGTCATATTCCTGCTGCAGCTACTGAAGTTTGTACTGTTGATAGTATTGTGCCTGAACCTTATTTTGAGAAGACACCTTTCCCTGCTAAGGTAAAGAAGTATTCTACTTTGGTAAGTGTGTCTAATAAAAGTACTAAGAAAGCTGTAGAATCTGATGAGCAAATTACTATTAAGTCTCCTGTAGCTATAGTGAAGGACCTTGTTACTAAAGATGTAGGGGATGAATATATTCTCTTTTGTGAAGATGCTTCTAACATTCTCTCACATCCTAAAAAGCATAGGAAAACAAGTGTTCCTGTTATTTCTGTCAGGATTAAAGATCATTGCTATTATGGTTTATGTGATATTGGTGCTAGTGCAAGTGCCATTCCTTTAGAGCTTTACAAAGAAATTATGCACGAGATTGGCGCTTGTGAACTTGAAGATATTGATGTGGTTGTTCAGCTTGCTAACAGATAGACTGTTTGTCCTCTTGGTATTGTTCGAGATGTGGAAGTCCTTTGCGATAAGACTAAATACCCCACTAATTTTCTAGTACTTGGTAAAGAGGCTAGTAAAACTTGTCCCATTATTTTTGGTAGACCCTTTTTGAATACTTGTGGCACCGTGATAGACTGTAAGAAGGAGAAAATTTTCACTAAGTTTAATGGAGAGTCTTATGAGTTTAATTTTTCTAAGTTTGCTAAGACTTCTTATGTAAATGAAATGCCTAATGAAAATTTTCGAGTTGAACAGCTTGCTTCTATTGCTCTTGCTCCTAATAATGTTTTGCAGCAATAAATGGAAGATCACGAAAGTGATGTTTTCAGTAAGGAAAGAGAAGAGATTGACGACATTTTCCTTCGTCAACAACCATTAATCAAGCATAATTTGCCTATGGAGGATCTTGGTACCACTTTGCCGCCTAAGGAAGATCATGTTTTTGAATTAAAACCTTTGCCTGATAATCTTAAATATGCTTATATAGATGATAAGAAAATATATCCTGTTATTATTAGTTCTAAACTTTCAGGAAAGGAAGAAGAAAGATTATTGGAGATATTGAGGAAACACCGAGGAGCTATGGGATATACTCTTGATGACTTAAAAGGGATTTGCCCCACTTTATGTCAGCATGCTATCAATATGGAGAAAGATGCGAAGCCAGTTGTGGAGCATCAACGCCGCCTAATTCCAAATGTGAAGGATGTGGTAAGAAATGAGGTATTAAAGCTCCTTGATGCTGGTATTATTTATCCTATTGCTGATAGTCAATGGGTTAGTCCTATTCATTGTGTTCCTAAGAAAGGAGGCATGACTGTTGTACCTAATGAGAATAACGAGCTTATTTCTCAAAGGGTAGTAGTGGGTTATAGGATGTGCATTGATTATAGGAAGGTAAACAAAGTTACTAAGAAAGATCATTATCCTTTACCGTTTATAGATCAGATGTTAGAAAGGTTATCTAAGAAGACTCATTTTTGTTTCCTTGATGGTTATTCAGGTTTTTCTCAAATTGCTGTTAAAAAGGAAGATCAAGAGAAAACCACTTTTACTTGTCCTTATGGAACTTATGCTAATAGACGTATGCCGTTTGGTTTATGCAATGCTCCTGCTACTTTTCAAAGATGCATGTCTGCTATTTTTTATGGTTTTTGTGAGGAAATTGTGGAGGTTTTCATGGACGATTTCTCCGTCTATGGAACTTCTTTTGATAACTGTTTGCACAACCTTGATAAAGTTTTGCAGAGGTGCGAAGAAACTAACCTTGTTCTTAATTGGGAGAAATGCCACTTTATGGTGAATGAAGGAATTGTCCTTGGACATAAAATTTCTGAAAGAGGTATTGAAGTTGACAGAGCAAAAGTGGAAGCAAAAACAACATTCTTGTGTCCAAGGACATTTGCATTGTTTACATTACGCACTTTGCTTAAGGCGATAATCTATTGTTCGCAACTTAATACCCAATGTTTGCTCGGACGACATCCGGAGGGTGGATTATTAGTCATAGATGCAGTTGGATTACGGTCTATGTATTTTGTCGTAATGCCCAGAGTGAATCTCATAGTGATTCTCATGACATATGTACGTTATCTTTACTCTATCAATTGCCCAACTGTATTTTGTTTACCCAGCATGTTGTTATTTATCTTATGGAGAGACACCACTAGTGAACTGTGGACCCCGGTCTAATTCCTTTTACATTGCTATTACCGTTTAATATTTTACTTGCTTATTTACATTCTCGCATACTATTACCTTTTACCACTCGATATGCTTAATCCTTTGTTTATAGCAAACTGGTGAGATTGACAACCTCATCGTAAGTTGGGGCAAAGTACTTGGTTGTGTTGTGTGCAGGTTCCACGTTGCTACTAGGTGAAGAAGCTCCTATATTAACTACGCACCAGCATTTTCTGGCACCATTATCCGGAGTGTCGCGAAGCTAGCAAGCATCACCTTCTGAAGTTTGGCTTTCTCCAACTGGTTCGATAAACCTTGGTTTCACAACTGAGGGAAACTTGGTCCTGTGCTCATCATACCTTCCTTTTGGGGTTCCCAACTGGGTGCCTAACATGCACTATCAAGCATTTTTCTGGCAGTGTTGCCGGGGAGAAAGAAGATTTCTACAAGGGGAGTTTCTCACGCTCAACTGTTTACTTTGTTATTGTTTGGCTTTACTTTATTTTCACTTGCATCATTTTATAAAAAATACAAAAAAATAGTTACTACTTCAAGTTGCTTTTTATGTCTAGCTTAGTTGTTGTTACTATGTCGCCTGAGGAAATGATCTTCACTTTCGAACAAAAGAGTGAGGAGAGTTTCATAGAAGCTTGGTCTAGAATTTATGATTGCCATGGAAAAACTGAACCGAAAATGACTTTGAGTTTGGTTCTTAGTAGCTTTTACTTTGGTCTTGCTCTTCATTATAGATATGCTTTGGATGCTATAGCAGGAGGAGATTTCCTTCATTGTGAAGGAGATCAAGCTTTCAATATTATAAAAAAGTTGATTATAATTTATAGCTTGCTAAGTAATTTTGATTCTTCTCTTGTGAGCATTTTTGCTAGACTTAATACCCTTGAGACTCAAACTGCTTGTTTAAAAGATTGTTATGGTATGTTGCACGAGGATCATGATTATGTGCCAATAAATTCTGAACCATCAAGTTGGTTCTCTACGGTGAAGATCACTATCAATGGTGAAACTTTTCATGCTCGTTGTGATATTATGTCTGAATTTTGTCTCATGCCTAAGGATGTTTATGAATCTTTGAATCTTTGGAAGCTTTCTGATGGAGGAGAAGAAATTTCTCTTACTAATAATGCCACTATATTTCCCATTGGAATAGCTGAAGGAGTATTTACAAAAATCCTAGGAAGCATGGTATCTACTGATTATCTTGTTATTGAATGTGTAGGAAAGGGACAAATCACGCTTGGAAGGTCTCTACTAAAACTCCTGGGTGCCACTATAGATGTGGGAAAAGGCACTATAAGATTCATCTCTCCACCTTGCAATAGTCACGTCTTTCCTAGAGTTAAGAGCAAAGGTAAGAAAGGAATACGTAAGGCATCCGGTGATCTTAATGCTTCATTTGATATTACTTGATTTCCACTTTCTGCGCCTAGCTAAAAGGCGTTAAAGAAAAGCACTCTTGGGAGATAACCCAATGTTTTCTTTTCAGTACCTTTTTCTTTTATTTGAGTCTTGGAAGTTATTACTACTGTAATGACCTTTCCTTATCATTTTTATTTCGTTGTTGTGCCAAGAAGACCTTTAATTTGAGGGAGGTAAGATTTGGGGAAGTTGCTGTCCTAAAATAGATTTCGGTGCTACACCATAAAAATTCGTAAAAATTCTCAGAATATCTTTTTGATATGCGATTTCTTGTGCATATGCCCCAGGTTATATCCAAACTTTCATTAGTTTTGCACTTTTCAATTTTAGCAACAGAAGGTCCTCGAAAAAATCGACCTTTGTCAGCTGTTCTATTTTAATAGATTTCTGCCACTATTTGTGTTTGCCTCTCGATCGCTTTCTTTTTGAGTTTTTTTATCACGGAACTTTTGATGAAGTTGATACAGTAGTATATGCTTTATATGTGGTGTATTTGAGTTTGAAACTGAACCATAAAGGGTTGATTTACTATTATACTTATGCTAACATTGCTAATAGAATTGTGTGAAGTTTTGTATGAAGGAAGTTTTCAAGTATAGGGAATGGAGAGTGATGAGATGAGATGAGATGAAGTATGGACAAAAACTCAAGCTTGGGGATGCCCATGTCACCCCAAGAAATATCCAAGAGGTACAAGCGTCAAAGCTTGGGGATGCCCCCGAGGCACCCCTTCTTCATCGGCAAAAATCAGGTCACCTTTCAACACACTATATTTTTATTGCTTCATATTCTATGTGTTTTTCTTAGAGCGTCTTTACTTTTGCTTTCAGTTTTATTTTGTTTTGTTTGCTTCAATAAATGGTTGGACCCCAACAAATTTCTTTTGGAGAAGATGCACTTCGTTTTTCATTTACCAAGAACACTCTATTTTTCACTCTTATCGTTCAACGAGTGTTCTCTTTTTCTAGAACTGCGTTTAGCTTTTGTTTTTCGCCTTGATTTTTGTTCAGATCTTGTTATATCTTTGCACCAAGGTGTGTTTAGACCACTGGTCTATGTTGGTTTTCATCAAAAGAGTTGTCTCAAAAAGGTTTGAATGGTGTTGGAAAAGAGAAAAAAGTTTCATGCAAAAAGTGGTACAAAAAGGAGCTTGTTTAGACTGCGGCTTAGACTTTTGCATGCCATGCTTGATGTCGTTTTGATAGTATGCTTAGTATTTTTTGTTGTAGCATGACTTGTCTCAAATGACTGAGATTGCTTAATGCGCCTTTGAAAAAAAATAATGCATTATTTTTATTATATGGAAGCATTTTTGTGGTTTTCTCTTTGATGCTTTATTTGGGTTGACTTGGCGCATGCTTACAACATGTTTGACTCTTAACAAGTCGCCATAAGCCTCTATGATCATTTGGTTTTTGACTTGTGATGCCACTTTATGCTTCGGTTTATGATGTTTTATCGCTATGCATGATTATGGCCGCTATTACTCTCTTAGTTGGTCGCTCCCAGTTTTTTGCTAGCCTTCGTTTTGTACTGAGTATGAGCTCTACTCATGCATCCAACTCCCAAAAACCAAGTTATTCCAATGTGTCCACTATAAATTCCTATGCATGGTATTTGTAAGCCATTCCAAGTAAATTTTCATATGCTACCTTTCAAAAAACCTTCAAAATACATCTCGTTTTGTGACACTATTTTCAGCTCATGGGGATGTAGTGGTCGGATTTGCTATCTTCCATATTGTTTTATTCCAAAAAGAAAGAAAAAGGAAAAGAAAAGAAAAGAAAAAAGGCACTCCTCCATGGTATGTGAAAGTTGGTGGGCACCCGATGGAATCGGTTAGCCATGGTTTGTGAAAGGAAAAGGTGGGGAGGAGTGCCAAGCTTTATAAAAGAGCACCAAAGTGCCAATCTCTCTCTCAAGAACTTGCTTTTTTGTATGAAAGATAGTAAGAACCCCATTACCAGTCGTTGACAAAGACAACCACCTCTCAAAACCAATTTTTATCTCTCTGTTTTACAAATGAAAAGCTCTAGCACATGTTTAATCAATGCTTCCCTCTGCGAAGGGTCTTTCTTTTACTTTTATATTGAGTCTCCACCTTCTACCTTTATGCACCGTCTAAGAGAGCATAGTTGCCATTCTGAGTTTAATGTGCATAGTCCCAAAGTTTATCACTGATTGATTCATGATTATGGTTTTGCTTGTTCTTAAATTATTTGTATCTAGTCGCCCTCTTAAACTTGAAGGTGTCCTATGCATTTATGTTTTGCTATTCCATGAAGGACAAGCTGAAAACCACTTTGATATGTTTTTCCTTATGATTTGAACACACGTTTGACTTTCAATGTTTCATTACTCATGATCTTTCATTTGTGTTACTTTTCATGTTATAACATGGTTGCTATGTTTTATTATCAAGATTATGTCTCTTATGCTCATGTTTTAAGTTCTTTGATCCCAGCACTCAATGCTTTACATCGCTGATCAAGATTGTGATGGTGCATGTCACCTCAAAAATTATTCTTTTGTTATCACTTACCTACTCGAGGACGAGCAGGAGTTAAGCTTGGGGATGCTTGATACGTCTCAAACGTATCTATAATTTTTGATGCTCCATGCTTGTTTATACACCATTTGCTTTGTGTTTTGTTACACTTCGTGGCATTTTTATGCATTTTCCGGAACTAACCTACTAACGAGATGCCACAGTGCCAGTTCCCTGTTTTCTGCTGTTTTTGTGTTTCAGAAAAGCTACACAGGAAATATTCTTGAAATTGGACAAAACAAAACCCAAACCTGATATTTTCCCCGAAGCGTCACGAAGTCCGAAGATGAGACAGAGGGGGGCCAGAAGCCAGGCTCACCCTAGGGTGGCGCGGCCTACCCCTGACCCGCGCCACCAGGGGGTGAGACCAGCTGGTCCACCTCTTGACGCTGCCCTTCCGCCTTTATATTCCCCTCGATGGGAAAAAACTAAAGGACGGATCACTTTTCCTCGAAACATACTGCAAGCCACCGCCGTCATCGACGCAAGATCGGGAGGATCTAGGAGCTCTTCCCGGCACCCAGCCGGAGAGGGGAATCCCTGCCGGAGGCCTTCTCCACCACCATGGTCACCTCCGGAGTGATGTGTGAGTAGTCTACCTTGGACTACGTGTCCATAGCAGTAGCTAGATGGTCTTCTTCTCCACCATGTGCTTCATGTTTAGATCTTGTGAGCTGCCTATCATGATCAAGATCATTTATGTGTAATTCTACATGTTGTGTTTGTTGGGATCCGATGAGTATTGGTACTATGTCAAGTTGATGTGCTAAAATATTATCTTTATGTTATCTCTATGTTGTTTATGATCTTGCATGCTCTCCATTGCTAGTAGATATCTTGGCCGAGTAGATGCTAGTGACTCCAAGAGAGAGTATTTATGCTCGATAGTTGGGTTCATGCCTCTAGTAATCTGGGGAAGTGATAGAAACCTCTAAGGTTGTAGATGTGATGTTGCCACTAGAGAGAAAACAACATTCTTGTGTCCAAGGACATTTGCATTGTTTACATTACACACTTTGCTTAAGGCGATAATCTGTTGTTCGCAACTTAATACCCAATGTTTGCTCGGAAGACATCCGGAGGGTGGATTATTAGTCATAGATGCAGTTGGATTATGGTCTATGTATTTTGTCGTAATGCCCAGAGTGAATCTCATAGTGATCCTCATGACATATGTACGTTATCTTTACTCTATCAATTGCCCAACTGTAATTTGTTTACCCAGCATGTTGTTATTTATCTTATGGAGAGACACCACTAGTGAATTGTGGACCCCGATCCAATTCCTTTTACATTGCTATTACTGTTTACTATTTTACTTGCTTATTTACATTCTCGCATACTATTACCTTTTACCACTCGATACGCTTAATCCTTTGTTTACAGCAAACCGGTGAGATTGACAACCTCATCGTAAGTTGGGGCAAATTACTTGGTTGTGTTGTGTGCAGGTTCCATGTTGCTGCTAGGTGTAGAAGCTCCTACATCAACTACGCACCAGCATTTTCTGGCGCCATTGTCCGGATTGTCGCGAAGCTAGCAAGCATCACCTTCTAAAGTTTGACTTTCTCCTACTGGTTCGATAAACCTTGGTTTCACAAGAAACTTGCTGCTATGCTCATCATACCTTCCTCCTGGGGTTCCCAACTGGGTGCCTAACACGCACTATCAGAGGTTTCCCTTCCACTGGGTGTATACTACCCATAAGGTGTTTGTCAATGCTAGGTTGACTTGCATTTACTGGTTTAGAGGATATCTCCTCGATTTCCTTTGTTGCTTGTCGGAAGCTAGATCCTGGTTAGAAGCCGTACTACTCCCCCTCTTTTCAGGTATAGGGAGTTGAGTGGTTTTTGTTGGTACCTCCACTCTTTCAGGCGCATTTCTAGCCGGACTAAAGGATTTTGTAACACCTTTGAGATCAGTAAATGAATCTGGCAGGTTATTTGCAATGTGTTGCAAATATGTGAATTTCGGACGTAGTCCAAATTCTTGAAAACGTGGATATGAGGTGGAACGTAGAGTCCCAATTGATTTCATGGCATTATGTGTGGTACATGAAATCTCCCCCTAATGCCTGGAAATAATCCATCCTTTAATATAAGCAATCAGCATACTGGGCTATGAATGGATCCCCAACGGGGGGTCCAATGGTACGTGTTGATCGACGGAGATCTGTATCCCACATAGATCCTTAGTCTGTGGGCCCAATTATGTACGCTGCGGTGGTGAGATCGGTATGCGTGAAGCACATCCGAACTTACGCAGATGGGAAAAGCTTGGAGGATTTCACGTATCAATTGCAGAGGAGGAGTACTGCGATATGCAGTTAGTCATTGAGCAGTGTGTAAAGCTGCATGACTCCAACGTCAAGTTGGTAATTGCAATTCATTAACAAAGGTCTTTCAATGAGTTTGATACTCTTAATTATGGATCCGACCAAACCATTTTGAGTATGGACGTATGTGACAGAGTGCTGAACGTTAATCCCTAGGGCCATGCAAGTCAATGAAGCCACATGAGGAGAATTCTGCAACCTTGTCCATGCGAATTGATAAAATTCGACTTTTAAGATAATGGGCCTCTAACTTTATTACTTCCCTCATTATCGTGGTAAATGCATGGTTTCATGTGGACATAAGGCATATACATGACCGTCGTGAGATGCGTCAATGAATACCATAAAAATATCATAATGGTCCACACAATGGTTGGAAGAACACAAATATCTCCCTGAATGAGTTTAAGGAACTGAAGTGGTTCATCTTGTATTTTGAGGTGCGAAGGCCTCAAAATTGGCTTCCCAGTAGTGGCGCACGAGGTGCACACACATTCTAGTGAGGGATTTGTAACTTGAGCAAGTTGTGACCAATGGAATTGCTTATATGCAACATGTGCTACGGGTTGGATGCACGTGTAGTACAATCCAAACGATGGAGAGGGTACTTTTTCAAATACTTGTTCCTCATCTATTGGATTGCTTCTCGTAGAAATCTATATATCGAGCTAAAGAATTTTCAGAACTGAAATCTTTCTCAGATATATAGAACACATACAATTTTATTTATATCAGAGTGCTGATAAAATATACATGACCACAATACTTATGTTCTAATACAACATTGGACATAGATACGTAAAACAATCACTAAGGAGATAGTGGGACTAGCTAGTCAAAGTCTCCAAACATGTCCGTTGAGACGTACTCAACCATCATGTTCTCCATGCCCATAGGGTCCTCTGACTTCGGGAGGGTCGTAGTGCTGCTTGGTCCCAAAGGAACATCTTGCGAGCAACCAGCTCCATCGATGCCATCCGGATGAAGGTTGAAGTTGGCTTCAAACCTTTTCCCTTGAGGTCCTTTGCATCCTTGGGATTGTTGGAAGAGAATGGCTAGATGCTTCGGGGTCTTGCACTTGTTAGTAGGATGCATGTAGCACCCACACTTATCACAAAGCTTAGTTTTTTCAAACTTGGGCTTTATGGTGTGATACGTCTCAAACGTATCTATAATTTTTGATGCTTCATGCTTATTTTTACACCATTTGCTTAGTGTTTCGTTACACTTCGTGGCATTTTTATGCATTTTTCGGAACTAACCTATTAACAAGATGCCACAGTGCAAGTTTCCTGTTTTCTGCTGTTTTTGTGTTTCAGAAAAGTTACACAGGAAATATTCTCGGAATTGGACGAAACAAAAGCCGAACGTCCAGATATTAAACGAAGCTTCCAGAACACCGAAGAGGAGACAGGGCCTGCCCCTGGCCCGCGCCCCCTATGGGTGAGACCCCCCTGGTCCACCTCTGACGCTGCCCCTTCGCCTATAAAGACCCCCTGACGGGAAAAACTTAAGGACCCGATCAATTTTCCAGAAACACATCGCGATCCGCCGCCGTCGTCGACCCGAGATTGGGAGGATCCAGAAGCTCTTCCTGGCACCCTGCCGGAGAGGGCAATCGCCATCGGAGGTCTTCTTCATCGCCATGCTTGCCTCTGGCGCGATGAGTGAGTAGTCTACCTTGGACTCTGGATCCATAGCAGTAGCTAGATGATTGTCTTCTCCACCATGTGCTTCATGTTTAGATCTTGTGAGCTGCCTTACATGATTGAGATCACCGTTATGTAATTCTACATGTTGTGTTTGTTGGGATCCGATGAATATTGGTGTTATGATTGAGTTGATGTGCTGAATATTATCTTATGTTATTTCTATGTTATTTATGATCTTGCATGCTCTCCGTTGTTAGTAGCTATCTTGGCCAAGTAGATACTAGTGACTCCAAGAGGGGGTATTTATGCTCAATAGTTGGGTTCATGACTCTATTTAATCTGGGGGAGTGACAGAAACCTCTAAGGTTGTAGATGTGCTGTTGCCACTAGGGAGAAAACAACATTCTTATGTCCAAGGACATATGCTTTGTTTACATTACACACTTTGCTTAATGCAGTTATCTGTTGTTCGCAACTTAATACTCACGGGGTCCTTAGATGATTCCCCGTGGGTGGATTATTAGTCATAGATGCAGTTGGATGGAGGTCTATGTATCTTGTTGTAATGCCCAGAGTAAATCTCATAGTGATCCTTGTGACATATGCACGTTATCTTTATTCTATCAATTGCCCAACTGTAATTTGTTTGGGATTTCTATTTTCGTGCCCTCGGGTCCTTAGTTGTGCTCAGTTTTCCCCAGCCGCTTAGTTTTTCCTCAGTTTTGCCCAAGCCCTTGTCTGAAACCCTCACAAGGAGCTCGGACGGGAGGATTTCCGTTTAGTTGACCGTTGGTTGGTGCTGGCTAGTGGGGCCGCTGTTGGTGTCCCGCAGTGGACACGCCTCCACTTATCCAGATCATCGTGGGACCCACAACTTATCCACGTTAGCGCGCCGGACCCACAGCTTACCCAGGTGCCCGTTGCAAAATGGGAGCCCGAGCCAGCCCCGCGCCCGTGCCATTGCTTTCCCTTTCTTTCCCCGCGGCCCATTGTTCTTCTTCTCCGCCAGCGGCAGCCCTTCTCCGGCAGGCGGGTGATGTCTAGTTTCTCTTCGACCTCCTGTTCTTCATGGCCACAGTATGGACCCGTGCCTTTGACAAGATGCCCTGACTGCCCACGCCAGGAGCCTCTCAAGTGGTCGATTTGTAAGACGAACGACAATGGCAACAGTGGACGTGAGTTCCTTGCATGCGAGAGTTTGCCATATAGAGAGGGGGATAAGGTTAGATCTCGGTCCAATTGCTCTGTTTTCTCTCGATTTTCTTGTTATTCCCTCGAATTTGGGATTTAGGATTCACGTTGTTGTTTTCAGATCCTGAAGAAATGCAGGTATTTGGAGTGGATCGATGTGTAGAGAGGCTTCAATTGCAGGAATCAATTGGCGCTATTGGGGAGCGCAATTTGGGAGGGGGGGACTTGCTGTAGAGAATGCGTCGGAGAGAGGAGCCGTCCCGATTGTGCCTAATGCTCCCAATGCAGAACTGGTGGAAGTGAAGGGAGAACTGAAGAAAATGAACAAGCAGTTAAGGCAGCTGATCGAGTTGAAGAAGCAAGCTAATCTGATGGCTGGTTGTTTTATTTGTTGTATAATTGCGATCGGATTCTTATCATTGCTCATCAGGCGCTAGAAGTTGTTACAAGGGATCCCTTGTTGCAAATCCATTATTCAGTTACATGTATTTGTAGTTGTTTTCAAAGTTAGTGTGTGCATTCACCAAAATTACCAAAAAAATTAGTGTTAGCGAATATAGGAATGCTAAAGATAGTTGATAATTGTTAGAGGGGTGACAAATAATGCATTCACCAAAATCCCACAAATATGCCAAATATGTATGTCTCATGTTTCTACCAAAATTATACCACTTTTGGGACGTTTCAAATAACCAAAACTATATCCCAAACTATATTCCCTAAAAGAAAAGGAATGCTAAAGAAAGTTGATAATTGTTAGAGGGGTGATAAATAATCCATTCACCGAAATCCCCCAAATATGCCAAATATGTATGTCTCATGTTTCTACCAAAATTATACCACTTTTGGGACTCAAATAACCAAAACTATATTCCCTAAAAGAAAAGGAATGCTAAAGAAAGTTGATAATTGTTAGAGGGGTGATAAATAATCCATTCACCGAAATCTCCCAAATTTGCCAAATATGTATGTCTCATGTTTCTACCAAAATTATACCACTTTTGGGACTCAAATAACCAAAACTATATCCCAAACTATATTCCCTAAAAGAAAATGAATGCTAAAGAAAGTTGATAATTATTAGAGGGGTGATAAATAATCCATTCACCGAAATCCCCCAAATATGCCAAATATGTATGTCTCATGTTTCTACCAAAATTATACCACTTTTGGGCCGTTTCAAATTACCAAAACTATATTCCCTAAAAGAAATGGAATGCTAAAGATAGTTGATAATTGTTAGAGGGGTGATAAATAATCCATTCACCGAAATCCCTCAAATATGTATGCCTCATGTTTATACCAAAATTATACCACTTTTGGGCCGTTTCAAATTACCAAAACTATATTCCACCGACAGAGAGAGAGGGGTGGCCACGAAGAGAGAGAGAGGGGTGGCCACGAAGAGACGGAGAGGGGTATACTGCCCGTTAGATCAGTGGATCAACGGTTGGTGGAGTCGATCCGTGTGACAACGGCTCAACCAATCAGGATAAGTTTGGGCTTCTGTGAGCATTTGTGACAGTACTTGAGGGCAAAACTGAGTAGTACTAAGAAACCAAGGGCACGTAAATAGTAAATAGACTAAGGGATTCAAACAAAAGAATTACAAAATGAAAAATGCGTGTTTTGTACAATATAATTCATATTGGGCTACATCAAATTATTTGCAATTCAAATATACATGAGTGTGATAATTATAGCCTCATTTAGACAAACTATGTTTTGGGGAAGATGTTTTGCAAAGGGGTTTGAGTGGAAAACCATGCATCTTCATAGCTACTAGTGATTCCGAGAAGTGGCAATTTGTGGTACAACTTGATTTATCTATGTTTGTTAAGGTGGAAGGTTGCGTAGGAAGACTCCATGAGTAGGTGCCACTATGTTTTTATTTTTTTGGATTTTTTGTGTGCATGAAATGACTCAATTAGCTATGTTAATCTCATTTGTTGACTATCTGTTGACCAGCTACTTGAGGGTAGAACTGAGTATATTGCACTTGCCAGTCTAAGTACTCGAGGGGAAAACTGAGTACATATAAAATTTCTGTATAAGGCCCGAGGCTAGAACTGAGTACACCAAACGTCGAAGGGTTAGCCTCGTGTCGCGGTGCACGCTGCAGCCGTGCATAGCGGACGGGTGTTGCGGTACACCAAACGCCACCTTCGTCTTTATAGAGCCCCTCTTTCTCTCTCTCGACGCTCGCCCACTCTCTCATTCTCACTGCAACCGCCTCTCCTGTCCCATCATCTTCTCCACTTCGTGTCGAAAAAACCCCAAAGAAAAAACCCCGGCGATGGAGAAGAATGAGATGCCCATTGCCGACGTAGCCGCCGGCGCATCGTCCGCCGGCGCATCGTCCGCCGACGCATCGTCCGCCGGCGCATTGGCCGCCTCCCCCGTCCAGGCACTCGTCCAGGCCCCCGTCGATTGGGACCTGTACGAAGACCCGTACGAACCAGTGCCGTACGTCGCGCCGACGAACCCCTACGACACCAGCATCGTCGACGACTACCCGGAGGTAACCCTTTGTTTCCTTGTTCTTATCCAATTTCAATTATTTTATGTTAGATCTAGCGTTATTAGGGTTCGTCTGTTCCTAGTTCAATCCTTTTATGATAGATCTAGCGTTATTAGGGTTAGTCTGTTCCTAGTTCAATCCTTTTATGATAGATCTAGCATTATTATGATAGATCTAGCGTTATTAGTGTTTGTGATTTGCTTTTGTTTAAGATTCGGTTAACTTATGTGAGTAATCAATCCCATCCAGTTAATTTATGCCGATGATGATGAATATTTGGGTACAAATTGATTCAGGGTTTGGTCTGTGAACAATTGGTGCGTACAAATTTGTTGTGCATGATCTTTGGCTCACTGACCCAAATCCTGGATATAAGTGTGTCCAATGTAACTGAGGCTTCTTTTTTTCGTGTCCATATTATCATGCATGATCTTTTGTTCACTCTCTGTTCCATCATCGTTACAATTGACTCCGTGTTTTTCGATCTTTGGTGCTACGTGACAGGTGCAGAGCAGCGACGTCGACAGCGACGACGAGTCCTTCCACACCAAGACTCGTCACGTCCTCAGGAGGCTGCAGTCCGGCCATTACGATCGCCACTTTGCTCGAGGCGTTTACAGGTGCCCCTTCTGCAACAGGAGGCTCCGCGCCACCGACTTCAACTGCCTGGTGAACCATGCTGAATCCATTGGCAGAGCCCCTGGCGGCGCTAGAGTTGGAACGATCGTGAACGTGCATGCGTTCATGGCCAAACACAAAGCACTTGGGATTCACCTGCGCAGCCTCCAAGCTTAATCCCATGTAAAATGTAGCTTATGTTGGATCTAGGGATCGGTAGTACTGTTGGATCTGTCCTGAATATATATATGCTATGTTGGCTGCTGTATGCAGCTTATCCTATATTTTCTCGATTTATTATGCTGCTGTGAATTTATCCTTTACTAGCTTCTAGATTTACTACTAGATTTGTTAACATATTGGGCAAAAAACGAGGGCCAAAAGACAACAATCATTAAAGAAAGACAGAAATAGAAGCTTCTCTAGATTTGATACTAATTTGGTGAAAAGAGAGAGAACTGTTACAGAGAGAGGGGAAAAATGCGCTCTGAAATATACCAATTTGGGCCGAGAGAGACAGAACCGAGCTCTCACGTACAACCAAACGCGGTCTCGTCCTGTCCCACGCGGTCCCGTTCTATCAGCCCCACGCGACGCGGCCCCACACATCAGCACGGAACAGTCAACTAAACGGCAACCCTCCCGTCCGAGCGTCTGCGATGGGTTTCAAACTAGAGCGAGGGGAAAACTGAGGAAAAGTTAAGCGGCTGAGGAAAACTGAGTACAACTAACGACCCAGGGGCACGAAAATAGAAATCCAAATTTGTTTACCCAGCATGTGCTATTTATCTTATGGAGAGACACCACTAGTGAACTGTGGACCCCGGTCCAATTTCCTTTATATTGCTATTACCTGTTTACTTTACTCGCATTGTTTACTTTACTCGCATACTATTATTGATTTCCACTCGATACACTCATACCTTTGTTTACAGCAAACCGGTGAGATTGACAACCTCATCGTAAGTTGGGAGCAAAGTATTTGGTTGTGTTGTGTGCAGGTTCCACATTGCTGCTTGCAAAGCAAAGCCTGGACGAGGCGCCTTATAAATTGTTCGGAGCTGTCGCGAAGCTAGCAGGCATCACCTTCTGACGTTTGGCTTTTTCCTGGATACGATAAACCTTGGTTTCTTACTGAGGGAAAATTTGCTACTGTGCTCATCATACCTTCCTCTTGGGGTTCCCAACTGGACGGTGAAATTACATCAACATCGTGCCGCATCATGGTGCTATTCCCACAGTCCGAGTTTCTAGGCTTCTTGTTCTGCTTGCGCTTTCGCTTACCCTTGAACTTCGATGAGTTGCCTTTGGAAGCACCATCAAAATTATGTCCATTCGCAACATTCATATGAACTTCAAGGAGAGGTTGGGAACCAACCGGGCGCTGAGAGCCATTCTTAGCGAGTAGCTCATCATGCTTTTCAGCCTGAAGTAGGATATGAATGAGGTCAGAATAGATTTGGTAGTCGCGAGCACGGTATTGCTGCTGGAGGAGCCTTTTAGATGGGAGCATAGTAGACAAAGTCTTTTCTATCTTTTCCGCATCGATAGGTTCCTTCTCGCAAAAACGCAATTTAGAACTTATCTTATGAACCTCATGATTGTACTCTCCAATGGACCTGAAGTCCTGGAGTCGAAGATGAGTCCAATCATGTAGTGCTTCGGGCAAGACAATTGCCTTGTGCTGTTCATACCTCGTTTTGAGGGCCTAAAACAAAGTAAATGGGGATTCCTCCTCCAAATACTCGAACTTAAGATTTTGGTGAATATGGTGCCTTATGATGTATAAGGCCGAATATTTCTACTCATCTCTTAGTGGCGCCACTCCAGCCGGAAGGGGGTCCTCCGGATTCTGGATTGCATGCACTAATCCACGGGATGCAAGAGCGATCTTGATGTCCATGGCCCAAGTAGGGTAGTTGCGGCCATCGAGCTCGAGAGGATCGAACTTTTTTCCAGCCATCGATTACCTACATGGGTAAACCAAAGATTATTAATTTACGTGTGGTAAATCAAAAACCATCATGGTTATATTGTAATGAACAATGCAAAATTCATGGTAATTTCAAGAAGTGGGCTTGAAACCATTAGTGTGGACTTCAAGTTGTTAAGCATGACACATTGTAGATACTCACCAAAAAGAATTTCAGGGTCCATCTCTCAGCACTAGAGAGTATAATCTGATGAAATCAGTAGATACTCATGTTTCTAGTACCTTATGTCATGATTTAATTAAAATATATGGGAGATCACTTGATAAGTAATCACGGTAGCGGAGATAATCTGCAATGCATGCAGTAGATCCGAGCACTACCTTTGATCCCAAACATCAACTTGAAGTAGTCACTTAGAATTTTGCATATCAACTCGTGCTCGTATTAAGTCGAAGGCTCAATTAAGACGATGAATTGATTTTATTTGCAAGATATTAAAAAAATCTCAATTACAAATAAGGGATGTAATTCTCTCAACATGTCGAAAAACATGGAAATATATTACATCAGCCATATGTTCTGGAATACGATGTACTCAACAGAAATACAGTACTAAATAGATGTACTAAATTTAACAAGGTCTAAAACAAAGTTAAATTGCTAGAACAACTGTTAAAGGACAGAAATTGCGAAATTTAGAAAAAATCTCAAGCAATTTTCAGCCTAAAAAGGGCAGTCTAGTGGGCCGGCCCACATCTTAACCAGAGCGGTTAACACAGGAGTGGATAGGAATCGTTCCAATCGATCCCCAATCCTCTAGTCAACGCTCGCAAGTGGAGCACCACGCGCACCACGAGCCACCGCCGGACAGGCGGATTTCACCGGCGACCGGCGCTGCTCCCGCCTTGTTGGAGGATTCGCCGGGCATGTGGGTGCCGGGCGAGGCGCCGTTCGCGAGCCCCAGCGCAGCCGGGCTCGAAGTGCCGGCGGCCGGGGATACTCCCGCTGTGGGTGTCCTCGTCGGAGGAATCGCCGGGGAGGCGGGTGCCTAGCGTGGTAGGCAGCCTGAGCGCCGCCGGGCTCCACGTTCCCGAGTGCGCGGAGCAGCCGCTCGACGGCGGTTCGTCTGCAGGCGCGCACGCTGTTGCCTCCGAGACCGATGGGCGGCCGTGGTCGCGTCAGGTGAACCCGCCGGCACGGGTGCCGGGCCAAGGGCCCCAGGCGCTACCTCGCTTGTGGCGGGGAGGCCACCGCGATGATGCATGGCGGGGATAATCTCACCTTTTCTTCCTATTCCGGCGATCGCCGGAGTTGGCTCTCGGTAGAGCGTGCTGATAACGTGATAGAAGTAATGGAGAGACAATCGAGAGAGACAATAATAATTCAACTTAGTGATTCTTTATTGATGAGTAACATATTTATACAAGACCAAAAGACACTATCTAGGGACGCGCCTGTTCAGGAGAGATGTGAGGAACCGTGTCGGTTGCCAAAATGGTAACCGCACATACAGGACTAATAGGAGGAATTAATCTTTAATTAAGTAATTAATTAAATCCTAACAAGAGGTTGGGGGCGAGAGAGCAGAGCACTCCCCTGCGCGCCGCCGTCGAGTCCCTGCGATTTAGTCGTGCTGCGATGGAAATATCCCCTGATTCCGGCGGGCCTCCATCGCCCCGCCGGCGCGCCCCAAGCAGTTTGCCTGGATTCTGCAGACTGCGATGGAAACATCCCTATACTGTCATTGTCTGAAACCTCTTCTGCAAGCTGAAAAATCCAGAGCCTGCAATTCGGCACCGTGTCAACATTTTCTCTGAATTTTCGCTTCAAGGGAGAAAAGAACACCTTAAGCAGAAAGTGCATAACTAACACCAACACAACAAGTTCAGGCCGGATCCCTGGTAGAGGGTTCAGGGCTCAGTCAGCACAGCGAAGATGCACTGTCTCATCGTCGACGGTAACATAATTTACACAGCGCAAAGCCAGTGCCGCACGCTAAGGCCTAATTTGCAGGACGTTTACCAAGAGCAACGGCTGATGGAGGACCGACACACTGCGGACCAATCATCAAGCCTCCTAGCTCGTGGACGAGGTTATTCTCCTTTGCGCGGAGTAGACCAGTGTCCTCAACCGGCTGCTGCTGCTCGGACCCGGCGACGAATGGAGTCCCTACGGGGCGATCCGTCGCTGCTGTCGCCGACGACTGATGGTCACACGACAGGTACTCGGTGCCGTCACCTGCTGCCATCTCATTAGCATATAAGATATTCAGGGTGGCGTCACTTTTTGACTGACAGGAGTAAGTTTTGAAGGGTTTAGAGTGTGGTAGCTCACCTGTTGCGGTTTCTGAGCATTCATACAGGGCCTTCTTCAGTAGAACGGTTCCAGGGACGGAGGCCAGCCTGATCTTGCTCAGCCTCTTCTTGTCGCAGTCGTCGATCAGCCTGAACCCGAATGCTGACGTCCATGTGTCGACCAGGGTTGGTATTGCGGATAGAAGCAGCATTTCCACCTTCAGCGCTTTTAGCATCTGTCGAAAATGTCGGTACACATAAGTTTGACAGTACCAAAGCTTTATCTTAACCATCAAAATGTACACATTGGAAAATGAAATTCATTTTATGTAGTACAAGGTTCTGAATATACTTATTTTGCAATGTTTCATTGCTAGACAAGCAAACATTGGAAGAAACATTCAGGCAGACATTCATGTCCATAATAGGTTTTGAATTTAAATACTTTGCAAAGGTCTATAGCCTGCCTAGCCAATATTGGAAGGAACATTCAGGTCGTTAAGACAGACTACACTCGGATTACACCTAACATGGTTCTTCAGCAACAAACTTCAAGAAACAGTCCAAGCAGATAACAGAAGCACCAGTGTCCAGTTATATTCGTACCTCCTCTATGTATTCCACCAGTTGCCTGCACATCCCCTGTTGCCGATTCTCAGAACAAGTAGCTATCAGAGGCATCTCTGCTACAGTTGCACCATGTAACCTACAGTGCCAGCGATATTTTAACTCCAGATGCTTGGCTCGATCACCAAACATATCTGTTAACATAATACCTGATGGATGCCACAGAAAGAATGCTGTCATCCTTCTCCAGGACTATAGTATAAAATCCCTTGTAGTCCAGATGAACAAAGTTGGACCTGGCAATGGTGATCCTTTTTTATAAAGAGATGTTGTAATAACATTATACTGGAGGCAACTAAAATAAGCAAAATAGAGTAAACATGCAGTAAGCATGTTAAGGAGTTAACAAATTGATTCAGCTCACCTCCAGTTATACACCATAGGGGGCATTATGTCTATCCCAGTTCTCGGATCAAAAATAGGCAAGAAGCATTCTTCCAAAATACTCAAGGCAATAACTAATTTCATGTTGCACTCAGCCAGGAGAACAATATCTGCTGCTGAGTGAACCTTTTGATCACCATTATTACGAAGTATGGTGCAAGCAAAGCCTTCATCCGTGTCGTCAGGTATTCCAACAAGAGAACGCATGGTTGTATAAATCTGATAGTAACAGAACAAGACTAGCCTCCTTAAGTAAACGGTTCTGCCATTTTCAGCAAATATACAGCTATCTTAAGTTATAGAGCAAGTATAATCTTTCGAGTACCTGTTGGCATCTTCTTCCACAAAACCAGGTACTGGTTCCACCTTCCTCATGGCACAAATTTTTACCCAATATGCATCTTACGTGATCTGGGGGAAAATGAATTGATTAGAATCACCAATAGTACCCATTAAAACTGAATAAGCAACGGAATTAATGTGCATTTAACAGAGATTTTAACCAGTGTTAACTTTTTCTCCAGGCCTAAGTAGTATAGGAATCCAGAACCATGGCAAGAGGTTCTGTGCACTCCAGGTTTACAGTTGACTTCGAACACATGAAACTCTTACTGGTTATAAGTAAGGGGTAAACATTGCACTCAATTTTATTACCATAAAAATGAATGACTACTCATGTAAATTAACTGTTGCCACAATATAGAGGTTAATAATAAGATGTTCAAGTTGTGCTTGTGTCTGTATTCGATCAGTTCTGATTTTTTTCGAAACGGGGAAGCCCCAGCCTCTGCATCAATATGATGCATATGGCCCTTTATTAACTATCAGTTCTGATAAAAACTGCATGAAAGCCTGTACAAAATGAAGTACTTGACCAACCAGGCACTAGTACCTGGTGGCATTTTTTTAAGAGAATGACCGGGACATTAGTCACTACAAAATAAATTTTGTCTCACGGGACAGAGCGCCGCTCGATTATCCACCAAGCTATTACACGAATGTATGGATAATAAAACAAACTTACATGAGTCATAAAAATATTACTACTACCTCCGTTTCGATAAATAAGGCACACACGTGTTCTAAGACGAACTTTGACCGAAAAAATTGAGCAACAAAATCTTGATTATATTGTACATAAGTACCGTTGGATTCGTATTGAAAACACTTTCTAATAATGCTAATTTTATAACAACAATCTTTATATATTTGGTGCAATTTTTGGTCAAAGAAAAAACACGCAAAATGAGGGCGCCTTATTCTTTGAAATGGAGGAAGTAATAATAATATGTATGTGATGCAAACAGTTTATTGTCAAATAACGTAAATATGATAATAACTAACAAAGATGCAAAGTGAGACATTACATCGGCATTCGCACTGTGAGCATTCTAAAGCATGTAGGAGACTCTTGGGATCCTTTGAATTGACCACTTCCCCGCAAACATTGCACAGGCAGCTAGAGCAATACCAGCTGCCATCTGGAATCTCCTGAGAATATTACAACGCAAAGAATGAATCAGTAATATTAATGAAATTCTTGTGCCTTACTGTGTTCAAGATGAAAAAATCAATAATAACTAGGTACTTATGGTTATGGACAATCGATAGTATCGTAATGTGTGTTCAAGCCTGGTATATACTCCCTCCTTCCCAATTTAGGATGCATATTAGGTTTGGTCAAAGTCAAACTTTATAAAATTTGATCAACTATATATACAAAAATAATAAATTTTATGATATCAAATGCATATAATATGAAAATATATTTCATAATGGTTCTAATAACATTGAGTTAATGTTGTAAATGTTGAAATTATTTGCTATACATTTGCTCAAAGTTTGTAAAGTTTGACTTTGACCAAAACTAATATGCATCCTAAATTGGGAAGGAGGGAGTATGTTTCTACAAAAATAGTATATAAGGGACATAAATTTTGTTAAGTCACTGTCATGGCAATGATGATTTTCAGAACAGGCAATATTTGTTAGAGTAGTTTATATCAAGTATGGAATTAAAGTATTAAGTATGTGCTTGAGCTTTGAACCAACCAGTGCAGTACAGAGGAGCCATGATAAAGCGGATGTAGCAGTGAGTATTGCTATGGAGTTAATGTGGGTGTAAGCATGGCAGTAAAAACAATCACAGGTACAGGAATAGCAGTGATAAACAACATTTTTCTTGTACTTAAATGCAGCAATGACACAACAATTTCTGGAAATATCATTTCAGTTGCATGCAGGGATCAAAAGTAGACAAATTTCCCTTCAGACTCATCATAAACTCATTTGGTTAGTTTCCCAGAAAGTACATCTACGTAACTATATTTTGATACTGAAGAAAAGGGGAACATTAGGAAAACAAACCTGACAAGGCAAGCAGGCCTGATGATAACTAGCAGGACAGTTGTCACAGCATATTAGTTCACCGACATCACCACATAATGCACAAGTGTCATCATTTTCATCTGCTTGTAGTGACATAGTATCATCTGCACGTTCTTTCCTCGCCTTATGCTCAATAAACCATGCTTGAAGCTGACATAGGCTGTAGGATTTACCATAACTCAAGAAAAGATTCAGAGAGGGGGTTTTTGGTCTGAGACCTGCATGACACCTAAAGTTGGACATTGTAAATATGGTGTCACAACACCGGCAGCGAATGCCATGCTTGGTTATGTTCCCATCTTTCAACAAGCATTGGGCTCCTGGCCTTCTATACTGAAGAATATTCTCTGTACTAACAATACCCATCTCAAGTAACTTGCTCAACACTGTTCTTGCTCCTTCAGGAAACCTCTCCCTGTCACATTTTTCTTCACTCTCCCAGCGAGATCTGGGAAGACATTTGAAGCCAGCTCTACTTATGAGCATTCGATTCCAAGAGTTCCTGGAACGGGCAGTCAGCCTATATATTACAGCTGACATCAAAAGATCATCTTCAGCAAACCTGCATTTATGGGTCCATGCTTTCTTTCCAAATTTGCCATCTTGTTCAGGTGGTTGTTCTGGCACGAGCTGTTTTGGGGGTTCACTGCTATCTTCAGCTTGTTCCTTGTGGCCTTTAATTTTGGGCACTAGATTCAAAGGGACACTTCCAAGACCATTATTTTCTTTCTGTTTCTTTTTACGAACTTCATCTTCGATATCTGCAACCTTCTGGGATCTTTTTTTATTCAAAGAAACATGCTCAGTGCTTGTTGCACCTATCTGCACTCCCCTGTTGTGAACTATACAACCACTAGGATCCTCGGTTGTAATTTCCATATTTTTACCAGTTGCACAATGCCTAGTACGGACACCATTTACTTTCTGTATCTTTTTACTGACATTGTCTTTGATATCTGCAACCTTCTCAGACCTTTTTGGCCCCTTTTTACTTGGATCAAACTCTGATAGTTGCCTTTCTTCCGATGTTCGTGCCTCATTCTCCATGTTCAGTTCACCAAAATGGCCAGACACGTTTGAGTTTGGTTCCGAAGAAGGGCCACAGAACAACTGCCTAGGAGGTTCTACGTTTATTACTTCCCAGCCAATTGGAGAACCCTCACTATCAAGATATAAGAATCCCTGAATCAAGCTTGCTTCGTAAGCAGATGACTGGTCCTCGAGCTGCATGTTAGCCCCCATGCTGTCATTAGGAAAATTAAGGCAACTCCACATGTCTTGGCTGTATGTACTGCTGTTCATGAAAGAGAGTCTCCCATCTTGCGGGGACACAAACAAAACTTGCGGTTCGGCGATCCTCAATTCACTACCAGTGGCTTCAGATGACAACCGTCCTGTTTTTGACATCTCTTCCAGGTTAAACTCTTTTGCTTCGGAGTTTGTATCCTGTTCTGCAAGTAATGACAATGAACCAGCTGAAGGTTCATTCCCCACACGTTCATTTCCCGCTTGGAGTTCAGGGACAACAGCAACATCATATTCATTGTTGATATCATCTCTGACAGCTTTGAAGCATGCATCCTTTTCTTCTGGTAGTGATAATGCACCAGATAAAGGTCCATTCCTTACATCTTCCTTTCCCGCTTGGTACTCAGAGACACGTGCATTAGCATGATGTCCATTGTTGACATCATCAGTTGTCCCAAGGATCATGTTATCAACCTCATGAGATAACAGCAAGTCTGGTCTTATGAACAACTCGTCAGAAGGACCATCTGCAGAATTGCCAGCATCCACAGTTTCCATCATTTCACAAAAATGAGAACTTGGACCATCAGTTTGCACATTTTCAACCAGTTGAGCTGAAGAATAATTAGGCGGGAAATATAGCGGGTCAGAGTCATCTCCAACATTCGGAGCCATTTTTGAGTATGAAAGCTTCCTTTCTGCACCAAAATAAGTAGGCCTTGAACTGACATGATCTGCTGCATCTTGGAGACCTTTCACTATATGATGAGCAGTACTTCTGATGCTTCTTTCATTTATTTTCTCCATGGTCAGTGACCTTTGATCCACTGTATATCGGATATGCTTACTTGATCCAGACATAGAAGAGTATCCATTGTGCAGGGAATTTTCCACATTGCCAGGCTGGCCATCAGATAGAATAAGCGGCAGAAGATTTTTCCGTGATCTGGGATGCACGTTGTTATAGCTGCTTGGATAGTTGAGCCCAAGTGGCTTGTTAGCATTCCTACGACTCAGCCGTTTGCTCTCACTATGGCTGAGGAATGTAACTGTGCTGTTCACAGCTTTCAGTGCCGCTCCGTCTCGCAGAGCTGCGACCTTCTTATCGATGCAAATTACGGCCATGAAAGGATCAAGGAGCTGCCACTGGTGGAGGAAGGATAGAGATTGCTTCGGAAGCCGGACCTCATGCTCTAAGCATAATAGTGTGTTCTTCAAATCATACAAAAAGTCATGCATGTTCAACCATTCCTTTCCATAGTCATTCCCATCAAATCTGGACGACCGAATAAGCAACCACTGACCAAAGCATTTCCAAGCCTTGGGAAGAGAAACTAGGCGCATTATTTTGTCAGGCGACTCGTACATGAGATCGACCTTACTCTTGTCCCCCCTTTCCTTGCCCTCGATCTTCCACCCGACATCCATCATCAGAAGCTGAGCGTGCAGCCGGAGATGATTCCAGAGCTTTCTAAGGCCATTGCGGCCACGGCCACCCCGTCGCTGTGAGACCAGACTGGCAATGTCAAACCTTTCCCAATCGAGAACACTGCAAAGTTGTGCTCTCTTACTCCTGCGAATCACCGCCCTTCGAGTGTACACCCGATCAACAGGAGGTGGCGTGCACTGAACCAGGAGTTCAGATGGCCCGGCATGATCTGTACGAGTCACTGTTTTCTCCATCTGCTGAATGGCACTATGATAGTAGACATGATAGCTTGATAGGTTGCCATGAGTAAATGACTCGACTATACGGCATCTGACCCCCTTGCGGTTGGAGGCAGAGCCAGATGGTGTGCTAGCTGGTACCAGCGATTTGCTTGTGCCTGGTAGTGAACTTGTTCTGTCGCTTGTTGCACCGAAAATTTCATCAAAGATTTGCCTTTCTTCCTCAGAACCATCAAATGTGTCTTCTTTCAGGTCAGCAACTTTCTCTCCAAACAGCATTGTGGTGATATCCTCCTCATTCATGCCAATGCCAACCAGGAAGTCCATCCCGTCCATCCTGATCAGTGAGCAGTGCAATCTGAACCAATCACACTGAAATGAAGGCATACACAAAATTAGAGCACACGTATTTGCAACATTGCTTCACATTTAACAAGGCAGATTGAAACCGTGCAACGAAAAACGATTGAAGCAAGTAGGTTCAGATCACAACATGCATTGATCACTGTGTTCACAAATCAGTAAATACTAACAACAATGAGATGCCAGCATGGATCTGCCACCAGAAAACTCCCAACTTGATCTGCCAAGCAGAAAAAACCCAACTTTCTAGTCAATGCAGAAAGAAACACCTAAAACACCAAAAGAGAAAAGCTATGACTTCCGAAAATAGAAACCTATATATGTACCACCTGAGCCAGACTCAAACAGTTTAACAGAGAAAAAAAGTTCAACAGAAAATAAAAAAGGGCACCAAGAACAGAAGCGAAATCCAGGACATGGTAAATGATAGCAGATGGCCTTTCAAGGATACAGAAGAGATTATGCAAAAATATATTTTCTCTGAAAAATAAATATACTGAACTGAAACCACGCCCCTGAATCGCAGACCCTGAAATGATCCTACCGAACCTCGAATGCCGACCCCGACCTGGTGAGCCTGCGGCATCACTGCAGCGGCAGGGGAAAGGGAAGCCGTGGGCTACGACCTGCTCCGCCGTTGCCTTGACAATGCGGCCTGTGGTCTGGCTTGGCTACGGCGGCGCCGCCGTTGGGTCGGGGTCGGTGTCGGGCAGTGACAACAAGAACACCACAGGGATTTCCCCAATCGGAGGACGGAATGCAAGCGAAAAATAAATACGCTGCTACATACCAAGAGGGGGCAATGGGCGCGTCAATGGCGGCTCCGAACCGCCGAGAGCCTGGCAGATCGCGCCGGTGTCGCCGGTGCGGGGCAAGAAACGGCACGGTGCTTTATCCCCTCTCCCGCGATGTCTATCCCCTCTCCATTGAGATTGAAGAAGTCGCCTCCTTCCTCTCTCTCTCTCTCTCTTCTCTATCCACCACCAAGCTCTGTCTGTCTGCCTCACTGAGCGCACCGCACCGAACAGTAATGGCACTAGAGAGCTCTGCCCCGGGGCGCGCGCGCAGAATCTCTCTCTCTACCTCGCAGGAGGCGGCAGGACCAGGGCAGCGCAAACGGAACGCTGTGTCCCGTGTGTTTTCCCGTTGCGCGGGGTCTACCCGGTCACCATGCCCTCTCTCTCTCTCTCTCTGGATCGTCGGGACCGGGTCTCTGGCATGCGGCAGTCACGGCAGTCTGACTGAGAGGGCAATGGAACGGTGCGTCCGTGGGCTTGGACCATTTCGGGTTCCGAGAAGTGGCGAATAGCACGGAGCTGGACACTTGGAGCTTGAAGGACCTACGGCGAGCTAGTGGTTTTGGGGACTTCATCGTCCGTAGTCGTGCGGGCAACTCACGGGCATCTTTATCTGGCCGATGTAAACCGTTCGATCGTGCCTGAATTAGTCTGATTGGACAGAGCGTTGGTCGCGCCCTCTTTGGCGGTGCGATTTATTTGGACGGACGTGTCTAGCGCGATCGACATATTGATTAAATTTGGATGACCAATGTGTCTGTGCGGATACGGCCGAACAAAGTGAGTGGGTCTAGGGTCCGCATGGCAGCGACCCAATGTAGAAAGATAGGGTGGTCAAAGGCTAGCCACACCGCCTAGCCTCTAGGAGCATGATGGCGCAAAACAAGATGTGTTAGTATGTGTACCATGAGCATGATGTAGAAGAAAGAAAAAATTGATCGCAGTTGTTACCTCCGATCGGGGAGGGCGTGTGTTAGACAAGGTCAATCTCTTGTTCAGTTGCGAACAACAGTGTCCACTTAAGCCGACAGTGTCAGTCTCTAATGCCTTAGTAGCCGCGATCGGAGTGTCTCCCGCCTTCAGCCGCCGAGCGCATAGACGCTCGACCGAGGTTGCCAGCGTCGTGATCTCAAAACTAAGGGCGTGTTCAGGAATAGCCTGGCTTCCCAAAACTCTGCAGATCCTGCTTCCCAAACCTTCGCCAGCTTCCCGATGGAGCCGAAAACGTTCGACAACGCTTGACGAGGGTTAACTCAGCAAATATCCTAGATAAAGGACTTAGGATCGGGGGAAGAGGGCGTCAGATGAACTAGAAGGTGAGGATTCAGGCAAACAAGGCAGAACTTTGATGTTTATTAAGACAAAGTGTGCATTACAGGCTCAATCTCGATCTGTCCCTGACCGGCCTCTCCTGGCCCCTATTTATAGGTGACCAGGTCCCGAGGATTCAATACAAATTAGTCTATACAAGACAGATTACAACACAATTTCATATTTCGACTATGACTATGTTTTGATTTCTATCTTGGGCTTAGCTTCCATGGGCTACTATCCGAACATGCCTCAGGAGTACCAACATCGTGGGCCTTAGTATCCATACCCTTGTTAGCGCTCCTCTCCCGTTCGGCTGGGCTGCGGCCAAATTTACTGGGCCTGCCTGCTAGGGTGTGGAATGTAGCATGTATTCGCTAGTTGGGCTAGTTTATGCAGCGTGACAGGTATCGGTCTGGATGAGGTCGGGGACAAAATCCACTATCGCTACTGCTGCTTGAAGGTAGGATCCAAACTGCTTCCCTTCTTGAGGGCGGGGTGTTGACAAAGGTCGCTGCTTGACGAGGGCAGAGGTGGAGAATTGCCGGTCGCATGGAGCTCGGTAGTTTGGCAGAGATGCAGATCGGGCGGAGACGCGGGGTGACGGCGGCAGGAGGAAGTGGATGCGAGCAGGGTTGAGCGATATCTGGAGTACAGAGGCGAGGCGGTGACTTCGTGCTCACTAGAGGAGAGGACTCGGCGGTGCTGGGATGGAGCTCGCGCTGGGGCGACGGCTGACACAGGAGTCTCATCGATGCGGTATTGTGGTCGATTTTGGTTCTGGCCATTTGGGGACGAGGACAGAGAGAACGACGCGTGAAGCGTTTTGTTTGAGTTGGCGGTGGCAATCTCCTATAATTACCCACTGCTCTAGGATTTGCTGTTCTGGGAAGTCATGAAAGAGGTGCTCCGCATTCTCTACAGCAATATGGACTGGCTTCTCGAATTTAGCTCCACGGATCTGGGACATTCGGTGGTGCTCCGCGGAGAATTTATGAGAAGCTGGAAGTTGGGTTGTTGCTGAACATGCCCTAAGCATGGCCTTGACCGCCTTGAGAGCTCGATTCCCATGGTCTCCTTGACTAATTCGAGATCGTACCTCAATGTGGTGAGGGTCGACGGTGGAGGCGACGTCCATGATCTGCATCGAGGTGTCTTCGATGTACTAGTGGACCGCGTCGACCATCTCCTTCGTGTAGTCGCTGAAGCGATTCATGTACTCCTCCTTGGTCTTGGCCTTGAGGAGGAGGTACAACGCCTTGGATTCTGGCGAGAGGTTCTCTGTGGCCTCCGTGTGTAGGCGGTGGGCGAAACGGCTGGCGTGAGGATGAATCGGAAACTTCGGATTGGTGGATCTGGGCTGGCTCTATGGATCCGCATGAATAAACTATTAACCATAAATTTAACTAGAGAATTGATTTGGATGCTTGATGCTCCTAGTTGATGTGGGAGCTTGACAGTCCTTGTGCGTGGTGAATGACCAGCCCGTTGGGAACCCCAAGAGGAAGGTGTGATGAGTATAGCAGCTGGTTTTCCCTCAGTTAAGAAACCAAGGTATGTCGATCTTGGAGAGGAGAGACAAACGACTGAAGGTGATGTAGACTGGCTTAATAGCACTCCAACAAGGGCGCACTTGTTGACTCGTCTTCGGCCAGTAGCAACGCGGAACCTGCACACAACACAACCAAGTACTTTGTTCCCAACTTGCGATGAGGTTGTCAATCTCACCGGTTTGCTTGAAACAAAGGTTATGAGCGTATCGAGTGGAAAACAATAGAGTATGCGAGTAAAGTAAACAGTGCGAGTAAAGTAAACAGGTGATAACAATATGATGGAAATAGGACCGGGATCCACAGTTCACTAGTGGTGTCTATCCATAAGATAAATAACACATGCTGGGTAAACAAATTACAGTTGGGCAATTGATAGAATAAAGATAAACGTGATATGTCAAGAAGATCACTATGAGATTTACTCTGGGCATTACAACAAAATACATAGACCGCCATCCAACTGCATCTATGACTAAAAATCCACTTGTGGCGAATCAATCCGAGAACTCCACAAGTATTAAGTTGCGAACAACAAATAATTGCATTAAGCAAAGTGTGTAATGTAAACAAAGCATATGCCCTTGAGCATATGAATGTTGTTTTCTCCCTAGTAGCAACAGCACATCTACAACCTTAGAGGTTTCTGTCACTCCCCCAGGTTAAATAGAGGCATGAACCCACTATCGAGCATAAATACCCCCTCTTGGAGTCACTAGCAACTACTCGGCCAAGATAGCTACTAACAACGGAGAGCATGCAAGATCATAAACAACATAGAGATAACAAAAGATAATATTTAGTACAGCAAGTCAATCATAAACACCAATATTCATCGGATCCCAACAAACCAAACATGTAGAATTACATAACGGTGATCTCAATCATGTAGGGCAGCTCATGAGATCTAAACATGAAGCACATGGTGGAGGAGACAACCATCTAGCTACTGCTATGGACCCATAGTCCAAGGTAGACTACTCACTCATCGCTCCGGAGGCAAGCATGGCGATGAAGAAGACCTCCAGTGGCGATTCCCCTCTCCGGCAGGGTGCCGGGAAGAGCTTCTGGACACTCCCGATCTTCGGGTCGACGGTGGCGGCGGATCGCGATGTGTTCTGGAAAATTGATCGGGTCCTTAGGTTTTTCTCGTCGGGGGGTCTTTATAGGCGAAGGGGCGATGTCAGGAGTGGCCCCAGGCCTCCTCACACCATGGCGGCGCGGTCAGGGCCTGGGCCGCGCCAGCCAGGCGTGAGACTGGCCTGTGGCCCCTCTCCTACTCCTCTTCGGATCCCTGGAAGCTCCCGGATAAAATAAGACTTCAGGAACTTGTTTCGTCCAATTCCGAGAATATTTCCTGTGTATCACTTCTGAAACACAAAAACAGCAGAAAACAGGGAACTAGCACTGTGGCAACTCGTTAATAGGTTAGTTCCGGAAAATGCATAAAAGTGCCACGAAGTGTAACGAAATAGTAGGCAAATGGTGTAAAAACAAGCATGGAGCATCAAAAATTATAGATACGTTTGAGACGTATCAAGCATCCCCAAGCTTAACTCCTGCTCGTCCTCGAGTAGGTAAGTGATAACAAAAGAATAATTTTTGAGGTGACATGCACCTACACAATCTTGATCATATATGTAAGCATTTGTGAGCTGGGATCAAAAGAACTTAAAACATGGGCATGAAAGATATAATCTTGACAATAAGAACTTAGCAACCATGTTGTAAACATGCAAATGAACACAAACAAAAGATCATGAAAATGAAACAATGAAAGTCAAATGTGTGTTCAAATCATAAGGAAAAACATACAAATGGTTTTCAGCTTGTCCTTCAAAGAGAGCAAAACATAAATGCATAGGACACCTTCAAGTTTAAAAGGGCGACTAGATACAAATAATTTGAGAACAAGTGAAACCAACAATATGAATCAATCAATGAACTTTGGGACAATGCATATTACACTAAGAATGACAACTATGCTCTCTTAATGGTGCATAAAGATAGAATGTGGTGACTCAACATAAAAGTAGAAGAAAGGCCCTTCGCAGAGGGAAGCAGTGATTGCAAGTTTTATAACCTTCAAAAATTATGGTACTTACCGGCTTTGAGCTCTCATTGCCCCCATCATAAGCATCTTGAATGGTTAAAGTTAATGCGAGAACAATTATGATGCATATGCTTGACAAATCATAAGTTGAAAACCTCGTGCCCCGTGAATACGAGTACCCAAACCTCATGCTACTTTACTTAGAGTCCCAAGCAAGGCTCTTGTCATTGTAAGTATATGCATATCATTGAGAACCGCCAATGGGGTACCTCCGTGCCCGATGACATGGAACAAGCCCACACCAAAATGACAGGACAAGCAGACAATGAACACCTCGACATCTCTTTTATTTGCCATTTGTTTAGTTTTTATTGTGAGATGCGTCGTCGAATGTTCACCATGGGTATGCTGCAAATTTCCACCATGAATTATGCATGGCTTAGATTAGCGGCCCGGCGTTTCCCGAACACATATACAAAGTCCATGATCCCCACAAGATTCCCAATTCATTTCACACCGCGGGCATCCATAAACAAAAGATCACGATATCAACTCAAATAAGAAGTGCAATGTTGAAAGCTTGCCCATGACTGCATGGCTGGGCTAGTCTCCAACTTACAACTTGCAAGCATAACAACTCAACATAAGAGACCACAATGTCAAATTTTTAAGAACAGGAAAAAGTAAAGTGTGCCTTCCGGTTCGTGAGAGCTTTACTGACCGAATTTCGCATAACAATGGTAAGAGTTTAATTTGAAGAGAAAATAAAAGCAAGTCAAATTTACTTGGAATAGCAAATTGCTAGTAGGTATGTATGGTGGACACTTTGGAAAACTTTGGCTTTTAGGAGTTGGATGCACGAGTAGAGCTCATACTCAGTACAAGGCGAGGGCTAGCAAAAGACTGGGAGCGACCAACTAAGAGAGCAATAATGGCCATAATCATGCAAAACGACAAAGCGACATTAAAAGAAGCATAAGATGGCATCAAAAGTCAAAAATTAAATGATCATAGAGGCTATTGGCGACTTTGTAAGAGTCTAACATGTGTGAGCATGCGCCAAGTCAACCCAAATAAAACATCAAGGAGAAAACCAAAATAATGCTTCCATACAATAAAAACAACGCATGATTTTTTCAAAGACTCATTAAGCAATCTCAGTTATTTGAGACAAGTCATGCTACAGCAAAACCACTAAGCATACTATCAAAAAGACATCAAGCATGACATGAAAAAGCCTAAGCCGCAGTATACACAAGCTCCTTCTTGTACCACTATTTTGCACAAAGCTTTTTCTCTTTTCCAACACCATTTGAAATTTTTAAAGACACCTCTTTTGATGAAAACCAATAAAGATCAGAGGCAAAAATACACCTAGATGAAAAGATATGGCAAGGTCTGAACACAAATCAAGGCGAAAACGAAAACCAAAAGCAGTAGCAGAAAAAGCAGAACACTCGATTTTTAATAAGAGTGAAAACTAGAGCATTCTTGGCAAATGAAAAGCAAGGCAACTTCTCCAAAAGAAATTTGTTGGGGTCCAACCATTTATTGCAGCAAACAAACAAACTAAACTAACTAAGAAAACTAAAACAACTGGTGCTCCAAGAAAAACACATAGTGCATGAAGCAATAAAAATATAGTGTCTTGAAAGGTGACCTGATTTTTGCCGATGAAGAAGTGGTGCCTCGGGGGCATCCCCAAGCTTTGACGCTTGTACTTCTTGGATATTTCTTGGGGTGATGCATGGTCATCCCCAAGCTTGAGCTTTTTTCCATTCTTCAACTCATCTCATCATTCTCCAATCCCTACACTTGAAAACTTCCTTCATACAAAACTAAACACAATTCTATTAGCAACATTAGTGTAAGCATAACATATAATCAACCTCTTTTTGCTTCAGGTTTCAACTCAAAACCACCACATATATAGCAAATACTACTGTAGCAACTTCTCCAAAAGTTCCGTGATCAAAAGAACTCAAAAGAAAGCGATAAAGTGGCAAACACAAATATTGGCAGAAATCTGTCAAAACTGAACAGCTGACAAAGGTCGAATTTTTGAGGTGTTTTCTGTTGCTCAAATCAAAAAGTGTTCAACTAACAAAAGTTTGGATATAACCTGGGGCATATGCACAAGAAATCGCAGGTCCAAAAGATATACAGAGAATTTATACGAATTTTTACGGTGCAACACCAAAAACTGTTTCAGGACAGCAACATCCCCAAATCTTTACCTCACTCGAATTAGAGGCTTCTCTTGGCACAAAAACGAAATAAACAAGATAAGGAGCGGTCATTACAGTAGTAATGACTTCCAAGACTCAAATAAAAGAAAAATTAATGAAAATAAAAACATTGGGTTATCTCCCAAGAGTGCTTTTCTTTAACGCATTTGAGCTAGGCACAGAAAATTGCGAAGATGCTCACATAAGAAATATGAATGGAAGGCAAAAAGAGCATCAAGGAGCAAATATAAAACACATTTAAGTCTAACCCATTTCCTATGCATAGGAATCTTGTAAGAAATTAAATCAAAGAAGCACATAGTCACAAGTATGGGTAGATAAAATAAGAACAACTTTGGAACTTTCAATATAAAGAGAGGTGTTTTAGTAACATGAGAATTCCAACAACCATATTTTCCTCTCTCATAATAATTTTCAGTAGCATCATGAACAAACTCAACAATATAAATATCACACTCACCCTCCTTTGTTAAGCATGGAGGGCGATCAAATAAGGTATTAGTTAAAGAGTTACTCTTATTAGGAGGTAGACATGGGTAACTCCATTCTTCCTCCTCTTGATCATCACTCTCCTCCTCTTTTTCATCCAATGAGCTTCCAATTTCTTCTTCCATAGGCTCCTTCAAGGCATTAGTCTCTTCCGTTGGAGAGCATCTATTAAGATATTTAAGAATATAGCCATTTCCTTCCTTGTAATTATCAAAGCAAAATGTGAGTATATCATAAACCTCATATTTATAAGGTGCATCATCAGTATTTTCAAGCAAATAAGCAAGTTCGAATGCACCCTTCCAAGCAATAAATTCTTCAATTTGTTCCACATCATAAAAGTCGTAATTTCCATTAATATAAGAAGATATGGTAACATCATCATTATACTCACATTGAAAAGGGAGGTGTTTATACCTCCTACAGCAACAAGATTCATCAAAGCAATAAGTAACATTATAAGTAGAGCACACATTTCTAGCAATGATATATAATCTATTGATTTGTTCCCATAAGTGTTTCCCTTTTTGTGACAAGCGGTGTTCATCATAATAATTTTGCTGCTCTTCCGTGAACCCACCTTGCCAAAAAGATTTAGTTTCAAAGAAACCAACCATTGATAGAAAGCATGATAAAGCAAGACAAGTAAAAACAACTATCAAGGATACTAATTTTTTTGGGTTTTTGATAAAAAAAAACGATGCAGGTAAAATAAATAAAGTAAAGCAAAACAATAAAACAAAGTAAAGGATGTGCGTGCAAAAACTCCCCTCGCAGAAGTCTTCTACTTCCTCCCCGGCAACGGCGCCAGAAAAACAGCTCATGCTCCTAGTTGATGTGGGAGCTTGACAGTCCTTGTGCGTGGTGAATGACCAGCCCGTTGGGAACCCCAAAAGGAAGGTGTGATGAGTATAGCAGCTGGTTTTCCCTCAGTTAAGAAACCAAGGTATGTCGATCTTGGAGAGGAGAGACAAACGACTGAAGGTGATGCAGACTGGCTTAATAGCACTCCAACAAGGGTGCACTTGTTGACTCATCTTCGGCCAGTAGCAACGCGGAACCTGCACACAACACAACCAAGTACTTTGTTCCCAACTTGCGATGAGGTTGTCAATCTCACCGGTTTGCTTGAAATAAAGGTTATGAGCGTATCGAGTGGAAAACAATAGAGTATGCGAGTAAAGTAAACAGGTGATAGCAATATGATGGAAATAGGACTGGGATCCACAGTTCACTAGTGGTGTCTCTCCATAAGATAAATAACACATGCTGGGTAAACAAATTACAGTTGGGCAATTGATAGAATAAAGATAAACGTGATATGTCAAGAAGATCACTATGAGATTTACTCTGGGCATTACAACAAAATACATAGACCTCCATCCAACTGCATCTATGACTAAAAATCCACTTGTGGCGAATCAATCCGAGAACTCCACAAGTATTAAGTTGCGAACAACAGATAATTGCATTAAGCAAAGTATGTAATGTAAACAAAGCATATGCCCTTGAGCATATGAATGTTGTTTTCTCCCTAGTAGCAACAGCACATCTACAACCTTAGAGGTTTCTGTCACTCCCCCAGGTTAAATAGAGGCATGAACCCACTATCGAGCATAAATACCCCCTCTTGGAGTCACTAGCAACTACTCGGCCAAGATAGCTACTAACAACGGAGAGCATGCAAGATCATAAACAACATAGAGATAACAAAAGATAATATTCAGTACAGCAACTCAATCATAAACACCAATATTCATCGGATCCCAACAAACCAAACATGTAGAATTACATAACGGTGATCTCAATCATGTAGGGCAGCTCATGAGATCTAAACATGAAGCACATGGTGGAGGAGACAACCATCTAGCTACTACTATGGACCCATAGTCCAAGGTAGACTACTCACTCATTGCTCCGGAGGCAAGCATGGCGATGAAGAAGACCTCCGGTGGCGATTCCCCTCTCCGGCAGGGTGCCGGGAAGAGCTTCTGGACCCTCCCGATCTTCGGGTCGACGGCGGTGGCGGATCGCGATGTGTTCTGGAAAATTGATCGGGTCCTTAGGTTTTTCCTGTCGGGGGGTCTTTATAGGCGAAGGGGCGATGTCAGGAGTGGCCCCAGGCCTCCTCACACCATGGCGGCATGGCCAGGGCCTGGGCCGCGCCAGCCAGGCGTGAGACTGGCCTGTGGCCCCTCTCCTACTCCTCTTCGGATCCCTGGAAGCTCCCGGATAAAATAAGACTTCAGGAACTTGTTTCGTCCAATTCCGAGAATATTTCCTGTGTATCACTTCTGAAACACAAAAACAGCAGAAAACAGGGAACTGGCACTGTGGTAACTCGTTAATAGGTTAGTTCCAGAAAATGCATAAAAGTGCCACGAAGTGTAACGAAACAGTAGGCAAATGGTGTAAAAACAAGCATGGAGCATCAAAAATTATAGATAACGCAACTCGAGAATCTCATGTCACAGTCTCTTTTGACTGATGAAATATCAAAGAATTTCAAATTAATGTCTCCAAATAACTCCCGATGGTAGTAGTTGTTGACTATGTAGTCAAAATTTTATGGTCGTCGAAATGTTGAGTGGCTTGTAGCCTTCTTCATCTTTACTTGATTGTCTTATTTTCTATCGGGTGCGCGCTCAGCGCTCCCGATGGTAGTAGCCCCCGAGGCTATGGTTGGATACTTGTAGTCAATCATAGGCTCAAATTGATTGTCTTCTTCTTCTTTCTGCTTTTTCCTGTTTGGAAGCCCCCAAGCCCAAGGCGAGGTTTTTTTACCTTCTGATGATACATTTTTCCTTTGTTATTATCGTCTGCTATGTGCAGAATTTTCCTCCCTTGTAAATATGCTTATGGGCCTTGCTATCACGGAGGCCCGTTAATATGCGCTTATAAATAAAGCACCTTTGGTGAGAGTAAAAACCCTAAACCTGATTCGTCCTCCGCCGCATCGTCTTCTTTTCCATCTAGGGTTTTTCTTCCCACTCTTCCATATGAATGATGCAGATGGGTCCCGTCTAGACCTTGGCCCCCCGACGGTGCCGCGGGGTCGCGGCCGCCCCCGTGGCAGCAAAAACAAGACAGCTCTAACTGCTGTAGGATGATCGTCATCCGCTCCGGCGAAGCGTCGCCCCGGCCGCCCACCTGGTAGTAAGAATAAACCAAAGGTGACTAGCGCCGCCCCAGGTCCAAGCGCTCCTCCTCCTGGTGCTTCTCCTGCTTCCCCCAGAATTTTTTCTTTCTTTTGCATCGCCAACGCGCAGTGCCGCGAGATTCAGCGCTTGCCGCTGAATTTTACCAAGTTCATGGATGGGTGAGAACTGCGAGAAGCGGTTCTTCGTGAACAATCTGGTGGAGGAACTCCATACGAAGTGGAGGTTTGGTACGACGGCGCCGGCGAGCAATACTTCAAGGGCGGCTGGTCGCAGTTTGTAGAAGACCATGACCTCCACCAAGGCTTCTTCATGACCTTCGACTTCCATATCAGCACGTCAAAGTTTGACGTGAAAATCTACGACGGCACCCAGTGCCAGAGGGAGTATGAAGCTGAAGTTCACTTCCATTAGAATCTTCTTTATGTAATCTCTTTTCTTAGTTGCCTTGCTATCGTGCTATCTGTAATAAATACTCTTACTTGGCTTTGATGTTTTGTAATAGACCATGGGAATAAATCGTTGTTCCGAGGCATGCTTTATATTTATCGGGTTCATGTGAACCAATTATATTGCTTGGAAGAATATCGGGTTGTCTGCACAACTTAGTAGTGTAAAAGATCTTCACATCGCGATAAAACTTCTTTCGTACGACCCGAGGGTTGAAGCCCCCGAGCGGAAAAGTAAGATTTTTATACAATTTGTCGAGTTCAACCCAAGGAACCCGGCCTATGGCCTCATGTTCTGGGTTCAGAGGGTGAACTCGAGTTTACTGACACCACTTAGACTTCCTTTATGCGTAAAAACGTCATAGCTGCTCCGCATTCCATGGGTTACTCTCGTCTTTTCCTGTCTTCTTGTCTTGTAGTCGATAAGCTCCTCCTGGTATCACTTCTGTGACGATGTAAGGTCCCACCCAAGGGGACTCTAATTTGTCGTGGCTGTCCTGCCTGAGTCGTAAGACTAGATCTCCCACCACAAAGGATCATGGTCGAACTCGACTACTATGGTAGTTCCGCAAGTTCTGTTGATACTGCGTGGCTCTTTCAAATGCTTTATCTCTTGCTTCATCGAGTGCATCGACGTTGTCCTGCAACGCTTCTGTTGATATTGCTTCATCGTATGCCGTCACTCTCGGAGATTCGTGTGTAACTTCAACTGGAAGCACGGCTTCTGCGCCATGGACCAGAAAGAAAGGAGTTTCTTGAGTAGCTGCGTTAGGCGTGGTTCTTAAACTCCAGAGAACGGAGGGTAATTCATCTACCCAAGCGCTCTTGGCTTTCTCAAGAGGTGCTAAGAGCCTCTTTTTTATCCCACTGCATATTAGGCCATTGGCTTTTTCGACTTGCCCATTTGTCTTCGGGTGTGCTACAGAGGCGAATTTGAGCTTGATTCCTAATCATTCGCAGTAACTCTTGGATTCCTTTGAAGTGAAGTTTGTCCCGTTATCTGTGATGATGCTATATGGTACACCGAAGCGGAATACTATTGACTTGATGAAATTGATTGCTGCTGTCGAATCTTGAGTTGTTACCGGGGCTGCCTCCACCCATTTGGTAAATTTGTCGACTGCTACTAGCATGTAAACGTGCCCTCCTGGCCAGGATTTGTGCAGCTTGCCTACCATATCGAGGCCCCATTGTGCAAAGGGCCAGGATAATGGTATTGGTTGTAACTCTGTCGCTGGCGCGTGTGGTCGAGATGCAAATCTTTGACATGCTTCACACTTCCAAACTATATCTTTCGCGTCTTCAATGGCTGTTAGCCAATAGAATCCTGCTCGGAATGCTTTTGCCGCTATGGCCCTGCTGCTAGCGTGATGGCCACACACTCCGGCGTGTATATCTTTTAATATTACTTGTCCTTCTTGAGGTGTTACGCAACGCTGCAAAATGCCAGTTATGCTCTTCTTGTATAATTTCCCCTGCAACACAACAAATGCCTTCGATCGTCGAGTTATTCTCTTGGCTTCCACTGCATCTTCTGGTAACTGTTTATTTGTTATGTACGCGAGATACGGCTGCATCCAGGTTTCTTCTATCATCATGACCTCTTCGGGTTCTGGCGCAGCCCCCGAGCCTGCTGTAGTAGTCGAACTTTTGACGCCTTTTATCAACCTTTCCACTATTTCTTCCCAAAAGACTCCAGATGGCACGGGCAAACACTGTGACCCGATATTTGCTAAATTGTCGGCTTCCTCATTGCTGCTTCTGCTGATGTGCGAGACTTCGCATCCATCAAATGTTCCTTCTAGATAATGATATAGGTTCTTGTAGGCCATCATATTATCATTGATTGTGTCACACCTGTTCATAACTTGTTGGACGACAAGGTTTGAATCCCCGAATATTTTTAGACGAGTTGCCCCACACGCTTTGGCCATCTTCATTCCATGCAATAAAGCCTCGTACTCTGCTTCATTATTGGAGGCCTGCGGGAAACTCATCCTTAGAACGTACTTCAATTTGTCACCATGCGGGGATATCAGTACTACTCCTGCGCCTGCGCCTTGGACTCTCTTAGAACCGTCGAAGTACATTGTCCAAACACTCGATAAATCTGGGGGTCCCGTGCTCTGCAGCTCCAGCCACTCTGTTGTGAAATCTGGCAAGATTTGCGACTTGATCGCTTTCCTTTTTTCGTACGTGATGTCCATGGGAGATAATTCGATTCCCCACAAAGAGACACGTCCTGTTGCCGAAGGATTGTTCAATATATTCGATAGTGGCGCTTTATTAACCACTATGATTGGGTGCACTGCAAAGTACTGTCGCAATTTCCGTGATGTTGTGAAGACACTATATGCTAGCTTTTGATAATGCGGGTACCTCTGTTTTGTCGGAGATAATACTTCACTGATGAAATATACCGGCCTCTGGACACCATGGGCTTTTCCTTCTTCACTTCTTTCGACTACTAATACTGTACTCACCACCTGATGGGTCGCAGCGATGTAAAGTAGTAGTGGCTCTTTTTCTTTTGGTGCGACCAGCACGGGTGGCATGGAGAGCACTTTTTTTAGGTGCGCAAAAGCTGCGTCTTCTTCTTTTGTCCATTCGAATTTATCATCTGACTTCTTCATAAGTGCATAGAAAGGAAGTGCCTTTTCTCCCAATCGAGCTATGAAGCGACTGAGAGCCGCGACGCGTCCTGCGAGTTTCTGTACATCGTGTAGTTTCGTGGGTTTCCCCATTGTCAAAATTGCTTGGATCTTCTCTGGATTCACCTCTATTCCTCGTGCTGACACCAGGAACCCTAGGAGTTGTCCTGCCGATACGCCGAAGGAACACTTTGTCGGGTTAAGCTTAAGTTTGTACCTGCTCAGGTTGTCGAATGTTTCTGCCAAGTTGCTAATTAGGGATTCCTCCTCTCTTGTGGTGATGACTACATCGTCAATGTAGACTTGGATGTTGCATCCTATTTGGCTCCCGAGGCAATTTTGCATCATCCGTTGATAAGTTGCTCCTGCATTTTTTAGGCCGAATGGCATTACTTGATAGCAAAATACCCCATATGGTGTGATGAAGGCTGTCTTTTCTTCGTCTTCTTTTTTTAACTTGATCTGGTTGTAACCAGAATATGCGTCCAAAAAGGAAAGCCTTGTGCATCCCGCCGTCGAGTCAATTATCTGGTCGATGCGGGGTAGAGGGAAGGGATCCTTTGGACAATGCTTATTGAGAGATGTGTAATCGACACACACTCTTTGTACGTCTGTGTTCTTCTTGGGTACAATGACTGGATTGGATACCCAACTCGAGGTTTTTATTTCTCTGATAAATCCGGCGTTTTCTAGTCTGTGCAATTCTGATGCTATCGCCTTCCTTTTGGGTTCATCAAATCGTCGCAATGGTTGCTTGACTGGCTTTGCCTTAGGATCTACATTTAACGCGTGCTCGACGAGTTCCCTGGGAACCCCTGGCATGTCTGAAGGACACCAGGCAAAGATTTCCCAGCGCTCACGGAGGAACTCGACGAGCGCGCTTTCCTATGCGGAATCTAAGTTCACCGCAATTGATGTTGTCTTGTTTGGGTCTGTAGGGTGGACCTAGATCTTCTTCGAGTCCTGAGTTGTGTCAAAAGCCTGATCTGGCAGGGATCGTCCAACGTCGGGTAGCACATTATGATCGGTTTCCCCTTTCAGCCTCTCACATTCTGCTGTCATGCCGAAGGTTTGCGCCATTCTACTGAATTCTCTGTCGCAAGTGTTGGCTACTTCGAAGCTCCCTTGCACTGTAATTGTTCCTTTGGGTCCTGGAATTTTCAACGTTAGATATGCATAGTGAGGTACTGCCATGAATTTTACAAATGCTAGGCGCCCTAGAATTGCGTGATACTGTGATGGCCAGTCCATGACTTCGAATTCCAACTTCTCCCTGCGATAATTGCTGCTACTGCCGAAGCAGACGTCGAGTTCTATTTTCCCCAGGGGTAATTTGCAGCTCCTGGTACTATTCCATAGAAAGAAAAATCTGTTGGCTTCAGGCTTGTCAGTGATATACACATTGCCTTCAGGGTTCTAGCATATATTAGGTTTATGCCACTTCCTGCATCCATAAACACTCTCCCGGTGTCGTATCCTCCTATTTGCGCCTTTAACACCATTGGCGAGTGGCCCGGCCTAGGAACTTTCCTTGGGTGGTCTGCTCTGCTGAACTTAACTGGTTGGTCTGACCACCACAGGTATTCAGTGGTGGCTGGTGGCGATGTTATTGCTAGGTTTACTTGCCTGGATATGCTCTTTCGCTCTTTCTTTGACTTAGGCACTGGTTGAATCATTGCTGATATGTAAACTTTCGACTCTAGGTGCCTCGCTAGCCTTTGTACCTAATATCCTTGACTTGTGTTTTCTCCTTGCCATCCTCCTTGGCTTGAGCCCATGGCGCTTTGTAGCCTTAGGAACGTTCTACAATCCTTCATCTGGTGATTTGAGACTCTTTTTCCATCAAGATATGCGTAGTGGATTCGACAAGGTCCGTATAACATATCCTCGGCCGATGGGCTGGAGTACCTTGGCTTTTCTACTCCTCTTGCCTGAAACCTCCTGTTTTCATATCCTTTCTCTTCTTCTGCTTCGTAACCCGCGGCTACCTGATTTCGCCTTCCTTGGTTATCCTTTCTGCGGTGTCATCTCCTCTGTCTACTTGTTCTATCGACTTCTGGTGAACGTCCTCTTTTGTTATTATATGCGTCCTCTCCATCAGCGAATTTGTTGGCTTCTTCCATTAGCTCGGCTACTGTCGTTGGTCTTGTTTTTCCTATTTCTTCCACGAGATCCGAGCGACGAAGTTCGGCCGAAAAAGCGTCTATTGCTCGTTCGTCGGAGACATCCTCTGCTGAGTTTTTGATTACACTCCATCATTGTATATAAGAACGTAGAGTTTCGCCTTTCCTTTGCACACACGCTTTGAATTCCTCCAGTGATGCTGGGCGCTTGTATGTTGAACAGAAATTTCATGCGAATTGGCTTTCGAGTTCTCCCCAACTTCCAATGGACTCGTTGGGTAGGGTATTCAACCAGGACCATGCTGCGCCGGTGAGGTGTAGCTGCAAGCTTTGCATTGCAGTCGCTTTTGTTCCTCCTAATAACTGTACTACTTGCAGATAATCCGATAACCATAGGATAGGCTCTTGCGACCCATCATATTTTTGCTGGTCATGTGGTAGCTTGAATCCTTTGGGTACCCGCGTTTTGCGAACCCTGCGGGTAAAGCACAACGCGCCCATCTCTTTTTCATCGTCTTCATAATTTTCCTCCCTCTAGGCGTGGCGTGATTTATTTACTCGAGCCTGTGCTATTATATTTCTTGCGTCCTCTCTCCTTTTTTGTCGCATTTCCTCTTCTGATGACTCGCTAGACTCGTTTCGTGTGATATTGTGTTTGAACTTCTCCTTTCGCCTTCCTTTGTAGTTCGTTGACTTTGTCTCTGGACTTTTTTCCCTGATCTTGTCTTCTACTATCCCGAGGCTTCGTATTGCGGCTTGGTGCATGTCTTCCCGCGGATCTCCGGGTTCAGGCCGTGCTAGCTGGTTGATGTGGGAGCAGACTGTCCTTGTGCGTGGTGAATAACCAGCCCGTTGGGAACCCCAAGAGGAAGGTATGATGAGTATAGCAGCTAGTCTTCCCTCAGTTAAGAAACCAAGGTTTAATATCGATCAGGAGAGGAGAGACAAATGACTGAAGGTGATGCGGAACCTGCACACACACAACCAAGTACTTTGTTCCCAACTTGCGATGAGGTTGTCAATCTCACCGGTTTGCTTGAAACAAAGATTATGAGCGTATCGAGTGGAAAACAATATAGTATGCGAGTAAAGTAAACAGTACGAGTAAAGTAAACAGGTGATAGCAATATGATGTAAATAGGACCGGGATCCACAGTTCACTAGTGGTGTCTCTCCATAAGATAAATAACACATGCTGGGTAAACAAATTACAGTTGGGCAATTGATAGAATAAAGATAAACGTGATATGTCAAGAAGATCACTATGAGATTTACTCTGGGCATTACAACAAAATACATAGACCGCCATCCAACTGCATCTATGACTAATAATCCACTCCCGGGGATATCAATCCGAACACCCCAAAAGTATTAAGTTGCGAATAACAGATAATTGCATTAAGCAAAGTGTGTAATGTAAACAAAGCATATGCCCTTGAGCATATGAATGTTGTTTTCTCCCTAGTAGCAACAGCACATCTACCACCTTAGAGGTTTCTGTCACTCCCCCAGGTGAAATAGAGGCATGAACCCACTATCGAGCATAAATACCCCCTCTTGGAGTCACTAGCAACTACTCGGCCAAGATAGCTACTAACAACGGAGAGCATGCAAGATCATAAACAACATAGAGATAACATAAGATAATATTCAGTACAACAACTCAATCATAAACACCAATATTCATCGGATCCCAACAAACCAAACATGTAGAATTACATAACGGTGATCTCAATCATGTAGGGCAGCTCATGAGATCTAAACATGAAGCACATGGTGGAGAAGACAACCATCTAGCTACTGCTATGGACCCATAGTCCAAGGTAGACTACTCACTCATCGCTCCGGAGGCAAGCATGGCGATGAAGAAGACCTCCGGTGGCGATTCCCCTCTCCGGCAGGGTGCCGGGAAGAGCTTCTGGACCCTCCCGATCTTTGGGTCGACGGCGGCGGCGGATCGCGATGTGTTCTGGAAAACTGATCGGGTACCTAGGTTTTTTCCGTCGGGGGGTCTTTATAGGCGAAGGGGCGATGTCAGAGGAGGAGCCAGGCGCCCTCACGCGGGGCCCGCGCGGCCAGGGGCCTGGCCGCGCCACCCCTGCGTGTGGGGCCCTGGTGGCCCCCCCTCCTACTCTCCTTTGGATCTCTGGAAGCTTCCGGGTAAAATAAGACTTCAGGAACTTGTTTCGTCCAATTCCGAGAATATTTCCTGTGTATCACTTCTGAAACACAAAAACAACAGAAAACAGGGAACTGGCACTGTGGCAACTCGTTAATAGGTTAGTTCCGGAAAATGCATAAAAGTGCCACGAAGTGTAACGAAACAATAGGCAAATGGTGTAAAAACAAGCATGGAGCATCAAAAATTATAGATACGTTGGAGACGTATCAAGCATCCCCAAGCTTAACTCATGCTTGTCCTCGAGTAGGTAAGTGATAACAAAGAAATAATTTTTGAGGTGACATGCACCTACACAATCTTGATCATATATGTAAGCATTTGTGAGCTGGGATCATAAGAACTTAAAACATGGGCATGAAGATATAATCATGACAATAAGAAACTTAGCAACCATGTTGTAAACATGTAAATGAACACAAACAAAAGATCATGAAAATGAAACAATGAAAGTCAAACGTGTGTTCAAATCATAAGGAAAAACATACAAATGGTTTTCAGCTTGTCCTTCAAAGAGAGCAAAACATAAATGCATAGGACACCTTCAAGTTTAAGAGGGCGACTAGATACAAATAATTTAAGAACAACTAAAACCAACAATATGAATCAATCAATGAACTTTGGGACAATGCATATCACACTAAGAATGACAACTATGCTCTCTTAATGGTGCATAAAGAAAGAAGGTGGTGACTCAACATAAAAGTAAAAGAAAGGCCCTTCGCAGAGGGAAGCAGTGATTGCAAGTTTTATAACCTTCAAAAATTATGGTACTTACCGGCTTTGAGCTCTCATTGCCCCCATCATAAGCATCTTGAATGGTTAAAGTTAATGCGAGAACAATTATGATGCATATGCTTGACAAATCATAAGTTGAAAACCTCGTGCCCCGTGAATACGAGTACCCAAACCTCATGCTACTTTACTTAGAGTCCCAAGCAAGGCTCTTGTCATTGTAAGTATATGCATATCATTGAGAACCGCCAATGGGGTACCTCCGTGCCCGATGACATGGAACAAGCCCACACCAAAATGACAGGACAAGCAGACAATGAACACCTCGACATCTCTTTTATTTGCCTTTTGTTTAGCTTTTTATTGTGAGATGCGTCGTCGTATGTTCACCATGGGTATGCTGCAAATTTCCACCATGAATTATGCATGGCTTAGATTGGCGGCCCGGCGTTTCCCTAACACATATACAAACTCCATGATCCCCACAAGATTCCCAATTCATTTCACACCGCGGGCATCCATAAACAAAAGATCACGATATCAACTCAAATAAGAAGTGCAATGTTGAAAGCTTGCCCCATGACAGCATGGATGGGCTAGAATCCAACTTACAACTTGCAAGCATAACAACTCAACATAAGAGACCACAATGTCAAATTTTTAAGAACAGGAAAAAGTAAAGTGTGCCTTCCGGTTCGCGAGAGCTTTACTGACCGAATTTCGCATAACACTGGTAAGAGTTTAATTTGAAGAGAAAATAAAAGCAAGTCAAATTTACTTGGAATAGCAAATTGCTAGTAGGTATGTATGGTGGACACTTTGGAAAACTTTGGCTTTTAGGAGTTGGATGCACGAGTAGAGCTCATACTCAGTACAAGGCGAGGGCTAGCAAAAGACTGGGAGCGACCAACTAAGAGAGCAGTAATGGCCATAATCATGCAAAGCGACAAAGCGACATTAAAAGAAGCATAAGATGGCATCAAAAGTCAAAAACTAAATGATCATAGAGGCTATTGGCGACTTTGTAAGAGTCTAACATGTGTGAGCATGCGCCAAGTCAACCCAAATAAAGCATCAAGGAGAAAACCAAAATAATGCTTCCATACAATAAAAACAACGCATGATTTTTTTCAAAGGCTCATTAAGCAATCTCAGTTATTTGAGACAAGTCATGCTACAGCAAAACCACTAAGCATACCATCAAAAAGACATCAAGCATGACATGAAAAAGCCTAAGCCGCAGTCTACACAAGCTCCTTCTTGTACCACTATTTTGCACAAAGCTTTTTCTCTTTTCCAACACCATTTGAAATTTTTATAAACACCTCTTTTGATGAAAACCAATAAAGATCAGAGGCAAAAATACACCTTGATGAAAAGATATGACAAGGTCTGAACGCAACTCAAGGCGAAAACGAAAACCAAAAGTAGTAGCAGAAAAAGAAGAACGCTCGATTTTTAATAAGAGTGAAAACTAGAGCGTTCTTTGCAAATGAAAAGCAAGGCAACTTCTCCAAAGGAAATTTGCTGGGGTCCAACCATTTATTGCAGCAAACAAACAAACTAAACCAACTAAGAAAACTAAAATAACTGACGCTCCAAGAAAAACACATAGTGCATGAAGCAATAAAAATATAGTGTTTTGAAAGGTGACCTGATTTTTGCCGATGAAGAAGGGGTGCCTCGGGGGCATCCCCAAGCTTTGACGCTTGTACTTCTTGGATATTTCTTGGGGTGATGCATGGGCATCCCCAAGCTTGAGCTTTTGTCCATTCTTCAACTCATCTCATCATTCTCCAATCCCTACACTTGAAAACTTCCTTCATACAAAACTAAACACAATTCTATTAGCAACATTAGTGTAAGCATAACATATAATCAACGTATTTTTGCTTCAGGTTTCAACTCAAAACCACCACATATATAGCAAATACTACTGTAGCAACCTCCCCAAAAGTTCCGTGATCAAAAGAACTCAAAAGAAAGCGATGAAGTGGCAAACACAAATATTGGCAGAAATCTGTCAAAACTGAACAGCTGACAAAGGTCGAATTTTTGAGGGATTTTGTGTTGCTCAAATCAAAAAGTGTTCAACTAACAAAAGTTTGGATATAACCTGGGGCATATTCACAAGAAATCGCAGGTCCAAAAGATAAACAGAGAATTTTCACGAATTTTTACGGTGCAGCACCGAAAACAGTTTCAGGACAGCAACATCCCCAAATCTTTACCTCACTCAAATTAGAGGCTTCTCTTGGCACAAAAACGAAATAAACAAGATAAGGAGCGGTCATTACAGTAGTAATGACTTCCAAGATTCAAATAAAAGAAAAAGTACTGAAAATAAAACATTGGGTTATCTCCCAAGAGTGCTTTTCTTTAACGCCTTTGAGCTAGGCGCAGAAAATTGCGAATCAAGTAACATCAGAAGAAGCATTGAGATCAACAGTAGAGGTCTTGTCAATAAGGCATTGTATTTCATCCACATAAGTTTTTGAAGACCCTTTGTGATCATGCTTTGGTACACTATTTTCATCAAAAAGATTTTCAGGACAGATCCAGGCAAAATTATTTTCAAAGGCTTCACACAATCCCAAAAGCTTGCAAGGTATAGGTATTTCGGCCCCGTCATAATTTGTACTAATAACCATTATAGGTGAACCGAGTTTATTAAAACGTTTAAGAACTTTCCTAGCTTCAATAACGACATCCTTAAATTCTAGGCGCAAAGTTTCCAAGATAAAAGCTTTCTTTTAGGGATCCTCAATTTCATGAAGCTTAAGGAACATATATTGCATAAAAGGATTAAGACTAGCAAACCTAGTTTCCAACATGTCAATTAAATAAACAGAAGCAACTTCAATACTAGGAGCAAGCTCAACCCAAGACTTTTCCTCAACTTCCTCATGCATACTAATGTGACTAAAGAACTCCTCAATGTTACTTTTGCCAATAATCGAACCACTACCTACTGAGAGGTCCTCCAGAACGTACTTAGGGATCAACATGATAAACTAAAGTAAAGAAATAACAACTACCAAGGATTCTAAATTTTTTGGGTTTTTGATAAAAAGCAATGCAGGTAAAATAAATAAAGTAAAGCAAAACAATAAAACAAAGTAAAGGATGTGCGTGCGAAAAACTCCCCTCGCAGAAGCCTTCTACTTCCTCCCCGGCAACGGCGCCAGAAAATTAGCTGCTAGCTGGTTGATGTGGGAGCAGACTGTCCTTGTGCGTGGTGAATAACTAGCCTGTTGGGAACCCCAAGAGGAAGGTATGATGAGTATAGCAGCTAGTCTTCCCTCAGTTAAGAAACTAAGGTTTAATATCGATCAGGAGAGGAGAGACAAACGACTGAAGGTGATGCGGAACCTGCACACACACAACCAAGTACTTTGTTCCCAACTTGCGATGAGGTTGTCAATCTCACCGGTTTGCTTGAAACAAAGATTATGAGCGTATCGAGTGGAAAACAATATAGTATGCGAGTAAAGTAAACAGTACGAGTAAAGTAAACAGGTGATAGCAATATGATGTAAATAGGACCGGGATCCACAGTTCACTAGTGGTGTCTCTCCATAAGATAAATAACACATGCTGGGTAAACAAATTACAGTTGGGCAATTGATAGAATAAAGATAAACGTGATATGTCAAGAAGATCACTATGAGATTTACTCTGGGCATTACAACAAAATACATAGACCGCCATCCAACTGCATCTATGACTAATAATCCACTCCCGGGGATATCAATCCGAACACCCCAAAAGTATTAAGTTGCGAATAACAGATAATTGCATTAAGCAAAGTGTGTAATGTAAACAAAGCATATGCCCTTGAGCATATGAATGTTGTTTTCTCCCTAGTAGCAATAGCACATCTACCACCTTAGAGGTTTCTGTCACTCCCCCAGGTGAAATAGAGGCATGAACCCACTATCGAGCATAAATACCCCCTCTTGGAGTCACTAGCAACTACTCGGCCAAGATAGCTACTAACAACGGAGAGCATGCAAGATCATAAACAACATAGAGATAACATAAGATAATATTCAGTACAGCAACTCAATCATAAACACCAATATTCATCGGATCCCAACAAACCAAACATGTAGAATTACATAACGGTGATCTCAATCATGTAGGGCAGCTCATGAGATCTAAACATGAAGCACATGGTGGAGAAGACAACCATCTAGCTACTGATATGGACCCATAGTCCAAGGTAGACTACTCACTCATCGCTCCGGAGGCAAGCATGGCGATGAAGAAGACCTCCGGTGGCGATTCCCCTCTCCGGCAGGGTGCCGGGAAGAGCTTCTGGACCCTCCCGATCTTTGGGTCGACGGCGGCGGCGGATCGCGATGTGTTCTGGAAAACTGCTCGGGTACCTAGGTTTTTTCCGTCGGGGGGTCTTTATAGGCGAAGGGGCGATGTCAGAGGAGGAGCCAGGCGCCCTCACGCGGGGCCCGAGCGGCCAGGGGCCTGGCCGCGCCACCCCTGCGTGTGGGGCCCTGGTGGCCCCCCTCCTACTCTCCTTCGGATCTCTGGAAGCTTCCGGGTAAAATAAGACTTCAGGAACTTGTTTCATCCAATTCCGAGAATATTTCCTGTGTATCACTTCTGAAACACAAAAACAGCAGAAAACAGGGAACTGGCACTGTGGCAACTCGTTAATAGGTTAGTTCCGGAAAATGCATAAAAGTGCCACGAAGTGTAACGAAACAATAGGCAAATGGTGTAAAAACAAGCATGGAGCATCAAAAATTATAGATACATTGGAGACGTATCAGGCCGCGTGGTTAGTAAATAGGGATTTCTATTTTCGTGCCCTCGGGTCCTTAGTTGTACTCAGTTTTCCCCAGCTCCTTAGTTTTTCCTCAGTTTTGTCCAAGCCCTTGTCTGAAACCGTCACCAGTGCTGGAACGGTCGGTTGCCCGACGGTTGAACACCTTTGACCGTTAACTGCTGACTAGTGGGGCCACGTAGAGCCCGCAAAGACACGTCAGAGCATCCATCTTTGTTTGACCGTAAGCATCGCCGTATCCCTGACCAAAACGCGGACGAGTGGGGCTTCGGTATATCGAATGACAAGTGGGGCCATGACGCTATACAAGGGGCAATACAGGGGTATGATTAGATTTTTAAACGGAGCTCTACAGCGATGGCACGGAGGAGGTGGCCTGTGGGGTGCCGAGATGAGATCCACGTCCACAAAGAACTGCATGAGGCAAGACCAGAGGCATTAGATAGATATGAACTAGACTCGTTTAACCATGCAAAGAAGAGAAGAAATGGTCAAGGACATCGACGACGACCTCAACACTTTGACTGACGGTGTCGGACACGAACGCGAGCAATGTAGAGAAAACTAGTGTCTCTCCTTTCTGGCGTGTATAGATAGGTGCTAGGGGAGTGTGGTGGCGAAGGGAAACACCTCGCGGTGGTCTGTGGCGTCTAGCATAGCGGGGCGGTGTGGCCATGCCCACAGCGGCGTGCATGTTCGGCATTGGCATCAGCATGTACGTTCGTCATTGGCCTCGGCGGTATCTCTGGTGTGTCACTGATCGAATGAGGGGATGGGATTGAGGGTGCATCCCGACGGTGACCTAGCAGTGGCGGCGAGCATGCATACCCGTTCTGACCATGCCGATATCGGCATCGGCATCGTTTGGAGGCTGTTGTGCTCGAATCATAGTGGAAATTGTGATTCCCTATTATTTTTACATGCATAATATATAGAAAATAGCTAGATCTATAAATCGATGCATATGAAGCTACATATATATTCTTGGTCATAATCCCCTTAGATGCATGGCTTCACGTCGTTGTCGCTTTCATCGTCAGTATCTTCGTCGTCCGTGTAGTAGTACTTCCTGCACGTTGTTCCGTCGAACACCTTCACTGTGAGCACATAATCGCCTTCATATTTGAAGTGTAGGAAGCAGCCAAAATCCACACCGTGCGCGATGGCGAAATTCTCCCAGCCCTTGTCGAGGTACATCCGGCCTTGTCCGTCAAATAGGACCTCCACGGTCCAGAGACGAGGACCGCAGTCAGCTGCTCGCAGATACACCTTTGCGGGCTCCTGGCCATCAAGATAGTCCGCAAACTTTTGTGGAAGTGCCTGCAAAGAGATCGAGCGCCGATCGTTTGAAATTAAAGGTTTTTTAGAACATGCAGATAATTAATCACATGCATCATATATGTGGGAACGCGTACGTACCTTCTTGGCCAAAGGGTCTTCATAGATGGTGATGAAGAACTCCTCTATGATCAATGGCAGTGTTGACGGTGGTGGTTGCAATGATGATGATCCACCACCCCGGCCGCCCCTTCCCCTTCCCCTTCCCCTTCCCCTTCCCCTTCCCCTTCCGGTCGGCGTCCGAGACGTGGAAGCCATGGCAATGGATCAAGTGTATGTGAACGAAGAAGAGAGAGGCAGAAACGAAGAAGAGAGAGGCAGAATCTATTGACATGAGGGATGGCCGTTGTGGGGGTTTATAAGGGAGAGATGACCGTTGTGGGGTTTACACCATAAATTAAGGTAGAGATGACCGTTGTGGGGTTTACACAATAAATTAAGGAGGAGATGAAAAGTAAAGCCTACAAGAAATGGAAATTCATGATAGTTCATCATTTTACCGTGAAAAGTAAAGCCTACAAGAAATGGAAATTCGTGATAGTTTATCATTTCAACGTGAAAAGTAATGCCTACAAGAAATGGAAATTCGTGATAGTTTATCATTTTACCGTGAAAAGTAATGCCTAAAAGAAATGGAAATTCATGATAGTTCATCATTTTACCGTGAAAAGTAAAGCCTATAAGAAATGGAAATTCGTGATAGTTTATCATTTTACCGTGAAAAGTAATGCCTAAAAGAAATGGAAATTCGTGATAGTTCATCATTTTACCGTGAAAAGTAAAGCCTACAAGAAATGGAAATTTGTGATAGTTTATCATTTTACCATGAAAAGTAATGCCTACAAGAAATTTGTGATTACCCAACTTGTTGAATCCGGTGGCAAACTCATCATTTAGCATACATAGAGGGGTAGTAGTTTGCCACCGACAGATAGAGAGAGGGTGGCACGATCCTGCCCGTTAGATCATAGGATCGACGGTAGGTGGGCACGATCCGTGTGATAACAGCTCGACCAATCAGGCCAAGTTTGGGCTTCTGTGAGAAGGGAGAGGGTAAAACTGAGTAGTATCAAGGATACAAGGACACGTAAATAGTAAACAGGCTAAGGAATTCAAATAAGAGATTTAGAAAAAGAAAAACACATGTTTTGTACAATGAAACCAGGTTGGCCTACCTCAAAGTATTAGCAATTCAAATATACATGAGTGTAAAAATTATGGCCTCATTCAGACAAACTATGTTTTGGGTATAGATGTTTTGAGAAGGGTTTTGAGTGGAAAGCCATGAACCTTCATAGCTATTAGTGATTTGAGAAGTGGCCATTTGTGTTAAAACTTGATTTATATATGATTGTCTACGTGGCAGGTCGCGTAACAAGACTCCATGAGTAGGAGGCACTATGATTTTATTTTTTTGAATTTTTTTGCGCATGAAATGACTCAATTAGATAGCTTAATCCCATTTGTTGACTCTCTGTTGACCAGCCACTTGAGGGTAAAACTGAGTATATTGCACTAGCCAGTATTAGTACTCGAGGGAAAAACTGAGTACATATATTTTTCCAGTGTAAGACTCGAGGGTAGAACTGAGTACACGTAACGGTGCTGACGTGCAGTCCCACAGACGCGTGTCGCGATGAGCAGCGGTTAGCCGCGCGGTGCACGTGTTGAGACCAAACGTCAACTGCTGAGACAAACCGTCACTTTGGCAGTACAGAGCCCCTCTCTCCCTCCCTCTGCACACGCACGCAACCACGCCTCTCACGTCCCATCACCTTCTCCAAAAAAACCCAGCCGCCCTACGCGCGCTCCCCTGCCGGTGATGGAGAAGAAGAATGCGCCGGCGGCCGTCGCCCCCGAGCCCGTCGCCTCCGAGCCCATCGCATCCGAGCCCGTCGCCGCCGAGCCCGTCGCCTCCAAGGGCGGCGCATCCAGGCGCGGCACGTCCGTGAACTGGGCCTCTCTCAGGGCTGACGGACCACTTCACAAGATCGGCGCCTGCTTACTGACGAACGAGGAGTACGTGGACACCTACGCTGCTTTGAGACAAGTTTGTACAAATTGGCGCTCAGATCTACCTGAGCCCGATGTGTACCTGCACGAATGGATCATGGTAGAACACGCCCTTCCACGCGCCACTGAGTTCTCCTTCCTCAACCTCCGCACATCCCGCTACGTCACCATCGATCTAACGGAAGTTCATGCAAGGTTAAAATTCCTCCATATCTATAGAGTTAATCTGTTTTTATTTTCAATCGTAAACATCTTAGTGCTGAATGTTATCTTCATCAACTCCCTTTTAGATACTACTTCGTCGGCTTTTACTGTGGCGTCATCGTGCTTGGCCAGAGGAACCAGCCGCACAAGATACGGCTTCTGAACCCACTCACAAAGACATTAAACGCTACGTTTGAGGCGCAGATGCCATCTATGATTGTGGAGTCAGTCGCTATAATGAAGTCCCCGACTATGGTCTTCATTTGCATAGGTTACCCCAATGAAATTGCTTGGGTCGATGAGAGCTCTCCTACTAAGGATATAGATGTAGAAGATTGGGGAGAAGGAAGATTTTCGATCGAGGACGATTCTCTGCGTTGCATTACCCCGTTCAATGGTGAATTGTATGCAATAGCTGTGAACAATTTTGAGTTCGGAACATTAGTGTGCACCAACAATGTCCAGTTGGAGAAGCGCGCGAGCACTGTCAACATGGAGACACTATTTTCATTTCCAGAACTTGGAAATGACAAGTTCTACCTTGTGAAGTCTGATGGTGATCTGCTACTTGTGTTGTTGGGCGGCAGCAGTGGCAACAGGCATTTGGAGGAAGGTCAACCATTGGTGTACCGTGTGGACACTGAGAGCCGCTCTCTCCATGCCGTCAACATTGGCAGTCGTGCCTTCTTCGTCAATTATAAACGGTGTATCTCCGTCGACACCAGAGTGCACCCGACAGTTCGACCTGGCTGCATCTACTATGTGGATTTGGGTTATATCAGATAGTACTTTGATGATAGAAAGACCTGGGATGAGTGGCCACGACATGTGGATAGATTAGGATACGACGGTCTGAAAATAGAACAAAGGCCATACCGTTTGGAGGATGTATTGGCTGCACACTGCAGACGGAAGGAGTTCAGTCAATATTTCCTTCGTCTCATGGAATATAGCGACGACGAAATATATGATGAAGAATGAAGAACCTTCATGTTGGGCATACATTGCATCTTGCATTATTTTCAGCTTAGTTTGTCGTGAACATTGGCTGTTGTATGCAGTTTATGTATTATACTATACTAGCTTCTAGATTAGCTTCTAGATTTGTTACCATATTTGGCAAAAAACGAGGGCCAAAAGGCAACAATCATTGAAGAAAGACAGAAATAGAAGCTTCTCTAGATTTGATACTAATTTGGTAAAAAGAGAGAGAACTGTTACAGAGAGAGGGGAAACAAGCGCTCTGAAAAGGCGCTCTGAAAAGGCAATGCCAATTTGGCCCGAGAGAGACAGAACCGAGCTCTCACATACAATCAAACGCGGTCTCGTCCTGTCCCACGCGGTCCCTTTCTACCAGCCCCACGCGACGCGGCCCCACACGACGTGGCCCCACACGTCAGCACGGAAACGGTCAACTAAACGGGAATCCTCCCGTCCAAGCTCCTTCTGAGGGTTTCAGACAACGGCTTGGGGAAAACTGAGGAAAAACTAACGAGCTGGGGAAAACTGAGTACAACTAACGACCTGAGGGCACGAAAATAGAAATCCCTAGTAAATATGCCTGTGCTGCTATCAGCGCTGCTTCCGGTGTTTCTTGCATGAAGTCTTCTTCCTCTTCTTCTGGCTGTGGAGTAATACTCCTCGAATATCTTTCCTCTCTACTTTGCGCTGCTGCCCCTCTGTTGTGCTTTGGGTCTCCGTGCCTTTCCCTGCTGTACTCCGAATCCTCGCTATAATCATCCCAATACTCTCCTTTTGACACGCTGTTGTTATCTTGAAAGAACATGTCTCTTTCCTCTCTTAGTTTCTTCTTATGCTGGTGCAATGCGTACTGATATCCCATCAAAACTTCTCTTCTCGATCCTTCGGGTACTTCTGTGCCATGATTTACAGCTGACATAATGATTCGCCATTCTCCAGCTGAGACATGAACCTTCTCTTTCTCCCTTTTCTTGCACTCCTTTACCTTGTCGACTTGCTTGTCGACCCCTTCGTTGTTGTTGTCTTCCTCTGCTTCAGTGATAATGACGCATAACTGGTGTATTCTTTTGGAGACGCCGCTACTTCCGACGGCGAAGTCCCTTGTACTATTGTGCGTTTTGTGCGTTGTTTCTTCCAAGTCGAGTTTTCCCGAATATTGTCGCCTTCTGTGGTTTTTGCTTCTCCTAGGCTGACCGGCGAGTTTACCTCGCTGGAAGAGCCTTCCGATGATTCCAGCATTACCACTGTTTCGGGCTTACTTGCCAACGGATCTGGTTTCGTTGAATCCGAGAGGCGAGATGAACCCGATGGCCCGATGAAGATGCTTAGACTTCCGATTGTCAACTCCTTCTCTTGATTTTCTTCGACTTCTTCACTGTTGTTGGCTAAAAGCGAAAAAGCCATCGAATTCATGATTCCAACGCCCAGGTCCCCACGGTTGGCACCAATTGACGAGGGTTAACTTGACAAATGTCCTAGATGAAGGACTTAGGATCGGGGAGATAGGGCGTCGGATGAACTCGAAGGTAAGGTTAGTCAAAATAGGTGTATATCAAAAGTAAACTTGGGTGTTGAACCTGGCTTGCTTTCAATCTGGCCTTTCCCCTCCTGGCCCCTATATATAGGTGGCCAGGTCTCGAGGATCGGGTAGGGTCCGATACAGATTACAATATCGACATACGATAAGAACTCGTATCTCGACTATCATTACAATTAGGCCTAGCTTAACGGGCCTCAGGGGTACTCAACTAACAGGCTCTATTAGCTTTACCCTTGTCAGATGCAGACCACCTTTCTTCCTCATATCCAATAGTTCGTCCTACATCAACCGTCGTCCAATCCGGTTCTGACTTACAAGCCAAGAAAACATAGGAGAGATGGTCCTCTCTTAAGTAGTACTCTATCCCAACACTCTCGGTTAAAACTCACTTGATCCAGTCTGATCGTGATAGCCATATTGGTGCCTTTGCATTCCTCCTGGGCCTGGGAGTTCTTGGGCTGCTGGCTTTTAGTTCCTAGTTGGTGGTGGCATCGTCTTTGGCAGGTGGGGTAGGCTCGCTGACAAACCTTCCTCTTCATGGCCTTTGCCTCTCTCTCCTCTGCCGCAACCTTCCCCTCTTAGGCCACCATCTCTCATCCATTGTGTCATATCGTCCAACACGTTGAAGTTGGTTGATGGCACGAAAGTGGTTTCGGGATCCTTTTCCTCAGAGGCTCAGACGACGGCTGATAAGGGTATAGTTAATAGAGCTCGTTAGTTGAGTACCCCTAAGGCCCGTATAGCTAGGCCCAATTGTATTGATAAGTCGAATACGAGTTCTTACCGTATGTCGATATTGTAATCTGTATCGGACCCTACCCGATCCTCGAGACCTGACCATCTATATATAGGGGCCAGGAGGGGACGGTGTAGGCCAGATTGAAAGCAAGCCAGGTTGAACACCCAAGTTTACTTTCGATACACACCTATTTAGACTAACTTTACCTTCGAGTTCATCCGACGCCCTATCTCCCCGATCCTAAGTCCTTCATCTAGGACATTTGTCGAGTTAACCTTTGTCAATTGGCGCCGACCGTGGGGATCAGGGTGTTGGAATCATGAATTCGATGGCTTTTTCGCTTTTAGCCAACAACAGTTCAGAACTCGACGGAAGTCAAGAGATGGAACTAACAATTGGAAGTTTTAGCATCTTCGTCGGGCCATCAGGTTCATCCCGCCTTTCAGATCCGACGAAACAAGATCCATCGGCAAGTGAGCCCGAAACAGTAGCAATGATGGAATATTCTGAAGGCTCTTCCAGCGAGGTAAACTCGCCGGAAAAAGCACCAATCGCAGAAGGCGACAAAATTGGGGAAAATTTCGACTCGGAAGAAAGAGCGTGTCAAACGCACAACAGCGCAAGGGACTTCGCCGTTGGAAGCAGTGGCGTCTCCAAAGTGCATCAGCTGTGCGTCATTATCACTGAGGCAGAAGAAGAAAACAACAACGAAGGAAGTAAAAAGGTCGACATGCAAGTCGACAAAGTAAAAGAGCACAACAAAAGGGAGAAGGAGAAAGTCCACGTTTCAGCTGGCGAATGGAGAATGATCAAGTCAGCTATCAATCATGGTACAGAAGTACCTGAAGGATCGAGAAGAGAAGTTCTAATGGGGTATCAGTATGCATTATACCAGCATAGGAAGAAACTAAGGGAGGAAAGAGACATGATTTTTCAAGACAATAACAGTATATCAAGGGAGGAATACTGGGATGACTATAGTGAGGATTCCGAGTACAGCAGAGAAAGGCACGGCGACCCAAAACACAACAGGGGGGCAACAACACGCAGCAGAGAGGAAAGGTACTCGAGGAGCCCTCCTCCACAGCGAGAAGAGGAGAAAGATGACTTCATGCAAGCGCCAGAAGCAGCATTGATAGCAGCATAGGCATACTTACTAACTACAAGGCCAGAACCCGGGGATCCGCGAGAAGATATGCACCGGGCCGCGATACGAAGCCTCGAAATAGTGGAGAACAAGATCAGGGGAAAAGGACCAGAGACAAAGTCGACGAGCTACAAGGAAAAGCAAAAGGAGAAGCTCAGATACAACTTCGCAGATAACGAGTATAGCGAGTCATCAGAAGAGGAAAGGCGACAAAAGAGGAAGGAGGACGCAAGGAATATAATAGCGCAGGCTCGAGTAAATAAATCACGCCATGCCTGGAGGGAAGAAAATTATGAAGACGATGAAAAAGAGATGGGCGCATTATGCTTTACCCGTAGGGTTCGCAAAACGCGGGTACCCAAAGGATTCAAGTTACCGCACGACCAGCAAAAATATGACGGGTCGCAAGAACCTACCCTATGGTTATCAGATTACTTGCAGGCAGTACAGATACTAGGAGGGACAAAAGCAACTGCAATGCAAAGTCTGCAACTACACCTCACCGGCGCAGCACGGTCCTGGTTGAGTACCCTACCCAATGAATCCATTGGAAGTTGGGGAGAACTCGAAAGTCAATTTGCAAGAAATTTCCGTTCGACATACAAGCGTCCAGCATCACTGGAGGAGGTCAAAGCATGTGTGCAAAGGAAAGGCGAAACTCTACATTCTTATATACAACGATGGAGTGTAATCAAAAACACAGCAGAAGACGTCTCCGACGAAAGAGCAATAGATGCTTTTTCGGCCGGACTTCGTCGATCAGATCTCGTGGAAGAGATAGGAAGAACGAGGCCAACGACAGTAGTTGAACTAATGGAAGAAGCCAACAAATTCGCTGATGGAGAGGACGCATATAATAACAAAAGAGGATGGTCACTAGAAGTCGACAGAACGAGTAGGCAAAGGAGACGACACCGCAGCAGGGATAATCAAGAAAGGCGAAACCTGGTAGCCACGGGTTATGGAGCAAGGAAAGAAGAAGAAGAAGACGAAGGCAGGAGGTTTCAAACAAAGGGAACAGAAAAATCGAGATACTCCGGCCCCTCGGCCGAGGATATGCTATACGGGCCTTGTCGAATCCATTATGCCTATCTCGATGGAAAAAGGGTTTCAAATCATCAGATGAAGGATTGCAGAACTTTCCTGAGACTACAAAGTGCCATGGGTTCAAACCAAGGAGGATGGCAAGGAGAGAAGCACACAAGTCAAGGATATCAAATGCAAAGGCTAGCAAGGCACCTAGAGTCAAAAGTTTACATATCGGCTATGATTCAACCGGTGCCTAAGTCGAAGAAAGAGCGAAAGAGCATATCCAGGCAAGTAAACCTAGCAATATCGTCACCACCAGCTACTACAGAGTACTTACGGTGGTCAGATCAACCAGTCAAGTTCAGCAGAGCAGATCACCCACGAAAAGTTCCTAGGCCGGGCCACTCGCCCATGGTTCTAAAAGCGCAAATAGGAGGGTATGACATCAGAAGAATATTCATGGATGCAGGGAGTGGCATCAACCTAATATATGCTAGAACCTTGAAGGCAATGTGTATCTCGCTGTCGAGTTTGAAACCAACAGATTGCTCCTTCCATGGAATAGTACCAGGAGCCGCAAACCACCCTTTGGGAAGAGTAGAACTCGACGTCTGCTTTGGCAGCAGCAGCAACTACCGCAGAGAGAAGCTGGAATTTGAAGTTATGGACTGGCCATCACAGTACCATGCAATCCTGGGGCGCCCAGCATTTGCAAAATTTATGGCAGTACCTCACTATGCGTACCTTACGTTAAAAATCCCAGGACCCAAAGGAACAATCACAGTACAAGGGAGCTTTGAAGTAGCCAACACATGTGACAGAGAATTCAATAGGATGGCGCAAACCTTCGGCATGACAGCGGAATATGAGAGGCTAAAAGGAGAAACGGATCATAATGTGCTACCCGACATTGGACGATCCCTGCCAGATCAGGCTTTCGACACAACTCAGGACTCGAAGAAAATTCAGGTCCACCCCACGGACCCAAACAACACGACATCAATCGCGGTGAACCTGGATCCTGCATAGGAAAGCGCGCTCATCGAGTTCCTCCGTGAGCGCTGGGAAATCTTCGCCTGGTGTCCATCAGACATGCCAGGGGTTTCCAGGGAACTCGTCGAGCACGCATTAAATGTAGATCCCAAAGCAAAGCCAGTCAAGCAACCATTGCGATGATTTGATGAACCTAAAAGAAAGGCGATAGCATCAGAATTGCACAGGCTAGAAAACGCCGGATTTATCAGAGAAATCAAAACTTCGAGTTGGGTGTCAAATCCAGTGATCGTACCCAAGAAAAACACAGACGTACAAAGAGTGTGTGTCGACTACACATCTCTCAATAAGCATTGTCCAAAGGATCCCTTCCCTCTACCCCGCATCGATCAGATAATAGATTCAACAGCGGGATGCGCAAGGCTTTCCTTTTTGGACGCATATTCTGGTTACAATCAGATCAAATTGAAGAAAGAAGACGAAGAAAAGACAGCCTTCATTACACCGTACGGAGTGTTTTGCTACCAAGTAATGCCGGTCGGCCTAAAAAACGCAGGAGCAACCTATCAACGGATGATGCAAAACTGCCTCGGGAGCCAAATAGGACGCAACATTCAAGTCTACATTGATGATGTAGTCATCACCACAAGAGAGGAGAAATCTTTAATCAGCGACTTGGCAGAAACCTTCGACAACTTAAGCAGGTACAAGCTTAAGCTTAACCCGACAAAGTGCTCCTTCGGCGTATCGGCAGGACAACTTTTGGGGTTCCTGGTATCAGCACGAGGCATAGAGGCGAACCCAGAGAAGATTCAGGCAATATTAACAATGGGGAAACCCACGAAACTACACGACGTACAGAAACTTGCGGGACGTGTCGCAGCATTGAGTCGATTCGTTGCTCGATTGGGAGAAAAGGCGCTTCCTTTCTATGCACTTATGAAGAAGTCAGATAATAAATTTGAATGGACAGAAGAAGCAGACGCAGCTTTCGCGCAGCTGAAAAAAGTGCTTTCCACGCCGCCAGTGCTTGTCGCACCAAAAGAAAAAGAACCACTACTACTCTGCATCGCCGCAACCCATCAGGTGGTGAGTACAGTATTAGTAGTCGAAAGAAGTGAAGAAGGAAAAGCCCACGGCGTCCAGAGGCCGGTATATTTCATCAGTGAAGTACTATCTCCGACAAAACAGAGGTACCCGCATTATCAAAAGCTTGCATATAGTGTTTTTACAACAGCACAAAAATTGCGACAGTACTTTGCGGTGCACCCAATTATAGTGGTCAATGAAGCACCACTATCAAACATATTGAACAATCCTTCGGCAAAAGGACGTGTCTCTTTGTGGGGAATCGAATTATCTCCCATGGACATCACGTACGAGAAAAGGAAGGCGATTAAGTCGCAAGTCTTGCCAGATTTTACAGCAGAGTGGCTAGAACTGCAGAGTACGGGACCGCCAGACTTATCCAGTGTTTAGACAATATACTTCGATGGTTCTAAGAGAGTCCAAGGTGTAGGCGCAGGAGTGGTCTTGATATCGCCCCATGGTGACAAATTGAAGTATGTCTTAAGGATGAATTTTCCACAGGCTTCTAATAACGAAGCAGAATACGAGGCTTTGTTGCACGGAATGAAGATGGCTAAAGCATGTGGAGCAACTCGCCTAAAAATATTTGGAGATTCCAATCTTGTTGTCCAGCAAGTTATGAACAGATGTGATACAATCAATGACAACATGATGGCCTACAAGAACTTATATCATTATCTCGAAGGAACATTCGATGGATGCGAAGTCTCGCACATAAGCAGGAACAGTAATGAAGAAGCCGACAACTTAGCAAATATCGGGTCACAGTGTTTACCCGTGCCGTCCGGAGTATTTTGGGAGGAAATAGTGGAAAGGTCAATAAAAAGTGTAAAAAGTTCGACTACTGCAGCAGACTCGGGGGCTACGCCGAAACCCGAGGAAGTCATGATGATAGAAGAAACCTGGATGCAGCCATATCTCGCATATATGGTAAATAAACAGTTACCAGAAGATGCAGTGGAAGCCAAAAAGATAACTCGATGATCGAAAGCATTTGTCGTGTTACACGGGAAATTATACAAGAAGAGTATTACCGGCGTTTTGCAGCGTTGTGTAATGCCCCAGGAAGGACAAGTAATACTAAAAGATATACACGGCGGAGTGTGCGGCCATCATGCTAGCAGCAGAGCAATAGCGACAAAAGCATTCTGAGCAGGATTTTATTGGCTAACAGCCATCGAAGACGCGAAAGATATAGTCCGGAAGTGTGAAGCATGTCAAAGATTTGCATCTAGACCTCATGCACTAGCAGCAGAGCTACAAACAATACCATTGTCCTGGCCCTTTGCACAATGGGGCCTCGATATGGGAAAGTTGCACAAATCCTGGCCAGGAGGGCATGTTTACATGCTAGTGGCAGTCGATAAATTTACCAAGTGGGTGGAAGCGGCCCCGGTAACAACTCAAGATTCGACAGCAGCAATCAACTTCATCAAGTCAATAGTATTCCGTTTCGGTGTACCATATAGCATCATCATAGACAACGGGACAAACTTCACTTCAAAGGAATTCAAGAGTTATTGCGAAGGACTAGGAATCAAACTCAAATTTGCATCTGTGGCGCACCCGAAGACAAATGGGCAAGTCAAAAAAGCTAATGGCCTGATATGTAGTGGGATAAAAAAGAGGCTCTTAGCACCTCTCGAGAAAGCCAAGAGCGCTTGGGTAGATGAATTGCCCTCCGTTCTTTGGAGCCTAAGAACTACGCCTAACGCAGCAACTCAAGAAACTCCTTTCTTCCTGGTCCATGGCGCAGAAGCCGTGCTTCCAGTCGAAGTTACACACGAGGCTCCAAAAGTGACGGCATACAACGAAACAACATCAACAGAAGCATTGCAAGACGATGTCGATGCACTAGATGAAGCAAGAGATAAGGCATTAGAAAGAGCCACGTAGTATCAACAGAACCTACGAAACTACCACAGTAGTCGAGTTCGTCCACGATCCTTCGTGGTGGGAGACCTAGTTTTGCGACTTAGGTAAGACAGCCATGACAAATTGGAGTCCCCTTGGGTGGGACCTTACATCGTCACAGAAGTGATACCAGGAGGAGCATATCGACTACAAGACAAGAAGACAGGGAAAGACGAGAGCAACCCATGGAATGCAGAGCAGCTACGACTTTTTTACGCGTAGAATAAATCTAGTGGTATCAGTAAACTCGAGTTAACCTTCTGAACCCAGAACATGAGGCCACAGGTCGGGTTCCTTGGGTTGAACTCGACAAAATTGTACAAATATTTTTACTTCTCCGCTCGGGGGCTTCAACCCTCGGGTCGTACGAAAGGAACTTTTATCGCGACATGGAGATCTTTTTATAGTACAAGGTGGTGCAGTCAACACGATATTCTTCAAAATAATTGGTTCGCAAAGAACCCGATATATATAAAGCATACCTCAGAACAATGATTTGTTTTCATGGTACTCATAAAAGCGTCAAAGCAAAGTACGAACATTCATTACATATAGCACGGCAGCAAGGACATTATCAAAAGAAATTACATATAAAGTAGATCCTAATGAAAGTGGACTTCAGCCTCATACTCCTTCTGGCACTGGGTGCCGTCATAGATCTTCACGTCGAACTTTGACGTGCCGACATGGAAGTCGAAGGTCATGAAGAAACCTTGATGGATGTCGTGGTCTTCTGCAAACTGCGACCAGCCACCCTTCAAGTACTGCTCGCCGTCGCCATCATACCAAACCTCCACTTCGTATGGAGTCCCACTGCCAGATTGTTCACGGAGAACCGCTTCTCGCAGTTCTCGCCCATCCATGAACTTGGTGAAATTCAGCGGCAGGCACTGAATCTCGCGGCACTGCGCCATGGCAATGCAGAAGAAAGAAAAGATTCTGGGAGGAGCAGCAGGAGGAGGAGCGCTTGGACCTGGGGCAGCGCCAGTCACCTTGGGCTTGTTCTTGCTACCAGGTGGGCGGCCGGGACGACGTTTAACCGGAGTGGCCGATGACGATCCTGCGGCGGCCGGAGTTGTTTTATTCCTGCTTCCACGAGGGCGGCCCCGACCTCGCGGCGCCACCGGAGAGCCAAGGTTCAAACGAGAACCATCTGCGTCAGCCATGTGGAAAAGTGAGAAGGCTGGAAACCCTAGATGAAGAGAGAAGATGATGCGGCGGAGGAGGAATCTGATTAGGGTTTTTACCCTTGCCAAAGATGCTTTATTTATAAGCACGTATTATTGCCCATAAAACGTATTTTACAAAGGAGTTAAATTCTGCACATAAGCAGACGATAAATACCAAAGGAGAAAAACTAAGAAGGGGAGAGTGTGGTTGCACGATATGAAAAAACCTCGCCTTGGGCTCGGGGGCTTACAAACAGGAGAAGATGAAAGAAAGAAGACGAAGTGAATTTTGAGCCTATGCTTGACTACAAGTATTCAAACATAGCCTCGGGGGCTACTCCCATCGGGAGCGCTGAGCGCGCACCCGATAGAGGATGAGATAACCAATAGTGAAGATGAAGAAAGTTTATCATATAAACTTCGACTATATAGTCGACAAAATGCAGAAAGACTACTCCCATCAGGAGGGAATTGGAAGAAGTTAATTTAAGTTCGAAATTCTTTGATTTTATCAGTCAAAACTTGGCTGCGACATAAGATTCTCGAGTTACGTTATCGCAACGAAACTCGAATGCCGTGATTTATCACGAAGGTAAGACCCCGGGATCCGTCCTGTGTGGCCTGGTATACGCACATGGATGCACTCTGCTGGTATGTATCCGTGTCTACGACGCGAAGAAAATCCTGGTGGACGCACTGGGTACCCTGAGAGTCACTGAGATTCATTCTTTGTAAGTCCTAAATGCGGCAAAAGAGTGGGTTTGACCGGTATCCCGAATTCAAGTCCAAGGGGATTGAATTTGAAGTAGGTGATAAGTATCTGTTCCGGCAGTTAACTGACCTCTTGATCTGTCAGAGTTGTCAGGCTTGTTCATCAAAACCCCTTGCGAAAAATTATCATGAAAATAAGTCGAAAGACCAAGTCGAAGATTTGAAGATAGGAAGAAGTCGAAGAATTGATCAAGTCGAAGATTTAAAGATTAGAGATTCAACCCGAATCTGCAATTCTGGTAGAATCTCAGGGGCTACTGACAAGGGTATAGTTAATAGAGCCCGTTAGTTGAGTACCCCTAAGGCCCGTATAGCTAGGCCCAATTGTAATGATAAGTCGAATACGAGTTCTTACCGTATGTCGATATTGTAATCTGTATCGGACCCTACCCAATCCTCGAGACCTGGCCATCTATATATAGGGGCTAGGAGGGGACGGTGTAGGCCAGATTGAAAGCAAGCCAGGTTGAACACCCAAGTTTACTTTCGATACACACCTATTTAGACTAACTTTACCTTCGAGTTCATCCGACGCCCTATCTCCCCGATCCTAAGTCCTTCATCTAGGACATTTGTCGAGTTAACCCTCGTCAACGGCTGGGGAAGCGATGGGGCTTCAAATATAACAAAGTGTTGTACTATTGGATCTACAAAGGGAACATCAAATACTCAGAATTGGATTCTTAAAAATTCACAAGATTTCTTTTTTTTAAGCAAAGATGCCTGAGCTAGGCAACATGTCTTATCTCTGTTTCTTCATCCACTGACATCCAGCTTTCTTGTACTCCTCTTGGTCTTATTCATCTCATTGATGATCTTTGTTGGAAGAATTTTCTATCTTTTTTGGAAGATTTTCCCACTAAATTTGACTTCTCTTTCTAGACAGGAAGATATTATTGCTTGACAAAATTTTATAGAGAGTAGTTTGGAGTGCCTATAAGCTAGTTTAGAGAGAGCAACTTGCACTAGACATAGCCCAGACTGCTGAGAGTTGCACAAAGACCTGAATATTACATTTAATTAATAAGCCTAAGAGCTAATTTGGCCTGGTGGTGCGCCTTGAATCTTCGATAGCCGCTGATGTGGAAGATTATTGAGGCACTAAAAACTGAGTTGCTACGTACTGCTGCTAGTTGGGGAGCGATCTGCCAGTGTCCTGGAGCATCAACTAGGTCACTTGTTGTTGCTGCTGAAGCAAGAGTCTTATTATTTGTTAGAAAGATAGGATGTTGAGAGCATAGCAATTCAACAATTTTGGTTGCAAGTTGAATCCCAAGAGCTTTGGCTTGAAGAGCAGATGAAGCGAGAGGTGATGTTGATGAGATAAATATGCTACTGCAGTGAGCCATTCTTGGGTTTGAATGAAGATGCCAATTCCAGTTGGTGCTGCTATCCTTGCAAAGGCTTCCGCATAGCGTCAACGAAGTACACCGTCTCTATAAGCTTGGCGAGTTCCGGAGTCATAGTTCCCTGTTGGATAGTACTTTGTTGAATGCCTGCAATCGATGATACAGATTTAATTGCGCTGAGCTGATTAGGTCATTGGATCACATGCTTTGAGTAATTGCTTTGGCTACCATCTGTACCTGCAAAGGCTTATTTGTTATCCTTCCAAACACAGAATCATTGCTGAATTTTCAAAGGCACCACAAGAATGTATATAGATTAGAAGTAAAAGCATTGGGGTGCCCATAAGAGAGAATTGCCTGCATAATTGCATGTGTTGAGTGGTTATTTGTAGCAAAAAATTCAAACCTTAAGTACCAAAGCGAATAGAACCAATCATCCTTTGAAAAGGGCATAGGAAGAATAGGTGTACCTCATTTTCTCCAGCTCCACACCTGGAGCATTTTTTTATCTATGTGTGATACAAATATGCATGCACGCATACATGTGGGATGGGCTCCTTGTAGTAGCCACCATGCGAAGGTCTGCACTGTAGGCATCATCTCACTGTCATTCCAAGCATTCTTGCCATTTTTTGGGACCTCCTTGGGCTGCTGGTTAGCAAGCAGCTCCAGATTGTTTTTGGGGTGCTTGTATGCGCTTTTTGAGGACCATTTTTCTGCAGGAGTTAATTTCCAACAAATATTGTCTTGCCATGCGATGTTAAGGATAGGAGTAGATATGATTGCTTGAGTTGTTTATGGTTGGAAGAGGGTCTGGATAAGATCTACATTCCAATTATTTTGGTTAGGAAGCAAAGGTATTTTACCACTATAGGGTATACAAAGGGATGTGGTTGAATGATTAAATTGTTGTGGATATTGTCCCAACTAGGAAATCCAAGGTGTGCTCTAGATGGAGGAATTTCCATCAATAATTTCATAGAAGGCTGCATTTTTTAGGAGAGGTCTATTTTGAGTATTGCAGCCCAAAAGGCTGACTTGGGCTTGTTGGGATTCGCCTTCTAGATTGTGGTATCTGAGTGATATTTTGCTTGAAGGATGGAAGGTGGCTTTGTGAGTCTTCGGCGAGGCACCAGCTGCAGATAGAAAAAGGCCTTGGTTTATAGCTTGGAAGTTACGAATGGGAAGGCCACCATCTTGTTTAGCAATACAGATGTCGGCCCAGGACCTAAGACATTGAATTTTGGTGTTTGGATCTTCTCTAGTTCCTGACCACTAGACATTTCTAATAATGGCTGTGAGTTTCAAAATTATTATTTTTAAGAACGGAATGTTAGACATGTAATAAACAGAGATGGAAGCAAACACCGATTTGATTAAAGTAAGTCTAGCAGCATGTGAAAGGTGAATAGCTTGATAAGCATTTAATTTGAATCTAAAATTGTCATAAATAAAGGTATAAGCCGCTGACCTCTCTTTGGTTGGTAGAATTAACGGGTGTCCCAAGTGAATTGTAGTGGCATCCATACCATGCACCTCGAAAATCGGTTTGATATTTTGCCTTTCGTGCAGATTGACATTTTTACTAAGTATGATAGTAGACTTGTTTCAATTAAGGGTTTGTCACGATAGATGAAAAAAATGTTCCAAAATCTGAGACATGGTTGTAGTCTCTTGGATATTTGGTTTGACGCAAACAAATAAATCATTCACAAACATAGGAGAGTGAATTGAAGGGCAGTTAGGACCAAAAGATAGAGCTGGCAACTGATTGTCCTATAAAGCTTGTAGCGATAAAGATAATTCATTAACTTTAAGGATAGTCAGTAATTTTAATCTACACAGACGTGGATTTGGGGTTTTATTATATATATTTTTAATGTAGGGGCTTCCTCTACCATATTCCTTAAAAAATGTCTATTTTCAATAAAAGCTTGCTTTGAAGGATGGATATAATTAGGAGGTGATGTTTCAATCTAATTGCAAGGGATTTAGAGATAATTTTGTAGATAACATTGCATAGGCTGATTGGTCTAAAATTCAGGGGGATAAGTGGCAACATAGTTTTTTTTTGGATTAGAGCAATGTGAGGATCATTTAGGTGGGATGGTAGGGTAAGAGCATCTCCACCGGCGGCCCCAAAATGCCTCCCAAAACACCATCAACGTGTTATTTAGGCTCGGGGCCGAAAATGCGTCCCCAATAAATGAGCCGACGCTCCCGCGCTGGCCCCTGCGCAGCAGGATCCTATCGGGAGCACCGACACCTCGTGACAACGCCAATCCGACGCCTAGGGCCCTCTTGCCAACAACACCACCGCGTTCCCGCCGGTTTTTCCCATATCCCCCCAATTTTCCCACCTACCCCCATTTCACGCCGCCCCCGCTGGTTCATGCACAGAGCACCTCGCGCTGCCGCCTCGCCTCCCTCTCCCTGCCCACCCCTCCTCGACGCCCTCTCGCCCTTGTCTGCCACCGCCCCCGACCACTACCATGCCGCCGAAGAAGGCGACATCAACGATGAAGAAGCCGCGCATGAGTGCCCATGAGCCGACAGTTGTGCAGCGGGAGGTGGAGGAGTCGCCGGGGGTGCCGCCGGTGGTGGAGGAGGAGGAGGTTGGGGAGGAGGTGTCGTCGTCTATTTGAGCACTATATGAGCCTCCGAAGCACTTTTTTGATAGCCGTGTGTTCGCGGTAATTTGGTTGCCCGGAGCGGGACCAATGCATGGACTTTTATTTAGCATGTAATCTATTGAATTTCGTATTTGAAACTTCAAATGCAATACATGTCAAATTTTGTATTTTATCTGACTTTGAAAAAAAATTGGAGCCGGTGTTTTGGAGACGCCGGTGTGGGAGCCTGGCCCCAATTTTAAGGGAGGGTCTGCCGGCGCTTCCAAAACAGCCCAGTCGGCGCCTCTGCCGGCTATAAATTTAGGGGTGCCGGTAAAGATGTTCTAACTGTCGTGTAGAAATTGCGACTACCTCTCTGACGTCGTCACCAATCTAGCCCCAAGCTGAAAGTAGAAAGCCACGTTGAAGCCATCCAGACCTGGCGAAGCATTTTTCTTCGTGCATTTCAGTATACTATGCAAAACTTCTTGTTTATCTGAAACTGAGTAAGTGTAATCATGTGAATCAAGTGGCAAAGAAGTATTGAGACATGGCCTGGCCTGCCATTATCGGGTAAACTGGCGCCAAGCCTACGAGTTCGCGCCGTTCCACTTCCAGCAGGGGTGGCCGACACGCGCGACGCGATGCCCGTGGCACGCGCACCAAGCGAAGTTCCCAACAAAGCCTTGCTTTTGGGGCGAGGAAATGCGAGCAGTTTTGGATAGACCTCCGCTAGAATAGATGCGTCCATGCCCACACCTCCTCAGCTGTTCTGTTCTGTTCTGTGCCAGGCCGGAGATGGCCGTGTTCTTCACGTGCGTTCGTCCCCGGCGGCACTTGTTGGCCAATTCAAGCGCCGCGTGCCACGGTCCGGGCACCGTCGTGACACGAGGACGAGGGTGGTGAGAGCTCGGAGCGAGCCTGCGTGCGTACATGATTTTCGTTGACCCTTCGAGTTTGACACGAGTGCGTGGTCAGAGTTCTTATAACCTTCTAATCTACATATTACAACAAGATCAGAGTGGCGCAGCGGAAGCGTGGTGGGCCCATAACCCACAGGTCCCAGGATCGAAACCTGGCTCTGATATCTCTTTTTTTATTTTTTGAGGAAATTTCAATTTTTTCTTCGGAATCTTTGCTGAGGTAGGCCAATCCGCCAATATCGTTGTCTGTTGTTTTGATGTTGCTTCTACTACATATGGCTGGCAGACCTTCCAGACAACGCAAAAGAGTTCCAGCAATATTCCGTTAAAAGAAACTCAAAACTCATGTAACTCCGGTTTTCTTTCCAATCTTATCTGATGTTTACTTTCCTAAGTGAAACAATCGGCATTTTCAGTTCAGTAATTTGATACTCCCTCCGATCGGAAATAAGTGTCGGTAACTAAGTACAAATTCACCGACACTTATAAGTACATGAATTGCTGAATCGCCTCAAACAGAAATATTATCCGTGCTCCTTGCTCTAAACACGCAACTTTCAGAAAAGGGGGAATCCCAGAAGAATTTATATTTATATTTCAGCAACATAAGTTGGCAATACAACGGTTCCATAAGGAAAATCGGCAAAAACAGAGAGGGAAGTTACAGTTACAAGCTCCAGCCTACTAAGAGGAAGTGGAAGAAACCTTGTAGGCAAGCAGCCCAAGTACGGCCACTGTCGTGGCAAAGCTTACAGCCAAACCGCCCCAAAGAATCCTATCAATGTTTACTGCTCTCCTAGTAGCTACATCTGCCTGCTGATGCTTCGCTATTGGTGCTGCCGTATCAATTTCACCTGTTTTTACTGCCCCCTCCACATTTCTTCTCACGAGTGTAGATTGAGGTGCTAACTGACGAGTAGCACCACCATGGTTTGTTGGTGCATCGCATGGATCTTCACACGGCTTTGGGCTACATTGTTGTGCTGTGGTTTCTGCGCCGGAGCATGCACAGGAATCGCAGGTGTTTGTAGAGCAAGTGGCTTCCTCCACATGATTTTGCCCGTTTTCTTCCGGCAATTCAGCACAATTTTGCTCAAGTGCTGCTTCCTTTACTGCCACAGACCCTTCTATCACTTCACCAAATACAGACCATCTTCCAACAGATGTGATCTTCGCATCTGCTGATGTTCCTAACATACTATCCGGAGCAATGACAAGGACCTGGATATAACCTTTAGTATGTCCTACCTGTGCAACAAAAAGTGATACAGACAAAAGTGTGAGTGAGTATAAATCTGGCATCTGACATGAGTAATATTGATTATCGACATTCGGTGACTTCAAACTGAACTTACCAAATGAACACCATCGGTGGCTATTTCAGTAATCCAAATCCTCTCCACTTTGCCTTTCAATCCTTCGTATGGTGAAAAAGCTTCGAAAACCGAGGTCAATTCACGACTTCGTTTCTTTACTTCAATGCTAGGCACTTTCTTCATCCTAGCAGCAGGTGTTCCTACAGAAACGACATTATAGCTGTAGGTGAAGGAAAAATACCAATAATTGGTTAACCGTAACATAGCATTTGGAAGAACAAGATACCTGGTCTGGGGTAAAACTGTGATATGTGAACTTGAGGCAACTGATATGCCTTCACAAGGCTAACAGTTTGAGCAAAATCTTCATCAGTCTCGCCTGAAAGCGGCATAAAATAGGGTGCAGAACAATTAGCAACTTTATCCTATATAAAACTCAGTTCATATGCATGGCCATAAGATATTTGATAACTATTAAAAGAAGACCGAATAACTGAATCGAATGCTTGCTACCATACCAGGGAAGCCACAAATAATGTCTGTGGCGATTTGCATGCCGGGGACAAGCTCACAGAGAGTATCAACGACCATCCTGAACTCACTGACAGTGTATTCACGATTCATTGCCTGAGATGTGCAATCAGAGAAATAGTAAAAATAAATAACATTTCTCGTCTCTGTAGGTAAGTGCTACTATTAAGAATATCAGAAGTTCAAGCATACCTTCAAAACAGCATCACTTCCTGACTGCACAGGAACGTGAAGGAAAGTATAAACACAAGGATGGCGCAGAACACTAGCTATCTCATTCAAATGCTCCAGAATGAATGGGGGATTTGTCATGCCTATGCGAAGCATTGTGCTTCTGTCCGCAGGAAGCTCCGCAACAATTGCATTTAAGAGATTTGGAAGATTTGTACCGATATCCCTGCCTAAAAATATAGAAGATTAGAGATGCAAAGTAGTGGCACCATGAAATATATGAGATTACCACTCAGTAGATCTGTAATAATCTGGATTTAAGATTACCATAAGCACCAGTATCTTCACTGCTTAACCATATCTCCCGAACACCTTCCGAGACAACAATTTTCACACGATCTACCTATGGTGAATTGGAAACAAATAATTTGCTTCAAAAACTCCAGTAGAAGCAATATTTCCGTCAATGATAGAAGTACTGCAGTACACTAACCAAGCTGTCTATTGTATAACTTCCCAGATGACCACGGGCATGCTTTGTCTTGCAGTAAGTACAAGCACCTAAACACCCAACATTTATGGGAAGAATCTCGATAAATTTATTCTTTCGAACCTGTAAAGTGTAGCTATTATTAGTCATTGGGCTTAACATAACAACTTACCAAAGTGACAGAAACAGTTGATGCACATGACAAGACGTGTGATTTATAAACTTTACCTTAGGTAAATCAAGAGAGGGCAGTGTTTTCCGACTCAACAGACGAACCTCATGCCCTTTTAAGGTTTCCTCAACTACTTCAACAACCCGATCTATCTGCTGCACTCCTATTATACTAATACCTTCAAGCTCCTTCAGATTCTGGCTTCCTTGCGGAACACAGCCAGCGACAACCAGTGGCTTGTTTGCACTCTTGCATTTTGATATGAGAGTTGTCATGGCAGATTGACTTGGATTTTTCACAGTGCATCTGGAATGACAAAAGTCATGTCAAGAGTTCACCATAGACATCAGCTACACATTTCACCATTAAGCTAGGCACCAACAAGGTGGACACAATAGCATTTAATTAAAAAAGAAAAATCAAATAGAAATAAATTCGGTACCGAGAAGGAAATGGTAAGCAGTTGACTGAACTTTCTACTACAAGAAAATTGTTTTGTTACACAAATCCAGACCAGTTTGAAACTGCCAATCCACTTATACTTTCATGAACATCCAGTCAGCCAGTGGTAGCAGATGGAAATAAGGAAATGATGAAACAAGACAGTACAACCATACGTGTTAATCAGCCACAAATCAGCTCCATCAGGCTCTTCAGTGATTGCATATCCAAACGCGGAAAGCTGCCCCGACATGTACTCACTGTCACTCTGCAGTGTAGAGAAGAACAGAGGTTGCAAATTAGCAACGGCAAAGCCATTAGCTCCTAGCTTTAGCACCAGGAAGTCAGAAACGTGCCACTAAGACGACAAATCAGGTACTAAGAATTACTCAAGTACAAAATAATCGTATCAGCTGTTCAACCAATTACTATCAGCTGGCTCTCTTGAAGAATTGTTTACTTGATCCGTGGAAATTACAGCATGCTAAGTAATCACATATCACTTCATATGAGCCAAGTACTTCGGAAGCTTGCGTAAAAATGTACTAATGATCAGGAGAACTACTAAGCAGAGAGCAGCATGGAGGAAGCTTGCCTGGTTATGTGAGCACCCGAATGTCTTCACATATATCGTCTGCAACACAAAACACCACAGGAACCAGCAAGCCAATCAGACTAAGCATGAAACGATGGCAGTACGTCAACACAGACATGGAGCATATTAGCAAAGGATCGCCGGATGGCGGTGCCGCGGTACCTGCGTGCCTGGGATCCGGGCATCGGGCTGGGGCTGCGTCTGCGCGAGCCTGGACGACCTGCGCTTGGGCTTGACGGCGACAGTGGAAAGGGGGAGGCGGAGCCCGGGAGGCGCTCCGCCGTCGGAAAACCCGGCCGGTCCCAGCACGTCCTCGATGTCCTCCATCCCCCCGGCGGCTGAGTAGCTCCAGTCGATGCGGGCGCTGGCCTGGTTCCAAGTTCCAAGTAGGGTTCTGCGGGGACAGTGGACGGCGGCGAACCGGCCGGCCGTGGAGCGAGAGGTGACCGGTGTGTGGGCCTTTGAGACGGGCTGCTACATGGGCTCTGTTATAAATATATTGACCTGGGCTTTACTTTTGTAGAGACAACTGGGTTCTAGACTTCTAGTTTTTTTCAAGTACACCTAGTTCCTGATTCGTGTTGCTAAAAAAAAGTTCCTGATTAATTGCCCGGGCTGATTTTGGAGCTCCGAGGGGCATGGTCATGTAAAAACAGGGCAAAAGTTATGTTGTATATTTTATTTGGTAACTTATATGGAAGTTGGCTGTATTTTTAGGGTAACTTATTGTGTTTTGTTCCTGTTAGATGTGTTAGATGCAAAAGGAAAGTGTTTGGTTGCCCACATGTACGCATGTGGTTACCTAGTTCAAACTTTAATGAGATTATCATTATATCCGACCATACACCCAAGCTAGCTAAAGAGAGATTATGAAAAGAGCAGCTTGACGATCACCATGATCGAGACGACGATGATGAAATCTTCTATCCTAGCCTATCGGGCATGATTAGGCATTGCCACAGCTTGCGTAGCCATTGCCATAGCTTGGACATCCATAGCTTGAGCAACCATGATTTAAAAATCCATTGCTTCCTTATCTAAAAAGTTCTACTACTTCTCCGTTGAGGTCTCTCAGCTTGATAACATGGATCCACCTGCCTCAGATGGTTATACACCTGAGTAGAAGTTACCTTAGCTTCACAATACTCACACGAAGTCTTGAAAATAGCAATGAGATGGATTTTTTTTTAATCCTTTCTGAGTATGGACCCCGCTCTTGATGAGCTTGCACATCTTCTTCACCACGAAAGAGGACTAGAAGGAAGCCACTTATGGTTCCCTTCATCTGTGCAACGTGCTCTTTGCATGCTGCACGAGCAGCATGTGCCTCCTGCGCCTTCCTTGTCTTTGCAAGGTTGATGACCACCTTTTAAGCAACACTATGATTCACCAACGGGGACTAGAGCCTCACTCAGGAAGTGCTGGATGGTACGGTGTTGATGATGTAAATGATCGACCAGTTGGGAACCCCAAGAGAAGGTATGATGAGCACAACAGCAAGTTTTCCCTCAGTTATAAAACCAAAGTAATCAATCCAGTAGGAGAGAGCCAAACTTAAGAAGGTGATGCTTGCTAGCTTCGTGACACTCCGGACAAGGGCGCCAGATTACTTCTTGTCGGCATGTCTTCCCCCAGCAGCAACGTGAAACCTGCACACAACACAAACAAATACTTTGCCCCCAACTTACGATAAGGTTGTCAATCTCACCGGTTTGCTGTAAACAAAGGTATGAGTGTATCGAGTGGTAAAAGGATGATAATAAAGCAAGTAAAGTAAATAGTGCGAGTAAAGTAAAACGGTGTAATTATGTAAAGGAAATCGGACCGGGGTCCACAGTTCACTAGTGGTGTCTCTCCATAAGATAAATAAAGTATGCTAGGTAAACAAATTACAGTTGGTCAATTGATAGAGTAAAGATAACGTACATACATCACGGGGATCACTATGAGGCTTACTCTGGGCATTATGACAAAATACATAGACCGTAATCCAACTGTATCTATGACTAAAAATCCACTCGCGGGGATATCATCCGAAGACCCCTTGAGTATTAAGTTGCGAACAACAGATAATCACATTAAGCAAAGTGTGTAATGTAAACAAAGCAAATATCCTTAGACACAAGAATGTTGTTTTCTCCCTAGTGGCAACAACACATCTATAACCTTAGAGGCAACTGTCACTCCCCCAGATTAAATAGAGGTATGAACCCAACTATCGAGCATAAATACTCCCTCTTGGAGTTACTAGCATCTACTCGGCCAAGATAGCTACTAGCAATGGAAAGCATGCAAGATCATAAACAACATAGAGATAACATAAGATATAACTCAGCACATCAACTTGACATAGTACCAATACTCATCGGATCCCAACAAACACAACATGTATGATTACATAAAGATGATCTTGATCATGTAGGGCAGCTCACAAGATCTAAACATGAAGCACATGGTGGAGAAGACAACCATCTAGCTACTGCTATAGACCCGTAGTCCAAGGTAGACTACTCACACATCACTCTGGAGGCGACCATGATGGTGGAGAAGGCCTCCGGTAGGGATTCCCCTCTCCGGCAGGGTGCCGGGAAGAGCTCCTGGATCCTCCTAATCTCGATTCGACGACGACGGCCAGGCGATGGGGGTCTTTATAGGCGAAGGGGCATCATCAGGAGGTGGGCCAGGCGGGCTCACCATGGGTGGGCGCGGCCAGGGGCTAGGCCGCGCCCCCCTGTGGTGTGGCCAGCCTCTGGCCCCCCTCCGTCTCATCTTCGGTCTTCGTGAAGCTTCGATAAAAATAGGAGGTTCGGCTTTTGTTTCGTCCAATTCCGAGAATATTTCCTGTGTAACTTTTTTGAAACACAAAAATAGCAGAAAACTGGGAACTGGCACTGTGGCATCTTGTTAATAGGTTAGTTCCGGAAAATGCATAAAAAGGCCACGAAGTGTAACAAAATACAAAGCAAATGGTGTATGAACAAGCATGGAGCATCAAAAATTATAGATACATTTGAGACGTATCAAGCATCCCCAAGCTTAACTCCTGCCCGTCCTCGAGTAGGTAAGTGATAACAAAAGAATAATTTTTGAGGTGACATGCACCATCACAATCTTGATCATCTAAGTAAGCATTGAGTGCTGGGATCAAAAGAACTTAAAACATGGGTATAAAAGACATAATCTTGACAATAGAAACTTAGAAATCACGTTATAACATGAAAAGAAACACAAATGAAAGATCATGAATAATGAAACATTGAAAGTCAAACGTGTGTTCAAATCATATAGAAAAATATAGCAAATGGTTTTCAGCTTGTCCTTCATGGAATAGCAAAACATAAATGCATAGGACACCTTCAAGTTTAAGAGGGCGACTAGATACAAATAATTTAAGAACAAGTGAAACCATAATCATGAATCAATCAATGATAACTTTGGGACTATGCACATTAAAATCAGAATGGCAACTATGCTCTCTTAGACGGTGCATAAAGGTAGAAGATGGAGACTCAACATAAAAGTAAAAGAAAGGCCCTTCGCAGAGGGAAGCAGTGATTATAAGTTTTATAAACCTTCAAAAATTATGGTACTTACTAGCTTTGAGCTCTCATTGCCCCCATCATAGGCATCTTGAATGGTTAAAGTTAATGCGAGAACGATTATGAGCATATGCTTGACAAATCATAAGTTGAAAACCTCGTGTCCGATGAAGTACGAATACCCAAACCTCATGCTACTCGACTTAGGGTCCCAAGCAAGCTCTTGTCATTGTAAGTATACACGTATCATCGAGAACTGCCAACGGGGTACCTCCTTGCCCGATGACATGGAACAAACCTACATCAAAATGACAGGACAAACAGACAATGAACACCTCGACATCTCTTTTATTTACCATTGGTATAGCTTTTTATTTTGAGATGCGTCATTGAATGTCCACTATGGGCATGCTGTAAATTTCCGCCAAGAATGATGCATGGCTTAGATTGGCGGCCCAGGCGTTTTCTAACACGTATACAAACTCCATGAGCCCGCAAGATTCCCAACTTATTTCACATCGTGAGTATCCATAAACAAAAGATCACGATATCAACTCAAATAAGAGAAGTGCAATGTTGAAAGCTTACCCCATGACGACATGGTTTGGCTAATTTCCAACTTACAACTTGCAAGCATAATGTCAACATAAAAGAGCCACAATGTCAAAATTATTAAAAACGAGAAAAGTAAAGTGTGCTATCAGGTTCGTGAGAGCTTTACTAACTAATTTTCACATAACACCAAAAGAGTTTAATTTGAAGGATAGATAAAAGCAAGTCAAATGTACTTTGGAATAGCAAATTGCTAATAGGTATATATGGTGGACACATTGGAATAACTTGGTTTTTGGGAGTTGGATGCACGAGTAGAGCTCATACTCAGTACAAAATGAGAGCTAGCAAAAGACTGGGAGCGACCAACTAAGAGAGCAATAACGGCCATAATCATGCATAGCGACAAAACATCATTAAGAGAAGCATAAAATGGCATCAAAAGTTAAAAACTAAATGATCATAGAGGCTTATGGCGACTTTGTATGAGTCAAACATATTGTAAGCATGCGCCAAGTCAACCCAAATAAAGCATCAAGGAGAAAACCAAATTAATGCTTCCAAATAATAAAAACAACGCATGATTTTTTTTAAGGCTCATTAAGCATTCTCAGTCATTTGAGACAAGTCATGCTACAGCAAAAATCACTAAGCATACTATCAAAATGACATCAAGTACAGCATGAAAAAGTCTAAGCCGCAGTCTAAACAAGCTCCTTTTTGTACCACTTTTTTGCATAAAACTTTTTCTCTTTTCCAACACCATTCAAACCTTTTTGAGACAACTCTTTTGATGAATACCAACATATACCAGAGGTCCAAATACACCTTGATGCAAAGATATAACAAGATCTGAATAAAAAACAAGGCGAAAAATGAAAGCTAAATGCAGTTCTAGAAAAAGAGAACACTCGTTGAACGATAAGAGTGAAAAACGGAGTGTTCTTGGCAAATGAAAAGCGAGTAAATCTTCTCCAAAAGAAATTTGTTGGGGTCCAACCATTTATTGCAGCAAACAAAAGAAAATAAAACTAAAAGCAAAAGTAAAGACGCTCCAAGAAAAACGCATAGTGCATGAAGCAATAAAAATATAGTGTTTTGAAAGGTGACCTGATTTTTGCCGATGAAGAAGGGGTGCCTCGGGGGCATCCCCAAGCTTTGACGCTTGTACCTCTTGGATATTTCTTGGGGTGCATGGGCATCCCCAAGCTTGATCTTTTGTCTATTCTTCATCTCATCTCATCATTCTCCAATCCCTACACTTGAAAACTTCCTTCATATAAAACTTAACACAATTCTATTAGCAATGTTAGCATAAACATAATAATGAATCAACCCTTTTTGGTTCATGTTTCAACTCAAAACCACCACATATAAAGCATATACTACTGTAGAAACTTCCCCAAAAGTTCCGTGATCAAAAGAACTAAAAAAGAAAGCAATCGAGAGGCAAACACAAATTGTGGTAGAAATCTGTCAAAACAGAACAGCTGTCAAAGGTTGATTTTTTCGAGGACCTTCTGTTGCTCAAATGAAAAAGTGCAAAACTAATGGAAGTTTGGATATAACCTGGGGCATATGCACAAGAAATTGCAGGTCAAAAAGATATTCTGAGAATTTTCATGAATTTTTATGGTGCAGCACCGAAATCTGTTTCAGGACAGCAACTTCCCCAAATCTTACCTCCCTCAAATTAGAGGTTCTTCTTGGCACAAAAATGAAATAAAAAGGATAAGTGTTAGGGCATTTTCTAGCCTCCTTAGTTTTGTGTGTTAGTTGACAACACCAGGACATTTTACCAATGTTTTGTGCAGGAAGATTGGCCGGATTTTTCGGCCGGATTTTTCCAAATCTGGGCCGGATAATCCCCCCCCCCCCCCCCCCCCGTGAAAATGGCTAAGGACCAGAAGCACCAAGATGCGCGTCACCCAGATTTTGGGGCGGATATTTCGGCCGGATTTTTCCAAATCTGGGCCGGATAATCCGCCCCTCCGTGAAAACGACTAAGGACCAGAAACTCCAGGATGCGCGTCACCCAGATCTTGGGGCGGATTTTTGGGCCGGATTTTTCCAGATCTGGGCCGGATAATACGCCCCCCCCCCCCGGTGAAACGACTAAGGGCCAGAAGAAGAGCTGATGCGCGTCACCCAGATTTCTGGCCGGATTTTTCGGCCGGATTATTCCAGAAGTGGGCCGGATTATCCGGCCGCCGGATTATCCGGTGCAAGTTTGGGCCGGATAATTCGGCCCCTGGCGGCTGCAATGGATACATTTCGGGAAGGGGTATTTATACCCCTTCCTCTCTTCTTCCCCAGCTTGCTCGTCCTCATCAAGAACAAGACACTATTTGGAGCCAACCTCACTGCAAGATCTCCACCCTCAACCACCCAAAGTCTTAGATCTTTGGAGGATCGAAGGAGGAGATCCCGATCTACATCTCCACCGAAGGAATTTCTTTTTCCCCTCCTTTTGCTTGAGGGATTTACTCCTAGTGGTTCTTTGGAAACACTAGGTGGTTTGATTCGAGATTTCTCTAGTCTTTGTGGATTCTAGCCTCAGTGGCTTTCTTGGGAGCCTCCAATTCAGTTGTGGATGTGTGCCCCAATCTCCGTGTAAGGGATTCGGTGAGTTCCCCCAATACCACCGCTTAGTGGAACGAGCTAGCCTCCGTGGCTTGCTCACCGGAGAATAAGGTGAGCCTCCGTGGCGCTGGTCGACTCCGTGTCACCACACCTCTCCAACGTAGACGTACTTCCCCTCAAAAGGAAGGAACTACGGGAATACATCCTTGTGTCTCCGGTCTCCGCTCCTTGGTTATTTCTTACCCAAACTCGCTTACTTGCTTACTTCTTTACTTGTTCACTTGCTTGCTTGCCACTTAGGAAATTCACTTAGTTGCACATCTAGAGAATTTACTTTGTGTCAAGCCTAAAAATTGAAAAAGGTAAAATTTTGTGTAGCGCCTATTCACCCCCCCCCCCTCTAGTCGCCCGTGAGATCCCTTTCAATTGGTATCAGAGCCTAGTGCTCTTTGATTGGGCTTAACCGCCTAAGAGATCATGGGCGAAGAGGAGCCCGCCACTAAGGCGGATTTTAATAACATAATGACTCGCATGGATGCTATGATGGCAGCCATGGAAAGCCAAAAATCTCAACTTGATGCTCTCACTAGTGGAACATCAAGTACCACTCCACCAACTCCGGTTGACACCTCGGGTAAGGATAAGCCATCCTTAAGCGAGGAAGATCCGGAGAAGGATGGGAATGAGAACAACGAGGATCCCCCCAAGAAAGATGACACCTCTCGGGGACATAGCACGGAGGTTCCACATCCTACGAGCTATGTCTCCGGAAGGCACCTTCAAATGCCACACCTTGCCTCATGCGGCCCACCGCCACAACTTGATGCTTCTAGCTTTGCCAATTGGCAAGATAACATGCGCTCTCACATAAATTTCGTGTCTATTGAGCTTTGGAGGATCATTGAGCAGGGTTATCATCCAACTTCCAAGGACTTGACCAACTTGCTACCTTGGGAGCAAATCGACAAGCAGCTCAATGCCTCCGCCTTGCACCTCATTCACATGTCTCTCTCCGAGAAGGACAAGGCGTTTGTTCGCAACATCTCTTCCGCCAAGGAAGCTTGGGATGCTCTCACCAACCTCTTCATCGGCAATGAGAGCATTCAAGAATCCAAGTTTGATGAGGCATCTAATGAAGCGGACAACTTTGCTATGCTTGATGGTGAATCACCCAAAGAACTTCATCGGCGTCTCTCGGCACTCCAAGTGAAGCTAGTCGACCTCGGCTCCACTCAATGTGATGGGAGATGGATGAAGAGGAAATTTGTCCAAGTAGGGATGGCACCCGTAGGGTATGGGTATGGGTGGAGCCACCCCATACCCATCCCCGTCTCCTCCAATCTCACCCGCCACCCGTACCCATACCCGTCAACGAGTATAATTTTTTTCCATACCCGTTACCCGATAGGGTAAATGGGTACCCATGGGTAAAAATACCCATGTTCACAACACATTAAATTGAGCAAATGAGAGTCATAAACAACAATAAACAACCATAATTAAATAACAAAAGCACATTATCAATATCAATACATACTTATGAACGGCAATATATTTTAAATAACACCATAATCTCATAAACAACAACACAGAAATGAGAAACATGAATACATCATCATAAATAGCATCACATAGTCATACATTTTGATGGGTACGTGGGTAAATGGGTATGGGTCCTACCATCCCGTACCCGTACCCGCTCCACCCGATGGGTACCAATTTTTCTCATTTATGTACCCATGGGTATTATTTTGTCCTATATCCGCACTCTTATTGGGTATTTACCCGCCGGGTACATGGGTCATGGGTACCCATTGCCATCCCTATGTCCAAGCCCTCTTGCCCATCTTCAAGGATACGATGAACTCAATCAAGGGAGATGCCAACTTTAGGAAGATGACCGCTCATGACATCTTGCAAGAGATTGTGGCAAGGAAGATCTCCGAGAAGAATGCGGATGATGCTCTAGCCCGTGCACGTGGTGTGCGTGCACCCAACCTTGCTTTGAAGGCAAAAGTCTCTCTTCATGAAGAAGCAAGTTTTATGGAAGAGGAAGAGACTATGAGTGGAAGTCCCGAAGACATGAAGTATGCTCATGCCGAACACATGGCTCTTGCTCAACGGGCTTTCATGAAGAAGTGGAAGTCATCAAGTCCCTCCAAACCCAAGGCCACAAGTAGAGTGAGAACATGCTACAATTGTGGTAATCAACACCACTTCATCGCGGATTGCCCCTATGAAAGAGTGGAAGATCACAATGGAAGACTCATTCGCAAGGAGATGAAGGCCAAGTCTTACCCACCAAGGAACTTTGATAAGAAGAAAGCCGTTCCAATACATGCCTTGACGACTCAAGAAGAATACCCATCCGGTGATGATGCAAGTGATGATGAAGAAGTAGGAAGGGCCGCCATTGCCATCGCCAAGCCTATCTCTTCACCATCCCTCTTCGCTTCCGCAAACGAGTCCAAGCGCTCCAAATCAAAGGGAACATGTCTAATGGCTCACGCTACAAAGGTATCACCGACTTTCACACCCATCATACCTAGAAGCTTATCTTTGATGGATTGTGTTGATACTAGTTGTGATAAGGATGAGCCTAATGAATTTGACACCTTCATGTCAACCTTGCATGGGGAGACCAAAGCTCAATTTGAGATTCTCCTAAATCAATATAATGAGTCTCTTCAACTTAATGATAAAAATGAGGAACGCATCTTTGAGCTAGAAGGGCATGCTCGTGAGTATGCCGATGAAATTGCAACCCTCAATCAATCGCTTGAGGTTGAGCAAGATCTAAGGATGGCACTTGAGGCATCCAAGTTAGGTCTTGAAGAATCCTATAACTTGGACATTGCTAGGCTTAAGAATGATCGTGATATTGCTCAATCTGTTGCTAATGAACTTAGGTTGCAAAATGAGAAACTAAATCTTATGATTGCTAAAGAAGCAACCAAGTTATCTTCTAGCACCTTTGTTGCAAGTACTTGTTACACTAACCCTCTTTATGAGAAAGATGCCCCCAAAGGTGACACAAGGCTTGATGAGCTTTTGAGTGCTCAAAAGCAACATGGTGACAAGACCGGGCTTGGTTTCACTCCCAAGTCCAACAAGAAGAGGAACAAGAAAAAGAACAAGAAGAAGAGCAACAAGAAGACGCAATTTCTTGTGCCTACTCCTCCTCCTAAGAAGCACATCCCAAATGACATATGCTTTGATGAGGATGGCAATGTTTATGAGGAGGAGGGGAGCTCGTGAGGGAAGTGGTTGGGAATGCCAAGAGGGCAATGCCCAATCACAACGACTTTGCGGGAAAATATAATCCCTCTTATGTTCTTCGACGTGCTTATGATGGACATGTTTATGCTAAATTTGTTGGCTCACCTAATGAACGCATTGATTGGTCTATTTGGGTTCCTAAGACCCTTGTCACTAACAAAAGAGGACCCATTGAAAAATGGGTACCTAAAAACAAAGCTTGACTTTTGTAGGGCTTTGCTTCCGGTGCGGGACAATGGATAATTGATAGCGGTGCTACCAATCATATGTCCGGAAGCAAAGAGTTGGTGAAGGAGCTTCGCACCGGTTCATCTAGTGCGGGCTACGTCACCTATGGAGATTCCTCAAGGTCAAAGGTATTGGGTCTTGGTAAAGTTGTTATATCTCAAGATGTTACCGTGGAGAATGTCATGCTCGTTGAGTCTCTCTCTTACAATTTACTTTCCGTAGCTCAACTTGCCAATATGGGCTTTGCAACTTTCTTTGATGTTGGGATTGTGGTTCTTTTGTGGAGCAAGTCTCTTAAAGTAGCCTTTGTTGGGCATGTTGAAAACGGCTTATATGTGATTGACTTCTCGGAGAAGGTCACTAAAGCCGCAACTTGCCTAATGGCTAAAGTTGACGTGGGATGGCTATGGCATCGCCGGCTAGGCCACGTCAATATGAGAACTTTGCAAAGACTCCACAAAGGTAACCACATCCTAGGACTAACCGATCTAACCTTTGCCAAAGATCGTGTGTGTAGAGCTTGCATTGAAGGAAAGATGCATGAACTTCCTCATCCTAGCAAGACGATCATTTCCTCTAAGAGGGTCTTGGAGCTCCTTCACATGGACCTCTTTGGGCCTCCATCTCATGCAAGTCTAGGAGGGAAGAAGTATTGCTTGGTGATTGTTGATGACTACTCAAGATATACTTGGGTCTACTTCTTCAAGCATAAATACGAGACCCAACAAACCGTCATGGACTTCATCAAGGAAGTGGAACGTCAATTTGGCCAAGATATCTTGATGATCCGGAGTGATAATGGGACGGAGTTCAAGAACTACACCGTCAACGAATTCTTGAGTGATGAGGGAATTCAACATCAATACTCCTCTCCCTACACTCCACAACAAAATGGTGTAGCCGAGCGGAAGAACCGAACCTTGATGGACATGGCAAGGACAATGTTAGCAGAGTTTAAGTCTCTGTACAACTTTTGGGCCGAAGCCATCAATACCGCTTGTCATGCTTCAAACCGGCTATATCTTCGCAAGGGCTTGAACAAGACTCCTTATGAGATCCTCACCGGCAACAAGCCTAACATCAAATACTTTCGAGTATTCGGTTGTAAGTGCTTCTATCTTAGAAAGGGTGTTCATTTGTCCAAGTTTGATTCTAAAGCTCTAGAGGGTATCTTTGTTGGTTATGCCGCCGAATCTCATGCTTTTAGAATCTTTGACAAAGAGTCCGCTCGTGTTGTTGAAGTTTCTAACGTGAGATTCGACGAGAATGACGGCTCCCGTGTGGAGCAAAGTGGTGTTTGTGATGTAGGTGACGAAATACCTCCTCAAGCCATAAGAAGAATGGGTGTGGGTCATCTCATACCCATTGAGGGACACCTTTTGGCGGAAGGAGAAGGACTATGCTCTACTCAAGTGGAGCCTTCACCTTCACAAGCTCCACAAGCTCCTCAAGGACCGATTGATGCTAACCAAAGACAAGCATTAGACCCTCATTCAAGCGAGCAAGGCCAAGATCAAGACCAAGAGGACGATGGTGATTCCTCACCAATGGTAGATCAAGGACAAGCTCAAGATGTTGAGCATGCTCATGATGTTGAGCAAGCTCAAGTTGAAGATCAAGGCGAGGACCAAAATAGTGGTGATGACCAAGTGGCTTCTCAAGAGTCTTTTGAAGAAGCTCAAGCTCGCCGTGCAAGGAAAGTGGAAGAAGCTCTTCGCAAAGGGAGTCATACCTTGGATAGTGTGATTGGAAGTGTGAGAAAAGGGGTGTCCACAAGGAGACAACTAGCCAACTTTAGCATCCATCATGCCTTCGTCTCTTGTGTGGAACCTCAAAAGGTGTTTGAGGCACTTGAAGACCCGGATTGGGTGGAAGCCATGCACGAAGAACTCAACAATTTCAAGCGCAATGAAGTTTGGACTTTGGTGGAGAAGCCCAAGGAGTGCCGCAATGTCATTGGAACCAAGTGGGTGTTCAAGAACAAACAAGATGCCAATGGGATTGTCGTGAGGAACAAGGCACGGTTGGTTGCTCAAGGATACTCTCAAGTGGAAGGAATCGACTATGGGGAGACCTACGCTCCCGTGGCTCGTCTCGAGTCAATCCGTATCCTTCTTGCTTATGCTTCTCACTTCAACTTTAAGTTATATCAAATGGATGTGAAGAGTGCCTTTCTCAACGGTCCTCTACATGAATTGGTCTATGTGAAGCAACCCCCGGGGTTTGAAGATCCCCATTTCCCGACCCATGTCTACAAACTCGATAAGGCGCTTTATGGCCTTAAACAAGCCCCACGCGCGTGGTACGAGCACCTTAAGGAGTTGTTGTTAGACCGTGGGTTTGAAATTGGGCTCATCGACCCAACTCTTTTTACTAAGAAAGTCAATGGGGAGCTTTTCATATGCCAAATTTATGTAGACAATATTATTTTTGGCTCTTCTAACAAGCTCTTCAATGATGAATTTGCAAAGCTAATGACAGACAAATTCGAGATGTCCATGATGGGAGAGTTGAAATTCTTTCTTGGCTTTGATATTCGGCAATTGCGAGGAGGGACATTCATCAATCAAGCCAAGTACATCCAAGACATGCTCAAGAAATTCAACATGGATTCCGGAGTTAAAGGAGCTAAAACCCCCATGCCGACAAAGGTTACTCTTGATCTCGATCCTAGTGGTAAGGAAGTGGATCAAAAGCTTTACCGTTCGATGATTGGCTCGCTTCTTTACCTTTGCGCATCTAGACCCGATATCATGCTTAGTGTGGGAATTTGTGCACGTTTTCAAGCCGCCCCAAAGGAAAGCCATTTAATGGCCGTGAAAAGAATCTTCCGATATTTGATTCATACTCCAACTTTCGGCCTTTGGTACCCAAAGGGATCAAGCTTCGAGCTTGTTGGGTACACGGACTCGGATTGGGCGGGAGACAAAGTGGACAGGAAGTCAACTTCCGGGACTTGCCAACTTCTTGGTAGGTCCTTGGTTAGTTGGTCTTCCAAGAAGCAAAATTGTGTGTCTCTCTCCACCGCCGAGGCCGAGTATGTGTCTGCGGCAAGTGGTTGTGCTCAACTCCTTTGGATGCGGCAAACGTTGAAGGACTATGGGGTTCATTGCGACAAGGTTCCACTCTTATGCGACAACGAGAGTGCCATCAAGATCGCTCATAATCCGGTTCAACACAACAAGACGAAGCACATTGAGATCCGGCATCACTTCATCCGGGACCACGTCAATCGAGGTGATATTAACTTGTCTTATGTAGGTACAAATGATCAACTCGCCGACATCTTCACGAAGCCCCTTGATGAAGCAAGATTCCGAGAGTTGAGGCATGAATTGAATATCATTGATTCTTGCAATGTGGCTTGTTAGTGTGCACTCATTCCCATACGATAGCACGTGTTCTACTCTAGATGTGGGCATGGACATAGGGGGAGTGCGGTCCTAATTCATTGGGCTATCCCTCCCCCCATTATGTCGATAGTAATGCAATCATTCTCTTAATATCATTTTGTGATATGTGAGCTTCAATGATGAGTATTGGTTATGGACCCAAGATACATCTTCGCGGTTCAATGCCAAAACACTCATATATGGTGGCTTCGGCCACCGACCTCTTCTTTTGAAGGGTTCATTCCTTGAAAATCTTTTGAGTTTGGTTTAAGTTTTTTGTGTTGTTCTTGATATGGGAAGGCACTTGGGTTGGTCTTTCGATGTTTTCTTGCGTTTTTGCAACTTCAAGTGCCGAGAACCACTCCATGTTTGCCTTCTAACCTAAGCCCATCTCATCCCTAAACATTCTTTTCATGCACACAAGTTCAGTTTCCTGCCACAAATTTCCTGAGCAAAAGGAGTTCCAGGCCGGATTATCCGGGCCACTTCTGGGCCGGATTATCCGGGGGCCGGAATATCCGGTCCAAGTTTGGGCCGGATAATCCGGTCCGGCGGTCAGTCCATATAAAAAGGGGGGCGCGGGGTGAACTGGCCACTTTGGCAGTTCTTCCACCTCCGCACCCCCTCTCTCTCCACCACCGCCACCTGCTCCTCCTCTTGCTCGCCGGCGCCTCCCCGGCCGCCGGATCCGGCCGATCTTGAAGGCTTGTGTTCTCCTTCTTCTCGGGAACAAGTTCCTCCAAGCAGTTCCTCCAATGGATGAGGGTAAATTTCGCATCTCCTAGCCCTAGTGGTGAAGTTCTTGTGAGATTTATTTTGCCTAGTTCTTGGAGTCTAGTTGTTCCCTTTGATCTCTCCTTTGGCCTTGTGGTATACTTTAGTGATTCACCTAGCCGATCTACGATTTTGACTTGTTAGGGCAAGATTTGAGAAGATTTCGCCAGGGGGCGGATTATCCGGCCCAGTTTTGGACCGGATAATCCGGCCTGGTATATGCTGTCTTATTTTCTCTTCTCTTGTCCATCAATGTCATGCGTTCCTCTGCTATGTTCATCACTCTAGTGTATGTTCCTGGAACTTGTGTGCATCCTCATCACCATGCTTCCTACCTATTCTCTTCACAGGTGCCGGTCCGGCCAAGAGGAGACGTCCTCGCTACCTCCGTTACAATGAAGATGGTATTTTGGAAGATGAGGTGTCCATCCGGACAAAACAGCGTGCTGCGGTCCGGAAAGTCAAGGCAGCCAAGGATGCTAAGGCAGCTGAGAGAACTGCTAAGAGGGCTGCTCGAGCCAACAAGGGAAAGGAACCTCGTGTCAACTACAAGCAGATGAGTCAGATTTCCTACTCAGCTCTGAGGCAGAATGATTGGTACGCCAATCAGCAGAGGGCAACTCACATTGAAGACCGTCGTTTCTGGTGTCCAGAGCAGTTGTACATCTTTCAGGATATCTTTGCTCCCATGAGTAAGCCTATTCGTCCGATGCATCCCCTTGATCTCACTTTCCTGAAGTCGAAGGAGTACTTTGTTCCAGCTGTTCAGGTTGTGGAGAGGCTAGGCCTCACTGGTTTGTTGACTGTTCAGTGTGATTATGATCCTCAGCTCATAGTGCAGTTTTATGCTACCTTGGCTTTTGAAGCTGATGAGGCCAGGACTTTCAAGTGGATGACCGGGACTCATTTCTGTCAGTCTTCCTTCGTTCGGTTTGCTTCTCTGTTGGGCTTCTCCTTTAATGGCCCTGACGAATCCTGTTGGTCACCGGGTTCACACTCCGCTTCCAGTCGACAAGAATCTGCTTTGTGACCTATATGAACATGGTGGTGTTCCTGGTCAAGCTGTTGGTCTGAGGTCTCCGTATGATCTTCTTGTGCGTATCTTCAGGGAGAACATTGCTCCAAGTGGAGGGAACAATGATGCTATTAGGAGCTCCTTGGTGGATCTCCTTATCTTTTCTCATACTTGTGCCACGTCTTCCGACCCGGATGCAGATTTCTCTCTTGATGTGATGGACTTTATCTTCAACGAGATGTTCGATGCTATGGTCAGCAGGGGTTCTCTTCCATACGCTCCTTTCAACATGAAGCTTATCATTGACACTTGCAAAAGTCAGGATTTCAGCAGTCAGTGTGTGTCTCACAAGGTCAAGAAGCTCTATGTGAAGCAGAACATGTCAGCTCCAGCTCCTGTTGGTCCCGGCTCCTTCATGAGAGATGCTCGTTCTAGTGTGCCAAGTGGCAAATTTGTGTCCAAAGATGTGCCCAAGAGAGTGAAGAAGTTAAGCTGGTTTCAGAAGCATGTTCTTTGCATGAAGGTGGAGATACATCGTGAGAACTATGAAGCTTATTGTGAGCGCAAGGCCATTCTTGATACTCAGCGAAAGATTCTTCATAAGCTCAGTGGTGACCAAGCTGCTCTTTCTCCTACTCCTCCTCCCATTTCCTACAACAAGTGGCATTCCGAGACCTATGATTGGGGCGCGTTGGAGAAGGCTCTCTATGTTGGTCGCACCACTCATGTTGGTGATGATGATGAAGATGAAGAGGAAGAGGATATGGAAGAGGATGAGGAAGGAGAGTTTGAAGAAGATGATGAAGAGGAGGAGGACTATGAGGAAGACGAGGACGACGACGACTTTGAGTGACTTCTTGGGGCGTTTAGTATGCTCTTGTCCCTTTTTGGTGTCTTGATGCCAAAGGGGGAGAAGTTATTCTAGTAGGACTTCTCGTTGGGATTTGCTTTGATGGGAGCTGTTTTTCAGTTTTCTTTCTTATGATCTTTTCATCGAACTTATTATTATCGTGTGCTTGGTGAACTTTCTTTAAGTTTGAACTATTGTGTGTGGAACTTGTTTAAAGTTTGGTTGCTTAATGTGTCTATGCTCATATTCTTATTGTCAATCTTGTTACATTGCTTATCTCTATAGGGAGCTTCATTTGAACTTATGCATATCTTTAGGGGGAGCTCCCTTGCTTAATTGATCTTACTATTGTAAATCCTAGTGTTGTCATCTAACACCAAAAAGGGGGAGATTGTTAGGGCATTTTCTAGCCTCCTTAGTTTTGTGTGTTAGTTGACAACACCAGGACATTTTACCAATGTTTTGTGCAGGAAGATTGGCCGGATTTTTCCAAATCTAGGCCGGATTATCCCCCCCCCCCCCCCGTGAAAATGGCTAATGACCAGAAGCACCAAGATGCGCATCACCCAGATTTTGGGGCGGATATTTCGGCCGGATTTTTCCAAATCTGGGCCGGATAATCCGCCCCTCCGTGAAAACGACTAAGGACCAGAAACTCCAGGATGCGCGTCACCCAGATCTTGGGGCAGATTTTTGGGCCGGATTTTTCCAGATCTGGGCCGGATAATCCGCCCCCCCCCGGTGAAACGACTAAGGACCAGAAGAAGAGCTGATGCGCGTCACCCAGATTTCTGGCCGGATTTTTCGGCCGGATTATTCCAGAAGTGGGCCGGATTATCCGGCCGCCGGATTATCCGGTGCAAGTTTGGGCCGGATAATCCGGCCCCTGGCGGCTGCAACGGATACATTTCGGGAAGGGGTATTTATACCCCTTCCTCTCTTCTTCCCCAGCTTGCTCGTCCTCATCAAGAACAAGACACTATTTGGAGCCAACCTCACTGCAAGATCTCCACCCTCAACCACCCAAAGTCTTAGATCTTTGGAGGATCGAAGGAGGAGATCCTGATCTACATCTCCACCGAAGGAATTTCTTTTTCCCCTCCTTTTGCTTGAGGGATTTACTCCTAGTGGTTCTTTGGAAACACTAGGTGGTTTGATTCGAGATTTCTCTAGTCTTTGTGGATTCTAGCCTCCGTGGCTTTCTTGGGAGCCTCCAATTCAGTTGTGGATGTGTGCCCCAATCTCCGTGTAAGGGATTCAGTGAGTTCCCCCAATACCACCGCTTAGTGGAACGAGCTAGCCTCCGTGGCTTGCTCACCAGAGAATAAGGTGAGCCTCCGTGGCGCTGGTCGACTCTGTGTCACCACACCTCTCCAACGTAGACGTACTTCCCCTCAAAAGGAAGGAACTACGGGAATACATCCTTGTGTCTCCGGTCTCCGCTCCTTGGTTATTTCTTACCCAAACTCGCTTACTTGCTTACTTGTTTACTTGTTCACTTGCTTGCTTGCCACTTAGGAAATTCACCTAGTTGCACATCTAGAGAATTTACTTTGTGTCAAGCCTAAAAATTGAAAAAGGTAAAATTTTGTGTAGCGCCTATTCACCCCCCCCCCCTCTAGTCGCCCGTGAGATCCCTTTCAATAAGGAGCGGTTATTACAGTAGTAATAACTTCCAACACTCAAATAAAAGAAAAATAACTGAAAAGTAAACTATGGGTTATCTCCCAAGAGTGCTTTTCTTTAACGCCTTTGAGCTAGGCGCAGAAAGTGCGAATCAAGTAATATCAAATGATGAAGCATCAAGTTCATAATTTGCTCTAAGAATAGAGTCAAAAAGTAATTTCTTCCTCCTTCTAGGGAAGTGTTCCATACCTTTCTTGAGTGGGAATTGATATTTGATGGTGCCTTCCTTCATATCAATGATGACACCTACAGTTTGAAGAAAAGGTCTTCTCAAAATAATAGGACATGAAGCATTGTATTCAACATCCATAACAAGAAAATCAACGGGAACAAGGTTATTATTAGCCATAATAAGAACATCATTAATCCTTCCCAAAGGTTTCTTCTTAGCAACATCAGCAATAGGAACATCAAAATAACACTTTTCAAGCGGGGGTAAACCAAGCATGTCATAAATCTTTCTAGGCATAACATAAATACTAGCACCTAGATCACATAAAGCATAGCAATCAAAACCATTAACATGCATATCAATGATGGGCTCCCAACCATCTTCTAACTTCTTGGGAATATAAGCTTTTTGCTTCAACTTTTCCTCCCTAATTTTCATGAGAGCATTTGTAATATGATTTCTAAAGGCAGTATTCAAAGAACTAGCATTAGGACTCAAAGCAAGCTTTTGCAAGAACAAAATAACTTCATATATATTGGAGCCATCAACATCAAAATCATTAAAAGAAGTAGAGATATCATCTCCTACACTCCGAAAAATTTCAGCACTCTTTTGAGAAAAAGTTTTTGTAGTTTTGTGCTTTTTAACACAAGGAGTAGGAGTTTTCTCTACACCAATCAAAGTAAGAGGATTGCTAGAATTTGGAACAACATCATTAGAGGTAGTAATGGTACATACCTTCATCTTTCTAGCCATCTCATCTTCTCTTTCCCACCTGGCATGCAATTCTGCTACATCCTAACATTTTCATCCATTTTAACTTGAATAGCATTAGTAGCAGCAAAAGTATTATTTTCCTTCACATCATTAGGCAACACTTTTAGTTTCAGAAGTTCAACATCAAGATCAAGGCTATCAACTTTAGAAGCAAGAATATCAATTTTACCCAACTTTTCCTCAACAGACTTATTAAAAGTAGTTTGCTTACCGATGAAGTCCTTGAGCATGACTTCAAGCTCAGAGGGCGCGCCAATAGTGTTGTTGGAGGAATTACCATAAGAGTTACCATAACCATTACCATTGGTAGAAGGATACGGCCTATAATTGTTGCTAGCAAAATTGCTCCTATAAGCACTGTTGTTGAAATTATTATTTCTAATGAAGTTTACATCAACATGCTCTTCTTGAGCAACCAAAGAAGCCAAAGGAACATTATTAGGATCAACATGAGTTCTATCATTAGAAAGCATAAGCATAATAGCATCAATCTTATCACTCAAGGAAGAGGTTTCCTCAACAGAATTTACCTTCTTACCTTGTGGAGCTCTCTCGGTGTGCCACTCAGAATAATTTACCATCATGTTGTCAAGAAGCTTTGTTGCGGCGCCCATGGTAAGGGACATAAAAGTGCCTCCAGCAGCTGAATCTAATAGATTTCTTGAAGAAAAATTCAGTCCTGCATAAAAAGTTTGGACAATCATCCAAGTAGTCAGTCCATGAGTAGGGCAATACTTTATCATAGATTTCATTCTTTCCCAAGCTTGAGCAACATGTTCATTATCAAACTATCTAAACTTCATGATATCACTACGCAAAGCTATAATCTTAGCAGGAGGATAGTATTTTCCAATAAAAGCATCCTTACACTTATCCCAAGAATCAATACTATTTCTAGGAAAAGATAGCAACCAATTCTTAGCTCTTCCTCTTAAAGAGAAAGGAAACGACTTAAGCTTAATAATATTAACATCTACATCCTCATACTTTTGCATCTCACATAGCTCAACAAAATTGTTGAGATGAGCAGCAGCATCATCAGAACTGGCTTTCATAACAAGATTTATCAAAGCAGGTTTGATCTCATAAAAATTGGCCTCGGGAGCAGGTGGCGCAATTGGAGTGCAGATAAAATCATTGTTTTTGGTGATAGTAAAGTCACACAACTTGGTGTTTTCAGGAGTACCCATTCTAACAAAACTAAAAGCAAGTAAATAAAAGCAACTATAAAAGAAACTAATTTTTTTATATTTTTGATAAAATGATGCAAGCAAAAATAAAGTAAAGCAAAACTAAAAACAAAGTAAAAGATTGTGCGTGCGAGACTCCCCTTGCAGAAGTCTTCTCTCTCCCCGGCAATGGCGCCAGAAAACTTGTTGGATGGTGCGGTGTTGATGATGTAAATGACCGACCAGTTGGGAACCCCAAGAGAAGGTATGATGAGCACAGCAGCAAGTTTTCCCTCAGTTATGAAACCAAGGTAATCAATCTAGTAGAAGAGAGCCAAACTTAAGAAGGTGATGCTTGCTAGCTTCGTGACACTCCGGACAAGGGCGCCAGATTACTTCTTGTCGGCGTGTCTTCCCCAGCAGCAATGTGAAACCTGCACACAACAGAAACAAATACTTTGCCCCCAACTTACGATGAGGTTGTCAATCTCACCGGTTTGCTGTAAACAAAGGTATGAGCGTATCGAGTGGTAAAAGGATGATAATAAAGCAAGTAAAGTAAATAGTGTGAGTAAAGTAAAACAGTGTAATTATGTAAAGGAAATCGGACCGGGGTCCACAATTCACTAGTGGTGTCTCTCCATAAGATAAATAAAGCATGTTGGGTAAACAAATTACGGTTGGGCAATTGATAGAGTAAACATAACATACATACATCACGAGGATCACTATGAGGCTTACTCTGGCCATTACGACAAAATACATAGACCATAATCCAACTGCATCTATGACTAAAAATCAACTCGCGGGGATATCATCCGAAGATCCCTTAAGTATTAAGTTGCGAACAACAGATAATCACATTAAGCAAAGTGCGTAATGTAAACAAAGCAAATGTCCTTAGACACAAGAATGTTGTTTTCTCCCTAGTGGCAACAGCACATCTACAACCTTAGAGGCAACTGTCACTCCCCCAGATTAAATAGAGGCATGAACCCAACTATCAAGCATAAATACTCCCTCTTGGAGTTACTAGCATCTACTCGGCCAAGATAGCTACTAGCAACGGAAAGCATGCAAGATCATAAACAACATAGAGATAACATAAGATATAATTCAGCACATTAACTTGACATAGTACCCATACTCATCGGATCCCAACAAACACAACATGTATGATTACATAAAGATGATCTTGATCATGTAGGGCAGCTCACAAGATCTAAACATGAAGCACATGGTGGAGAAGACAACCATCTAGCTACTGCTATGGACCTGTAGTCCAAGGTAGACTACTCACACATCATTCCAGAGGCGACCATGGTGGTGGAAAAGACCTCCGGCAGGGATTCCCCTCTCCGGCAGGGTGCCGAGAAGAGCTCCTGGATCCTCCTGATCTCGATTCGGCGACGGCGGCGGCTTGCAGTATGTTTCTGGGAAAAGCGATCCGTCCCTTAAGTTTTTCCCGACGAGGGGTCTTTATAGGTGAAGGGGCGTCGTCAGGAGGTGGGCCAGGCGGGCTCACCATGGGTGGGTGCGGCCAGGGGCTGGGCCGCACCCCCCTGTGGTGTGGCCAGCCTCTAGCCCCCCTCCGTCTCATCTTCGGTCTTCGCGAAGCTTCGGTAAAAATAGGAGGTTTGGCTTTTGTTTTGTCCAATTCTGAGAATATTTCCTGTGTAACTTTTCTGAAACACAAAAACAACAGAAAATAGGGAACTGGCACTGTGGCATCTTGTTAATAGGTTAGTTCCAGAAAATGCATAAAAACGCCATGAAGTGTAACAAAACACAAAGCAAATGGTGTATAAACAAGCATGGAGCATCAACAATTATAGATACGTTTGAGACGTATCAGGAAGCCATCGCACAATGAGTCCTAGAGTTAAAGAAGAATATGTGCATACTCAATATAGAACTATATATAAAAAACAAACCACCCATGGACAACATACAACTAGATCTAACTACAACATAGGTTAACAACAATATCTAACATGAAGTGCCGATGGAACAACAAGATCTAGCCTAGTCAGATGGAGATGGAGGATGAAGTCAAGATGATGTTACTTACATTCATCGCTTGAAGGTGAAGGACGAAGGGTATAGCTCGAAGAAGTAATCATGGTCACCCTGCCGCCTACTTACATGTTTGCTGACCGGAGAAGAGAGATCGAAGGGGGAATGGGGGTTTGGATTTGGGTAGTGACAGTGGGGGTAGAAATTAGGGATTTCTATTTTCGTGCCCTCGGGTCCTTAGTTGTGCTCAGTTTTCCCCAGCCGCTTAGTTTTTCCTCAGTTTTGCCCAAGCCCTTGTCTGAAACTCTCACAAGGAGCTCGGACAGGAGGAATCCCGTTAAGTTGACCGTTGGTTGGTGCTGGCAAGTGGGGCCGCTGTTGGTACCCCGCAGTGGACACGCCTCCACTTATCCAGATCATCGTGGGACCCACAACTTGTCCACGTTAGCACGCCGGACCCATAGCTTACCCAGGTGCCCGTTGCAAAATGGGAGCCCGAGCCAGCCCCACGCCCGTGCCCATGCCATTGCTTCCCCCTTCTTTCCCTGCGCCCCATTGTTCTTCTTCTCCGCCAGCGGCAGCCCTTCTCTGGCAGGCGGGTGATGTCTAGTATCTCCTCGACCTCCCGTTCTTCATGGCCGCAGTATGGACCCGTGCCTTTGACAAGATGCCCTGACTGCCCACGCCAAGAGCCTCTGAAGCGGTCGATCTGTAAGATGAACGACAACGGCAACCGTGGACGTGAGTTCCTTGCATGCGAGAGCTTGCCATATAGAGAGGGGGATAAGGTTAGATCTCGCTCCAATTGCTCTATTTTCTCTCGATTTTCTTGTTATTCCCTCGAATTTGGGATTTAGGGTTCACGTTGTTGTTTTCAGATCCTAAAGAAATGCAGGTATTTCAAGTGGATCGATGTGTACGTTCAGAGGCTTAAATTGCAGGAATCAATTGGCGGTATTGGGAAGCGCAATTTGGGAGGGGGGACTTGTTGTAGAGAATGCGACGGAGAGAGGGGTCGTTCCGATTATGCCTAATTCTCCCAATGCAGAACTGGTGGAAGTGAAGGGAGAACTGAAGAAAATGAACAAGCATTTAAAGCAGCTGATCAAGTTGAAGAAGCAAGCTAATCTGATGGCTGGTTTTTTTTGTTGTATAATTGCGATCGGATTCTTATCATTGCTCATCAAGCGCTAGAAGTTGTTACAAGGGATCCCTTGTTACAAATCCATTATTCAGTTACATGTACTTGTAGTTGTTTTCAAAGTTAGTGTGTGCATTTACCAAAATTACCAAAAAAAATAAGTGTTAGGGAATATAGGAATGCTAAAGATAGTTGATAATTGTTAGAGGGGTGACAAATAATGCATTCACCGAAATCCCACAAATATGTATGTCTCATGTTTATACCAAAATTATACCACTTTTGGGACGTTTCAAATAACCAAAACTATATCCCAAACTATATTCCCTAAAAGAAAAGGAATGCTAAAGAAAGTTGATAATTGTTAGAGGGGTGATAAATAATCCATTCACCGAAATCCCACAAATATGCCAAATATGTATGTCTCATGTTTCTACCAAAATTATACCACTTTTGGGCCGTTTCAAATTGCCAAAACTATATTCCCTAGAAGAAAAGGAATGCTAAAGATAGTTGATAATTGTTAGAGGGGTGATATATAATCCATTCACCGAAATGCCCCAAATATGCCAAACATGTATGTCTCATGTTTCTACCAAAATTATACCACTTTTGGGACATTTCAAATTACCAAAACTATATTCCCTAAAAGAAAAGGATTGCTAAAGATAGTTGATAATTGTTAGAGGGGTGATAAATAATTCATTCACCGAAATCCCCCAAATATGCCAAATATGTATGTCTCATGTTTCTACCAAAATTATACCACTTTTGGGCCGTTTCAAATTACCAAAACTATATTCCCTAAAAGAAAAGGAATGCTAAAGATAGTTGATAATTGTTAGAGGGGTGATAAATAATCCATTCACCGAAATCCCCCAAATGTGCCAAATATGTATATCTCATGTTTCTACCAAAATTATACCACTTTTGGGCCGTTTCAAATTACTAAAACTATATTCCCTAAAAGAAAAAGAATGCTAAAGATAGTTGATAATTGTTTGAGGGGTGATAAATATGTATGTCTCTTGTTTACACCAAAATTATACCACTTTTTAGTTTAACATTTTTAAATCATGGAAAATAATGCATAAACAGAGGGAATATAGTTACGTGGCAAAATAATCCATTAATGCACACGGATCGACTCCACCAACCGTTGATCCACCGACAGAGAGAGAGAGGGGTGGCCACGAAGAGAGAGAGAGGGGTGGCCACGAAGAGAGAGAGAGGGGTGGCCACGAAGAGACGGATAGGGGTATACTGCCCGTTAGATCAGTGGATCAACGGTTGGTGGAGTCGATCCGTGTGACAACTGCTCAACCAATCAGGATAAGTTTGGCTTTCTGTGAGTATTTGTGACAGTACTTGAGGGCAAAACTGAGTAGTACTAAGAAACCAAGGGCACGTAAATAGTAAATAGACTAAGGGATTCAAACAAAAGAATTACAAAATGAAAAATGCGTGTTTTGTACAATATAATTCATATTGGGCTACATCAAATTATTTGCAATTCAAATATACATGAGTGTGACAATTATGGCCTCATTTAGACAAACTATGTTTTGGGGAAGATGTTTTGCAAAGGGGTTTGAGTGGAAAACCATGCATCTTCATAGCTACTAGTGATTATGAGAAGTGGCAATTTGTGATAAAACATGATTTATCTATGTTTGTTAAGGTGGCAGGTTGCGTAGGAAGACTCCATGAGTAGGTGCCACTATGTTTTTATTTTTTTGGATTTTTTTGCGCATGAAATGACTCAATTAGCTATGTTAATCTCATTTGTTGACTCTCTGTTGACCAGCTACTTGAGGGTAGAACTGAGTATATTGCACTTGCCAGTCTAAGTACTCGAGGGGAAAACTGAGTACAGATAAAATTTCTGTATAAGGCCCGAGGCTAGAACTGAGTACACCAAACGTTGAAGGGTTAGCCTCGTGTCGCAGTGCACACTGCAGCCGTGCATAGCGGACGCGTGTTGCGGTACACCAAACGCCACTTTCGTCTTTATAGAGCCCTTGTTTCTCTCTCTCGACGCTCGCCCACTCTCTCATTCTCACTGCAACCGCCTCTCCTATCCTATCATCTTCTCCACTTCCCGTCGAAAAAACCCCGAAGAAGAAACCCCGGCGATGGAGAAGAATGAGATGCCCATTGTCGGTGCTTCCGGCGTAGCCGCCGGCGCATCGGCCGCCGCCCCCGTCCAGGACCCCGTCGCTGCTTCGAACGTAGCCGTCGGCGCATCAGCCGCCGACGCATTGGCCGCCGCCCCCGTCCAGGCCCCCGTCGCTGCTTCCGACGTAGCCGCGGGCTCATCAGCCACCGGCGCATCGGCCGCCGCCCCCGTCCAGGCCCCCGTCCAGGACCCTATCCAGGCCCCCGTCCAGTTCCCCGTCGATTGGGACCCATACGAACAAGAGCCGTACGTCGCCCCAGAGAACCCCTACGACACCAGCATCGTCGACGACGAGGAGGTAACCCTTTGTTCCCTTGTTCTAATCTCATTTCAATCCTTTTTGTGTTAGATCTTTCATTATTATGGTTCGTCTGTTCCTAGTTCTATCATTTTGTGTTAGATCTTGCGTTATTAGGGTTCGTCTGTTCCTAGTTCAATCCTTTTGTGTTAGATCTTGCATTATTAGGGTTCGTCTGTTCCTAGTTCTAGATCTTACGTGTTAGATCTAGCGTTATTAGGGTTCGTCTGTTCCTAGTTCTAGATCTTGCGTTATTAGTGTTTGTGATTTGCTTTTATTTAAGATTCGGTTAACTTATGTGAGTAATCAATCCCATCCAGTTAATTTGTGCCGATGATGATGAATATTTGGGCACAGATTGATTCAGAGTTTGGTCTGTGAACAATTTGTGTATACAAATTTGTTGTGCATGATCTTTGGTTCACTGACCCAAATCCTGGATATAAGTGTGTCCAATGTAACTGAGGCTATCTCTTTTTTTCGTGCCCATATTATCATGCATGATCTTTTGTTCACTCTCTGTTCCATCATCGCTGCAATTGACTCCGTGTTTTTCGATCTTTGGTGCTACGTGACAGGTGCAGAGCAGCGACGTCGACAGCGACGACAAGTCCTTCCACACCAAGACTCGTCACATCCTTCGGAGGCTGCAGTCCGGCCATTACGATCGCCACTTTTCTCGAGGCATTTACAGGTGCCCCTTCTGCACCAGGAGGCTCTGCGCCACCGACTTCAACTGCCTTGTGAACCATGCCGAATCCATTGGCAGCGCTAGAGTTGGAACGATCGTGAACATGCATGCGTTCATGGCCAAACACAAAGCACTTGGGATTCACCTGCGCAGCCTCCAGGCTTAATCCCATTCATGTAAAATGTAGGTTATATTGGATCTCGGTCGGTAGTACTATTAATCTATGCTATGTTGGCTGTTGTATGCAGCTTATCATCCCTATATTTTCTCTGGATTTGTGCCCTAGATTTCCTACTCCCTCTGATCCATATTACTCTTCGCTAATGTGGTTGTATCTAAACACATTTTAGTGGTTGATACATCCGTATTAGTGAAGAGTAATATGGATCGGAGGGAATACCTGATTGGGTAAAAACGAAGGCATAAAGAAATGAATGGCCTTAAAAAACAGAAGGAGAAGCTGCTCTAGATTTGCTACCAATTTGGGCAATCAAGAATGAATGAGATCGAGCGAGAGAGAGGAAAAAGGTGCATTGAAAATTGCTAATCTGGGCGAAAGAGACAGAAACCACTCATGCCCACGTCCCGGACCCACACGGCTCCACACGCTATGGCCCCACATGCTATGGCCCCAGCTCCGCTCGTATGACCAAACATGGTCTCGTCCTGTCCCACGCGGTCCCTTTCTACCAGCCCCACACGACGTGGCCCCACTCATCAGCACGGAATGGTCAACTAAACGGGATTCCTCCCGTCCAAGCTCCTTGTGAGGGTTTTAGACAAGGGCTTGGGCAAAACTGAGGAAAAACTAAGGAGTTGGGGAAAACTGAGTACAACTAAGGACCCGAGGGCACGAAAATAGAAATCCCTAGAAATAATGGCCGAGTTTTGATGGGATAGTCATGGTTTCCACGGAGCTATGTACAAGTCCTATACGAGAGTTGGATCCTCTTATTGCTAAAACTCTGGCATTGAGAGTTGCATTTTGTCTTGCTGTGGAGAAAGGTTTTAGCAGGTTAATCTTGGAGGTTGATTGTGATGAGGTAGTATTGAAAGGAAACGGATGTCGCCTAGAGGGGGGGTGAATAGGCGACATCCGTTTCCTTTCAATTGGTATCAAAGCTAGGTCTCTCATTTTAGGCTTCACCGCCTTGAGAGCAAAGATGTCGTCTAGGGGATTAGTGCATAACGACACTTTTATATTTGATGGCACAAACTATGATATTTGGAGAATTCGCATGCTTAATCATTGTCGGGTCATAGACCCAAATATAGAGCGAATTGTAGATATGAGTTTTTCTCCTCCTAAGGATCCCACGAATCTATCATTAGAGGACGAGAAAAACTCTTATCTCAATGCTCAAGCTATTAATGACTTATCCAATGTTGTGAGCATTGTAGTTATGATGTCCATTATGCCTTTTCAGAATGCTCATGAGTTATGGACAAAGCTTCAAGAAAAATATGATGTGTCCAAGTTTATTGAGGATGAGTGTATTCCTTCCACTTTTGGCTGTGATGATCTTTCTTCCACTTCACCGATGTGTGGCAAGACACAAGGTAATGACATGGTGAGTGGTGATGGAAATTGCAATGTTGATAGTGAGCTTAGTTTTGATGATCACTCATCTCTATCTCATGGCAATGTTCTATCATTGGACTTCAACTCTTCTAGCACACCAAATGCCTTACATGCTAGTATTGATAGTCCTTGCATGTCTTGGAGTAGTTGCTATACTAGATATCATGATAAGAATGCTCCCATTTCCTCTAGTACTTTTGTGGCTAACAATGTGGAGGAATCCCAACTTTTGTTGGGACAAGTCATGGATCTTAATGGAGCTTCAAGTAATTCATCCTCATCATCATCTCTCGGTTCCCACATATGTCTTATGGCTAGAGATTCAAAGGTAACTCCTTCTTTGGAACCCACTATATCTAGTGATAATGAAGAAGAGGATGATGATGTTGCCTCTTTAAGAAAGAAGGGAGAAATAGTCTTTCATGCTATTGGTAAGAATAAAATTTCTTGCTCTAACTTTGTTGAAATTTTGGTTGTTGCTATTGAAAGCAAGAAAATTATTGATGATCTACAATCTAATGAAGAAGAGCAAGAATAAACTATTGAGAATCTTCATAGTCTTGCCAATGATTTTAAAAGGGCTCTTTTAGAAGAACAAACCAACAAAGCTCTTGAGGAGACTTTTGCTCTAGAATTGTCTAGAGTAGAGGAAACCCATGATAGAGCTCTTGAGGTGGCAAATGATTTAAAATTAAAAAATGATAAGCTTGTTTTTGTTAATGCTAAAATTCTTAAGGATATTGAGCACCTCAAAAATGGCTCTAGGAACATTGGGAGTGTGCTCACCAATATTTAAAAGAGTGTTCCAAGTTGCCTTCTCCTCTTTCGGTTAATCATGATGCTTGTGCTACTAACTCTACTTCTTGTGAAGCATCTATCTTGAAGGAGAATGTTGAGCTAAGGGCTCAACTTGAGTTGCTAACTAGCAAGTATGGGAAATTGTAAGAAAGTTATGAAAAGCTATCTAGCTCTAATAAGGATCTTCTAGTGTCTCATGCTTGCCTAAAGTTAGCTCATGAGGCTATATCTACAAAGGTAACATCTTTTGAGCCTCATGTGGTCACTAGCACTACTTCCCAAAATGTTATATTGTCATGTGCTAGTTCTAGTAATTCATCCACTTATACTATTGCTACATCTTGTGATGAATTACCTTCCATGCCTTGTTGCTCTAACAATATAGCTTCTACTTCCTCTAGTACTTGTGTTGTCACTAACCATATAGAGGAAATTAAAGAGCTCGAGGCCCAAGTAACTTTGTTGAAGAAAGACTTGGTAAAAGGTCATGAAGGGAAGTCCAAACTCGACAAGATGTTGAGTGCGCAAAAATCCCCCAACAATAAGAGTGGACTTGGATTTATCTCTAACAACAAGAAGAAGTCAAAAATCTTCAAGAAGAAGAAGGGCCATGAGCAAGTCAAGGATCTGGCCAAGATTGTTTGCTTCAAGTGCAAAATTGAAGGGCATCATGTTAGGTCTTTCCCATTGAAGAAGAAGCATCTAAGTGAGACACAACAAGGGAAGCGGCCTCAAGCTCAAACTCAAGTTTTCCTCAAGATGAAGAAAAGCTACCTCCTAAGAAGAATCAACCCAATGCTTCCATTATGGAGAAATGAAACAAGAAGAAAGGAAAGATAAGGTCTTGCTACATATGACGTGAGAAGGGCGACCTTTCTTCTACATGCTCTATTGGTAACTCATCCAACCCTATCATAATCGATGATGCTTATTCAATTTGCAAGGATAAGTTTGGAAATATGTTTGCCAAATTTGTTGGTGCTCAAAGTGGTGTCAAGAAAATAACCATTTGGGTTACCAAACCTATTGTTACTAACTTCTTAGGACCCAACTTGGTTGGATACCAACAAGCCAAAACTTGATCAATAGGTGTTTAATGGAGGACATTGGAGACTTGGCTACATCATGAAGAATTAAAAGATCTTCATCAATTATATTGTCTCAAGTCAAGTTAATCGTGTTATCTTGTTTCTATCATATATCCACTGTTCCTCCTTGCGGTAACATGTACTCAACTTATCTACATTGAAAGTTACCCGCCCCTTTGCATGTGTTGTGTTTTGTATCTTGCATGTGTTTGTATATGTTGTGCTCCCTACTTGCTTTATTTTGAGTAATCAAGTATGTGCATGTTGGTTGCACACTATGTATAATTGTTAGTGTTGAGCCTATTGCATTTTGCTTTATCTTACTTGGCTCTTGTGAGTGATTAATGGACCATCCCATTTTGGGGGAGTGATTTGCTTTGGCACTTCACAATCCTAAAAATGTGTGTACATGAGGAATACCACTTAGTGTTGATATTTAAAGATTATCTAATATCTATGTGGTACATCATTCTCATGAGAAATTCAAATTCTATAATATTCATTAATCATTTCTTGTTGGATCTTTTTGCCTCTTCTTGTTAAAGTTTAATTTTCTAGGTCTGGAGATTCTGTTGGTTCTACCCCGGAGACTCCGTTGGTTCAACCCTAGAGACTTTGGTGGTTCAACCCTGGAGACTCCGGTGGTTCAACCCTGGAGACTCTGGCCCCCTCGGAATTTCCGGGCCCTATGGAAATTGACTTCAACAACTTATCTGAAAAATTGTTTTATCACATTATGGGGAGTATTATGCTTTGTGCATATTACAAATCCATGAAAATGTGTATATTTGAGTTTGTGTCACATCGTGTTGATATTGTAAATTATCTTGCTCCTATGTGGCATGTTTTCTCAACCAAGTTCCAATTTGCCAAATTGTTTTATTACTCTTGTTTTGGATCTTGTTTGTGAGATATTTTCTTGATAGGGTTTTCCTAAAATGTGGAATTCTACATCAAAGTTAGAAAACCATTTGCTTCAATTTATCCTAATCATTGCTTTGCATGATTGTTTAACTATTTGAGTCTATCAAGAATATATTTGTTTGGCATGGTGCTTAATTCTTATCCTTTTCCATATACTTCCTTGTTGTGAAGATGATCTTGGATTTATGTGTAAACTACCACCAGAAATAACTCCAAATACCTATTCTCCTTGGACAATTGGTACTCTATCATGTGGTATATATTGATCATCTTTACATTTGCTATCGCTTTTAATTGCCTTATCTCTCACCAAGAAATGTATTTGCTCTAACTCCCATTGTCTTCTTTGACTCTTGTGATTCCATTTGATTTTTTTTGAATTTGTTTTGTGTTATTTCTATGTAGGTGATACGCCTCAAGCGTATCTATAATTTTTGATGCTCCATGCTTGTTTGTACACCATTTGCTTTGTGTTTTGTTACACTTCGTGGCATTTTTATGCATTTTCCAGAACTAACCTATTAACAAGATGCCACAGTGCCAGTTCCCTGTTTTCTGCTGTTTTTGTGTTTCAGAAAAGTTACACAGGAAATATTCTCGAAATTGGACAAAACAAAAGCCAAACCTCCTATTTTTATCCAAGCTTTGCGAAGACCGAAGATGAGACGGAGGGGGGCTAGGGGCCAAGCTCACCATAGGGTGGCGCGGCCCAGCCCCTGGCCGCGCCACCATATGGTGAGACCACCTGGTCCACCTTCTGACGCTGCCCTTTCACCTATAAAATCCCCTCGACGGGAAAAACCTAAAGGATGGATCACTTTTCCTCGAAACATACTACAAGCTGCCGCCGTCGTTGAAGCAAGATCGGGAGGATCCAGGAGCTCTTCCCAGCACCCTGCCGGAGAGGGGAATCCCTGCCGAAGGCCTTCTACACCACCATGGTCGCCTCCGGAGTGATGTGTGAGTAGTCTACCGTAGACTACGGGTCCATAGCAGTAGCTAGATGGTTGTCTCCTCCACCATGTGCTTCATGTTTAGATCTTGTGAGCTGCCCTACATGATCAAGATCATCTTTATGTAATCATACATGTTGTGCTTGTTGGGATCCGATGAGTATTGGTACTATGTCAAGTTGATGTGCTGAATCATATATCTTATGTTATCTCTATGTTGTTTATGATCTTGCATGCTTTCCGTTGCTAGTAGATATCTTGGCCGAGTAGATGCTAGTGACTCCAAGAGGGAGTATTTATGCTCGATAGTTGGGTTCATGCCTCTATTTAATCTGGGGGAGTGACAGAAACCTCTAAGGTTGTAGATGTGCTGTTGCCACTAGGGAGAAAACAACATTCTTGTGTCCAAGGATATTTGCTTTGTTTACTTTACGCACTTTGCTTAATGCAATTATTCGTTGTTCGCAACTTAATACTCAAGGGGTACTCAGACGACTCCCCGCGAGTGGATTATTAGTCATAGATGCAGTTGGATTATAGTCTATGTATTTTGTCATAATACCCAGAGTGAATCTCATAGTGATCCTCATGACATATGTACGTTATCTTTATTCTATCAATTGCCAACTGTAATTTGTTTACCCAGCATGTTATTATTTATCTTATGGAGAGACACCACTAGTGAACTGTTGACCCCGGTCCAATTTCCTTTACATTGCTATACCGTTTTACTTTACTCGCACTGTTTACTTTCTTGCATACTGATGTCTACGCATGCGTCTGTTCTTATAGACAGTGTTGGGCCTCCAAGTGCAGAGGTTTGTAGAACAGCAGCAAGTTTCCCTTAAGTGGATCACCCAAGGTTTATCGAACTCAGGGAGGAAGAGGTCAAAGCTATCCCTCTCAAACAACCCTGCAATTACGATACAGAAAGTCTCTTGTGTCCCCAACACACCCAATACACTTGTCAGATGTATAGGTGCACTAGTTCGGGGAAGAGATAGTGAAATACAAGTGGTATGGATGATTATAAGTAGTAAATGCAATCTGGAATAAAAATGGCAGCAAGCAAACATGTAACAAAACAGCAAGTAAACGGTGTGCAAAGCTTGGAAATAAGGCCTAGGGATCATACTTTCACTAGTGGACACACTCCCAACAAATATAACATAATTGAACAAATAAATAACTTCTCTTCACTATGGTACTCTGAATTACTCTCATATTGAATAACACTAATCATTGCATAGGGCTACGAAGCACTCCTCAAAGTTCATCAAGTACTTGACAAACACCACTCATAGAGATATCCAAATCAAATCACAACTCAAGATAAATATTATTGCAACTTAGACCAAGTACTAACACGGTGCACACACTGTCAACATTACACCATGAAAGGAGGAATATATCACTTCAATACTATCATAGTGATAATTATTCTCATAATCCATAAGAGATCACAATCGTAGCCTAGACCAAGTACCACCACGATGCACGCACTGTCACCGTTACACCATGGCAGGAGGAATAGATTACTTTAATAACACACTAGAGTACACATAATGAAGAAGAGTAACATCTACTTATTCAACATGATACAAAGCTCACGATCACATAAAGATCACATCATGGGAGAGAGAGGTGAACCACATAGCTACCGGTAGAGCCCTCAGCCCCGGGGGAGAACTACTCCCTCCTCATCATAGGAGACAGCAAGGTTGATGGAGATGGCAGCAAGGTCGATGGAGGCGGCGGAGACGGCAATGGAGACCGATGGAGATGGCTCCGGGGGCACTTCCCCATCCCGGCAGGGTGCCGGAACAGAGACTTCTATCCCCCAAAATTTGTCGACGGCGGCGGTGGCGCTGCGGAACTGTTCTGGAAATTTCGCCGACTCCCCTAGGGTTTTTCGTCCTGAGGCTTTATATAGGCGAAGGGGCGTCGTCAGGGGGCTGCCAGGGAATCCTCACACGTAGGGGGCGCGGCCAGGGGCTGGGCCGCGCCGCCCTGGTGTGAGGCTGGTCCCTGGCCCCCCTCCGGCTCTCTTTCGGTCCTCGTCCTTCATCCGAGAAAAATAGGAGTTCTGGAACTTATTTCGTCCAATTCTGAGAATATTTCCTGTGTAGCATTTCTGAAACACAAAAACAGAAGAAAATAGGGAACTGGCACTGTGGCATCTTGTCAATAGGTTAGTTCCGGAAATCGCATAAAAATGCCACAAAGTGTAACGAAACACAAGGCAAATGGTGTAAAAACAAGCATGGAGCATCAAAAATTATAGATACGTTTGAGACGTATCAGCATCCCCAAGCTTAACTCCTGCTCGTCCTCAAGTAGGTAAGTGATAACAAAAGAATAATTTTTGAGGTGACATGCACCTACACAATCTTGATCATATATGTAAGCATTGTGAGCTGGGATCAAAAGAACTTAAAACATGGGCATGAAAGACATAATCTTGATAGAAGAAACTTAGCAACCATGTTATAACATGAAAAAGAACACAAACAAAAGATCATGAAAATGAAACAATGAAAGTCAAACGTGTGTTCAAATCATAAGGAAAAACATACAAATGGTTTTTAGCTTGTCCTTCATGGAGAGCAAAACATAAATGCATAGGACACCTTCAAGTTTAAGAGGGCGACTAGATATAAATAATTTGAGAACAAGTGAAACCAACAATACAAATCAATCAATGAAAACTTTGGGACAATGCACATTATACTAAGAATGACAACTATGCTCTCTTAATGGTGCATAAAGATAGAAGGTGGTGACTCAACATAAAAGTAAAAGAAAGGCCCTTCGTGGAGGGAAGCAGTGATTAAACATGTGCTAGAGCTTTTCATTTGTAAAACAGAGAGATAAAAATTGGTTTTGAGAGGTGGTTGTCTTTGTCAACGACTGGCAATGGGGTTCTTACTATCTTCCATACAAAAATGAAGCAAGTTTTTGAGAGAGAGATTGGCACTTTTTGTGCTCTTTTATAAAGCTTGGCACTCCTCCCCACCTTTTTTCCTTTCACAAACCATGGCTAACCGATTCCATCGGGTGCCCACCAACATTCACATTCCATGGAGGAGTGCCTTTTTTCTTTCTTTTTTTCTCTTTTTTTTTCTTTTTGGAATAAGACAATATGGAAGATAGCAAATCCGACCACTACGTCCCCATGAGCTGAAAATAGTGTCACAAAATGAGAAGTATTTTGAAGGTTTTTTGAAAGGTAGCACATGAAAATTTACTTGGAATGGCTTACAAATACCATGCATAGGAATTTATAGTGGACACAATGGCAAACTTGGTTTTTAGGAGTTGGATGCATGAGTAGAGCTTATACTCAGTACAAAACGAGGGCTAGCAAAAGACTGGGAGCGACCAACTAAGAGAGCAATAACGGCCATAATCATGCAAAGCGACAAAGCAATATTTAAAGAAGCATAAGATGGCATCAAAGGTCAAAAACTAAATGATCATAGAGGCTATAGGCGACTTATTTTGTAGTCAACATGGTGTAAGCATGTGCCAAGTCAACACAAATAAAGCATCAAAGGAGAAAACCAAAATAACGCTTCCAAACGATAAAAACAACGCATGATTTTTTTCAAAGGCTCATTAAGCAATCTCAGTTATTTGAGACAAGTCATGCTACAGCAAAACCACTAAGCATACTATCAGAAAGACATCAAGCACGACATGCAAAAGCCTAGGCCGCAGTCTACACAAGCTCCTTCTTGTACCACTTTTTTGCATAAAGCTTTTTCTCTTTTCCAACATCATTCGACTTTTTATAAACACCTCTTTTGATGAAAACCAATAAAAACCAGAGGCAAAAATACACCTTGATGAAAAGATATAACAAGATCTGAACACAAATCAAGGCGAAAAATGCAAGCTAAACCCAGTAGCAGAAAAAGAGAACACTCATTGGACGATAGGAGTGAAAACTAGAGTGTTCTTGGCTATGAAAAACGGAGTTCATCTCCTCCAAAAAGAACATGATGTGATCTAACCATTTATTGCAGCAAACCAAGCAAAAGAAAACTGAAAACAAAAGCAACTGACGCTCCAAGAAAAACGCATAGTGCATGAAGCAATAAAAATATAGTGTCTTGAAAGGTGACCTAATTTTTGCCGATGAAGAAGGGGTGCCTCGGGGGCATACCCAAGCTTTGACGCTTGTACTTCTTGGATATTTCTTGGGGTGATGCATGGGCATCCCCAAGATTGAGCTTTTGTCCATTCTTCAACTCATCTCATCACTCTCCGATCCCTACACTTGAAAACTTCCTTCATACAAAACTAAACACAAATCTATTAGCAACGTTAGTTTAAGCATAACATAGAATCAACCCTTTTTGCTTCAGGTTTCAACCTAAAACCACCACATGTAAAGCATATACTACTGTAGCAACTTCCCCAAAAGTTCCGTGATCAAAAGAACTCAAAAAGAAAGCGATAAAGCGGCAAACACAAATATTGGCAGAAATCTGTCAAAACAGAACAGCTGACAAAGGTCGAATTTTTAGAGGGTTTTCTGTTGCTCAAATCAAAAAGTGTTCAACTAATGAAAGTTTGGATATAACCTGGGGCATATGCACAAGAAATCGCAGGTCCAAAAGATATACAGAGAATTTTCACGAATTTTTACGGTGCAGCACCGAAAACAGTTTCAGGACAGCAACATCCCCAAATCTTACCTCGCTCAAATTAGAGGCTTCTCTTGGCACAACAACGAAATAAAAAGGATAAGGAGCGGTTATTACAGTAGTAATAACTTCCAAGACTCAAATAAAAGAAAAAGTACTGAAAATAAATAATGGGTTATCTCCCAAGAGTGTTTTTTTTAACGCCTTTGAGCTAGGCGCAGTAATTTGCAAAGATGCTCATGTGGGCGCCATATAAGAGCTTGAGGCAAAGGCGCCATATAGGAACTTAAAGCAATAGAGAGCATCAAAAAAAAGTATGGAACACATTTAAATCTAAACCACTTCCTATGAAAAATAATCTTGTAAAGAGACAAGTCATGAAAGCGCAAAGCAAAAAGCATAGGAAGGCAAAACAAGTATAACTTCAAGAATTGCAACATAAAGAGGGGAAACTCAATATTGTTGAGATCCTTCAAACCATGTTTTCCTCTCTCATAATAACTTTCAGTAGCATCACGAATAGAATTAACAACATAACCATCACATAAAGCATCCCTATCATGAGCCACATGCATAAAAGAAGTAATACTCCCCACATGAACAATAGTAGTAGGAGCAGATTCAACAGAATAATTATTCTCATCACCATAATTATCAAAAATAGGAGGCATATTGTAATCATAACTAATTTTATCCTCAATAGTAGGTGAACTGAAAATATTATACCCATCATCATAACCATCATAAACTAGAGGTTTAGTATCATCACAAGCTAGAGAACAGCTATTTCGCAAAGCATATTCTTCAAACATATCATCGTAAGAAGGAACATCACATAGGGGAGATAAAATATCATCAGAGAAAACTTTCTCCACTAAAGCTGGGGAACTAAAAATATCATGCTTAACAAAACCAGCTTCCCCAAGCTTAGACTTTTCTATAGCATTAGCAATAACGGTGTTGAAAGCATTCATACTAACATAACCATTAGCATGCAAATTAAGCTCCAAAGGTTTTTCAATTTTCTCTTCAAACACTTCATATCTAAACTCAGGAAAAAGACTAAAGAACTCTTTGTTTTCCACTAAGCCTAACTAGTGAAAATAAAAACAAGAAACAAAAAGATGTAATTGCAGAATCTAAAGGAAATAACTCTGAGCACTCACATAGGAGGATGCGAGTACCTTTTACCTTACCTCCCCGGCAACGGCGCCAGAAAAGAGCTTGATGTCTACGCACGCGTCTGTTCTTGTAGATAGTGTTGGGCCTCCAAGTGCAGAGGTTTGTAGAACAGCAGCAAGTTTCCCTTAAGTGGATCACCCAAGGTTTATCGAACTCAGGGAGGAAGAGGTCAAAGCTATCCCTCTCAAACAACCCTGCAATTATGATACAGAAAGTCTCTTGTGTCCCCAACACACCCAATACACTTGTCAGATGTATAGGTGCACTAGTTCGGCGAAGAGATAGTGAAATACAAGTGGTATGGATGATTATAAGTAGTAAATACAATCTGGAATAAAAATGGCAGCAAGCAAACATGTAATAAAACAGCAAGTAAACGGTGTGCAAAGCTTGGAAACAAGGCCTAGGGATCATACTTTCACTAGTGGACACACTCCCAACAAATATAACATAATTGAACAAATAAATAACTTCTCTTCACTATGGTACTCTGAATTACTCTCCTATTGAATAACACTAATTATTGCGTAGGGCTACGAAGCACTCCTCAAAGTTCATCAAGTACTTGACAAACACCACTCATAGAGATATCCAAATCAAATCACAACTCAAGATAAATATTATTGCAACTTAGACCAAGTACTAACACGGTGCACACACTGTCAACATTACACCATGAAAGGAGGAATAGATCACTTCAATACTATCATAGTGATAATTATTCTCATAATCCATAAGAGATCACAATCGTAGCCTAGACCAAGTACCACCACGATGCACGCACTGTCACCGTTACACCATGGCAGGAGGAATAGATTACTTTAATAACACACTAGAGTACACATAATGAAGAAGAGTAACATCTACTTATTCAACATGATACAAAGCTCACGATCACATAAAGATCACATCATGGGAGAGAGAGGTGAACCACATAGCTACCGGTAGAGCCCTCAGCCCCGGGGGATAACTACTCCCTCCTCATCATAGGAGACAGCAAGGTTGATGGAGATGGCAGCATGATCGATGGAGGCGGCGGAGACGGCAATGGAGACCAATGGAGATGGCTCCGGGGGCACTTCCCTGTCCCGGCAGGGTGCCGAAACAAAGACTTCTGTCCCCCGAAATTTGTCGAGGGCGGCGGCGGCGCTGCGGAACTGTTCTGGAAATTTCGCTGACTTCCCTAGGGTTTTCCGTCCCGAGGCTTTATATAGGCGAAGGGGCGTCGTCGGGGGGCTGCCAGGGACTCCTCACACGTAGGGGGCGTGGCCAGGGGCTAGGCCGCGCCGCCCTGGTGTGAGGCTGGTCCCTGGCCCCCCTCCGGCTCTCTTTCGGTCCTCGTCCTTCGTCCAGGAAAAATAGGAGTTCTAGAACTTGTTTGATCCAATTCCGAGAATATCTCCTGTGTAGCATTTCTGAAACACAAAAATAGCAGAAAACAGGGAACTGGCACTGTGGCATCTTGTCAATAGGTTAGTTCCGGAAATCGCATAAAAACGCCACGAAGTGTAACGAAACACAAGGCAAATGGTGTAAAAACAAGCATGGAGCATCAAAAATTATAGATACGTTTGAGACGTATCACATACTATTATCCTTTTACCACTCGATACGCTCAATTCTTTGTTTACAGCAAACTGGTGAGATTGACAACCTCATCGTAAGTTGGGAGCAAAGTTCTTGGTTGTGTTGTGTGCAGGTTTCAGATTGCTGCTAGGTGAAGACACACCAACAATATTTCTGGCGCCATTGTCTGGAGTGTCACGAAGCTAGCAAGCATCACCTTCTGAAGTTTGGTTTTTTCTCCTACTGGTTCGATAAACCTTGGTTTCACAACTGAGGGAAGACTTGCTGCTGTGCTCATCACACCTTCTCTTGGGGTTCCCAATTGGGCGGTCATCTACAAAACTCCTACATCAACACCGCACCATCAACAAGTTTTATGGCGCCGTTGCCGGGGAGAAAGAAGACTTCTGCAAGGGGAGTCTCTCACGCACAATCTTTTACTTTGTTATTGTTTTGCTTTATTTTATTTTTGCTTGCATCTTTTTATCAAAAATACAAAAAAATTAGTTTCTATTTCAAGTTGCTTTTTTATGTCTAGTGTAGTTGCTGTTACTATGTTGCCCGAGGAAATGATCTTCACTTTCAAACAAAAGAGTGAGGAGAGTTTCAAAGAAGCTTGGTCTAGAATTTATGATTGGCATGGAAAAACTGAATCAAAAATGACTTTGAGTTTGCTTCTTAGTAGCTTTTACTTTGGTCTTGCTCTTCGTTATAGATATGCTTTGGATGCCACAGCAGGAGGAGATTTCCTTCATTGTGATGGAGATCAAGCTTGCAATATTATAAAAAAGTTGATTACAATTTATAGCATGCCAACTGATTTTGATTCCTCTCTTGTGAGCATTTTTGCTAGACTTAATACTCTTGAGACTCACACTGCTTGTTTGAATAATTGCTATAGTACTTTGCGCGAGCATTTTGATTACGTGCCAATAAATTCTGAACCATCAAGTTGGTTCCCTACAGTGAAAATCACCATCAGTGGTGAAACTTTTCATGCTCGTTGTGATATTATGTCTGAATTTTGCCTTATGCCAAAGGATATTTATGAATCTTTGAGTCTTTGTAAACTTTCTGAAGGGGGAGAAGAAATTTCTCTTACTAATAATGCCACTATATTTCCCATTGGAATAGCTGAAGGGTTATATACAAAAATCCTAGGAAGAATGGTATCTACTGATTATCTTGTTATTGAATGTGTAGGAAAAGGACAAATCACGCTTGGAAGGTCTCTACTAAAGCTCTTGGGCGCCATTATAGATGTGGGAAAAGGCACTATAAGATTCATCTCTCCACCTTGCAATAATCATGTGTTTCCTAAAGTTAAGAGCAAAGGTAGAGAGGAAGATGTAAGGCATCCATTGATCCTAATACCTCATTTGATAATACTTGATTTCCACTTTCTGCGCCTAGCTCAAAGGCGTTAAAGAAAAGCACTCTTGGGAGATAACCCAATGTTTTCTTTTCTATACTTTTTCTTTTATTTGAGTCTTGGAAGTTATTACTACTGTAATGACCTCTCGTTATCATTTTTATTTTGTTTTTGTGCCAAGAAGAACCTCTAATTTGAGGGAGGTAAGATTTGGGGAAGTTGCTGTCCTAAAACAGATTTCCGCGCTGCACCATAAAAATTCGTGAAAATTCTCATAATATCTTTTTGATCTGAAATTTCTTGAGCATATGCCCCAGGTTATATCCAAACTTTCATTAGTTTTGCACTTTTCGATTTGAGCAACAGAAGGTCCTCGAAAAATTTGACCTTTGTCAGCTGTTCTGTTTTGACAAATTTCTGCCACTATTTATGTTTGCCTCTCGATCGCTTTCTTTTTGAGTTCTTTTGATCACGGAACTTTTGAGGAAGTTGCTACAGTAGTATATGCTTTATATGTGGTGTTTTTTAGTTCAAACCTGAACCAAAAAGGGTTGATTCACTATTATGCTTATGCTAACGTTGCTAATAGAATTGTGTGAAGTTTTGTATGAAGGAAGTTTTCAAGTGTAGGGATTGGAGAATGATGAGATGAGATAAAGTATGGACAAAAGCTCAAGCTTGGGATGCCCATGTCACCCCAAGAAATATCCAAGAGGTACAAGCGTCAAAGCTTGGGGATGCCCCCGAGGCACCCCTTCTTCATCGGCAAAAATTAGGTCACCGTTCAACACACTATATTTTTATTGCTTCATATTCTATGCGTTTTTCTTGGAGCGTCTTTACTTTCGCTTTCAGTTTTCTTTTGTTTTGTTTGCTAAAATAAATGGTTAGACCCCAACAAAATTCTTTTGGAGGAGATATACTTCGTTTTTCATTGCCAGGAACACTCTATTTTTCACTCTTATCGTTCAACGAGTGTTCTCTTTTTCTAGAACTGCATTTAGCTTTCGTTTTTTGCCTTGATTTTTGTTCAGATCTTGTTTTATCTTTGCATCAAGGTGTATTTAGACTACTGGTCTATGTTGGTTTTCATCAAAAGAGTTGTTTCAAAAAGGTTTGAATTGTGTTGGAAAAGAGAAAAAGTTTCATGCAAAAAAGTGGTACAAAAAGGAGCTTGTTTAGACTGCGGCTTAGACTTTTGCATGCCATGCTTGATGTCGTTTTGATAGTATGTTTAGTAGTTTTTGTTGTAGCATGACTTGTCTCAAATGACTGAGATTGCTTAATGAGCCTTTGAAAAAATCATGCGTTGTTTTTATTATATGGAAGCATTTATTTGGTTTTCTCCTTGATGCTTTATTTGGGTTGACTTGGCGCATGCTTACAACATGTTTGACTCTTACAAAGTCGCCATAAGCCTCTATGATCATTTGGTTTTTGACTTGTGATGCCATTTTATGCTTCTTTTAATGATGTTTTGTCACTATGCATGATTATGGCCGTTATTGCTCTGTTAGTTGGTCGCTCCCAGTCTTTTGCTAGCCCTCATTTTGTACTGAGTATGAGCTCTACTCATGCATCCAACTCCCAAAAACCAAGTTATTCCAATGTGTCCACTATAAATTCCTATCTATGGTATTTGCAAGCCATTCCAAGTAAATTTTCATGTGCTACCTTTCAAAAACCTTCAAAATACTTCTCATGTTGTGACACTGTTTTCAGCTCATGGGGACGTAGTGGTCGGATTTGCTATCTTCCATATTGTTTTATTCCAAAAAGAAAATAAAAAAGAGAAAACAAGAAAAGAAAAAAAGGCACTCCTCCATGGTATGTGAATGTTGGTGGGCACCCGATGGAATCGGTTAGCCATGGTTTGTGAAAGTAAAAGGTAGGAAGGAGTGCCAAGCTTTATAAAAGAGCACCAAAGTGACAATCTCTCCCTCAAAAACTTGCTCATTTTTGTATGGAAGATAGTAAGAACCCCATTGTTAGTCGTTGACAAAGACAACCACCTCTCAAAACCCAATGTTTATCTCTCTATTTTACAAATGAAAAGCTATAGCACATGTTTAATCCAGGCTTCCCTCTGCGAAGGGCATTTCTTTTACTTTTATATTGAGTCACCACCTTCTACCTTTATGCACCGTCTAAGAGAGCATAGTTACCATTCTGCATTTAATGTGCATAGTCCCAAAGTTTATCATTGATTGATTCATGATTGTGGTTTCATTTGTTCTTAAATTATTTGTATCTAGTCGCCCTTTTAAACTTGAAGGTGTCCTATGCATTTATGTTTTGCTATTCCATGAAGGATAAGCTGAAAACCACTTGATATTTTTTTCCATATGATTTGAACACACGTTTGACTTTCATTGTTTCATTATTCATGATCTTTTGTTTGTGTTTCTTTTCATGTTATAACATGGTTGCTAAGTTCTTATTGTCAAGATTATGTCTCTTATGCCCATGTTTTAAGTTCTTTGATCCCAGCACTCCATGCTTTACATAGATGATCAAGATTGTGATGGTGCATGTCACCTCAAAAATTATTCTTTTGTTATCACTTACCTACTCGAGGATGAGCAGGAGTTAAGCTTGGGGATGCTTGATATGTCTCAAATGTATCTATAATTTTTGATGCTCCATGCTTGTTTATGCACCATTTGCTTTGTGTTTTGTTACACTTCGTGGCGTTTTCATGCATTTTCCGGAACTAACCTATTAACAAGATGCAACAGTGCCAGTTCCCTGTTTTCTGCTGTTTTTGTGTTTCAGAAAAGTTACACAGGAAATATTCTCGGAATTGGACGAAACAAAAGCCGAATCTCCTATTTTTACCAAAGCTTCGCGAAGACCGAAGATGAGACGGAGGGGGGCTAGGGGCCGGGCTCACCATAGGGTGGCGCGGCCCAGCCCCTGGCCACGCCACCATATGGTGAGACCACCTGGTCCACCTTCTAACGCTGCCCTTTCGCCTATAAAATCCCCTCGATGGGAAATACTAAAGGACGGATCGCTTTTCCTCGAAACATACTGCAAGCCGCCGCCGTCGTCGAAGCGAGATCGGGAGGATCCAGGAGCTCTTCCTGGCACCCTGCCGGAGGCCTTCTACACCACCATGGTCGCCTCCGGAGTGATGTGTGAGTAGTCTACCTTGGACTATGGGTCCATAGCAGTGGCTAGATGGTTGTCTCCTCCACCATGTGCTTCATGTTTAGATCTTGTGAGCTGCCCTACATGATCAAGATCATCTTTATGTAATCATACATGTTGTGTTTGTTGGGATCCGATGAGTATTGGTACTATGTCAAGTTGATGTGCTGAATCATATATCTTATGTTATCTCTATGTTGTTTATGATCTTGCATGCTTTCCATTGCTAGTAGATATCTTGGCTGAGTAGATGCTAGTGACTCCAAGAGGGAGTATTTATGCTCGATAGTTGGGTTCATGCCTCTATTTAATCTGGGGGAGTGACAGAAACCTCTAAGGTTGTAGATGTGTTGTTGCCACTAGCGAGAAAACAACATTCTTGTGTCCAAGGACATTTGCTTTGTTTACTTTATGCACTTTGCTTAATGTAGTTATCCGTTGTTCGCAACTTAATACTCAAGGGGTACTCGGACGACTCCCCGCGAGTGGATTATTAGTCATAGATGCAGTTGGATTACGGTCTATGTATTTGGTCGTAATGCCCAGAGTGAATCTCATAGTGATCCTCATGACATATGTACGTTATCTTTATTCAATCAATTGCCCAACTGTAATTTGTTTACCCAGCATGTTATTATTTATCTTATGGAGAGACACCACTAGTGAACTGTGGACCCCGGTCCAATTTCCTTTACATTGCTATACCATTTTACTTTACTTGCACTGTTTATTTTCTTGCATACTATTATCCTTTTACCACTCGATACGCTCAATCCTTTGTTTAAAACAAACCGGTGAGATTGACAACCTCATCGTAAGTTGGGAGCAAAGTTCTTGGTTGTGTTGTGTGCAGGTTTCACGTTGCTGCTAGGTGAAGACACACCAACAATATTTCTGGCGCCATTGCCTGGAGTGTCACGAAGCTAGCAAGCATCACCTTCTGAAGTTTGGTTCTTTCTCCTACTGGTTCGATAAACCTTGGTTTCACAACTGAGGGAAGTCTTGCTGTTGTGCTCATCACACCTTCTCTTGGGGTTCCCAACTGGGCGGTCATCTACAAAACTCCTACATCAACACTGCACCATTAGTAGGTTGTGTGCATTTTGTATTCAAATGCAAAATCATAAATAATGCACTAATCTTGGGGGAGCTCTCCTAGATATGTTATAACACACTGTTGTGCTTATTTCAATTGGTATTGATTATTGTTGGAAGACAGATCTTTTTTTGGTACTTAGTGTGCCATCATAAAAAGTGTGGAGAGTTTGGTTTATTTGTTGGAACCTTTTTCTCTTTGAGAGTTCTTTATCTCATTCATTTTTATTTATTTTATACTCTAAAAATGAGATATGTCTTTGAGCATGTGTCTTTTAGTTATTTTTATGCTCATTGTCTTTTGCTTTGTTCACTTGTTGAACTTTGGAGTCAATCTTGTGTTGATTGGATTCTTTGATATAATTTGGACAACTTTTAGTTTTCACACCTTTGTGTGACTTCTTGGTCTTCTTGGTGTTTTGTTCAAATTATGTCTCTTTTTGGCGCTTGAAAGTATTGTGCATTGATGGTGCGATGTTAAGGCACCCAGTTGGGAACTCCAAGAGGAAGGTTTTGTTGAGCACAGTAGCAAATTTCCCTCAGTAATGAAACCAAGGTTTAATCGAACCAGTAGGAGAAAGCCAAACTTCAAAAGGTGATGCTTGCTAGCTTCGTGACACTCCGACAAGGGCGCCAGACAACTGCTTGTCGGCGTGTAGCTTTTCACCAGCAGCAATGTGGAACCTGCATACAACACAACCAAGAACTTTGCTCCCAACTTTGATGAGGTTGTCAATCTCACCGGTTTGTTGTGAACAAAGGATTGAGCGTATCGAGTGGTAAAAGGATAATAGTATGCAAGTAAAGTAAACAGAGCAAGTAATAGTAAAACGGTAAAACAATGTAAAGGAAATTGGACCGGGGTCCATAGTTCACTAGTGGTGTCTCTCCATAAGATAAATAATAACATGCTGGGTAAACAAATTACAGTTGGTCAATTGATAGAGTAAAGATAACGTACATACGTCATGAGGATCACTATGAGGTTCACTCTGGGCATTACGACAAAATACATTGACCGTAATCCAACTGCATCTATGACTAAAAATCTACTCGCGGGGAATCATCCGAGGACCCCTTGAGTATTAAGTTGCGAACAACAGATAATTGCATTAAGCAAAGTGCGTAATGTAAACAAAGCAAATGTCCTTGGACACAAGAATGTTGTTTTCTCCCTAGTGGCAACAACACATCTAAAACCTTAGAGGTTTCTGTCACTCCCTCGGATTAAATAGAGGCATGAACCCAACTATCGAGCATAAATACTCCCTCTTGGAGTTACTAGCATCTACTCGGCCAAGATAGCTACTAGCAACGGAAAGCATGCAAGATCATAAACAACATAGAGATAACATAAGATATATAATTAGCACATCAACTTGACATAGTACCAATACTCATCGGGATCCCAACAAATACAACATGTATGATTACAAAAAGATGATCTTGATCATGTAGGGCAGCTCACAAGATCTAAACATGAAACACATGATGGAGGAGACAACCATCTAGCTACTGCTATGGACCCGTAGTCCAAGGTAGACTACTCACACATCACTCCGGAGGCGACCATGGTGGTGGAGAAGGCCTCCGGTAGGGATTCCCCTCTCCGGCAGGGTGCCGAGAAGAGCTCCTGGATCCTCCCGATCTCGCAACGACGACAGCGGCGGCTTGCAGTATGTTTCGTGGAAGAGAGATCTGTCCCTTAGGTTTTTCCTATCGAGGGGTCTTTATAGGCGAAGGGGCATCATCAGAGGTGGGACCAGGTGGACTCACCATAGGTGGGCGCGACCAGGGGCTGGGCTGCGCCCCCTAGTGGTGAGCCTGGCTCCTGGCCCCCCTCCGTCTCATCTTCGATCTTCGCTAAGCTTCGGTAAAAATAGGAGGTTCGGCTTTTGTTTTGTCCAATTTCGAGAATATTTCCTATGTAACTTTTCTGAAACACAAAAACAGCAGAAAACAGGGAACTGGCACTGTGGCATCTTGTTAATAGGTTAGTTCCAAAAAATGCATAAAAACGCCACGAAGTGTAACAAAACACAAAGCAAATGGTGTAAGAACAAGCATGGAGCATCAAAAAATTATAGATAGGTCTGAGACGTATCAAGCATCCCCAAGCTTAACTCCTGCTCGTTGATGACCCACAAGTATAGGGGGTGTATCTGTCGGGACCCGGGATCTAAGCTATACATAGATGTTATGTGTATTAGTCACGCTAGCAACGAGTGATACTGGGGTTACCAGTCCCAGGCCGGAACACCATCGGCAGGCAGGCCGGAATTAAACCATCGGCTCTACACATCTCGAAGCGCCGTGAAACTAATCATAACCAAGACTGCATAACAGAGAGCTCGAGAGCCTTAAACCCCTCTCGTGCACTTTATAAACATACACGCATCATGCACGAGATGGGTAACCACAACTGGTAATACAACAGTGACTCTACGACTCAAAGCATTAGTAGTTCAAACTCTTAGCAGAGTAAAGATCCAAATTATTACATGCAGAGGTCACTGACCCAACATTACAACAAACAACGGAAAGCAAATTATGTTATGCTACATAACAACAAGAGCAAATGGCCTAAGAGGCCTTAAACATAAAGCGACATCCAACCCTTAAGTCTCAGGCTGCTGCCTGGGAACTCCCAACTACTCGTCGATGTCAACGTAGAAACCACCTTCGGCTGGAGAAACTTCCTCTGTAGAAAAACAACAACGAGGCAAGGGTGAGTACTTAAGGTACTCAGCAAGACTTACTAACCTATTAGCTAAATGCTTGGTTAGAAAGGCTTTCTTCGGAGTTTCTTTGCATAAAGCAAGTTTTATTTGCAAGACAGATAAGAATAGAAGCTCGTCTACTCAGATCATTTTAAAAGAGGGAGAGAGCGATACCAGCTCTACTGAAACATCATAAGATATCCACCGAATCATCTTCACCTGAACCTATCAACTAGGATCACCCCCTCTATCACCCCGAGGGAGTAATCCTATTCACACTTTAAGTTGCCAAGTTTTACCATTCGGTTAAAGTTGTCTATGATCACAGAATCCATTCCCAAGTCGTCCGTAACCGTGGACACGGCTTTTCGAAAAGATTTAACCCTGCAGGGGTGCACAACTTTACCCACACATGCCAACCGACTCTTAATGCCAATGTTATAGCTTTCTCCTTGGAAAGCCGGCAGAGGGTGGTTGACCACGACCTTTACCTTACTTTCGTCCAAACCATGAGTTCACTAAAAGAGGGAAGCTCCGCCGTAACGGGTCCAGTCCCAAAGTCGGTCCCTCTAATTGTGCGCAGGGGTTGGTTTACCAGAGGCCGCACCTCAAGCAACCCCAGCCACGTTCAAAACAAAGTTTAAACACCCAAATAAGGTGACTCATGGAATAGACTAGGCAAGTTAGTTAGTCGAGAGGGTGCCATTATAGGGCCTCGTGTGGTTGTACGCTCGGTCTTGGTTCAAGAGGCGAGAGCTCGGGTCATAGGGTCGGCAAGAATGAGTCAAATAACCACATCCCAATGTGGCGGCTCATCCCAGCCTTTAAGCATGTTTCAACAAACCTCACAGATCATACCACAACATCCTGTCATACTAGGTTCATTCACAGCTTGGATTCATCAACTAGATGGATTGGAGGTTACCAACTAGCATGGCTAAGCATAGTAGATAAAGAGGCTCTAGCAATGCGCACAGGCGAAACCTAGTCATGCTGGGAGCAGTGGATCAGGTAATTTAGGCGACAAAGCTGGAACATGCATTAGAGAGGGTAACTCTAACTATCGATAATAGACATTTGAATCGTATGCGATAAATAGCAGAGCTTAAAATACTTTGAAATCATAGGTTCAGATATGATTGCTTGCCTTGTCCTTCAGTGGATGAGTACGGATCTTCAGCGGTGTTCAGCTCGAACTCGGGCTCGGTTCCTATCGCGAAAAACCAAATACCGGAAAGGAAGAACACAATCAACACAATGCATTGATGCGCAATCAAGTATGATGATATGACATGTTTAGAATGCACAAAATAAACCCTAAGATATGAAGATCAAATTGAGAGGGGTTCGGATGCTCTAGGGTTTGCACTCCGACGAACCCTAATTCGAATTAAAGGGGGTATGATCAGTTCTTCTATTTTATACAGGATTCAAGTTGTTTAACAATGCATGATTTTGACATAAACAGGTAGATTTCATTTTTCTGAACATTTTGGTAGGTCATACATAATTTTCTGATAAACGGATAATATTCTATGAATTATACAAGGTTGCTAACTTTTCTAAAATTTCTGAAATAAAAAAATAAGTTGCAGAAACTTTTTACACCGGGGTCGGTTTGACCCACAGTCTCTGACCAGAGGGGCCCGAGGGACCACCTGCTAGGCCATGCTGGACCAGGTCAACCTGGCCAGCGGCTGGTCGTGGCCTCCTCGGACGGAGACCTGGGAGCCGGCCGGCTCACTCCGGTGGCGATGGCGGCACGAGGGAGGCGGGGAAAAGGGCCCAGCCGGACCAGAAGCTCACCGGGGAGTCGCCAGTGATGTCGGTTCGGCTGGAGAAGGGCCGCCGACGGCGTATTTCAGCGGCGGCGAGGTCGGTTCCTGCAGGGAAACGGCGGCGAACGGCTGTGATTCCGGACGGTTCCGACCGATTCCTTGGGCGAGGAAGAAGAGGGCGGCGAGGCAGAGCTCCTCGGCACCTCGGAGGAGCGTAGGGAGGCTTCTAGCGGCGTCGGAAGGCGATGGCCATGGCGGCGCTTGCAGGTTACTGGGAGGAAGAACACGGGAGAGGAAGAGTGAGAACGGCGAGAGAGAGAGAGGAGGGGGTCGTGGCATGCAGCAGCGTCTCCAGGAGGTTGTCTCGGCCTTCGACGACAAGCAGGAGGTGGCATCGGCTCGGCCCTGCGCAGGACACGCAGGAGCTCCGTGTCCCAGCGAAGAAGACAAAGGGGATTTGCAGAAAACCCCCTGGGTTTTGGGGTTTTCCCTAAAGTTTTGAAAACAGCACTAGTTTGCATTTGTTTAGTGATTCAAACTAGTTTTAAGAGGTTATGAAATTAACCAGGGGCTTTCCTATTATTTAGTAAAAGGTCAACATATATTTACTTTGATAATTACAAATAGTTGGAACACATTTTGTAACTAGTTGATCACATTCAAAATAGAGTAAAAATAGGCATTTGTTAGGGTTTCCACTTCATTTTTAAATGCAAAAATTTCTCAAGTGCAAATTGGATGCATGCAATGATGATGACAAAGTACTTTATTTATTTAACAAGCTTGGGATGTTACAACTCTACCCCCCTTACAAGAATCTCATCCCGAGATTCCTAAGTTTTAGAAAAGAAGGCAGGGTACTCAGATCAAAGACGATCTTCTCGTTCCCAGGTTGCTTCCTGCTCAGAGTGATGAGACCATTGAACTTTTAGGAATTTGATGCTTTGACGTCGAGTTTTACGCTCGGCTTCGTCAAGGATACGAACAGGATACTCTCGATAAGTTAGATCATCTTGGAGATCAAGTGCCTCGTGGTCAACACCACGGATGGGATCTTTGAAGCAACGCTTGAGTTGCGACACATGTAAGATTTCATGGATCTTAGGAAAAGTTGATGGTAGCTCCAATTGATAGGCAAGCTCTCCTCGCTTAGCGATAATGGGAAAGGGACCAACATAGCGAGGAGCCAATTTGCCCTTAATACCAAAGCGGTGAACACCTTTTAGAGGAGTGACTCAGAGATAAGCTTTCTCGCCAATTTCATAGCTCACATCTTGATGATGACGATCATAGTAGCTCTTTTGACGAGATTGAGCGGTTTTCAGGCGCTCTCAGATGATGCAAACTTGTTCTTCTGCTTGATTGATCATATCCGGTCCAAAGAGCTGTCTTTCGCCGGTTTCTGACCAATTCAGCGGAGTTCGACATTTTCTGCCATATAGAGCTTCAAAAGGTGCCATGCCCAAGCTAGATTGGAAGCTGTTGTTATAGGCAAATTCAGCAAATGGAAGGCACTTTTCCCAATTCTTGCTGAAAGATATAACACAGGCTCTGAGCATGTCTTCAAGAATTTGATTCACTCTTTCGGTTTGACCACCGGTTTGAGGATGATAGGCCGTGCTGAAGGAAAGACGAGTTCCCATAGCTTGTTGAAAACTAGCCCAGAACTTGGAGGTAAATAGGCTCCCACGATCAGAGATGATTTTCTTTGGAACACCGTGAAGACTGACTATCCAGGAGACATACAGATCTGCCAGTTGGCTAGCAGTAATGTCTTCTCGAATAGGAAGGAAGTGAGCAACCTTAGATAGACGATCAACGACTAACCATATAGCATTGCTTCCCTTTTGGGTTTTGGGAAGGCCAGTAATAAAATCCATGCCAATCTCATCCCATTTCCATTCGGGAATAGATAGAGGTTGAAGAGTGCCCGCAGGTCTTTGATGTTCAGCTTTTACACGATGACAAACGTCGCATTCAGCAACAAAGCGAGCGATTTCTCATTTCATCCGGGTCTACCAGAACCTTTGGCGGAGATCCTGATACATCTTTGTAGTTCCAGGATGAATAGAGAGAGGTGACTCATGAGCTTCTTGGAGGATTAGCTCTCTTAGCTTCTGTTTCTTTGGCACAACTAGACGGTTACCAAAGTAGACTACACCATGATCATCGATGGAGAAACATTTAGCCTTTCCGCTAGCAATGCTCTTCTTCATCTTAGAAATACCCAACCTACGCTTCTAAGCATCCTTGATCTGGTCTTAAAGAGAGGGTTTAACCTCTAAGTTTGCCTGGAAACTGATGTCTACGCACTTCTATTCTTGTAGACACTTGTTGGGCCTCCAAGTGCAGAGGTTTGTAGAACAGCAGCAAGTTTCCCTTAAGTGGATCACCCAAGGTTTATCGAACTCAGGGAGGTTAGAGGTCAAAGCTATCCCTCTCAAGCAACCCTGCAATTACGATACAGAAAGTCTCTTGTGTCCCCAACACACCCAATACACTTGTCAAATGTATAGGTGCACTAGTTCGGCGAAGAGATAGTGAAATACAAGTGGTATAGATGATTATAAGTAGCAAACGTGATGCGAAATAAATATCGCTGCGAGCAGACAAGTAACAAAATAGCAAGTAAACGATGTGCAATGCTTGGAAACAAGGCCTAGGGATCATACTTTCACTAGTGGACACACTCCCAACAATATAACATGAATGAACAAATAAATAACTTCTCTTCACTATGGTACTCTGAATTACTCTCCTATTGAATAACACTAATCATTGTGTAGTGGCTACAGAAGCACCCCTTAAAGTTCATCAAGTACTTGACAAACACCACTCATAGAGACATCCAAATCAGATCACAACTCAAGATAGATATCATTGCAACTTAGACCAAGTACTAACACGGTGCACACACTGTCAACATTACACCATGAAAGGAGGAATAGATCACTCAATACTATCATAGTAATAATTACTCTCATAATCCACAAGAGATCACAATCATAGCCTAAACCAAGTACCACCACGATGCACGCACTGTCACCGTTACACCATGGCAGGAGGAATAGATTACTTTAATAACATCACTAGAGTACACTATAATAATTAAGCATAGGAGTAGCATAATATCTGAATAATAACATCTACTTGTTCAACATGATACAAAGCTCACGATCACATAAAGATCACATCATGGGAGAGAGAGGTGAACCACATAGCTACCGGTAGAGCCCTTAGCCCCGGGGATGAACTACTCCCTCCTCATCATAGGAGACAGCAAGGTTGATGGAGATGGCGGTAAGGTCGATGGAGACGGCGGAGACGGCGATGGAGACCGATGGAGATGGCTCCGGGGGCACTTCCCCGTCCCGGCAGGGTGCCGGAACAGAGACTTCTGTCCCCCGAAATTCGTCGGCGGCGGTGGCGGAACTGCGGAACTCTTTCTGGAAAATTGCCGACTCCTTTAGGGTTTTCTGTCCCGAGGCTTCTTATAGGCGAAGGGGCGATGTCAGGAGTGGGACCAGGCGCCCTCACGCATGGCTGGCGCGGCCAGGGGCCTGGCCGCGCCACCCCTGCATGTGGGGCCCCTGTGGCCCACCTCCTACTCCTCTTCGGATTTCTGGAAGCTTCCGGGTAAAATAAGACTTCAGGATGTGGTTTCGTCCAATTCCGAGAATATTTCCTGTGTATCACTTCTGAAACACAAAAACAGCAGAAAACAGGGAACTGGCACTGTGGCACTTGTTAATAGGTTAGTTCCGGAAAATGCATAAAAGTGCCACGAAGTGTAACGAAATAATAGGCAAATGGTGTAAAAACAAGCATGGAGCATCAAAAATTATGGATACGTCGGAGACGTATCAGCATCCCCAAGCTTAACTCCTGCTCGTCCTCGAGTAGGTAAGTGATAACAAAAGAATAATTTTTGAGGTGACATGCACCTATACAATCTTGATCATATATGTAAGCATTGTGAGCTGGGATCATAAGAACTTAAAACATGGGCATGAAAGATATAATCTTGACAATAAGAACTTAGCAACCATGTTATAAACATGAAAATGAACACAAACAAAAGATCATGAAAATGAAACAATGAAAGTCAAACGTGTGTTCAAATCATAAGGAAAAACATACAAATGGTTTTCAGCTTGTCCTTCATGGAGAGCAAAACATAAATGCATAGGACACCTTCAAGTTTAAGAGGGCGACTAGATACAAATAATTTAAGAACAAGTGAAACCAACAATATGAATCAATCAATGAAAACTTTGGGACAATGCACATTATACTCAGAATGACAACTATGCTCTCTTAATGGTGCATAAAGATAGAAGGTGGTGACTCAACATAAAAGTAAAAGAAAGGCCCTTCGCAGAGGGAAGCAGTGATTAAACATGTGCTAGAGCTTTTCATTTGTAAAACAGAGAGATAAAAAATTGGGTTTTGAGAGGTGGTTGTCTTTGTCAACGACTGGCAATGGGGTTCTTACTATCTTCCATACAAAAATGAAGCAAGTTTTTGAGAGAGAGATTGGCACTTTTGTGCTCTTTTATAAAGCTTGGCACTCCTCCCCACCTTTTTTTCTTTCACAAACCATGGATAACCGATTCCATCGGGTGCCACCAACATTCACATTCCCTGGAGGAGTGCCTTTTTTCTTTCCTTTTTTTTATTTTTTTTTATTTTTGGAATAAGCAATATGGAAGATAGCAAATCCGACCACTACGTCCCCATGAGCTGAAAACAGTGTCACAAAACGAGAAGTGTTTTGAAGGTTTTTGAAAGGTAGCACATGAAAATTTACTTGGAATGGCTTACAAATACCATGCATAGGAATTTATAGTGGACACAATGGCAAACTTGGTTTTTAAGAGTTGGATGCACGAGTAGAGCTCATACTCAGTACAAAATGAGGGCTAGCAAAAGACTGGGAGCGACCAACTAAGAGAGCAATAACGGCCATAATCATGCAAAGCGACAAAGCGACATTAAAAGAAGCATAAGATGGCATCAAAAGTCAAAAACTAAATGATCATAGAGGCTATTGGCGACTTATTTTGTAGTCAACATGGTGTAAGCATGCGCCAAGTCAACCCAAATAAAGCATCAAGGAGAAAACCAAAATAATGCTTCCATACAATAAAAACAACGCATGATTTTTTCAAAGGCTCATTAAGCAATCTCAGTTATTTGAGACAAGTCATGCTACAGCAAAACCACTAAGCATACTATCAAAAAGACATCAAGCATGACATGAAAAAGCCTAGGCCGCAGTCTAGACAAGCTCCTTCTTGTACCACTTTTTTGCATAAAGCTTTTTCTCTTTTCCAACACCATTTGAAATTTTTAAAGACACCTCTTTTGATGAAAACCAATAAAGATCAGAGGCAAAAATACACCTTTATGAAAAGATATGACAAGGTCTGAACGCAAATCAAGGCGAAAATGAAAACCAAAAGCAGTAGCAGAAAAAGAGAACACTCATTGAAACGATAAGAGTGAAAAACAGAGTGTTCTTGGCAAATGAAAAACGGAGTTCATCTCCCTCCAAAACAACATGATGTGATCAAACCATTTATTGCAGCAAACAAAACTAAACTAATAATGAAAACTAAAACAACTAACGCTCCAAGAAAAACGCATAGTGCATGAAGCAATAAAAATATAGTGTCTTGAAAGGTGACCTGATTTTTGCCGATGAAGAAGGGGTTCCTCGGGGGCATCCCCAAGCTTTGACGCTTGTACTTCTTGGAAATTTCTTGGTGTGATGCATGGGCATCCCCAAGCTTGAGCTTTTGTCCATTCTTTATCTCATCTCATCATTCTCCAATCCCTACACTTGAAAACTTCCTTCATACAAAACTAAACACAAATCTATTAGCAACATTAGTGTAAGCATAACATATAATCAACCCTTTTTTTGCTTCAGGTTTCAACTCAAAACCACCACATATAAAGCAAATACTACTGTAGCAACTTCCCCAAAAGTTCCATAATCAAAAGAAAGCGATAAAGTGGCAAACACAAATATTGGCAGAAATCTGTCAAAACTGAACAGCTGACAAAGGTCGAATTTTTGAGGGATTTTCTGTTGCTCAAATCAAAAAGTGTTCAACTAACAAAAGTTTGGATATAACCTGGGGCGTATGAACAAGAAATCGCAGGTCCAAAAGATATACAGAGAATTTATACGAATTTTTACGGTGCAGCACCGAAAACAGTTTCAGGACAGCAACATCCCCAAATCTTACCTCACTCAAATTAGAGGCTTCTCTTGGCACAACAACGAAATAAAAAGGATAAGGAGCGGTCATTACTGTAGTAATGACTTCCAAGACTCAAATAAAATAAAAAGTACTGAAAATAAAACATTGGGTTATCTCCCAAGAGTGCTTTTCTTTAACGCCTTTGAGCTAGGCGCAGTAATTTGCAAAGATGCTCATGTGGGCGCCATATAAGAGCTTGAGGCAAAGGCGCCATATAGGAACTTAAAGCAATAGAGAGCATCAAAAATCAAATGTGAAAGACATTTATATCTGAACCACTTCCTATGCATAGGAATCTTGTAAGAAAATAAATCAACGAGGCACATAGTAGCAAGCATGGATAGATAAAACAAGTGCCACTTCAAGATTTGCAACATAAAGAGGGGAAACTTAATATTGTTGAGATCTATCAAACCATGTTTCCATCTCTCATAATAACATTCAGTAGCATCATGAATAGAACTAACAATATAACTATCACATAAAACATCCCTATCATGAGCCACATGCATAAAAGAATTAATACTCACCACAGGAACAATAGTAGTAGGAGCAGATTCAACAGAATAATTATTCTCATCACCATAATCATCATAAATAGGAGGCATATTGTAATCATAACTAATTTTATCCTCAATAGTAGGTGAACTGAAAATATCATACTCATCATCATAACTATCATAAACTAGAGGTTTAGTATCATCACAAGCTAAAGAGCAACTATTTCGCAAAGCATATTCTTCAAACATATCATCATAAGAAGGAACATCACACATGGGAGATAAAATATCATCAGAACAGACCTTCTCCACTAAAGCTGGGGGACTAAAAATATCATACTTAACAAAACCAGCTTCCCCAAGCTTAGACTTTTCTATAGCATTAGCATTAACGGTATTCAAAGCATTCGTACTAATAACATTGCTATGCGAAATAAGCTCCAAAGGATTTTCAATTTTCTCTTCAAATCTAAAATCAGGAAAAAGACTAAAGAACTCATTATTTTCCATTAAGCCTAACTAGTGAAAATAAAAACAAGAAACAAAAAGATGTAACTGCAGAATCTAAAGGAAATAACTTTGAGCACTCACTAGCAACTAAGAGACTTAGTAACCAAAGAATGTGAGTACCTTTTACCTTACCTCCCCGGCAACGGCGCCAGAAAAGAGCTTGATGTCTACGCACTTCTATTCTTGTAGACACTTGTTGGGCCTCCAAGTGCAGAGGTTTGTAGAACAGCAGCAAGTTTCCCTTAAATGGATCACCCAAGGTTTATCGAACTCAGGGAGGTTAGAGGTCAAAGCTATCCCTCTCAAGCAACCCTGCAATTACGATACAGAAAGTCTCTTGTGTCCCCAACACACCCAATACACTTGTCAAATGTATAGGTGCACTAGTTCGGCGAAGAGATAGTGAAATACAAGTGGTATAGATGATTATAAGTAGCAAACGTGATGCGAAATAAATATCGCTGCGAGCAGACAAGTAACAAAATAGCAAGTAAACGATGTGCAATGCTTGGAAACAAGGCCTAGGGATCATACTTTCACTAGTGGACACACTCCCAACAATATAACATGAATGAACAAATAAATAACTTCTCTTCACTATGGTACTCTGAATTACTCTCCTATTGAATAACACTAATCATTGTGTAGTGGCTACAGAAGCACCCCTTAAAGTTCATCAAGTACTTGACAAACACCACTCATAGAGACATCCAAATCAGATCACAACTCAAGATAGATATCATTGCAACTTAGACCAAGTACTAACACGGTGCACACACTGTCAACATTACACCATGAAAGGAGGAATAGATCACTCAATACTATCATAGTAATAATTACTCTCATAATCCACAAGAGATCACAATCATAGCCTAAACCAAGTACCACCACGATGCACGCACTGTCACCGTTACACCATGGCAGGAGGAATAGATTACTTTAATAACATCACTAGAGTACACTATAATAATTAAGCATAGGAGTAGCATAATATCTGAATAATAACATCTACTTGTTCAACATGATACAAAGCTCACGATCACATAAAGATCACATCATGGGAGAGAGAGGTGAACCACATAGCTACCGGTAGAGCCCTTAGCCCCGGGGATGAACTACTCCCTCCTCATCATAGGAGACAGCAAGGTTGATGGAGATGGCGGTGAGGTCGATGGAGACGGCGGAGACAGCGATGGAGACCGATGGAGATGGCTCCGGGGGCACTTCCCCGTCCCGGCAGGGTGCCGGAACAGAGACTTCTGTCCCCCGAAATTCGTCGGCGGCGGTGGCGGAACTGCGGAACTCTTTCTAGAAAATTGCCGACTCCTTTAGGGTTTTCTGTCCCGAGGCTTCTTATAGGCGAAGGGGCGATGTCAGGAGTGGGACCAGGCGCCCTCACGCATGGCTGGCGCGGCCAGGGGCCTGGCCGTGCCACCCCTGCATGTGGGGCCCCTGTGGCCCACCTCCTACTCCTCTTCGGATCTCTGGAAGCTTCCGGGTAAAATAAGACTTCAGGATGTGGTTTCGTCCAATTCCGAGAATATTTCCTGTGTATCACTTCTGAAACACAAAAACAGCAGAAAACAGGGAACTGGCACTGTGGCACTTGTTAATAGGTTAGTTCCGGAAAATGCATAAAAGTGCCACGAAGTGTAACGAAATAATAGGCAAATGGTGTAAAAACAAGCATGGAGCATCAAAAATTATGGATACGTCGGAGACGTATCAGAAACCACGAGGTACAACCTCGAGGTTAAGACGTGCAAATTCCTCATGGAGAGAAGGTTGATCCTGCTGGATCATGAGATTGTTGCAATAAGATTTTTGACTTAGCGCGTCAGCAACGACATTGGCCTTGCCGGGTTGATAGTTGAGACCAAGATCATAATCTTTGATGAGTTCCAACCATCTCCTCTGTCTGAGATTCAGATCCGGTTGGGTGAAAAGATACTTCGGACTTTGATAATCCGAGTATAACTCGCAACGACTACCAAGAAGGTAATGTCGCCATTTCTTAAGAGCATGTACCACAGCTGCAAGCTCTAGATCATGAGTTGGATAATTGAGCTCGTGTGGTTTCAATTGTCGAGAGGCATAGGCAACCACATGGCCATCTTGCATCAACACACATCCGAGCCCTTGAAGAGATGCATCACAGAAGACGACAAAGTCCTTGCTAGTGTCCGGGAGGACAACCACAGGAGCAGTAGTCAGTTTGGTTTTCAAAATCTGGAAACTTTCTTGTGCCTTTTCTGACCACTCAAACTTCTTATCCTTCTTGAGAAGATCAGTCATCGGCTTGGCAATTTTGGAGAAATTTTCAATGAATCAACGGTAATAACCAGCCAGTCCAAGAAAACTTCGGATGTCCTTAGCTGACTTAGGGGTCTCCCAGTCAAGAACAGATTGAACTTTGTCTGGAATCATTGCAACACCATTTGCAGAGACAACATGACCAAGGAAGATGAGCTCTTGTAACCAGAACTCGCATTTAGAGAACTTGGCGTAGAGACGATGTTCACGAAGCTTTGTTAAAGCTAGATGTAGATGTTCAGCATGTTCTTCTTCGGTCTTGGAGTAGATTAGAATATCGTCAATATAGACCACAACGAACTTGTCAAGATACTCCATGAACACAGAGTTCATGAGCCGCATAAATGTGGCTGGAGCATTGGTGAGGCCAAAGGACATGACCGTGTACTCGTAAAGACCATAACGAGTCATGAACGCCGTTTTTGGAATGTCTTCAGTTCTAATTTTGATTTGATGGTACCCTGATCTTAAGTCCATCTTGGAGAAGACTGTGGCACCATAAAATTGATCAAAAATATCATTGATTCGAGGAAGAGGATACTTGTTCTTGATTGTCACAGCATTGAGCGGCCGGTAATCAACAACCAGTCGCGGAATGTTGGTATCCCTTTTCTTGACAAAGAGTGCAGGACAACCCCAAGAAGAGGTACTAGGTTGGATGAACTTTTTCTCCTCTAACTCTTCTAGTTGCTTCTTTAGTTCAACCAATTCTTATGGAGGCATATGATAAGGTCTTCGGGAAACAGGAGCGGTTCCAGGAACCAACTCGATGACAAAATCCACACTTCGATCAGGTGGCATGCCAGGTAATTCTTTAGGAAAGACATCTGGAAAGTCACAGACCACTGGTAGATCATGAATTTCAAGTGGAGGTAGGACATCAATGGCATACAACTCAGCCTCAGGAACAAATCTTGCTAATGGAGTAGTTGCTGGCGAAGACCAATACAAAACTGTATTGCCAGAAAGATCGGTTATGCTAATAGACCTGGCTGCACAATCAATGACAGCTTGATACTTTGCCAGTCAGTTCATGCCCAAGATGACATCGATATTAGTTGACTTGAGGGCAATGAGAGAGGTTGGAAACAAGAGATATCCTATGTCAATTATGACCTCATGAGTAACCCAGATGGTTTGCCAACGAGACCCGGGAGTTTTAATTTCCAAGGGGGAAGACATTGTCTCAAAAGCTATGCCATGCATCCGTGCAAACTCTTGAGAGATGAATGAATGTGATGCTCCAGAATCAAATAAAACTGTAGTTGGAATTGAGTTGATACGAAGCATACCCAGAATGACGCTTGGATCTTCCTCAGCTTCCTCAATAGAGACATGATTCAGCCGACCACGTCCAGCAATAGTAGGCTTGTCAACTTTCTTTGGCGGAGGAACTCCATGACCAGAATTCTTTTGGGGGCACTCATACGAGTAGTGACCAGGTTGTCTACAGGCGTAGCAAATGAGACCTGCCGAACGAGAGCCGTCAGAAGGCCCACCTGAGTTCTTTGGTGGAGCATTTGGTGTAGGCGGACGAGGAGCATAACTAGAAGGCTTGGGTGCATAAGGAGCACGAGGCACATCACTGTAGGGGATAAATACACGGCGACGCCGAGTGCTTGAACCAGAAGGTTGAACAGCCTCTGAAGGACGCTTACGTGTTTCCTCATACTCAACCTTTCCTCTTTCTGCCTTCATGGCTTTGTTCACCAGATCTTGTAGAGTGTTGAAGTCCAGGAGATGAAGATCACGATGAAGTTCAGGATCCAGTCCCTTGCGGAACAAGGCCTGTTTCTTGGCATCCGTAGACACCTCTTCAGGAGCATAGCACGCAAGGCGGTTGAAGTGACCTTGGTAGTCACAAACAGAACCACTACCCTGCTTTAGCTTCAGAAATTCCTCCCTTTTAAGCTCCATTAGACCCTCCGGAATGTGATACCCTCGGAAGGTAGTTTTGAACTCCTGCCAATTCACAACATGATTGGCAGGCTGCAGCAACAAAAGTTTTCCCACCATGAACCAGCAGCTCCCTCAAGATGGTATGCAGCAAAAGTCACCCAATCGGCTTGAGCAGCATGGGCAACCTCAAGCTTACGCTCGATGGTGCGGAGCCAGTAGTCAGCATCCAATGGCTCAGTAGAATAACTGAACACTGGTGGGGTGAGGCGGATGAAGCTTTTAATTCCGACTCCTTCATCCTGACGTTGAGCAGTATTGCGCTCAATCCTCTCAAGGAGCCTTATGTTGTCAGCGTGATTGGCTTCATACATGGCCATCAGTTGGACCATAGATGGCGGTGGAGGAAGGTCAACATTCTCCTCTGGACCATCTCCACGACCACGACCACGATTACCACCACTGCGAGTACCACTCGACATCCTGAGAAGAAGACAAGAACCATGAGATATAGATCCACCGGAAGAATTCAACGGAAGATAACATATACCAAATTTAAGGCACTTAATGGAAAACAAGACATGCGAGGTAAAGATATATCATCGCATCAAACATGGCAGTAGAAGGGCATACAAAATGTATACACTACCAAATGGCTTGCAACCCATGACAATGGAAGCAGGGATGATATACAATCACCAAGTCCTGTCGGATAGGATAAATTTAACAAAGGAGCATAGAGAGACCAACTATTGGAGTCTACACATCCGAAGCAGGGATTTCGGACAATGCTTCAGATTAACTCAAGAAACTTGGAACTCTGAGACTTGCAACCAGGTATGGAGTACTAAAGAAAGCTACCCAAACCCGTTGATCCTAGAGGTTTGAAATGATAGGCATAAGATAAAACCATTTTCAACCAAACTTAGGAAAGATAACTTGGAAGCAGAGTGACACCAGGTAAGAAGTAAAAAGAATCCTACTCAGAGTTTTCGCAAATAAGGTTTTGCTTTCAAATAGTTTTCACAACACTAGACACAACAACGACCAGTAGTAAGGGTTTCCTACATGCAGTCCTGCTCTGATACCAAAAGCTATCGAGACCCAGGATCTAAGCTATACAGAGATGTTATGTGTATTAGTCATGCTAGCAACGAGTGATACTGGGGTTACCAGTCCCAGGCCGAAACACCATCGGCAGACAGGCCGGAATTAAACCATCGGCTCTACACATCTCGAAGCGCCGTGAAACTAATCATAACCAAGACTGCATAACAGAGAGCTCGAGAGCCTTAAACCCCTCTCGCGCACTTTATAAACATACACGCATCATGCACGAGATGGGTAACCACAACTAGTAATACAACAGTGACTCTACGACTCAAAGCATTAGTAGTTCAAACTCTTAGCAGAGTAAAGATCCAAATTATTACACGCAGAGGTCACTGACCCAACATTACAACAAACAACGGAAAGCAAATTATGTTATGCTACATAACAAGATAGCAAATGGCCTAAGAGGCCTTAAACATAAAGCGACGTCCAACCCTTAAGTCTCAGGCTGCTGCCTGGGAACTCCCAACTACTCGTCGATGTCAACGTAGAAACCACCTTCGGCTAGAGCAACTTCCTCTGTAGAAAAACAACAACGAGGCAAGGGGGAGTACTTAAGGTACTCAGCAAGACTTACTAACCTATTAGCTACCTATTAGCTAAATGCTTGGTTAGAAAGGCTTTCTTTGGAGTTTCTTTGCATAAAGCAAGTTTTATTTGCAAGACAGATAAGAATAGAAGCTCGTCTACTCAGATCATTTTAAAAGAGGGAGAGAGCGATACCAGCTCTACTGAAACATCATAAGATATCCACCGAATCATCTTCACCTGAACCTATCAACTAGGATCACCCCCTCTATCACTCCGAGGGAGTAATCCTATTCACACTTTAAGTTGCCAAGTTTTACCATTCGGTTAAAGTTGTCTATGATCACAGAATCCATTCCCAAGTCGTCCGTAACCGTGGACACGGCTTTTCGAAAAGATTTAACCCTGCAGGGGTGCACAACTTTACCCACACGTGCCAACCGACTCTTAATGCCAACGTTATAGCTTTCTCCTTGGAAAGCCGGCAGAGGGTGGTTGACCACGACCTTTACCTTACTTTCGTCCAAACCATGAGTTCACTAAAAGAGGGAAGCTCCGTCGTAATGGGTCCAGTCCCGAAGTCGGTCCCTCTAATTGTGCGCAGGGGTTGGTTTACCAGAGGCCGCACCTCAACCAACCCCGGCCATGTTCAAAACAAAGTTTAAACACCCAAATAAGGTGACTCATGGAATAGACTAGGCAAGTTAGTTAGTCGAGAGGGTGCCATTATAGGGCCTCGTGTGGTTGTACGCTCGGTCTTGGTTCAAGAGGCGAGAACTCGGGTCCTAGGGTCAGCAAGAATGAGTCAAATAACCACATCCCAATGTGGCGGCTCATCCCAGCCTTTAAGCATGTTTCAACAAACCTCACAGATCATACCACAACATCCTGTCATACTAGGTTCATTCACAGCTCAGATTCATCAACTAGATGGATTAGAGGTTACCAACTAGCATGGCTAAGCATAGTAGATAAAGAGGCTCTAGCAATGCGCACAGGTGAAACCTAGTCATGCTGGGAGCAGTGGATCAGGTAATTTAGGCGACAAAGCTGGAACATGCATTAGAGAGGGTAACTCTAACTATCGATAATAGACATTTGAATCGTATGCGATAAATAGCAGAGCTTAAAATACTTTGAAATCATAGGTTCAGATATGATAGCTTGCCTTGTCCTTCAGTGGATGAGTACGGATCTTCAGCGGTGTTTAGCTCGAACTCGGGCTCGGTTCCTATCGCGAAAAAACCAAATACCGGAAAAGAAGAACACAATCAACACAATGCATTGATGCGCAATCAAATATGATGATATGACATGTTTAGAATGCACAAAATAAACCCTAAGATATGAAGATCAAATTGAGAGGGGTTCGGATGCTCTAGGGTTTGCACTCCGATGAACCCTAATTCGAATTAAAGGGGGTATGATCAGTTCTTCTATTTTAGATAGGATTCAAGTTGTTTAACAATGCATGATTTTGACATAAACAGGTAGGGTTCATTTTTCTGAATATTTTGGTAGGTCATACATAATTTTCGGATAAATGGATAATATTCTACGAATTATACAAGGTTGCTAACTTTTCTAAAATTTCTGAAATAAAAAAATAAGTTGCAGAAACTTTTTACACCGGGGTCGGTTTGACCCACAGTCTCTGACCAGAGGGGCCCGAGGGACCACCTGCCAGGCCATGCTGGACTAGGTCAACCTGGCCAGCGACTGGTCGTGGCCTCCTCGGACGGAGACATGGGAGCCGGCTGGCTCACTCAGGCGGCGATGGCGGCACGAGGGAGGCGGGGAAAAGGGCCCAGCCGGACCAGAAGCTCACCGGGGAGTCGCCGGTGATGTCAGTTCGGCCAGAGAAGGGCCGCCGGCGGTGTATTTCGGCGGCGGCGAGGTCGGTTCCTGCAGGGAAACGGCGGCGAACGACTGTGATTCCGGGCGGTTCCGACCGATTCCTTGGGCGAGGAAGAAGAGGGCAGCGAGGCAGAGCTCCTTGCTACCGGTTGATGGCGCCAGAAAATAAGCTGATGGCGTGTGGTTGACATGGGAGCAGAATGTCCTTGTGCGTGGTGAATAACCAGCCCGTTGGGAACCCCAAGAGGAAGGTATGATGAGTATAGCAGCTAGTTTTCCCTCAGTTAAGAAACCAAGGTTTAATATCGATCAGGAGAGGAGAGACAATGACGACTGAAGGTGATGCTTGCTAGTTTGCAACAGCAGCGGACAACTGGCGCTTCGTCCAAGCTTTGCTTGCTAGCTGCAACGTGGAACCTGCACACACACAAACAAATACTTTGCTCCCAACTTACGATGAGGTTGTCAATCTCACCGGTTTGCTTGAAACAAAGGTTATGAGTGTATCGAGTGGAAAACAGTAATAGTATGCAAGTAAAATAAACAGTGCGAGAAAGTAAATAGTGCGAGTAAAGTAAACAGGTGATAGCAATATGATGGAAATAGGACCGGGGTCCACAGTTCACTAGTGGTGTCTCTCCATAGATAAAATAGCACATGCTGGGTAAACAAATTACAGTTGGGCAATTGATAGAATAAAGATAACATGATATGTCAAGAAGATCACTATGAGATTTACTCTGGGCATTACAACAAAATACATAGACCGCCATCCAACTGCATCTATGACTAATAATCCACCCCCGGGGATATCAATCCGAACACCCCAAAAGTATTAAGTTGCGAACAACAGATAATTGCATTAAGCAAAGTGTGTAATGTAAACAAAGCATATGCCCTTGAGCATATGAATGTTGTTTTCTCCCTAGTAGCAACAGCACATCTACCACCTTAGAGGTTTCTGTCACTCCCCCGGGTGAAATAGAGGCATGAACCCACTATCGAGCATAAATACCCCCTCTTGGAGTCACTAGCAACTACTCGGCCAAGATAGCCACTAACAACGGAGAGCATGCAAGATCATAAACAACATAGAGATAACAAAAGATAATATTCAGTACAGCAACTTAATCATAAACACCAATATTCATCGGATCCCAACAAACCAAACATGTAGAATTACATAACGGTGATCTCAATCATGTAGGGCAGCTCATGAGATCTAAACATGAAGCACATGGTGGAGAGGACAACCATCTAGCTACTGCTATGGACCCATAGTCCAAGGTAGACTACTCACTCATCGCTCCGGAGGCAAGCATGGCGATGAAGAAGACCTCCGGTGGCGATTCCCCTCTCCGGCAGGGTGCCGGGAAGAGCTTCTGGACCCTCCCGATCTTCGGGTCGACGGCGGCGGCGGATCGCGATGTGTTCTGGAAATCTGATCGGGTACTTAGGTTTTTTCCGTCGGGGGGTCTTTATAGGCGAAGGGGCGATGTCAGAGGTGGGGCCAGGTGGCCTCACGCGGTGGTGGCACGGGCCAGGGGCTGGCCGCGCCACCCCTGTGTGTGGGCCCCTGGTCCCTCGCCTCCTACTCTCCTTCGGATCTCTGGAAGCTTCCGGGGAAAATAAGACTTTAGGAACTTGTTTCGTCCAATTCCGAGAATATTTCCTGTGTATCACTTCTGAAACACAAAAACAGCAGAAAATAGGAAACTGGCACTGTGGCACTTGTTAATAGGTTAGTTCCGGAAAATGCATAAAAGTGCCACTAAGTGTAATGAAACAATAGGCAAATGGTGTAAAAACAAGCATGGAGCATCAAAAATTATAGATACGTTTGAGACGTATCACTCCTCGGCACCTAGGAGGAGCGCAGGGAGGCTTCTAGCGGTGTCGGAAGGCGACGGCCATGGCGGCACTTGCGGGTTACTGGGAGGAAGAACACGGGAGAGGAAGAGTGAGAATGGCGAGAGAGAGAGAGAGAGAGGAGGGGGTCGTGGCGTGCAGCAGCGTCTCCAGGAGGTTGTCTCGGCCTTCGACGACAAGCAGGAGGTGGCGTCGGCTCGGCCCTGCGCAGGACACGCAGGAGCTCCATGTCCCAGCAAAGAAGACAAAGGGGATTTGCAGAAAACCCCCTGGGTTTTGGGGTTTTCCCTAAAGTTTTGAAAACAGCACTAGTTTGCATTTGTTTAGTGATTCAAACTACTTTTAAGAGGTTATGAAATTAACCAGGGGCTTTCCTATTATTTAGTAAAAGGTCAACATATATTTACTTTGACAATTACAAATAGTTGGAACACATTTTGTAACTAGTTGATCACATTCAAAATAGAGTAAAAATAGGCATTTGTTAGGGTTTCCACTTCATTTTTAAATGCAAAAATTTCTAAAGTGCAAATTGGATGCATGCAATGATGATGACAAAGTACTTTATTTATTTAACAAGCTTGGGATGTTACAGTATCATAGTAATTTCGATAAATAAGAGTGTCGAACCCAACAAGGAGCAGAAGGTGTTGACAAGTGGTTATGATCAAGGATTCACTGTAAATACTAGCAAACGGGTTTTCAGGGGAATTTGGTAATGCAAGTAAATAAAGTACGAGTAAATAAAAGACAGTAATAGTAATTGCTGCAAGTGGCCCAATTCTTTCTAGAGAAAAGGACAAGCCGGTTGTGTAACTTATGATTACCAAACGTTCCTGAGGCCACACGGGAGTTTCTGTCGAGAGCTTTTGCTTCATGCTGCTAAGTAATCTTCATTGGTTTGATAAGTGTTATGGGGGTGAACCTGTGCTAGTGTACTACCCTTTACTAGGACTAATACACACTTGTGATTATACCCCTGCAAGCATCCGCAAATACAAGAAAGTAATTAAGATAAATCTAACCACAGCCTTAAACTCTGAGATCCTACGCTCCCTGGTGCAATGGTTTCCTAACGGGGGTTTAGGTTTCTGTCGCTCTGACAACCCCATAATTAGTAGCCAAATACACAATGCATTCCACTAGGCCCATAAATGGTGAAGTATCATGTAGTCGATGTTCACATGACACCACTAGTAGAATAACACCACAACATAAATATCAAACCATTAAATATTACTCAACATAGTTTCACTACTAACATCTCGACTTCTCCCATGTCCTTAAGAACTAAATGAACTACTCACAAGACATCATATGGATCATGACCAGAGGTGAAATAATGGTAAATAACAATCTGAACATAAACCTTAATTCAACGGTTCCACTCAATAGCATCAACTACAAAGGTAATCAACACCGGGAAAGTTTCCCCTAAGAATTTGACAAGATTCAACCCAAGATGTTACAGCGGGATGGCATGGTGATGGTGGAGATGAAGGTGCTGCTGATGATGATGATGACGGTGATGATGATCCCAATGAATTCCAACGCAATGATGATGATGATGGCGATGATCTCCCCTCTCCGGGAAGGAATTTCCCAGGCAGATTTCTGCCTGCCAGAGAGCTTTTCTCTCTCGGTGTTTTCCACCCCGCAGAGGCGGCGGTGTCTATCTCTGTGAGCCCATCCTGCTGCTCCTCTCGCCTCCTCCTTCTAGCTACTTTCGTCTTCTGATATTATATGCATTTCTAGGTATTTCTCTGGAATCGTTGATCTTCAGAAATATGGTGTCTTGATGGTCCTTTTTCCAGCAGAATCCTGACTCCGGCAGCAAGTTCTCCAATGATCATCAAACATGTAAAAACATAGGAAACAACATAAGTATCATCTCTAAATATGAAATATATCAATGAATAACAGTAAATTATGATACAAAATAGTGATGCAAAATGGACGTATCACTCGTCCTCAAGTAGGTAAGTGATAACAAAAGAATAATTTTTTAGGTGACATGCACCATCACAATCTTGATCATCTATGTAAGCATTGAGTGCTGGGATCAAAGAACTTAAAACATGGGCATAAAAGACATAATATTGACAATAAAAACTTAGCAGCCATGTTGTAACATGAAAAGAAACACAAATGAAAGATCATGAATAATGAAACAATGAAAGTCAAACGTGTGTTCAAATCATATGGAAAAAACATAGCAAATGGTTTTCAGCTTGTCCTTCATGGAATAGCAAAACATAAATGCATAGGACACCTTCAAGTTTGAGAGGGCGACTAGATAAAAATAATTTAAGAATAAGTGAAACCATAATCATGAATCAATCAATGATAACTTTGGGACAATGCACATTAAACTCAGAATGGCAACTATGATCTCTTAGACGGTGCATAAAGGTAGAAGGTGGAGACTCAACATAAAAGTAAAAGAAAGGCCCTTCGTAGAGGGAAGCAGTGATTACAAGTTTTATAAACCTTCAAAAATTATGGTACTTACTAGCTTTGAGCTCTCATTGCCCCCATCATAGGCACCTTGAATGGTTAAAGTTAATGCGAGAACGATTATGAGCATATGCTTGACAAATCATAAGTTGAAAACCTTGTGTTCCGTGAAGTACGAATAGCCAAACCTCATGCTACTCGACTTAAGGTCCCAAGCAAGCTCTTGTCATTGTAAGTATACACGTATCATCGAGAACCGCCAATGGGGTACCTCCTTGCCCGATGACATGGAACAAGCCCACATCAAAATGACAGGACAAACAGACAATGAACACCTCGGCATCTCTTTTATTTACCATTGGTATAGCTTTTTATTTTGAGGTGCGTCGTCGAATGTCCACTATGGGCATGCTGTAAATTTCCACCCTGAATGATGCATGGCTTAGATTAGTGGCCCAGGCATTTCTCTAACACATATACAAACTCTATGATCCCGCAAGATTCCCAACTTGTTTCACATCGCGAGTATCCATAAACAAAAGATCACGATATCAACTAAAATAAGAGAAGTGCAATGTTGAAAGCTTACCCCATGATGACATGGTTTGGCTAATTTCCAACTTACAACTTGCAAGCATAACGTCAACATAAAAGAGCCACAATGTCAAAATTTTAAAAGCGAGAAAAGTAAAGTGTGCCATCAGGTTCATGAGAGCTTTACTGACTAATTTTCGCATAACACCAAAAAGAGTTTAATTCGAAGGATAGATAAAAGCAAGTCAAATGTACTTTGGAATAGCAAATTGCTAATAGGTATGTATGGTGGACACACTGGAATAACTTGGTTTTTAGGAGTTGGATGCATGAGTAGAGCTCATACTCAGTACAAAATGAGGGCTAGCAAAAGACTGGGAGCGACCAACTAAGAGAGCAATAACGGCCATAATCATGCATAGCGACAAAACATCATTAAAAGAAGCATAAAATGGTATCACAAGTCAAAAACCAAATGATCATAGAGGCTTATGGTGACTTCGTATGAGTCAAACATGTTGTAAGCATGCGCCAAGTCAACCCAAATAAAGCATCAAGGGGAAAACCAAATAAATGTTTCCACATAATAAAACAATGCATGATTTTTTTTTCAAAGGCTCATTAAGCAATCTCAGTCATTTGAGACAAGTCATGCTACAGAAAAAATCACTAAGCATACTTTCAAAACGACATCAAGCATGGCATGCAAAAGTCTAAGCCACAGTCTAAACAAGCTTCTTTTTGTACCACTTTTTTTCCATGAAACTTTTTCTCTTTTCCAACACCATTCAAACCTTTTTGAGGCAACTCTTTTGATGAATACCAACTGACGAGGTTCAACCCCAGCAATGCCCACATTTGTGGGCTTTCGATTCATGGAGCGCTGGTGGAATCCGGCGAACTCGACGGCGATCAGACGAAAGCAGAGGGACACATTACCTACCTATTTCCCCTGAAGCCATGGAAGAGGTGAGATCAATTCAAAGGAAATCAAACCATATTCAACTAAGTGATGATCATGATAAATGGAGCTACCCTTGGGGGAAACATTATACACCTAGCCAATACTACAAGTTTTGCTTCAGAGAAATATCTCCTCATGAGTCCTTTCTTTGGCTCTGGAAGGCAAAATGCACCCCAAGAATAAAGTTCTTCTGTTGGCTTGTTCTGTCAGATAGACTAAATACAAGGAATATGCTCAAGAGGAGACATTTCCAGCTGAATTCTGTTATAATTGCCTGATGTGTAACAACCCACCAGAGGAAACTATTGAACATATGATCTTTCATTGCTCATTCAGTAAGACATGTTGGCAGAGGCTACATATGCTTTGGAATGCTACTGGCGACAGGCTTCACTTACTCAGCAGAGGAAGAAGTAACTGGCGAAAACCTCTGTTTATGGAGTTATTCATGATTGCTGCTTGGAATATCTGGAAGGAAAGGAACAAGAAACTCTTTGAAGGAGTGGACCCTCAATTGGCATCTTGGAAGGCCCGAATGAAGACTGATCTTTCCTTGCTAGTCCATAGGACTAAACCTGACCTACACTCCCAAATAAATCAGCTTATTGCTGCCCTTTGAATGTCCCTTTGTTCTCTGTGTTGTACATAGCTTGAATCTTTTGATCTTCTTGATGTAAAGCCTCACATGTAAAACTCTGTAAATACCCCCACTTATATATATATATGATATGAGGCAGTAGGGGCCCCCCCTTACTGTCATAAACCTTCAAAAAAAAAAGCAGAGGGACACGGGATTTTACCCAGGTTCGGCCCCCTTGGCAGGGTAATGACCTACGTCCTGCTTGTCTGACTTTTTATTGATGGGGTGGCTACAATGGAGGTGTTACAATGGGGGCGTAGATTGGATCTAGCCGAAGGCAGAGAGCTCTAGTGTATCGAGCGGTGGTGGAAAAGTCTCTAGCCGCTTCGGGGCCTCCCTCCCAGCCTTTTATATGCGAAGGCCGGGCCTTAGGATTGTCCACCAAGCAAAGTACAGATAGAATCGGTTTTGAACAAACCCTAGTCAAAAACTAATCCAACTTGGACTCTTCGAGCCTTTGCTTGTACGCCAAGTACTACTCATGAACCGCGTCAGGCCGCTATCTTTATGGGCCTCGCGATCCCTTCGACAGTGATCCCTCTTGGGCCGAAAACTAGGTAGGCGAATATCGAGGGCCTATTTGTCATTCCTTCGTTAGTAGCCCCCGAGTGCCTAGGATAGTCAAAGACTATGGCAGGGACTCTAATTCAAATCTCCTCTTGATTGTACAAAACTATATTTACCTTACCTGTAAAAACACAAAGGCATAACAAGTATACAAATTATGCATCTAGTAGATGCTGCTGATTCGAGTAATGCTCATTCTGAGCCTCGAAAATGCTTAGCTTGGTTTGTAGGGGGATAGGCATAACCGGCCTGAGACTCACGCCAGGTCTCAGTTAATTGCATAGCCGCAAAAACATTCGGTTAGCTTACTCAGATTCAAGTCCCCCGATTCAAACCCGCGTGGGCTGGCGCTACTTCGACCCGAGCCGCGTTGGACTTACCAGGTTGAAGCCCAGTTCATTGTGAGGCACCCGATGCATCCATCGGTGCAAACTTCATACCGTAGGTATGGAAATTTTCTCGGCAGAGTGCGCTTGATACGAATACTGGGCCATCTGGTATTGCAAACCGTGGACTTACCTTCGTATTTGACATACGACATCCAAATTGGTATATTGCCACCAGAATTCAGGCATTGAGTGTGAGCATGAGTTTAGAATTGGATTCGAGAGCCCAAAGATTGCTCTCGAATCAAATCTGAGGCACTGATGGCCCTGAATCTGAAATAACCTGGGGACTGAAGCCCATAGTTTAACACTGTGTCGATTAAGATCGTGTGGATTGACGGAGTTGTTTATTCAAGTGGTCTCGTGGCACTACAGGCCGAAATAAAGAGACAGTCAAAGAATTGACAGCCATGGCTTGAATAATAAGAGGGCGTTGCCAGCCAAAATATAATTTGAGGGATTAGAATTCACCGCTTGAAGATCGAAGCAATGCAGCCTGCTCGAAGGCAGTAATCTAGGAGAATCGACACCTTCTACCCGAGGTGCATGGAGGCTCTGCTGGCCCGTGATAAATAATTCGAGATTGAAAACTCACCACTCGAATGCCGAAATGGTACCGATTAAAGCGGGAGAATCTCTTCGAGTGGTCATGCAGAAAACCTCACTCGAAAGGCTCTGAAGGCCACAAATAAAGAAAAAAACCGCTCGAAAGGCAATATTTGCATTCAGACGACACAAAGAGGACGAAAAAAGGCTTCAAGAAAAACCCAGTTCCAAAGATGTTTAGCCTTTGAAGGTACATACCTCGAAAATATGGGGGCCCAAAATCAAGCTTACCCCGTAAGTCGAAAGGAAATTGCTCCGCGGGCCATGACGTCAGTGATGACGCTCGGATTCTTTGAGTTGTCACGCCATCCTCTGCCAGGATAGCCTGACATTGACAAGACCAAACGTCTTGTGGGCTCCACACCCGCGCGTCCCGGCTGTTGACTGAGTTTGACCGCACGTCCCGCGCGTGGGTGAAAAAAGTCTGCTAGGTCTCCTCAATTACCATGGGTAGTGGAGGCCACGGCTCCCACGGTGCTGACACATGGATGGCCAGATCCATTTAGCCGCTTCCCCTTTGCGATGAACGGCTAGGATGGATTGACGATTTCCAGAAGCGGGATAAAAATAACAGCAGAGGGGTAACTATACACCCCACTCCGCCGCCGTCATCTTCTTCCTCACGCCCAGCTCCCGCGACGCCTCCTCTGCATCTCCATTTCCACAAAACTTTGCTGAGCACCGCTTCCATGGGCAAAAGAGGCTCGACCACGGCCAGCGCTGCCACCGGCGCCGCCGCCAAGAAGGCCAAGACCGCGGACACCGACACCTCCATCGTCGGCAACTGGGTGCAGACCAAGGTTGGGGACAAGGAGTTGTCCAACGCCGAGAAGATCGGCCTCCTCAAGAACGATCTAGCGGAGTCTCTCATCGCCAGTTCGGAGATCATCCCCCGGCCGCCGCCAGGCTTCCGAGTAATTTTTCTCGCCTTTATACTCCGAGGGTTGTCACTTCCCCCGCACCCTTTTCTTCGCGGTCTTCTCTTCGCATATGGGATTCAGCTTCATGATCTGAATCCCAATACGATTCTGCACATCGCGTGTTTTATCACGCTCTGTGAATGTTTCTTGGGGATCGAGCCCCATTGGGCGCTTTGGCGCAGATTTTCGCCATCCGGCACCCTCTGCGCTATCACACTGGAGGCTTTAGCTGCCAAGTGCGCCCGGACGTCCCATACTTCAATCTATAGACGCCCGAAAACAACCCCGGCTGGAGGACGAAATGGTTTTATGCCAAGGACAAGTCCTCCGCTGGCGAAGACTTCGGGCTTGAGGAATTTCGAGCTACCACCGTTCTTCGACCCCGGGTGTCTTGGAGGCACGAGCTTTCTGATGAAGAAATGAAGATCACAGAGCCTTTAATGGAGAAAATCCAGCAGCTTCGAGCCACGCCGAAGAAAGAACTTTCGGGCATCCAGCTCATTCGCACATTCATAGAGCGTCGGGTCCAGCCGCTCGCTGCTCGGGCCCACTGCATGTGGGACTACACCGATCGCCGGGACCTGACACGAATCTCCTCTGAGGAGCTAAAGGAAGCGGAGATCGATGACAGTGTTTGCGCTGTCACCAACATAAAGAAGAAGTCGATCATGCCGAAAGTCTTTGGCGCGGTGGCCTTCAGCAAGTCCTTCCCCCGCACTGAGGTATGCTTTTTGTCTTAGCCGAATGTTTCTTTTCTACTGCAGTTTTGTTGATCAGGATCGAATGTGATGGGAATTTTTGCTCAGGTGGTCAACATGGCCCGGTGTTATCCGCCCCAACCCGAAGATGGTGAATACCCTGGGCGCGATTTCATTGAGGTTCTGGAAGAATCGACTTCTGTTACTCCATCGCCATCGCGAGCACCGACAAAGAAGAAAAAGGTTGTGGATACTGACATCGTCGAAGATTCAGAAGATCTTGGCGACACCCACTTCTCTTCTGGTGACGATGATGACAACATGATTCCTGCCGAGCCTCTGGACAGCTGCCCTCCTCTTCGAGCTGGGAAGAAGATTCTTCCGAAGTTTGGTCTCGACGCATCGTAAGTTTCTCTATCGAACTTCTTTCTTGTATGATTTTCCCTTGAGTTGACTGCGTTGCATTGAGTTCGACACCTGCTTCAGATCTTCCACCGAGGAGACTTCGGCGAGCCAAGGTGATCATGATCGATACCAAGTTCGACCCCACGATTCCACCCTCGAACAGACCGCGGACTCGCAGGAGAAGGCAGCTAAAGACGCCGCGCCAGGGGATCTCCCGAAGCCGTCGCCCCCTTCAAAGAAAAAGATGATCGAGCCCGAACTTGTTCTGGTCTCCTCCTCCGGCGAACCTTCCGGCCCCAAAAGCCATGTAAGCTCAAAGATCCTAGTTTTTCGATTATGATATTTGCCTATCAGTAGCCCCCGAGGGTGAGTCGAAGTGTTTACACTTGGGATTGCCCTCCAAACAATTATTCGAGATCTCATCTTTGCTTCTGCTTGTTTAGCCCGTTGTCAGGGACTTATCGAAGGTGTGCAAGAACTTTCTTGCTCTGGAGGAAGAAAACCATCGATTATCAATGCAGCTGGAAGATGTGCGCCGTAAGTGATGTCTTCTTCCATCTGGCTTTTTGTTTCGGCACCTGTTACTTCTGTTCTTAGTTTGCTATCCCTCGAATGGGCAGGAATTGGAACTCAAGCGGCTACCGACAAGACGTCACTAAAAGCTCAACTAGACGATCTCGCGACCGAAAAATCTGTGTTGACGGCAAAAGCTGATGGGCTGGCCAAAGAAGTTGCCCGGCTTAAAGCTGAATCCACCAAGACTCAACAGCTCGCCACTCAGCGTCGTCTGGAGGCTGAGTCTAAGGAGAAGGGCCTGCACCAATGCTTGCAGGCCGCCCTCGATACCTTGCGCGGTAAGCTTTTGCCATCTCGTTATTAAGTGATTCGTGTCGATCACTTCCAAACCTGACTGGGGATCTTGCTGCTTCGTGAAGCTGCTGCTGAGTTAGATGCCGGGGCAATGAAGGAGCCCGCTGGGCTCGAGTCGAGTGTTGGTAGCGCCGAGCGCCTTTGCCAGGAGGTGAGAGATCTCCTGGCGAAGGTGCGGCTGACACTTGACCACATTCGCGACATCTCCATTCCTGAGTCGACCAGCAACACCATGGCCGGCATCCTCGAAGCCCTGGTGGTGAAGGCAGACGGCGAAGACCCTTTAGTTGCTGCAGTTCGCCGACAGGTAACTATCGGCTCTGAGTCTGTCTTCTCTATGCTGATGATGCACGGGGTTGAGTTCGATGCCGACAAGGTCACGGGCATGTATCCGAAGGACAAGGACGGGCGCGACATTGCTCCCAAGGCCTATCTTGAGCGCGCCCGTAACTTGTCTGCCCGGATGACGAGCTTCCTGGCGGAAAGGAAAGAAAAAAGGGCAGCGGCAAGGGCTCGCAAGCGTAGTGCGTCAGGTGCACCTTCCAGCAAGGCCGCCGGTAGTTCGACTTAGTTTCCGATAAACTTTTTGTGCTTGTAATTGACAGTGTGATGCTACTTCGGAGGTCGTGGCTAGCTTTTGGACATTGTTTATTGTAAAACTGCTGCTGTTTATTTTGCCACTTTCCTTTGATGTGTTTTGCACTTGTTTGCATCTCGATTACCCATGAATGCTTGTGACTGGGGCCTCCTGTGCAGGGTACGTCAGCTGGCCCCGATGCCTGGCCTGTTTCGTATGAGATGGTCGCTAACTCTTCCCGTGCTGTTGAGAGGAGAGTACCTTCCGTGAGCGAGCTCTCTTTGATTCGATCCTTGCGTGACCAACTTAAGAACGCTCAGCATCAGCTGAAGATAGTTACTGCCAAGGTCGATGTTGCTCTTTCCAAAGCTTCGTGGGCTACGGATGCCAAAAAGTTCCTTCTCGAGGAAATCGAGAACCTTGGGAAAGCCATGAAATGTGAGTCTTTCGACCTCTTGATCTATTTCTGCTCCATGTTCGCTAGACGTGACATTCTTCCCATTTCTTTAGATGTATGCCTCGATAGCGAAGCTAAAGCCCGGCGCATAAACGCGCACCTTCGTGTAGCTCAGACCCATGCTAATTTGATTGCGGATAGCTTCTGGGCTGACCGATTGAAGGCGATGAAGCTTACAGTGCTTCAAGATCGGATCGCCCAAGCTGGAGTCTTGGCCGAGACGAGCCGCGCCTCCCTCGCTCGTGTGCATGAGGCGATGTTTCCTTTAAACAATCAGCCTGACGGACTTCCTGCTCTGCTTGATCGATTCGAGAACGGCGAAGCTGTCTATCGCTTTGTTCATGAGCATCTTCGCTGCGGGGCTCTGGTCGCCCTTTCCTTCGTGCACGCCCATTACCCCGAGGTCAACCTGGAATTGCTGAAGATGCTCCCTCCAACCCCTAGTGGCCGCATTGACATGGATGCTCTCTACGCTGTTTGTAGAGAGACCGCCGATTGTATCGCTCGGCAAATCATCACCGAGAGTGATCGCCAGAGAGCAAATCAGGCTGGTTTGGTAACTTAGACTTGTAATATTATTTGGTCCGCATGCCTGTATCTTGGGAAGTTCTTCAGAGTGCTGTGTGAATTTTGATGAGTCATGTAGGTTGAGGGATGGAGCCCTCGATCGTAGGTCGAAGGGCGAAGCCCCCCGAGCGTAGTTTGAAGGGCGAAGCCCCCGAGGCGTAGGTCGAAGGGCGAAGCCCCCAAACGTAGGTCGAAAGGCGAAGCCCCTGAGCGTAGGTCGGAGGGTGAAGCCCCCGAGCGTGGGTCGAAGGGCGAAGCCCCCGAGCGTGGGTCAGAGGGCAAAGCCCCCGGGCGTAGTTTGAGCAATTTTTTAAGGCGAAGCCCCCAAGTGTGGGTCGAGTAACTTTTTAAGGCAAAGCCCCCAAGCATTGGTCGAAGGGCGAAGCCCCCGAGCGTAGTTTGAGCAATTTTTTAAGGCGAAGCCCCCAAGTGTGGGTCGAGTAACTTTTTAAGGCGAAGCCCCCAAGTATGGGTCAAACAATAATATGAGGAAGTGTACTTTATTGCTTGGCGCTGAGGGCGCAATGGTTGAGCGTGGTCTGCTGCCGACGCTTAGTTACAGAGATAAAGGAGGGGGAGGAAGTGTGCTGATTCTAAGGATAGAATCGATGCAACTGTTGTGCGTTCCACGGGTTTTCGACGTCCTTCCCTGACTTGGGGTCGCGAAGCCGATACGCGCCCCCTGGGATTGCTTTGTGAACGAGGTATGGGCCTTCCCACGGTGGCTCCAGCTTTGACATGCTTATTTGCTTGAGGCGAAGCACGAGGTTGCCGGGCTCGAAGGACCGTCCGCGTACCCGTCTGCTGTGGTAATTGCGGAGGCTTTGTTGATAAACTGCCGAGTGAGCTAGAGCGACGTCTCGAGCTTCATCCAGCAGGTCTTGGGCATTTGCCAATGCCTTTTTTGCGTCTTCTTTGACGTAGGCGACCACACGGGGCGCGCAGTAGCACACATCTGTAGGTAGCACTGCCTATGCTCTAAAAAGCGGGAAGAATGGCGTGTAGCCAGTCGAAGAATTGGCTGTTGTCTGCAGGATCCATAGAACCGATGGTAGTTCTTCGACCCAAGCGCCTGCCGCGCGTTTGAGGGGCCGAAGGAGTCGCTTCTTCAGGCCTGCGCAGACGAGCCCGTTGGCCTTTTCGACTTGGCCGTTGGACTTGGGATGCGCCACCGAGGCGTACTTGATCTTGATGCCGAGCTTTTTGGTGAATTCTTAAAATTCGCCCGAGGTGAAGTTGGTGCCGTTTTCGGTGATGATGCTGTTCGGTACGCCGTACCGGTAGATGATGGATTCAAAGAACTTGACCGCTGTGGTCGCCTCTTGGTTGGTGACAGGTACAGCTTCGATCGATTTGGAGAATTTATCCACGGTGACCAGTAGGTACGTGTGGCTTCCTTGAGATGACTTGGGCAGGGGCCCTACTTGATCGAGGCCCCATTGCGCGAAGGGCCAGGAGACAGGTATGGTGTGCAGTTTTGACGTGGGCGTGTGCGGCTTAGTGGCGAATAGCTGGCATGCTTCGCACTGCTAGACGATGTTCCTGGCGTCGTGGAGGGATGAGAGCCAGTAGAACCCCGATCGAAAAGCCTTAGCGATGAGAGTTCGACTGCTGGCATGATGCCCGCAGGTTCCTTCATGAATCTCTCGAAGGAGGGCGATTCCGTCTTCTTGCGCTATGCACCGTTGGAGGACACCTATAGTGCTACGCTTGTAGAGTTCTCCGTTGATTATCGTGAAGGCCTTGGAGCGCCGCATGACCTATCGACGATGGATGGGGTCTTCTGGGAGTTCGCCTCGCACCAGGTAGGCCAGGTACGGCTTTGTCCAGACTGCTTCGACGAGCATGATTGTGGCTGCTTCCTTGGAGAGGTCTTCTGTTCCCTCTGCTGGGGCGGGACCTGATTGCTTAGCCCCCGAGCGTGTTGCTAACGCCGGATTGGTGGCTGGCTTGATCTTGACGAACTGCTCGAATATCTCCTCGAAAAAGACTCCTGGTGGTATCGGCAAACACTTGGAGCCGATGTTGGCTAGGTTGTCTACCTCTTCATTGCTTTCCCTGCCGATGTGCGTCACCTCGCACCCTTCGAAGTCGCCTTCGAGCTTGTCGTACATGGCGCGGTATGCAATCATGTTTGCACAGATCGCATCGCACTCCTTCATGACTTGCTGGGCGATGGGATTTGAGTCTCCGTGGATCTTGATGTGAGTGGCCCCATAGGCTTTCGCCATTCGCATGCCGTGCAGAACGGCTTCGTACTCCGCTTCATTGTTCGAGGGGTTCGCGAAGCGCATACGGAGGACGTAGCGCATCTTGTCCCCCTGTGGTGACACGAGTACCACTCCTGCTCCTGCTCCTGAAACCCGCTTAGACCCGTCGACATAAATGGTTCAATAGTTTGACAGGTCCGGGAGTTCAGGCATCTGTGCTTCCGTCCATTTGGCTATAAAATCTGGCAGGACTTGTGACTTGATTGCCGACTGGCGCTGGTACGTGATCTCCCAGGGCCCCAAGGTGATCCCCCATAGCGACACATGCCCTGTGGCGTCGGGATTGTTGAGGATGCTGGATACTGGATTCGAGGCCACTACTATGATGGAGTGACACTCGAAGTAATGCGGCAGTTTCTTCCCTGTTATGTAGATGGCGTATGCTAGCTTCTGGTAATGAGGGTACCTTTGCTTGGTTGGAGACAAGACTTCGCTGAGATAGTATACTTGTCTTTGTACCCCATGCTCTTTGCCATCCTCCGCACGCTCGACCACCAGGGCCGAACTGACGACTTGATTCGTGGCCGCTATGTACAGCAACATCGGCTCTTTCTCTCGAGGGGTGACTAGGACTGGGGATGTCGAAAGGCGACGCTTAAGATCGTCGAACGCGTCTTGCGCCTCTTCTGTCCAGGTGAAGTTGTCCGTCTTCCGGAGTAGCCGATAGAACGGGAGAGCTTTTTCGCCGAGCTTGCTTATAAAGCGGTTGAGTGCTGCTAGTCGACCTATCAGCTGCTGGACATGTCGAAGCGTCTTCGGCAGTTGCATGTTGACGATGGCTTGGATCTTCTCTGGGTTGCCCTCAATTCCTCTTTTAGAGAGGAGGTAGCCCAGCAGCTGGCCCGTAGGCACCCCGAAGGAGCATTTCTTCGGGTTGAGCTTGATGCTGTAGCGGTCGAGGTTGGCGAAGGTTTCTCACAGGTCGTCGAGCAGGCTGTCTGCTTTCGTGGTCTTGATGACGATGTCGTCGACATAGACTTCGATGTTGCGGCGATCTGCTCCTTCAGGCACGTCTGCATGCACCGTTGATAGGTGGCTCCCGCGTTTTTGAGCCTGAAGGGCATCGTCATATAACAGTACACCCCGTGTGGGGTGATGAACGCCGTCTTGTCTTCGTCTTCGACCTTTAGTCTTATATGGTTGTATCCGGAGTACGCATCGAGGAATGAAAGGCGCTCACAACCAGCAGTAGAATCGATGATCTGGTCGATTTGAGGCAGAGGGAAGTAATCCTTCGGGCTGTGCTTGTTCAATGCCGTGAAATCGATGCACATCCTGTAGATCTTGGTGTCTTTCTTCTCCACCATGACCGGTGGCGAAAGCCACGTGGCCTCCTTTATCTCTCTGATGAACTTCGCCTCGAGGAGGTGATTTATCTCTTCGCCCATTGCTCGGGCCTTCTCTGGGTTGTAGCGACGCATCGACTGCTTGATCGGTTTTGCGTTCAGAAAGATCTTGAGCTCGTGCTTGGCGAGTTCCCTGGGGATGCCTGGCATATCTGCTGGACACCAGGCGAACATCCTTCGGTGCTCACGGAGGAACCCGACGAGCGCGCTTTCCTATGCAGGGAAAGAGAATTCAACACCCGCGCGGTCTTGGTTGGATCCGTCGGGTGGATCTGGTGCTCTCGAGTGTCTTTGCTGGCGTCGAATGAGAGCTCTGGGGCGTTCTGCTGCGCCGGTGGGTCGACATCCATGTTAGTGCTCTCCCTAATATGGTTGAGCTCTTTGTGTACCCCGAATGTCTGGGACATGCTGTTGAAGTCCTTGTCGCAGTTTTCTGAGCGGGCAAAGCTTCCGCTGATCATCAGTGGTCCTTTGTTCGCTGGCATCCACAGTTTGAGGTAAGTGTAATGTGGAACTGCCATGAATCGGGCGAACACTGGTCGCCCGAGAATAGCGTGATACTGTGAGGGCCAATCGATGACCTCGAACTCGATCTTCTCCTTCCTGAAGTTTGATGGAGTGCCGAAGATAACGTCCAGGTGTATTGCCCCCAACAGATACGTCGATTTTCCTGGGACGATTCCATGAAAGGACGTCTTTGTCGGCAAGAGGTTGTCCATTGGGATCTTGATATTCCGTAATGTGTCTGCATAGATGAGGTTCAAGCTGCTCCCTCCATCCATGAACACTTTTTTGGAGGTGAAGCCTCCTATCTGCGCTTCGAGGACTAAGGCGTGGTGTCCAGGGCGCGGGATCTTCGGTGGATGATCTGACCGGTCGAAGCCGATCGGATGCTCTGCCCAGTTCAGATATTCGGGCATGGCAGGCGGTGCATGTTTGGCATGGAATACCTCCCTTGCACACTTCTGCTGGACTTTATTCGTCGGGCGCCCTCTCTGAATCATGGGCACGAAGCCTCATGGTGGCGGGAACGCCTCTTCTTTGATGGCTGGCTACCGTGGCTCGACTTGCTAGATCGTGGCGGCCTGATGGTCATGTTGTACCACGTTTGCTGGCGGGTTAGGCGGTGGTGGTGGAGCATTGTAAGCTATCGCACCTGCCACCGGCTGCTCGGTTTGCATCCTCTCCTGAAGTGCTCGACTGAGGCGAAGGAATTCCCTGCACTCAATGAGGAGATGAGTGGGTCTTCGTACCCCATCTTTATCGAGGTACGTGTGTCTTGTGCACCCCCCATCGAGCATCTCTTCTGCTGACAGCTGTGGCTGCTCACGTCGTCGGTGCCACTCCATTTTTGGCCTCGAATCGCGGCCAGCGATCCTGCTACTACTACCGTAGTAGTTGTTCCCTCATCGCGGTTCGTCGCGATTATTGTCATGGTCCTCGTTCATGTAGCCTGCCGCTACCATATCCGTGGCATCCGCATCATCGTAGCGGTTCCGACGACCTTTCTTTCGGGAGCTGGTGTGAAACTGATCTTTTGCATCGATGTCACGCTCCACTGATCAGCGGCGGCTTCTAGGTGCCGCGATGGAATCTTCTCCATTAGCCCACTCGTTTGCCAAGCTCATGAGATGGTCGACGGTCTTCGGCTTGTAGCACCCCAGTTTCTCCTTGAAGTCGCGTCGAATGAGACCGTCCCGAAAGGTGTCGATGGCTCTCTCGGGCGAAATATTTTCTGCCATGTTGCGGAGACTGATCCATCGTGAGATGTATGACCTCAGATTTTCTCCGGTTCTTTGTACGCACAAGCGCAACTCTTCGAACGATATGGGCCGTCGCGAGGTGCCTCGAAAGTTGGCGATGAACGCTTGCCGAAACTCCTCCCAAGAGCAAATGCTGTCCGGAGCAAGGTTGTTCAGCCACGCCCTTGCGTTGTCTTTCAGGTGCAGTGATAGCAGCTGGAGAGTGTTATCTCTAGATCCGCCGCCGATGGTGACGGCGGTCATGAAGTCATCGAGCCAAATTCGAGGGTCCTGTTGCCCATTGAACTTGACTACACCATCGCTAAGCTTGATTCCTTTCGGCAATGGTGTGGAACGGATCAGGAGGCTAAAGCACTCCGCTCCGCATAGACCATCGTGATTACCGCCGAACGCTTCCAGATCGCGTTCCTCCTCGAAGCAACGCGCATCGCGTCGCGCACGACCGTTGTCGACCATGTTCTGAGCCAAGCCATGTCGAAGCTCCCCGTTGATAGGTTTCACCACTTGAGTCCTGGGCGCGACTGTTGGCGCTACTGCTGGGTGTCTGGGATGTTCAACTGGCGGGATGGCCCTTCTCGACGTCGTTTCACGCCCTTGGTTAGCTGTGCCTTGAAGCACCCTAACTACTTCAAGCGCTAGATTCCACAGATGCCTCATATGCTCATCGTCGTTGGCTGCGTTCGCAGCAATGTATGCTACTGTTGCCATAATCGCGGCTTCCTTGGTCTTGGGTAGCAGATCTGCTTCATTAAACTCTGCCTCCAAATTTTGGGCGACGTTGTGCATGTCGGCCCCAGGCTGGATGTGCGACCGCGTCCTATGTTGGACACTCAACGAATAGTGAGATGATCGCTCGGCCCGTCTTCTGCTGGACGCGTCGGCCTCATCCCTGCGTCGCTCCAAGATGCGCCTATCGGCGCTAATCTGGTCCTTCTGCTCCTGGATGACGAATCAGAGCGCAGCTAGCTCCTGCGGGCTCGGATTAGGGCCCATATCTGCTTCACTCGCGTACACTCTCCTTGCGTACCGGATCTGGTCTTGTGTTATGAACTGTCGACCGGTATTCGGCCGGTTTCGACCATCATTGGCTCTGTGCTCGTTCCCATCTCCGTGCGACGCCATCATGCAGTGTCCTCCGAACGGTGGGATCGAGTCATCACTGATTTCGCCCAACGCTGGAGGATAAACATCGTCGTCTCTGGTGTATGATCCGACCTCGATCATGATGTCAGAGTCGTAATCGACCATGTATCAATTGCTTGATGTGGCAGATTCGCTCGAGTATGAGCTATCCGAATTGCCTATCTTCCCCTGGCTTCGGGGTAGACGTCGTCGTCGTCGTCTGAACACATGTAGTCCGAGTACAACCCTTTGACATAATCAGGGTCATAGGACGCAGTACGGAGCGTGAGGGCGTTGAGAGCCCGCTCACACTCGGATATCGTCGGGTAGACAGCTGCAGTGCCTCCCCAAGGATCTTCGCAGCCGGCGATCTCATGAGATGAGAAATCTCCGGCGCCCACGTAGTGGTACGCATCGCAATCGGCGCAGTAGGCGGTGGTTTGGGATGGAGGTGGATCTTCGAAGTCGTTCGACCCTACTGATGGGGTCAAAAGTTTTAGCCTTGGTTCCTCCCCCGATAACGCCAGCGGTATGGTCGTCGAGGGATCGCCCTCAATAGCTGGTAGCGTGCTTGGAGCCGCTGCGGGCAGCGCCGAATCACTGATGGCGCCAATTGATGAAATACACCTTGATGCAAAGATAAAACAAGATCTGAACAAAAATCAAGGCAAAAAACAAAAGCTAAACGCAGTTCTAGAAAAAGAGAACACTCGTTGAACGATAAGAGTAAAAAACAGAGTGTTCTTGGCAATGAAAAACAAAGTAAATCTCCTCTAAAAGAAATTTGTTGGGGTCCAACCATTTATTGCAGCAAACAAAACAAAAGAAAACTGAAAGCAAAAGTAAAGACACTCCAAGAAAAACGCATAGAATATAAAGCAATAAAAATATAGTGTGTTCAAAGGTGACCTGATTTTTGTCAATGAAGAAGGAGTGCCTTGGGGGCATCCCCAAGCTTTGATAATTGTACCTCTTGGATATTTCTTGGGGTGACATGGGCATACCCAAGCTTGAGCTTTTGTCCATACTTCATCTCATCTCATCATTCTCCAATCCCTACACTTGAAAACTTCCTTCATACAAAACTTCACACAATTCTATTAGCAACGTTAGCATAAACATAATTGTAAATCAACCCTTTTTTGTTCAGTTTCAAACTCAAAAATACCACATATAAAGCATATACTACTGTAGCAACTTCCTCAAAAGTTCCGTGATCAAAAGAACTAAAAAAGAAAGCGATCGAGAGGCAAACACAAATAGTGGCAGAAATTTGTCAAAACAGAACAGCTGACAAAGGTTGAATTTTTCGAGGACCTTCTGTTGCTCAAATCGAAAAGTGCAAAACTAATGAAAGTTTGGATATAACCTGGGGCATATGCACAAGAAATCACAGGTCAAAAAGATATTCTGAGAATTTTAATGAATTTTTACGGTGCAACACCAAAATCTGTTTCAGGACAGCAACTTCCCCAAATCTTACCTCCCTCAAATTAGAGGTTGTCCTTGGCACAACAACGAAATAAAAAGGATAAGGAGCGGTTATTACAGTAGTAATAACTTCCAAGACTCAAATAAAAGAAAAAGTACTGAAAAGAAAACAATGGGTTATCTCTCAAGAGTGCTTTTCTTTAACGCCTTTGAGCTAGGCGCAGAAAGGTGGAAATCAAGTAATATCAAATGAGGCATTAAGATCAATTGTAGAAATCTTCTCAACAAGACATTGTATTGCATCCAAATAAGTTTTTGAAGACCCCTTGTGATCACTCTTTGGTTCACTCATTTCATTAAAAATATTTTTAGGACAAATCCAATCAAAATAATTTTCCAAAGCTTCATGCAATCCCAAGAGTTTGCTAGGTATTGGTACTTTGATTTCTTAATTGTTTGTACCAACAACATTAACAGGTGAGCCAAGCATATTAAAACGCTCAAAAACTTTCCTAGCTTCAATAGCAACATCTCTAAATTCTCTACGCAAAGTCTCCAAAATAAAATCTTTCTTTTCAGAGTCTTCGATATCATGAAGCTTAAGAAACATTTGTTGCATAAAAGGATTAAGGTTAACAAACCTAGCCTCCAACATGTGAACTAAATAAGCAGCAGCAACTTCATAACTAGGAGCAAGCTCAGCCAAAGATCTACCCTCAACATCTTTATGCATACTAATATGATTAAAGAACTCCTCAATGTTACCTTTCCCAATAATAGAACCACTACCTATTGAGAGGTCCTCCAAAACATACTTAGGAAACAACATAATAAACTAAAAGTAAAAGTAATGGAATGCAAACTATCAAAGGAACTATTTTTTTCATATTTTTGATAAAACGATGCAAGTAAAAATAAAAAAAGAGAAACAATAACAAAGTAAAAGATTGTGCATGCGAGACTCCCCTTGTAGAAATCTTCTTTCTCCCCGGCAACGGCGCCAGAAAAATGCTTTGATGGTGCGATGTTAAGGCACCCAGTCGGGAACCCCAAGAGGAAGGTTTTGTTGAGCATAGCAGCAAATTTCCCTCAGTAATGAAACCAAGGTTTAATCGAACCAGTAGGAGAAAGCCAAACTTCAGAAGGTGATGCTTGCTAGCTTCGTGACACTCCGACAAGGGCGCCAAACAACTGCATGTCGGCGTGTAGCTTTTCACCAGCAGCAACATGGAACTGCACACAACACAACCAAGAACTTTGCTCCCAACTTCGATGAGGTTGTCAATCTCACCAGTTTGCTGTGAACAAAGGATTGAGCATATCGAGTGGTAAAAGGATAATAGTATGCAAGTAAAGTAAATAGAGCAAGTAATAGTAAAACAGTAAATTAATGTAAAGGAAATTGGACCAGGGTCCACAGTTCACTAGTGGTGTCTCTCCATAAGATAAATAATAACATGCTGGGTAAACAAATTACAGTTGGGCAATTGATAGAGTAAAGATAACGTACATACGTCACGAGGATCACTGATGACCCACAAGTATAGGGGGTGTATCGTAGTACTTTTGATAAATAAGAGTGTCGAACCCAACGAGGAGCAGAAGGTGTTGATTAGTGGCTTTGATCAAGGTTTCACTGTAAATACTAGCAAACGGGTTTTCAGGAGTATTTGGTAGTGCAAATAAGTAAAGTGCGAGTAAATAAAAGACAGTAGTAACAATTGCAGCAAGTGGCCCAATCCTTTCTTTAGCAAAGGACAAGCCGGTTGTGTAACTTATGATAACTAAACATTCTCGAGGACACACGGGAGTTTCTGTCAAGAGCTTTCGCTTCATACCGCTAAATAGTCTTTATTGGTTTGATAAGTGTTATGGGGGTGAACCTGTGCTAGCGCACTACCCTTACTAGGATAAATACACACTTGTGATTATACCCCTTGCAAGCATCCGCAAATACAAGAAAGTAATTAAGATAAATCTAACCACAGCCTTAAACTCTAAGATCCTACGCTCCCTGGTGCAATGGTTTCCCAACGGAGGTTTAGGTTTCCGTCACTCCAGCAACCCCACAATTGATAGCCAAATACACAATGCATCTCACTAGGCCCATAAATGGTGAAGTATCATGTAGTCGACGTTCACATGACACCACTAGTGAAATAGCACCACAACAATATCAAACCATTAAATATTTCTCAACAATAATTCACTACTAACATCTTGACTTCTCCCATGTCCTCAAGAACTAAACGAACTACTCACAAGACATCATGTGGATCATGATCAGAGGTGAAATAATGGTAAATAACAATCTGAACATAAACCATAATTCAACGGTTCCACTCAATAGCATCAACTACAAGAGTAATCAACACCGGGAAAGTTTCCCCTAAGAATATAACAAGATCCAACTCAAGATGTTACAGCGGGATGGCGTGGTGATGGTGGAGATGAAGGTGCTGGTGATGGAGATGATGATGATGATCCCGATGAAGTCCGGTGTGATGGTGATGACGATGGCGACGATCTCCCCTCTCTGGGAAGGAATTTCCCCGGCAGATTTCTGCCTGCCGGAGAGCTTTTCTCTCTCTGGTGTTTTCCGCCCCGCAGAGGCGGCTGTGTCTAACTCTGAGCCCCCCCTTCACTTAGGTTTTCAGGGACGATGAAGTACGCGAAGGGGCGAGAGCTGGAGTGGGCCAAGGCGCCCTCACACAGGGCCGGCGCGGCCAGGGGCCAGGCCGCGCCCCCTGTGTGTGAGGCCGCCCCCTGACTCCTCTCGACTCCTCCTTCTGGCTTCCGGAGTCTTTTGGTAAAATATAATTTCCTGGCATTTTTCTGGAATTTTCCTGATCTTCAAAATATGGTCCCTTGATGGTCCTTTTTTCCAGCAGAATCCTGACTTCGGCAGCAAATCCTCCAATGATCATCAAACATGTAGAAACAGAGGAAATAACATAAGTATCATCTCTAAATATGAAATATATCAATGAATAACAGTAAATTATGATATAAAATAGTGATGCAAAATGGACGTATCAACCCCCCCCAAGCTTAGACCTCGCTTGTCCCCAAGCGAAAACTAAACTCGGTAAACATGACCAAAGGTTTATGGAGTGAAGTGTCGATAATCAAAATATGGACAAGAAGCATCACATTTACCAAGGATCAAATTATAATAGACAACAACTTCCCTTTATAAGATATAGACTTGCAATAAGTAAAAGAGAATCACATATAAAGATGCACAAAGTAAACTATAATTGGTGATGGCAAACCTTAGTTCTTGGTCAAAGAATGATAAACAAACTATTCTTTTTTTTGAACGGAGTCTTTTAAAAATAGAGCTAATATAGCAAAGACCATATGCTCAACAAAACAAACTTTTTGCATTCATAGAAAGCTTTCAAAGATATATTCCTTCAGACAAAAGCATTATACAAAACAAGGAAGATAGTAAACACGATTAAACGGATCAACATATGGATGAGTGAAACATAACAACTCAAATGCTTGCTTGAGATAGAGGGGAAATAGGTTGACTCAACATAAAAGTAAAAGATAGGCCCTTCGCAGAGGGAAGCAGGGATTAAACATGTGCTAGAGATTTTCATTTGCAAAACAGAGGTAAAAAGTTATTTTGAGAGGTGGTTGCTTTTGTCAACGACTAGCAACGGAGTTCTTGATATCTTCCATACTAAACAAGTGAGAGCGGTTCCGAGATGTTTGATTAATTGGCACATTGGTGCTCTTTTATAGCTTGGCACTCCTCCCCACCTTTTCCTTTCTCAAACCATGGCTAACCGATTCCATCGGGTGCCAACCAATTTTCACATACCATGGAGGAGTGTTATTTTTCTTTTCTTTTTGAGATTATAATGGTCTGACCAGCTCCCTTGCAAAATTAATGACGAGCAGATGAAGCTGCCTAGTCGAGGGGTACTTAATTTAGTATGGAAGATAAAAAACCCATCCACTACATCCTCATGAGCTAAAAACAATGGCACAAAATGAGAAGTGTTTGAAGGTTTTTGAAAGGTAGCACATGAAAATTTACTTAGAATGGCTTGAAATACCATGCATAGGAATTTATAGTGGACTCATTGGAAGTGACTTGGCTTTTGGGATTTAGATGCACGAGAAGTATTCCCTCTCAATACAGGTTTTTGGCTAGCAAGGGTGGGTAGCAAGCATAAGAGTTGCATGAAGCAGACAAACATACATATAATAGGAACAATCATGCAAACTTCCTTGAAGGTACAACGATTTTGACTTTGAGAATAACATTGCTTATAAGCCAAACATGAAGGGTGAACTGAAGTGATGTAACTACAAACACCTCTTTATTATTTTCTACTCAAATCTCAAGGTAATGTTGCTACTGACCAAGCTAGGTTTGCCAAAACCAACTAAATTTACTCATGCTCCCAAAGTGATACCAATACTAATCAACAAGACTAGTCGTATAAGAGAGATTGCAAACTAAAATAAAGTGTGCGGAGAGTAAACGATAGAACTTCTCATTAATATTTTATTACCGCAACTCACACCAAGGGATACATAGACAACCAACTAAGGAGGATACTTCCAAACTGCAAACTATTCTATAAGATAACTTCTCTATTCATGATATGACTCTACTTAAATAGTAAATGAGCAAAAGGTAATGATGTGATACCGCGGCACTCCCCCAAGCTTGGAACAAGCCAAGGGGATGCCTATACCGATGACGAGTTACTCCTTTGGCGGTGGCGGTGAGTCTTTAATGAGCTTCTCAATCAAATCTTTCAAGTCATCGATCTTGTGACCGAGGTTACGAATCATCTCTGAATTATGCTCAATACGGTTCATGAACCTGTCAGCCAGAGAATCCCAGCTCTTGGAGTTATTTCCCCATCCTTCTTCACTCTTGGAACTTCCTTTCCCTGCACTGTTAGAACGATCTATATCCCAACCAGAGGGCAATCGTGATCTAGGCACCTCTTGAAACTGATGTTCATGTATTAGAGTATGGAAAGGATTGTTGCCTGATGGAGATGTCCGTGGGGCCAAAGTGTGATGTGGCACACCCCCTCCGGTTCTTATACGTGCACTCTTCTTGAACTTGTCATGACTTGTCATGGCCCCAATGCTTGCGATCATGGTGCTCGTGCGTGAACCTTGATCTTTCCCCTCGGCCTCACTTTCAACTTTTTCCTTCGGCTGAAGGTCTTGGTGGTTATCTTCTGGAGGTGCCTTCTCTTTGTCGTCGCTTGAGGAAGCCATGGTGCCCTCAAAACTAAGATCAACTCCTGACAGAAACAGCTCGAAACAAAACACGACGAGAAAACGATATACAAACCTCGGGGTACTCCGGGGGGGGGGGTTATATAGGCGAAAATTATACATCGAGGGGAAATCACAGGAGGAAATTGGGACGGAAATGAGTTCTGGGGTGTTCTCACACCAGGGTGGCGCGGCCAGGGGTGGACCCGCGCCTAAAAGCAACATTTATAGAACTAGCATTGGGACTCAAAGCAAGCTTTTGCAAGAACAAAATAACTTCAGATATATTGCAGCCATCAACATCAAAATCATTAAAAGAAATAGAACTATCATCTCCTACACTCCGAAAAATTTCAGCACTCTTTTGAGAAAAAGTTTTAGCAGTTTTGGCCTTTTTAGTACAAGGAGTGGGAGTTTTCTCTACACCAATCTAAGTAAGAGGATTGCTAGCATTTGGAATAACATAATTAGAGGTAGTAATGGTACATACCTTCATCTTTCTAGCCATCTCATCTTCTCTTTCCCACCTGGCATGCAATTCTGCTAACATCCTAACATTTTCATCAATTCTAACTTGGATAGCATTAGCAGTGGCAAAAGCATTGTTCTCCTTCACATCATTAGGCAACACTTTTAATTTCAGAAGTTCAACATCATGAGCAAGGCTATCAACCTTAGAAGCAAGAATATCAATTTTGCCTAACTTTTCCTCAACAGACTTGTTAAAAGCAGTTTGCTTACCGATGAAGTCCTTGAGCATGACTTCAAGCTTAGAGGGCGTGACCCTAGTGTTGTTGGAGGAATTACCATAAGAGTTACCATAACCATTACCATTGGTAGAAGGATACGGCCTATAATTGTTACTAGCAAAATTGTTCCTATAAGCATTGTTGTTAAAATTATTATTTCTAATGAAGTTTACATCAACATGCTCTTCTTGAGCAACCAAAGAGGCCAAAGGAACATTATTAGGATCAACATGAGTTCTATCATTAGAAAGCATAAGCATTATAGCATCAATCTTATCACTCAAGGAAGAGGTTTCCTTGACAGAATTTACCTTCTTACCTTGTGGAGCTCTCTCGGTGTGCCATTCAGAATAATTTACCATCATGTTGTCGAGAAGCTTAGTTGCGGCGCCCAAGGTAAGGGACATAAAAGTGCCTCCAGCAGCTGAATCCAATAGGTTTCTTGAAGAAAAATTCAGTCCTGCATAAAAAGTTTGGACAATCATCCAAGTAGTCAGTCCATGGGTAGGGCAATTCTTTATCATAGATTTCATTCTTTCCCAAGCCTGAGCAACATGTTCATTATCAAACTGGCTAAACTTCATAATATCACTACGCAAAGCTATAATCTTAGCAGGAGGATAGTATTTTCCAATAAAAGAATCCTTACACTAAGCCTAAGAATCAATACTATTTCTAGGCAAAGATAGCAACCAATCCTTAGCTTTTCCTCTCAAAGAAAAAGGAAACAACTTAAGCTTAATAATATCACCTTCTACATCCTTATATTTCTGCATCTTACATAGCTCAACAAAATTGTTGAGATGAGCTGCAGCATCATCAGTACTAGCACCAGAAAATTGCTCTTTCATAACAAGGTTCAATAAAGCAGGCTTAATCTCATAAAAATTTGCAGCAGGAGCAGGTGGCGCAATAGGAGTGCAGATAAAATCACTATTATTAGTGCTAGTAAAATCACATAACTTGGTGTTCTCATGAGTACCCATTCTAGCAAAGCTAAATGCAGACAAGTAAAAATAACAACTAGTAGGAAACTAATTTTTGTGTGTTTTTGATAAAACGATGCAAGGAAAAAATAAAGTAAAGCAAAACTAAAACAAAGTAAAGGATGTGCGTGCGAAACTCCCCTTGCAGAAGCCTTCTTTTTCCCGGCAACGGCGCCAGAAAAACAGCTTGATGCGGGCAGAATAACCACCCAGTTGGGAACCCCAAGAGGAAGGTATGATGAGCACAGTAGCAAGTCTTTCCCTCAGTAAGAAACCGAGGTTTATCGAACCAGTAGGAAAAAGCCAAATTTCAGAAGGTGATGCTTGCTAGCTTCGTGACACTCCAGCAAGGGCGCCGTTTACGATACTTATTGGTGCGTCTTCAACTAGCAACAACGTGGAACCTGCACACAACACAACCAAGAACTTTGCTCCCAACTTACGATGAGGTTGTCAATCTCACTGGTTTGCAGTAAACAAAGGATTGAGCGTATCGAGTGGAAAACAATAGTAGTATGCGAGAAAGTAAACAGTGCGAGTAAAAGTAAACAGTAATAGCAATGTAAAGGAAATTGGACCGGGGTCCACGGTTCACTAGTGGTGTCTCTCTATAAGATAAATAACAACATGCTGGGTAAACAAATTATAGTTGGGCAATTGATAGAATAAAGATAATATGCATATGTCACGAGGATCACTATGAGATTTACTCTGGGCATTACAACAAAATACATAGACCGCCATCCAACTGCATCTATGACTAATAATCCACTCGCGGGGATATCGTCCGAACACCCCTTTAGTATTAAGTTGCGAACAACAGATGACGAGGGTATGACCCCTCGGTCCTCGATATTTACCTACCCGGTTCCTGCCAAGGAAGAAGCCCGCTCGAAGGATACAAGAAGCCCGCAAGGCCCAGCACTTCAACTTGGAGTAGAAGGCAAAAATACTTGTAAACCCTAACTGGCTGCATATATAAAGCCACCAAGGGCATCCCCTAGAGGCATCTCTAATCTCTCATAGATCCATAATCCCGCATAGACACCAGATCTCGCATAGATCCCACGCATAGGCTAGCACACACCATCTCTTTTGACCATAGCCAGATCCCATATGCACACCATTGTAATAGCTCTAACTATACAAACAATACAAGATCAGACAAGCAGGATGTAGGTCTTTACCCTCCGGGGGGCCGAACCTGGGTAAATATGTGTGTACCCCTATTTCTGTCCAAAGGCGTCGAATCTGCCAAGCGCCCACATACGCTCCATGAATCGAAAGCCCTAAACATGGGCATTACCGAGTTAGAACCTCGTCAACAGATAACTGCATTAAGCAAAGTGTGTAATGTAAACAAAATAAATGTCCTTGGACACAAGAATGTTGTTTTCTCCCTAGTGGCAACAACACATCTACAACCTTAGAGGTTTCTGTCACTCCCCCAGATTAAATAGAGGCATGAACCCAACTATCGAGCATAAATACCCCCTCTTGGAGTCACTAGTATCTACTTGGCCAAGATAGCTACTAACAATGGAGAGCATGCAAGATCATAAACAACATAGAGATAACATAAGATAATATTCAGCACATCAACTTAACATAACACCAATATTCATCGGATCCCAACAAACACAACATGTAGAATTACATAAAGGTAGTCTCGATCATGTAGGGCAGCTCACGAGATCTAAACATGAAGCACATGGTGGACAAGACAACCATCTAGCTACTGCTATGGACCCATAGTCCAAGGTAGACTACTCACTCATTGCGCCAGAGGCAAGCATGGCGATAAAGAAGACCTCCGGTGGCGATTCCCCTCTCCGGCAGGGTGCCGGGAAGAGCTTCTGGACCCTCCCGATCTCGGGTCGACGATGGCGGCGGATTGCGATGTGTTTCTAGAAAATTGATCGGGTCTTTAGGTTTTTCCCGTCAGGGGGTCTTTATAGGCGAAGGGGCAGCGTCAGAGGTGGACCAGGGTGCCCTCACCATAGGGCGGCGCGGTCAGGGGCTGGGCCGCACCCCCTGGTGGTGAGGCTGGCCCCTCTCCATCTCCTCTTTGGTCTTCTGGAAGCTTTGTTAAATATTGGGAGGTTCGGCTTTTGTTTCGTCCAATTCCAAGAATATTTCCTGTCTAACTTTTCTGAAACACAAAAACAACAGAAAACAGGGAACTGGCACTGTAGCATCTTGTTAATAGGTTAGTTCCGGAAAATGCATAAAAACGCCACAAAGTGTAATAAAACACTAAGCAAATGGTGTAAGAACAAGCATGGAGCATCAAAAATTATAGATACGTTTGAGACGTATCAACCAGCTGGTCTCACCCCCTGGTGGCGCGGGCCAGGGGTAGGCCGCGCCACCCTAGGGTGAGCCTGGCCTCTGGCCCCCCTCCGTCTCATCTTCAAACTTCGTGACGCTTCGGAAAAAATAGCATGTTTGACTTTTGTTTCGTCCAATTCCAAGAATATTCCCCGTGTAGCTTTTCTGAAACACAAAAACAGCAGAAAACAGGGAACTGGCACTGTGGCATCTCGTTAGTAGGTTAGTTCCGGAAAATGCATAAAAACGCCACGAAGTGTAACAAAACACAAAGCAAATGGTGTATAAACAAGCACGGAGCATCAAAAATTATAGATACGTTTGAGTTGTATCAACCTCCACAACCCCAGCTTCAGCTTGCACACACTGGCTGGGACATCGAAACACCCGGACTCATGCGTATTGGGAAATCACGAAGAGTCATCATGGGTGCATGAGATTTCCTCCTACAATATCGATTCTGGAGAATTATAACAAAAGCCTACAATTGTCGACAAACATTTCTCTTGTATGATTGCAAACATCCTTCACAATAATTCAGATCCAAAGACCATGGCCATGACAGGGTGTAAACCACTCACTCGGACGGAAATAAACGAAGGATGCAATCCAAACAGAATTAGCCTCGCTCCTCCAATTGAATTCCCTATACGGGATTCAATCTTTTTTCTTCTAGAAATGGAATGAGAACAACAAGGTGGTGAGAAAGCAAGGCTTGTAGCATAAGGTCGGGTTTCCGCAGAGATCCGAGACCTACTCTCCAGACAGTATTGGAATCCTCAATTTTTTTCAATAATTATATCATTGGCCGTGCAAAATCATCTATTTATGCAGTTTATAGATGTAGTGACTACATTTCATGTGGATCACTAGGTTTGGACATGTATGGTTCCCGATGGAATCTCTATCTAAATCGAAAAGTAAATGCAACATGCATTGTGTAAAATCAACGAGTCATTAAATGGCTTATTGTTGTCGGCATATTTTAGTACAACCGACGTAGTGAGTTCCTTATCCACAAGGATTACTCCTACAATGATGATTACCCATGCGTGTTTGTTATACACAAGGATACTCCTGCAATGACAAAGCACGTTATCATCTAAAAGACGGAATTTGAGATGAAGAATTTGGCTAAACCCAAACAGTGCTTGATACTACATGTGAGGCTACTTCACTCAAATATTATGGTACACCAAGCTACCTATATTATAAATATTGGAGAAACCTAAATGGACAAGTTATATTCATCTCCCATGTTGGTTGTTTGATCTCTAGACGTAGAGAAAGATTCACTCAAACCACGGGATGGTGTACAAGGGATGTTGGGACTTGAAGTTCCATATCTCAGTGCTATTGGGCCCACCAACACAATTGGTTGGGAATCAAGAATATCTTTCGATATCTCCAAGGCACCACATATTACTTGACATATTTTGGAAATTTCAGAGACATCTGAACTCCAATATCATCATGTTGGCTACTTGAATGATCCCCACAATGTGTACCTACATGGTAGAAGTGTCACTCTTGATGTCTTCGAAACAGACTTCGGTGACCACACCTACCAATCATTCTGGAATACAAAGCCGTGTTACACGTGTAGCTTTACAGAATGATAGACCACATACATGAGTTATGTGGTATTGGTTCTCTTGAATCATCAACCATTATCTATACTGATAATGTTTCTTGTGTTGCATAGATGCAAATAGGATACATCGAGAGCAATATCATTAAGCATATTGCCTCTAAATTGTTTTATCTTCATGATCTCCATAAGAGCCAGAGAATAAACATCTTGCGAGTCAAATCATGCGATAACATCGCTGATCTATTCATGAAGTCTCTACCAGCTTTCATATTCCAGAAATATTTTCATGGAATTAGTATTCGACGGCTTCACGATTTGCACGAATCAGGGGGAGTATCTCCCTGAACTACTCCTATTCAAAGCATCATATTACACTCTTTTTCCCTTTATGAGTTTACTATCTAGGTTCTCATCAAGGTTTTTAATGAGGTAATATCAACACAAGATCATATATCATACTTTCTGTTTTCCCCATCAGGGTTTTTAGGAAAGTATACACGACATATATATTGTTCTCTAAACTCTATGAGGTTTTTCCTTTTGACAAGGTTTTTCTCATATGGAGTTAACAATGAGGCAATAACAATGATATGTTGTATCATTTTCTCCCTATTTTCCCACGGGGGTTGAAGGAGTTTTAACAATATATCCCACCATTATATGTTGCACAATTTTCTCCTTATTTTTCCACTGGGTTTAAAGAAATTTTAGCAACATATCAAACACCACTCCTCATATTTTTCCCACAGGGTTTTTGGAGGAGACTTCACCAAGATGATCGATATGTACACAAGGACAAGCAGTAATTAGGGGGAGTGTTAGGATTTAATTAATTACTTAATTAAAGATTAATCCTTGCTATTAGTTCCGTATGTGCGGTTACCATTTTGGCAACCGACACGACGGTTCCTCGCATCTCTCCTGAATAGGCGTGTCCCTAGATAGTGCCTTTTAGCCTTGTATAAATATGTTCCTCATCAATAAAGAATCACACAGTTGAATCATTGTTGTCTCTCTCGATTGTCTCTCGGTTACTTCTAAGAGCATCTCCAATAGGTGCACAATATTTCGGCGCGCTATATGTCGTCCCGCCCGCGCTGTAAACGTTTGCGGCGCGCTGGCCCAGATTTTCCCCCACCGGAGACGCTAAACTACAGCGTGTTCGCGAGCGCAAAACATGCTCCTCCGCCGTGTGCTCCAAAATGCAGCGCGCGCCGGCAGAAAACAACATTCTACACTCCTATGCATTCAACAAGATCAAATGCTCACATAAAAATCATGAAACAAATGATCTACCATAGTTAAATGGACACAATGTGCAACACACATATCACATAGTTCAAGAACAACTCACAACACGACGTAGTTCAACAACAACACACAACATATGGTTCAAATAGACACAAAGTGCAACACACAATTTGCATATCAAATGCAAGATAGAATCTCACACTTCCGCATTTTCCAAGTCATCGCCTTCTTTTGCTTCTTCTTCATCAACATCTTGGGTTGAGGAGGAATGGTAGGATCCAAAGAGGCCACGAATCCTCCCGGTGGTGCTCCCATGGCTCCATACACACCACTCACCGATGCTCCTATAGTCCCTCCAGAGACTCCTCCATAGCCGGCCATGCCTCCATAGCCTCCCATGCCGGGCATGCCTCCCATGTCGGGCATACCTCCCATGGCGGCCATACCGGGCATGCCTCCCATGGCGGCCATGCCGGGCATGCCTCCCATGGCGGCCATGCCTCCCATACCGGCCATGCCTCCTCCAAACATGCCGACCGTGGGTGTGTTCATGTTGGTTAGCAATAATCTCTTCTTAGCCAACACTTCGTCGCGAGCAAGGTTGATGTACTCCTTTTGCCTCTCATCCATGTGGGAAGTATCCATCAAGAAAAGCTTCCTCTCCTCCTCCACTAGGCGTAGGTGCTCCTCATTGGCTTGCTTCTTCTCCTCCAAAGCCAACTTCCTTTCTTCGTTGGAGGCTAGCCTCTCCTCCAAAGCGGCTCTCCAAGCCTCCATGGCATCCATAGCCTCTTTCTCCAAGTTTCTTGCAATCTTCCTATATTCATTTGCTTGCAACCTAGCATTTGCAAGCCTTTCCATAACAATGGCAATGTCATCATCTCCGGCCTTCTTTCCCTTCATATCCTTGGCGGCCTTCCTACCAAGCACACTTTTCCTTGCATTGTTCATCGAGTGAGGAGTGGAGCTTCTCTTCTTGCCTTCCTCACTTGAATCATTATCATCGATGATCATTGCTTCACAACTGGTTGCATTGGCGGCCATGGTTGTCGCATCCAATTTCCCGCAAGTCTTCCATTTTTCTTCATTTCCAAGTACTTCATAGCAATGATGCATGGTGAATGGCTTGCCAAGAATCTTGTTGGCTTTGTGGTTCTTCTTTCCCACATCTCTAAACAAGCCTTGAGCCATAGAGTTCTACAAAGCAAGCAAAAGAGAATAGATTAGGTATGTGAACAATAACCTTATGCATCTCAAGCGCGCCATATGCTCAACATATCCATGCAAAAGAGAATAGATTAGTAGAATTGCTTACCCTATCCATCTCATTTGTGCCACTTGGGTTAATGATATCAACTTGCGCTAGCACGCCCGACCACTTTTGGCAATCGGTGTTGATGCCCGACCAACGAGACCAAAGAGAACGCATGGTTCGCTCGCTCCCACTTGTGTTGTTGGCGTCGAAGTACTCCTTCATCCTCATCCAATAGGTTTCTCCTTTTTGATCGGTACCGGTTGTTGGATCCATTCCAATTGTCAACCATGTCTTGCAAAGCAACTTGTCCTCCGCTATGGTGTAGTTCGCCGTCCGACCGGTAGGACGCGATCCAATCAACCCTTCTCCTTCCTCATCGATATCCTCCTCATATTCCTCACACATGCATCAATATTGATATCTCCATGCATAAACGAAGATCCAACATTCATTGTCTCCATGAATGTATCATCATCGGCTCTACATTTGCAATAAAATTCGTCATTCTCCGGCTACGTATGCAACAAAACTACAATGTAGATAAAAAAAGTGATTTTTACCTCTCCGGCACTTCGTCAAACACCATATGTGCACCGGATGGGTCGGCGGACGGAGGCGCCGGCGGCGGATTGTTCATTGGTGGAGGCGGCGGCGGAGCCTGCGCGTGGCGGGCCATGGTTGCCTTCACCTTTTTCACCGTCGGGCCACCGGCGCCCGCGGCTGTTGGCAGGCGTTTGGATGCCGGCACCTTCCTCCTCGGCGGCGCCCGCGCCTTGCCGGGGGCCTGCGTGGTGGCGGCGCTTGTGTGCAGCGTCGGCCGCGGCGGCACAAAGAGAGCTCACGTCGCGGCGGCCGGATTGCCGGCGTCGCTAGGGTTTGCCGCGTTGGGCGGCGGCGCGACGGAGGATGCGGCGGCGGCGCCCGCGGGAATGGAGTAGGGAGGGGTCGGTGGGGTGCCGGAGGACGCGTCCATCGCCGGAATTGCGTCGGCGGCCGCGCGGAGGCGAGGATTCAGCGGTGGGGCGGCGAGGCGCGGGGGGAAATTTCAGCGCGGGTCTTTTTCGCGATTGCCTTGCCCGATGCCGCGCGCTAGAGCCGAAGCCCAAATTTTAGTGCCCAGGATAAGACAAACCGGCCCGCGCCCAAAAAAATTTGCAGCGCCGCGCCGTTTGCAACGCCTACTGAAGGACCGTTTTTACGATCGGGCGCTGCATATCGGCGGTTTATATAGCGCGCGGCCTATATGGCGCATCTGGTTGGAGATGGTCTAACAGCTCTTTCGGCCCAACGTTCCGTGCAGTGCAGGCAGCCCCGCCTGGCAACGCCCGCACGAATCTCAGAAACTGATCGGACGGCCCCCGCGCTAATCAGGGATCCTGATGCCGTTTTCCCGATCCGTTTCCCACCACGTGGAGGTTTTCAATTTCAATTTTCAATCCCGTGTCAATGTATCCCGCGCGGCGCCCTCCCCAAAACCAAAATACCGCGGCCATATTTCCTCCCGTTCGGGAGGAAGAAAAAAAGAGAACAGATTTCCTTCCTCATTCCCCAACCAAATTACCCCTCGTTCCCGCTAGGGCTCGGCCTCGCTCTCCCTCTCCGGCGCGCGGGTGTCCGCCGCCGCCTCCGCAGCCGCCGCGACCTCGCCGGCGCCAGGTGATCTCACGGTCCCCCCCGATTCCAGTCGCCTCCGTTTCCGTGAAGATTTCCTTGTAATTTTGGGGATTTTTCGATGGGAGTATCGAGGCATTCAGGGCACTGCGCAAGCGGGATATCCTCTCGTTTTCGTGGTCGGGAGTGGCGAGGAGGGGCTGTTTAGGGCCTAGGGTGGGACTGTAGGGTTTGAAGGTAGGGTGCTCGACGGAATGCCCCGCCATGGTATGTCCCACGGGAACGCTGGTCCTGCCGGGGTTCATTTGGTTAACGTCTGAATTCAGCGCATTGATTTTTCGGTGCTCTGAAGTATTTGAACGGAATCATGTCTGCAGTTGAAGAAATAAGGTCCATCTCCTGCTTCATTTTATTGCTGAGTACGCACCACCTCTAGAACCTCATCGATCAGCCTGATAACTGAACTTAGTATTGCCGTGTCTGTTTTTTTTGTGTGAGTTCAACTGATGCTCAACACCCTGATAAGAATTACATCTTTTGTTTGGGGTGTGCGCAGATACCCAATCAGGTCTACCATTTTGAACAAACTCCCAGTCATCTGTAGCCCATGTTTGGCAAAAAATTGAGCTTCTGATATGATCTTACCGTAGCAGTTGCTAACCTAGGCATCTTAGTGTTAGTGGTGCATACCTGACACAGTATCATTTGCAAGCTTAAGACCACACGTGCTGTTCCTTAAGAGTTTTACATCATATTGTTGCAGGACTGCAGCTAAGTTATATCTACCACATCATCCGAGGCATATTGGGACTGCTCGCACATGCTGGCAGAACCGTGCAAGTGCTGTTTAAACGCCCCAAACTGGTTTTGGCTTGTGACTCTGTGAGATCTTCATCACCCAGCATTCAGTAGCACTTCATGCCCTAACTATCAGTAGCGGCGGATGCAAGGCAGCAACAAGCCGAACGCTAGCTCCAGCTGCAATGATAAGCTGCCAAGTGTCAACTGGCCACATCATGCGAATGCTATGCAGAGCGCCCGTAGCAGAGATGAATTTCTGAGCTCAAGCTTTTTGTTCTCTTTACCGACACAAAGGGCAAACCCGGAAGCGGATATAATGCTTTCTTTAAGGTATGCTTGCTTCTGTTATATGCAGTGTTATGTATTAAATTTGTCTTATCCTAGAGACAGTTGTTCACCACATCGGCAACACAAATTTTTATTCCCAGGTCTGCTGCTTGTAAAATTCAAGGCCCGGAACGCCTTCAAGTTCCATGGATCGAGAAGGTATGTCAATAATACTGTAACATGTTATCAATCACCACTCAATGCTTAAAAGTGCTATAGTTGCAGAGTCACTGACCATTGCAATCTGTAGATTAAGCAAACCTTACTGTAAGAGCTAGTTTTCTCTTAAAACCATATTATAAAAGCTACTGGCGTTTGTTTGTCTCGACTAAGTGCAAATTTAGATATGTGCGTTATTAGACTTGAAATCTGCCCACCAAAGGTGTACTGCCATTTATTTTGAGGCCAACTGGTGGTGGGAAAACTTTGACCTATCAGGTTTTGATGCCAACCTGTGGTGGAAAATATCACTCCTACTTGCCCGTACCTGTAAATTCAGTCCAGGCTTGCCTTTTACTTTCAGTAATTACTTTGCTGAAAAAAGCATAAACCTAATTGCCACTATCTCCAAAGTTCAATGTGTTCTGTTCACTTATGTGTGGTTGTTGGTATTCTAAGGACACTTCTATGACAGGCCTGGCGTTCTGTGTGCAACACCCAGGTGACTTCTAAGAGTTATTTAAGACCTGGTTTATCTGCAAAAGTGAAAAATTGTGGCAGGGATTATGCTCATACTTACGCAACAGATTCTTCACATAATACCAACAAATTGGACTATGTGCCAAGGAGTACAGTTCCTTCTCAGCAAAGTATGCATCAACGCACTGAAAATGGTATTCTGGAGCAAAATACCAGTCATCGTCTGGCGGGCATCAATTCCCATACAACGACTTACCAGAACAATCATGTGGTTGGAACACCATATCAATGCAGTTTTGCCAGAACTGATGCTAAGTCATGCCAGACTGTTCCTGCTGCGAATAGCATGTGTGCTGACGATAAGTTAGATGCCATGGATGATGATGACATTCTGGCGGTAGGTGCTTTGCTTTATCTGATAACTTTGATATTTTATTTACTGAATTGTCTTCCCAGAAATAGCTGAACATACCATCTTATCATGTCATTATTGGGTGACTAATCTAGTTATGTTCCAGAGTATTGACGTGGACCGCATAGTTATGGAACATTATGAAGCAACAAATACACCCAAAGGATTAGCATCCCGGCAAATGTCAACTCCATCAGGAAACAAGTGTAACTCCACAGGTTCAGTGGAGAATAGTTTACCACGAGAACTCTCTGAAATTTGTTGTCATGGTTGCAAGGTAAGCAACTTATTAAGTGAATCATCATAAATGCTATTTAGAAAGTAGCTATTTCAGCACGTTAACTCACAAATTGATACAAAACTTGTGCAGCTAGCTTTTTGCCCGGAGCCGAATTATCATTTGCAGGAGTTGAAGGATCAGTTGATTGCAGTATCCGGTGAACTTATTGATGGTTCTGGAGAACTCAGTCCTCAACGTTCTGAAGAGCTTCGTCAGCAGCGGTTTGATTCTTGGTGCTACTGATTATTTCTGTGTATATTGTGTTGCTCGGTCTTAGCAGCATTAATGCAGATTTTTTTCCATTGTTATATTTTCTGCAGAGCACATCTAAATAAGCAGATTCAGCTACTTGGGAACTATATGGCAAGGCCAACCCAAGACGGCGAGAGGCAGAGATCACACTCTATGGCCTCCACAACAGCTGTAGAGGGGCATCACCCCCCTATGACCCCAAGAAACACTTTTGTAATGGACAATGATAGATTCCAGTCTCAGCTTTATGTCGAAAAAGAACCTGGGAATGGTGGTTCATGCTATACTCCTGCTCCATATCCTCACACGGATTGTTATGACACACAGTCGGTGCAGAGAGATTACACCCGTAAAAATATAGATATTACCTACACTGATGGTTCTGGTGATAAGAAGTGGAGCAGCAGAGACTTTTCGTGGACTAAGGAACTTGAGGTTATTTTGTTCAAAATCTACAGTTGATTACTTCATCAAAATTGGTTTATAACAATCAATAATTTTGGCTGCGTCTTCAGGTCCACAACAAGAAAGTTTTTGGAAATCGTTCTTTCCGCCCAAATCAGCGAGAAATAATTAATGCCACAATGAGTGGGAGTGATGTTTTTGTTTTGATGCCAACTGGTGGTGGAAAAAGTTTGACCTATCAGGTAACAAACCATGCTTCTACGAATTTCTGTCCTTGTTTGATATGATATGCATCATTCAAAATTGTTACCTTTTGTCTCTTCACTGGTGATTTTATGAAGTTATTGCTCCTTTGCCTTTTGTCGTTTCTAGTGCTCGCATAGATATGATGTTTCTAGTGCCCTCATATATATGATACTACGGACCAAGTGATACTTCTAAGTTTTATTTATCAACATTGAAGAGGAGTTACTCTTGAGATCAGATGGGAGTTAAGAATTAATCGATGATTTTGCAGGAAAATAAAACAAACCAATTTATTCAGCATTGACTGCCAACTCCATCTACAAGATTTTATTCCTCAAACGAGCACTAAATACTCATCTATTAATTTGCAGCTTCCAGCTATCATTGAGGAGGGCATAACACTAGTAGTTTGTCCTCTTGTTTCACTCATCCAAGACCAGATCATGCATTTACTACAGGTAATACATTATTTCATTTCCTAGCACATATTTCTTGATGCTTTTTTGACCACTTAACGTCGGGAGCAGGCAAATATTCCTGCAACTTATCTCAGTGCCAACTTAGAGTGGATGGAGCAGCAGAAAATATTAAGAGATCTATCGTCTTCGTCTACATGCAACTACAAGTTACTGTATGTCACTCCTGAAAAAATAGCTAAGTAAGTGGAATGTTGCAAATTATGCATCACAAGTCTAGTTATTTTTGGAATCGGCTGCATCATCTCTTGACCATGTTTGAAAAATATCCTTTTGCAATATAGTGTAAAGCTTATCAAGTATTGTACTTTGGTAAGAAGAGCACTTTGTATGACCTGGTGGCACTGTTTAGTACATGTTTTCCAGATCTCAGATCTGTCTTACAGTTCCTCTTTTTAGTTAACATTAACATCTACAGTGGAAATCCCTGAATGCACTTGAGGCTTAAGCTCTCTATTAGTCCCACACTTGTACAGTTTACCCTTCTCTGACATTCCATCTATCATTAGGGTCTGTTGTACTATCAATGTATTTTATAGTACCTGATAGCAATTTCCTGGGTACAGGAGTGATGCTCTATTGAGACAATTGGAAATTTTATATTCACGAGGTCATCTTTGTAGAATTGTTATTGATGAAGCTCATTGCGTAAGCCAGTGGGGTCATGATTTCCGACCTGACTACCAGGTACTTTCTATCAGAAAGGCATATGTTCATGTCAAATAACAGAAAATCATTTGATATAGCTTTTATATATGATCTCTCAGCATCTAGGTCTCTTAAAACAAAAGTTCCCAGAGACGCCAGTCCTGGCTTTGACTGCAACAGCAACTGCTAGTGTTAAGGAAGATGTTGTGCAAGCTCTAGGCCTCCCAAATTGTATTGTTTTTAGACAAAGTTTTAATCGTTCAAATCTGAGGTAAGTCTGTCAGAATATGTTGACATACAATTTCTGCTGTATCAGACCATCTCAGTGCAAGTTCTGCAGGTATATTGTGATGCCCAAGACAAAGAAATGCCTCGAGGATATAGATTGCTTTATCCGCAATAGTCATCATAAAGAATGTGGCATCATATATTGCCTTTCAAGAATGGACTGTGAAAAAGTGGCTGAAAAACTAAGGGTTACGTCTTCAGACTTTTAAACTGTTCACTGTTCAAGCATACTCTGTTCTCTTTTGACATTTAATCTTGGTTGCTGGATCATTCACATCCGTTGTCCTCCTGTCTATCCTGATTCCTGAGTGCTGTTTTTTTATAAAGACGTCCTTACCATTTCAGAATATATAGATGAACATTTATTTCAGTGAGAAAGGGGTCCATACTCCCATAGTTGTAAAAGGAGTTGCACTCTGGTTTTTGTATCAGTTTGGTAAAATTAGTTAACATGTTGATTTGTGCCATCAACAGTTGCTAGCTGAGTTAGGTTTCATGCCTAAACTAATATGGATGCACCAAGCCTTAGCAATTTAGGTCAACTGGATATGCCACTGCAACTTTCACGAGTTAAAATGCTATTTACAAAACTGAAGGTGGAAATCTGCCACTACAACTTTTCTATAACTCTACATATGCTATTTTCTTTACTTGAGAATAACAGTTCAACAAATTCTTGTATTTCAATGTGTATTTCAGTACTGACCATGCTAACCATGTGCCCAATTTTGACAGCACTTTTAGAGCATACCATCTCATCCGAATGCCAAAAAACCAAAAAATTTAAATTTTGGCCAAAAAAAGATCAGTTGAATATGAGTATAGCTGGTCTCTTAACTCCAACATGTTGGATAGATGGTTTAGTAGTGCACAGTTCATGATAGTTTGTCCCAGATTTATATGGCAGTCTCATTACTTGCCTAGGTTGCAACCATGTCAGTGCCAAATGTTTTTAGATTGTATAAGTTAATGCCAACATTTTATTTGTTCTGGTCGGATGGTGTGATAAATCCCAATGTATTGCACTTGGATTTAATCAGATAATAGAAATTTGATGGGCTATGCAAATAAAGTGCTTAGCAATTTTACTACTGACCTGTCTGACTTGAAATTTGTCTGTTTCATGTTTCTCTACACAGGAATCTGGGCATAAAGCATCACACTATCATGGAAGCATGGAGCCTTTTGATAGAGCAGAAGTTCAGAGGCTATGGAGTGGGGATAAAATACACATAATATGTGCTACAGTTGCATTTGGGATGGGTAATGTGTTTCAAACATCTTTACATGCGTTATTTATTTGTGCCCCATGCTAATGTTCCAATTTGCAGGTATTAATAAACCTGATGTTCGTTTTGTTATTCATCATTCCCTTCCCAAATCAATTGAAGGATATCATCAGGTAAGGAATGTATGCACAGGGAACTGCATGGTTTAAGCTGTTTGATCACTAAGTTTTATTTTAGGAATGTGGACGTGCTGGTAGAGATGGACAGCTGTCATCTTGTGTGCTGTATTATAACTATTCGGACTATGTAAGTCTAGTGGTACCTTATATTGTCAGCTTTTCACCATCTTCACATCTCACCAGTCATCACAAACAAGTATATCTTGTTGTAAAACTATCTAGATTCGTGTCAAACACATGATTACACAAGGATCTGCAGAGCAAGTAACATCAACACAACGCGGAGGCTCTTCAAAAGTGCAAGCACTTCAAACGCACAAGGAAAATCTCTTGTGCATGGTATAGATAATTCTAAATGCATTCTGCTTGTAAAGCTGTATTTTGGAAGTCATCATAGGCATGCCATTTTTTTCTCTCCTGTAGGTTAGTTACTGCGAAAATGATGTGGATTGCAGACGTTTACTACAGCTGATCCACTTTGGAGAGACGTTTGACCCATCAGATTGTGCAAAAACATGTGATAATTGCATGAAAGGATTGAGATGGATTGAGAAAGACGTGACCAGTATTGCTAGGCAGTTGGTAAGTGCCTCAGTAGACAAGTGTACCCTTCCTCCAAACACATGCACACCTCTCTGTGAACCTACATCATCATCATGTTGCTTTTTTAGGTCGAGCTGGTCGTGGCAACAAGGCAGACATGTTCAAGTTCTCATATTCTTGAAGTTTACAGGGGTTCTGTGAACCAAAACGTATGGATTCTGCTAAGCACTCAGAATTAGTATTTCTGAAGATCAATAATTCTGTACTTTACGCAATCTGAATATTTTTAATCTTGTCTTACTGCTGGAGAGATTATAGTGAAATTACTATTGCATTTAGGTCAAGAAGAGCCGTCATGATATATTGCCTCTTCATGGAGCTGGGAAGAATCTAGCTAAAGGTGAGGCAGCAAGAGTACTACGTCATCTAGTAACTGAGGGAATACTTACTGAAGATGTCAAAAAGAGTGATTATGGATCAGTATCATCTGTGTTAAAGGTAGCTGAGGAAAATACTTGATCCCTGGTTGTTTTTTTGGATGAATATTGCTATTTTCTAGTAGCTACCTTGGTCTTATACATATGCTTTCGTTACTGTTTTTTTGTGGAGCAGGTGAATCATACAAAAGCTGGTGGTCTTCGCTCTGGCAATCACATCATTGTCCTCAAGTTTGTTTTCTGCCTTGTACATGTTACTGAATTTATCAGATTTTTGTATTTGTCACTTCTTTTCAAGTTATATTGACATATTTGCTTTGTTGGGAATATTCGCTTTTTGTTTATTTTGTCAGAACATATGAATCTTTTCAATGAGTCCGCACCTAAAATCTTCTTAAGGTCCATCATTAATTAAGGATGTCTTGTGAGTATGATGATTTTATGACAGTATGAGTTTTCTCTCTAGGTGTTACCTAAATTTGGTTTGCACAATAATGTTACCGATGATCTGATCTTGATTTGGAAGACTGAATACATAATATCAAATGTTGTCATGATTGCGATTTAGTTGATTTTGATTAAAAGTTGGAAACTTGAGATTTAAAAGCTAAATTGGGATATCACATACTAGAGTGCTTAAGTCAAAATTTCATTTAAACATCCAAACATCTTTGAATAATGAAATACTTCTAATGCTTTATTATGTTAATTTGCAGGTTTCCCACTGCCGAACAGGCCCCTAAGATGGGGAAACTTGATGAACCATCAATTTCGCAAATCAATAAGACTGTTCCACGACAGAGTGAAGTTGATGAGGTAGCGGGTATTTAGTTCTAATAAATCCTTTTGTGTGTATTTACTTGGGACCATTCTAAAGGTTATTCTTTATTGCAGAGTTATTCGGCGTTGCTGTATGAGACTTTAGTAATCCTTAGGACTCAGTTAGCGGAGGAAACTGCAGGGTGTGCTGCATACCACGTATTTAAGTAAGTTCCATGTTATAGCTTGAGCTGTGCAAGCACTGACTGACTACTGACCTGGTGAATTTTTCATCTTCAGAAATGAAACGTTGAAGGAAATAAGCATCCGAATGCCAAGGACAAAAGAAGAACTTTTGGACATAAACGGCATCGGCAAGTAATGACTCTACAAATATTATATTCAGTGCACATTGTAATGTTGGAAATTCAGCTGTGAGAACTAGAGCAAGAATTACATTTCGTTTTTTTTAGGGTGAAGCTCAACAAGTATGGGGATGATGTGCTTGCAACCATAGAGAGTTTTCTCAACCAATTTTCAAATGGAGGCAAGAGAAGCAGCAGCAGCGGCGGCAGTAACGAGCACAATGAGGCCGCAAAGAAGCGGAGGGGCCTCACAGCCACCAATGCGTCTGTTAATGGTGGTGACTTTGAAGAACGCTCGGTTCAGTCCAAGAAACGCACGGCAAAGACGCGGAACACCAAGCAGGGGATATCTGATGCTGCAAGCATGGTCCAAGATGACCGCATTATAGACCTTGAGTTGGACGGATACAATGGAGCGGAAGAGGAGCTGTGCAGCAGCGTCCAACAGCCTGTGGCTTCTGGTAGGGTTTTGCCCAAGTGGACATCCGCTGGTAACGCCCCCGTACATAATTTATTTGATGGATATAGGTACACTAAGTAGGCCTGTAGGCGCATCTTGAGCCTTTGTAGGTCGCGTGTTATTTTGCTGGGCATGTCGACATTTCCTGGGTAGTTCTTGTAGGCCTGTAGTACATGTAAAACATTATACTGGTGTAGGCGGCTTCTGTTAGAAACTCTGAACTCGGTGGACATGGAAACATATGTACTACACTGCAGTAATATAATAGTGTGTTAGTTAAACTCCAGTGCTTGCACTTGGTTAAATTATGCCACGGTGTCTGATAAGAACTAATTTCTGTTAAAGACGAACATGTCTTTCGCGGAACAAAGGAGTTGCTTGAATCTGCTGCAATCTTGAGTGTACCCCGGCATGGATTGTAACAGGTGTGGCTTCTATTCGAAGACTGCAGATGTTGGTTTGTTCATGCACGGTGCCTGTTGGTAAAGTTTGCATGTGCTGATGCCCGATGCGGTATGTTCATATCTGCGTGACTGCATTCGTCTGCACCTGGACACAACAGCGATACGTTTACCTCGGACAACTAATAAAACTTTTCTCTTTGCTCTTATGCAAGTGGCATCTTCCATGTGACCTACATGTGCAAATTTAATACGACAGCGATATGCAGGTGTTTATGAAGTAGCCGGCCAAAATAAGATCGTTTAAGATACTATCTTCTTTTCTTATCTGAAATGCTCACTTCTTCCAACAAAAGATCGTTCAAGATATCTTCTTTTCTCAAGTTCGTTCAGAAATATCTCCCAGCTGCCTCTTTAACCTAGCCGCCGCCTCCAAGCTTCGCCTTCTCCATAGATTGGTTCCTCCTTCTTCGGCCGGTCTCGCCGGTGTCAGGAGGAGTGGAGAACCCGATCTATGGAGGGTGATTTCAATAATAGTAGTATTTTCTAAAAAATTAGGTTAGCGTTTTGGTAGTCATCTTCGTTTTTTCTACGTCAATGGAGATGTCATCGTTCATATTAAGTGACCTTCAGCTCTTCGTTCGGCGACGAGATCTTCTTCTCGGTGTCAATAATGGTGCTGTAAGATTACAGTTTTTTAGGTAGTCTTTAAGATCTTGCTTCGCCAGATCGGTTTTGGATTATTTCTCTTGGTTGCCGTGAGGAGGGTTATCCTTGCAATATTTGTCCCGACTGCTACGTCTTCGACAATGGTGATTCGTACTCTCGGCTTTCCAGCGATGTTGACAAGACTGTTCGGTTTCTCTTCCCTAGAATACTGGTATTGGTACTCTTGCCGATGTTGTTGATTGCTTTAATGGTTGTGTGCGTGCACATAGCCTTGGTATTGCGGCTCAAATTAAAAACAAGGAAGAACCACCAGGTTTATGGTTTGATATCTGTGCTATTATCTTTTAGATGCATTCAGAAAAATACAAGATTGTGTCATGGAAGAAAAAGAGTTTGAAGACCTCGAAGATTAGCTTATTTTCTTTTAGACTTTATTTTGTAATCGCTGGAGACAGTTTATGTATCTCTACCATGTACCGTTCGTTGCTATAATATATCATGGTATAGTTTTTTAAAAAACATCTTCTTTTCTTAACTATGGCAGTAGCCATGTCCATTCGGTTAACGAGAGAAATGGTCTCTTTTCTTAACTATGACTTTCTTTTCTCGAGTTATTTCGGTGACAAGCCACGGCCGGAGACATTACAACTGTCCCTTTTAAAAATCGCCAAAGTCAACTGATGCGCAGGTTCACAGACTCCCTCCGTGTCACATGTCAAGCACCTCTCGCTGATCTGTTGGAGTGTTATTGCGAGATCGGAGAAGGACTCGTCACCCGTGAACCACCAAACAAACATGCACGTCTGTCTGCATAAACCTAACCATACATCGCACAGTCCAGTGTGTGAGCATTCATCCATCCAGCAGGCTCCGCTTTTTAACGTTCCTTCGCCACATCCAGATCCCGACTTTTCATCCTACGGATATTTTTTTACTCCTGTGTGGTGAGTGACTCTTGGGGTTTTCTGAAACTCAAAGTTCCGATTGATGAGTTGACAACGATTAATTGGATTGTAATGTACCTGCTTGTGACCTTGGTTTGCTTTAGACTACCCGACTGCTTAATTATGTGCTTTGCTCTCCAATTGCACATTTATTCCACACCAGCTGCACTTTTTTTTCTCAAAAAAGAGGTACAGTTAGTGTATTTTTAACGTGCAAGGTGATACACGAAGCCATTCCTTTCAAAAAAGGGTATCATTAATCCAAAGAATATTAGTAGAAGAAGTGTTATACTTGTAATAGTAGAATAGCAAGTTTGGTTACAAAACAAAACATAATTTTCTAAAAGTATAAATCCACATCTAACATATCATTATTATTGCCGACAAGCCTAGAAGGGCCTTCTAGTTTTTAGTTGATTAGCTATAGCATGAAAATAAGCACTATTTCTTTCACCCACCAAAATCTCCATCTTCTTAGTTTGCAAAAAACTCCATCTATTTACTTTTGACAATTTTTTTATTTTTTGACTAAATATCATTTAACTCTTTAGAAATAACTATCTTTGTCTCTCCACATGAGTAATATTATTTTTTCAGAAAAACATACAATAGCTAACTTATTAAAAAATCCACTTTCTCATTTGCGAAGCAGATCTACTGTTCTAGACTCTAAATTTTTCTCTAAGCAACCTAACTGTAAACAGCCAAACATCAATGGGACTAGAGTGGTGTCAATTAGAATTCCATTTTTTTTTAAAGGAGGGGGAATTCCGGTTGACTTAACAACCATTTTTAAATCATAAATGAATATGTTTTTAGTTGCATATTGTCAACAACTATTTTTTAAATTATTTCTTGCGTATTATTTTCCACTTTTTATTTTGGTTGACCGAAATTAGATTTTTAAATGACCTATATTTTTCTTTGTCACTTAATTTATTGTTTTGTGCTTCTTGATTGGAAAGTAAAATAAAGTAATCTGGTTAACTGGGGAGTAGTCGGAGTTGGGAAAAGAAGATGTAGCTTTATTTTAGTTGGTGTACTAGCACTTGTGTCATGCTAACGGGTCTTGGCTTAGAGCATCCGAGCTCTTAAAACGCCCAAAACCATATAATAACTGTTGTTTATGGTTTCTAGTTCGGTTTCAGGCATCGATCAGTGATCGAAAACCTGCAAAAACCGTAAAAAAAATTATGGGCCAAGTTTGGTTCTGTCCGTGGAACTAAGAAATATCACTTTTCCACGCCGAACCGAAGGCGAATCGAGACCTGTACTAGTGCGAAAGCAGTTGGCGGGCTGAAATTTCAGGATCTACTATAGCCTTCTACCCGTTGTCTCGCAGGAGTCCAGCGAAATTCTGGCCTTGTGATGGCTTGTAAGTAACAGCCCGTTGGGAACCCCAAGAGAAAGGTATGATGAGCACAGCAGCAAGTCTTCCCTCAATTGTGAAACCAAGGTTTATCGAACCAGTAGGAGAAAGCCAAACTTCAGAAGGTGATGCTTGCTAGCTTCGCGACACTCCGGACAATGGTGCCCGAAATATTGCTGGTGCGTCTTCACCTAGCAGCAACATGGAACCTGCACACAACATAACCAAGAACTTTGCTCCCAACTTACGATGAGGTTGTCAATCTCACCGGTTTGCTGTAAACAAAGGATTGAGCGTATCGAGTGGTAAAAAGGTAATAGTATGCAAGTAAAAGTAAACTGTGCGAGTAAAAGTAAACGGTAATAGCAATGTAAAGGAAATTGGACTGGGATCCACAGTTCACTAGTGGTGTCTCTCCATAAGATAAATAACAACATGCTGGGTAAACAAATTACACTTGGACAATTGATAGAATAAAGATAACGTACATATGTTATGAGAATCACTATGAGATTCACTCTGGGCATTACGACAAAATACATAGACCGTAATCCAACTGCATCTATGACTAATAATCCACCCTCCGAATATCGTCCGAGCAAATATTAGGTATTAAGTTACGAACAACAGATAATTGCATTAAGCAAAGTGCGTAAAGTAAACAAAACAAATGTCCTTGGACACAAAAATGTTGTTTTCTCCCTAGTGGCAACAACACATCTACAACCTTAGAGGTTTCTGTCACTCCCCCAGATTTCTAGAGGCATGAACCCAACTATCGAGCATAAATACTCCCTCTTGGAGTCACTAGCATCTACTCGGCCAAGATATCTACTAGCAACGGAGAGCATGCAATATCATAAACAACATAGAGATAACATAAAGATATATAATTCAACACATCAACTTGGCATAGTACCAATACTCATCGGATCCCAACAAACACAACATGTAGAATTACACAAAGATGATCTTGATCATGTAGGGCAGTTCACAAGATCTAAACATGAAGCACATGGTGGAGAAGACAACCATCTAGCTACTGCTATGGACCCGTAGTCCAAGGTAGACTACTCACACATCACTCCAGAGGCGACTATGGTGGTGGAGAAGGCCTCCGACAGGTATTCCCCTCTCTGGAAGGGTGCCGGGAAGAGCTCCTGGATCCTCCCGATCTCGCTTCGACGACGGCAGCGGCTTGCAGTATGTTTCGAGGAAAAGCGATCTGTCCTTTAGGTTTTTCCCGTCGAGGGGAATTTATAGGCGAAAGGGTAGCGTCAGAAGGTGGGCCACCTGGCCTCACCATGTGGTGGCGCGGCCAGGGGCAGGGCCGCACCACCCTATGGTGAGCCTGGCCCCTGGCCCCCCTCTATCTCATCTTCGGTCTTCGCGAAGCTTCGGTAAAAATAGGAGGTTCGGCTTTTGTTTCGTCCAATTCCGAGAATATTTCCTGTGTAACTTTTGTGAAACACAAAAATAGCAGAAAATAGGAACTGGCACTGTGGCATCTTGTTAATAGGTTAGTTCCGGAAAATGCATAAAAACGCCACGAAGTGTAACAAAACACAAAGCAAATGGTGTATAAACAAGCATGGAGCATCAAAAATTATAGATACGTTTGAGACATATCACCATGCCCATCAAATTTCGGCCAGCACCAACGCCGCCCATCCCAACCACCACCACTGCCACCCATCCCGGTCACCAATTCCCGTCCGTGGTGAGAAATTTAGAGCTCGAGCGGCAAGGATAGGGTGCGGCAGCAGGAGGTCGACAGGGTGCCACGGGAGGTCAGCAGGCGGGCGGGGCAGCGAGCGAAGGGCAGGGAGGTGTCACGTCCCGTCGCCGGCGGTATGGTTGCCGCGGTGAGGGATCAGGGCTTCACAGAGAAAGGGGATCGAGGAGAGAGCTTGGAGAAGAAGAAAAGGAAGACCAAGTCACAATGTTCATTTCATTCATGAGCATACACGATACAATTGCCGTCTTTTATATCGGCAGACATTGGGCTAAGCCCACTCTCACCTCCACAGGCCCAAGGCCCACTCAAGGAATCGATCACTTGCATCGTCTTCAGTTTAACTGAGACCCGGCGTGAGTCTCAGGCCGATTATGCCAATCCCCCTAGCAACCAAACTAAGCATTTTCGAGGCTCAGAATGAGCACTACTCGAATCAGCAGCTCTCATTATACGCATCGTTTGTATACTCGCTATGCCTTTATGATTTTACAGGTAAGGCGAATGCAATCTGTGCCATCAAGAAGAGTCGAATTAGAGTCTCTGCCATAGTCTTCGACTATCCCAGGCACTCGGGGGCTACTGACGAAGGAATGACAAATAGGCCTTTGATATTCGCCTACCTGGTTTTCGGCCCAGGAGGGATTACTGTCGAAGGGATCGCAAGGCCCATGAAGATAGTGGCTTGACGCGGCTCGGGAGCAGTACTTGGCGTACAAGCAAAGACTCGAAGAGTCCAAGTTGGATTAGGTTTTGACTAGGGGTTGTTCAAAACCGGTTCTATCTGTACTTTGCTTGAGGGACAATCCTGAGACCCAGCCTTCGCATATAAAAGGCTGGGAGGGAGGTCCCGAGGTGGCTAGACACTTTTTCACCACCTCACGCCGGAGCGCTCGAAGCATTGGAGCTCTCCAGCTTTGGCTAGATCCAATCTACGCCACCATTGTAACACCACCATTGTAGCCACCCCATCAATAAAAGTCCGACAAGCAGGACGTAGGTCATTACCCTACCAAGGGGGCCGAACCTGGGTAAAACCTCGTGTCCCTCTGCTTTCGTCTGATCGCCATCGAGTTCGCCGGATCCCACATACGCTCCATGTCTCGAAAGCCCACAAACATGGGCATTGCCGGGGTAGAACCTCGTCAATTGGCGCCGACCGTGGGGATGACGGGATCTGGATCTACGGATTCGCCGGCTCCTTCACCAACCATCGACAACCTCACTGCATCGACAAGGTTCGATGGCCCGACATCAGCCATGGCCATCGATTCTGCATCGCCACTCGACATCGACTCCGCCATCAACTTCGACATCAGCGACAAGATCGACATCGGCTCCACCATCGACACCGCCGTCGGCATCGCTGTGCCGACCGTCATCGACACCATCTCACCGGAAACTGAGGTCGACATCGCTGGATCGGCCGTCATCGACACTGCATCGTCAAGCACCGCCGATCTTACTCCGGCCGCGATCATCATCGACCCTACCTCAGGCACGGCAGGAGCAGTCTCGGCGGTGACCGGAGGCTTCGACATGACCTTCAGACTGTTCAACTTCCACGTGGACAACGATGGAGTTGCTGAGCTGATCTCCGTCAGTGATTTGGCACTGCCCGCAACAGCTCCAAGCACATCGCCAGTTATCGAGGGCAACCCCTCGACGACCATACCGCTGGCGCCATCGGAGGGGGAACCAAGGCTGAAAATTTTGACCCCATCAGTAGGGTCGAACGACTTCGAAGATCCACCTCCATCCCCAACCACTGCCTACTGCGTCGATTGCGACGCGTACCACTACGTGGGCGCTGGAGATTTCTCGTCTCACGAGATCGCTAGCCGTGAAGATCCTCGGGGAGGCACTGCAGCTGTCTACCCAACGATATCCGAATGCGAGCGGGCTCTCAACGCCCTCATGCTCCGTACTGTGCCCTATGACCCTGATTATGTCGAAGGGTTGTACTCGGATTACACATGCTCAGACGACGACGATGACATCTACCCTGAAGCTAAGGGGAAGATTGGCAATTCGGCTAGCTCATATTCGAGTGAATCTGCCATATCAAGCAACGGGTACATGATCGACTACGACTCTGACATCATGATCGAGGTCGGATCTTACATCGAAGACGATGACATCTATCCTACAGCACTGGGCGAAATTAGTGATGACTCGATCCCGCCGTTCGGAGGACACTGCATGATGGCATCGCACGGAGACGGGAATGAGCACAGATCCAATGACGGTCAAAACCGGTCAAACACCGGTCGACAGTTCATAACACAAGACCAGATCCGGTACGCAAGGAGAGTGTACGCGGGTGAAGCAGATATGGGCCCTAATCCAAGCCCGTAGGAGCTAGCTGCGCTCTGATTCGTCGTCCAGGAGCAGAAGGACCAGATTAGCGCCGATAGGCGCATCTTGGAGCGACGCAGAGATGAGGCCGACGTGTCCAGCAGAAGGCGAGCCGAGCGCTCGTCTCACTATTCATCGAGTGTCCAACATAGGACATGGTCGCACATCCAGCCTGGGGCCGATATGCACAACGTCGCTCGAAATTTGGAAGCAGAGTTTAATGAAGCAGATCTGCTGCCCAAAACCAAGGAAGCTGCGATCATGGCAACAACAACGTATATTGCTGCAAACGCAGCCAACGACGATGAGCATATGAGGCATCTGCGGAATCTGGCGCTCAAAGGAGTTAGGGTGCTTCAAGGCACAGCTAACCAAGGGCGCGAAACGATGCCAAGAAGAGCCGTCCTGCCAGTCGAACAGTCTAGACACCCAGCAGCAGCGCCAGCAGTCGCGCCCAGGATTCAAGTGGTGGAACCTATCAACGGGGAGCTTCGTCATGGCTTGGCTCAGAATAGAGTCGACAACGGACATGCACGACGCGATGCGCGTCGCTTCGAGGAGGAACGCGATTTGGAAGCGTTTGGCGGCAGTCACGATGGGCTGTGCGGAGCAGAGTGCTTTAGCCTCCTAATCCGTTCCACACCATTGCCGAAAGGGGTCAAGCTTAGCGATAGTGTAGTCAAGTTCAATGGCCAGCAGGACCCTCAAATTTGGCTCGATGACTTCATGACCGCCATCACAATCGGCGGCGGATCTAGAGATAACGCTCTCCAGCTGCTATCGCTGCACTTGAAGGACAACGCAAGAGCGTGGCTGAACAACCTTGCTCCGGACAGCATTCGTTCTTGGGAGGAATTTTGGCAGGCGTTCATCGCCAACTTTCGAGGCACGTCACTACGGCCCATGTCATTCGAAGAGTTGCGCCTGTGCGTACAGAGGACCGGAGAAAATCTGAGGTCATACATCTCACGATGGATCAGCCTCCGCAACACGGCGGAAAATATTTCACCCAAGAGAGCCATCGACGCCTTTCGGGACGGTCTCATCCGACGTGACTTCAAGGAGGAGCTGGGGCGCTGCAAGCCGAAGACCGTCGACCATCTCATGAGCTTGGCGAACGAGTGGGCTGATGGAGAAGATTCCATCACGGCACCTAGAAGCCGCCGCCGATCAGCGGAGCGTGACGCTGATACGTCTCCAACGTATCTATAATTTTTGATGCTCCATGCTTGTTTTTACACCATTTGCCTAATGTTTCGTTACACTTCGTGGCACTTTTATGCATTTTCTGGAACTAACCTACTAACAAGTCGCCACAGTACCAGTTCCCTATTTTCTGCTGTTTTTGTGTTTCAGAAGTGATACACAGGAAATATTCTCGGAATTGGACGAAACAAGTTTCTGAAGTCTTATTTTACCCGGAAGCTTCCAGAGATCCGAAGAGGAGTAGTGATACGTCTCAAACGTATCTATAATTTTTGATGCTCCATGCTTGTTTTACACCATTTGCCTTGTGTTTCGTTACACTTCGTGGCGTTTTTATGCGATTTCCGGAACTAACCTATTGACAAGTCGCCACAGTGCCAGTTCCCTGTTTTCTGCTGTTTTTGTGTTTCAGAAAAGTTACACAGGAAATATTCTCGGAATTGGACGAAACAAGTTCCAGAAGTCTTATTTTTCCCGAAAGCTTCCAGAGATCCGAAGAGGCGAAGGAGAGGGGCCACAGGCTGCCCTCACACTAGGCTCGCGCGGCCTGCCCCTGGCCCGCGCCACCTAGGTGTGAGGAGGCCTGGGGCCACTCCTGACGACGCCCCTTCGCCTATAAGAAGCCTCGGGACGGAAAACCCTAAGGGAGTCGGCAATTTTCCAGAAAGAGTTCCGTAGTTCCGCTGCCGCCACCGACGAATTTCGGGGGACAGAAGTCTCTATTCCGGCACCCTGCCGGGACGGGGAAGTGCCCCCGGAGCCATCTCCATCGGTCTCCATCGCCGTCTTCGCCGTCTCCATCGACCTCACTGCCATCTCCATCAACCTTGCTGTCTCCTATGATGAGGAGGGAGTAGTTCATCCCCGGGGCTGAGGGCTCTACCGGTAGCTATGTGGTTCACCTCTCTCTCCCATGATGTGATCTTTATGTGATCGTGAGCTTTGTATCATGTTGAACAAGTAGATGTTATTATTCAGATATTATGTGTACTCTAGTGGTATTATTAAATTAATCTATTCCTCCTGCCATGGTGTAACGGTGACAGTGCGTGCATCATGGTGGTACTTGGTCTAGGCTACGATTGTGATCTTTTATGGATTATGAGAATAATTATCGCTATGATAGTATTGAAGTGATCTATTCCTCCTTTCATGGTGTAATGTTGACAGTGTGTGCACCGTGTTAGTACTTGGTCTAAGTTGCAATAATATCTATCTTGAGTTGTGATTTGATTTGGATATCTCTATGAGTGGTGTTTGTCAAGTACTTGATGAACTTCAAGGGGTGCTTCTGTAGCCACTACACAATGATTAATGTTATTCAATAGGAGAGTAATTCAGAGTACCATAGTGAAGAGAAGTTGTTTATTTGTTCAATTATGTTATATTTGTTGGGAGTGTGTCCACTAGTGAAAGTATGATCCCTAGGCCTTGTTTCCAAGCTTTGCACACCGTTTACTTGCTGTTTTGTTACTTGTTTGCTCGCAGCGATATTTATTTCAGACCACATTTGCTACTTATAATCATCACTACCACTTGTATTTCACTATCTCTTCGCCGAACTAGTGCACCTATACATCTGACAAGTGTATTGGGTGTGTTGGGGACACAAGAGACTTTCTGTATCGTAATTGCAGGGTTGTTTGAGAGGGATAGCTTTGACCTCTTCCTCCCTGAGTTCGATAAACCTTGGGTGATCCACTTAAGGGAAACTTGCTGCTGCTCTACAAACCTCTGCACTTGGAGGCCCAACACTGTCTACAAGAATAGACGCGTGCGTAGACATCAAGCTCTTTTCTGGCGCCGTTGCCGGGGAACTAAAGAAGAATACTTCCAAAGATTGAAGAAAACCTCCCGCGTCAACTTAGCGCCAGCAAGCTCTTTTCTGGTGCCGTTGCCGGGGAGGTAAGGTAAAAGGTACTCGCATCCTCCTGTGTGAGTGCTCGAAGTTATTTCCTTTAGATTCTGCAATTACATCTTTTTGTTTCTTGTTTTTATTTTCACTAGTTAGGCTTAATGGAAAATAAAGAGTTCTTTAGTCTTTTTCCTGAGTTTAGATATGAAGTGTTTGAAGAGAAAATTGAAAAACCTTTGGAGCTTAATTTGCATGCTAATAGTGTTGTTAGTATGAATGCTTTGAACACCGTTGTTGCTAATACTATAGAAAAGTCTAAGCTTGGGGAAGTTGGTTTTGTTAAGTATGATATTTTTAGTCCCCCAGCTTTAGTGGAGAAAGTTTACTCTGATGATATTTTATCTCCCATATGTGATGTTCCTTCTGATGATGATATGTTTGAAGAATATGCTTTGCGAATTAGTTGCTCTCTAGCTTGTGATGATACTAAACCTCTAGTTTATGATGGCTATGATGATGAGTATAATATTTTCAGTTCACCTACTATTGAGGATAAAATTAGTTATGATTACAATATGCCTCCTATTTATGATGATTATGGTGATGAGAATAATTATTATGTTGAATCTGCTCCTACTACTATTGTTCATGTGGGGAGTATTCATTCTTTTATGCATGTAGCTCGTGATAGGGATGCTTTAAATGATAGTTATATTGTTAGTTCTATTCATGATGCTACTAAAAGTTATTATGAGAGAGGGAAACATGGTTTGATGGATCTTAATAATATTGAGTTTCCCCTCTTTATGTTGCAATTCTTGAAGTTGTACTTGTTTTGCCTTCCTATGCTTTTTGCTTTGCGCTTTTATGACTTGTCTCTTTACAAGACTATTTTTCATAGGAAGTGGTTTAGATTTAAATGTGTTTCATACATGATTTTTGATGCTCTCTATTGCTTCAAGTTCCTATATTGCGCCTTTGCCTCAAGCTCTTATATGGCGCTCACATGAGCATCTTTGCAAATTACTGCGCCTAACTCAAAGACGTTAAAGAAAAGCACTCTTGGGAGATAACCCATTGTTTATTTTTCAGTACTTTTTCTTGAGTCTTGGAAGTTATTACTACTGTAATGACCGCTCCTTATCTTGTTTATTTTGTTTTTGTGCCAAGAGAAGTCTCTAATTCGAGTGAGGTAAAGATTTGGGGATGTTGCTGTCCTAAAACTATTTTCGGTGCTGCACCGTAAAAATTCGTATAAATTCTCTGTATATCTTTTGGACCTGCGATTTCTTGTGCATATGCCCCAGGTTATATCCAAACTTTCGTTAGTTGAACACTTTTTGATTTGAGCAACATAAAACCCCTAAAAAATTCGTCCTTTGTCAGCTGTTCAGTTTTGACAGATTTCTGCCAATATTTGTGTTTGCCGCTTTATCGCTTTCTTTTGAGTTCTTTTGATCACGGAACTTTTGGGGAGGTTGCTACAGCAGTATTTGCTATATATGTGGTGGTTTTGGGTTGAAACCTGAAGCAAAAAGAGGTTGATTATATGTTATGCTACACTAATGTTGCTAATAGAATTGTGTTTAGTTTTGTATGAAGGAAGTTTTCAAGTGTAGGGATTGGAGAATGATGAGATGAGTTGAAGAAAGGACAAAAGCTCAAGCTTGGGGATGCCCATGCATCACCCCAAGAAATTTCCAAGAAGTACAAGCGTCAAAGCTTGGGGATGCCCCCGAGGCACCCCTTCTTCATTGGCAAAAATCAGGTCACCTTTCAAAACACTATATTTTTATTGCTTCATGCACTATGCGTTTTTCTTGGAGCGTCAGTTGTTTTAGTTTTTAGTTTTATTTTGCTTTGTTTGCTGCAATAAATGGTTAGATCACATCATGTTTCTTTTGGAGGAGATGAACTTGCTTTTCATTTGCCAAGAACGATCTAATTTTCACTCTTATCAAAAACCAAGTGTTCTTCTTTTTCTGCCACTGCTTTTGGTTTTTGTTTTCGCCTTGATTTGCGTTCAGATCTTCTTATATTTATTTATCAAGGTGTATTTTTGCCTCTGGACCATGTTGGTTTTCCTCAAAAGAGTTGGATTTAAAAAGGTTTGAATGATGTTGGAAAAGAGAAAAAGCTTTATGCAAAATAGTGGTACAAGAAGGAGCTTGTGTAAACTGCGGCTTAGGCTTTTTCATGTCATGCTTGATGTCCTTTTGATAGTATGCTTAGTGGTTTTGCTGTAGCATGACTTGTCTCAAATAACTGAGATTGCTTAATGAGCCTTTGAAAAAATCATGCGTTGTTTATATTATTTGGAAGCATTTATTTGGTTTTCTCCTTTGATGTTTTATTTGGGTTGACTTGGCACATGCTTACACCATGTTGACTACAAAAATAAGTCGCCAATAGCCTCTATGATCATTTAGTTTTTGACTTTTGGTGCCATCTTATGCTTCTTTTAATGTTACTTTGTCGCTTTGCATGATTATGGCCATTATTGCTCTCTTAGTTGGCCGCTCCTGGTCTTTTGCTAGCCCTCATTTTGTACTGAGTATGAGCTCTACTCGTGCATCCAACTCCTAAAAACCAAGTTTGCCATTGTGTCCACTATAAATTCCTATGCATGGTATTTGTAAGCCATTCCAAGTAAATTTTCATGTGCTACCTTTCAAAAAAACCATCAAAATACTTCTCATTTTGTGACACTGTTTTCAGCTCATGGGGACGTAGTGGTCGGATTTGCTATCTTCCATATTGCTGAAGGGTTTCGCAGCATAGTAAATCAAAAAATTTCCTACGGATGCGAACAAGAAAGCCAAGATCTAATCTAGGAGATGTAATCAACGAGAGAGGTAGATGAGATCTTCATACCCTTGAAGATTCGCACAGCGGAAACGTTCAATAGAACGTGGTTGACGTAGTCGTACTCGCCGTCTCCTCCTCGCGATCCGATCCGATCCTACGCCGCAAGTGGCGGTGCCTCCGAGAGTTGCACACGTGCGGTGCAGCGACGTCTCCTCCTTCCTTGGTCCAGCAAGTATGGTGGAGAGATAGATTGGATCAGCAGCACGACGGCGTGGTGCTTATGGTGGAGAGTTTCTGCGGCAGGGCTTCGCCTACGCGCAGTCGCGAGAGAGAGAGAGGGAGGGCAGCAGTTGGCGGCTAGGGTTTGGGTTAGGGGGTAGAGAGGGCTGCGCCCTTGCCCCCTATATATAGAGGGGTGGCCGGCCAGCTTGGCCTCTCCCCAAACCCTAGGGCGCCGACTTGGAGTAGGAAGAGTGGGGGGCAAGTTTCCCCCCCTTCCTTCTTTGAAGACTCCCTTAGGGTTTCCCCTTGGGCTGGCCGGCTGGGCCTTAGGGGCCTTGTGCGCCTGGCCCAGGGCGGCCAGAGCACTTCCCCTTAGGCCCACGCAGGCCTCCGTCAAGTGGGCCCACGTTGGTCCCACTCCGGAACCTTCTAGAACCTTCCGGTACAATACCGATAAACTCCGAAACCTTTCCGGAATCCAAAAACTGCTTTCCTTTATATGAATCTTATTCTCCGGACCATTCCGGAACCTCTCGTGACGTCCTGGATCTCATCCGAGACTCCGAACTAAAACTCATAAACCAATTATCCATTCTATCCTAGCATCGATACACGTTAAGTGTGTGACCCTACGGGTTCGAGAATATGTAGACATGATCTTCTATCAATAATCAACAGCGGGATCTAGAAACCCATATTGACTCCCACATATTCATCGATGATCATATCGAATGAACCACGATGTCAGGATTCAATTAATCCCGTATATGTATTCCCTTCGTCACACGATATTTTACTCGCCCGAGATTTGATCGTCGGTATCGCCATACCTAGTTCAATCTCGTTCACAGCAAGTACTTTACTCGTTCCGTAATCCGATATCACTTTGTGATTAACTCATTAACCACATGCTTGCAAGCGGTGTTGATATCGATTACCGAGTGGGCCCGAAGTATATCTCTCCGACTTGGGAGGGACAAATTCCATCTCGATACATACAACCCAACAAGTACTTTCCGATCACCTGAGAGACACCTTTATTATCACCCTCACATAGGATGACGTTTGATGACTTCAAAGCTTTCTTCCGATACTAGGGAGTTGTATTATCTCATGGTCTAAGGAATACAATACATGACATAGGAAAAGCTTCGCAAAGATGAACACGATGACACGATCTAATTGCTCTGCTTTATTTGGGTCTGTCCATCTTATCATTCTCCTAATGATATGATCTCATTATTAATTGACAACTCATGTCTATGGTTAGGAAACCTTAACCATCATTAATCAATGAGCTAGTCCATAGAGGCGTACTAGGGACACGGTGTTGTTCATAAACCACACAAGTATTAAAGTTTCCGCTTAATACAATTCTAGCATGGAATATAAACATTATCATGAACAAGAATTATAATAATAACATCTTTATTATTGCCTCTAGGGCATAATTCCAACAGTCTCCCACTTGCACTAGAGTCAATAATCTAGTTTACATCTGGCAACAATCTAACACCCATGGCATTAAGGTGCTGATCATGTTTTGCTCGTGGAAGAGGTTTAGTCAACGGATCTGCGACATTCAGATCCGTATGTACTTTGCTAATCTTCAGATCTCTATCTGATATATAATCTCGAATTATATGGAAACGGCGGTTGATGTGCTTGGTTTTTGGATGATATCTTGGTTCCTTAGCCAGTGCTATGGCGCCAGTGTTATCGCACAATATCTCCAGTGGGTCCAAGGCATTTGGAACCACACCAAGCTCAGTGATGAAGTTTCTGATCCAAACTCCTTCACTTGATGCTTGTGAAGCAGCCATGTATTCCGCTTCTGTTGTAGATCCCGCGATCACGCTTTGCTTGCAGCTTCTCCAGCTCACAGCTCCACCATTCAAAATATAAACGTATCCTGTCTGAGATTTAGAATCATCCGGGTCGGTGTCGAAGCTAGCGTCGACGTAACCTTTTACGACGAGCTCCTCATCACCTCCATAGACCAAGAACATTTCTTTAGTCCTATTTAAATACTTTAGGATGTTCTTTACGGCTGTCCAGTGTTCCACTCCTGGATCACTTTGGTATCTGCTCGTCAAACTAAGAGCATTGGACACATCCGGTCTAGTACACAGCATGGCATACATGATAGAACCTATGGCCGAGGCATATGGCACTTTGCTCATAGTTTCTCTATCTTTTACCGTAGCTGGACACTGAGCCTTGCTCAATATCTTACCTGACAACATGGGCAATGAACCTTTCTTTGCTTTATCCATTCTGAACCTCTTCAGAACCTTGTCCAGGTATGTACTTTGGCTTAAAGCTATTAGGCGTCTTTCTCTATCTCTATAGATTTTGATGCCTAATATATAAGCAGCTTCCCCTAGGTCTTTCATTGAAAAACATTTATTCAAATAACTCTTCACATCGTTAAGCATACCGATGTCATTTCCAATAATCAATATGTCATCCACATATAGTACTAAAAATGTCACCGAGCTCCCACTCACTTTCTTGTAAATACAAGCTTCGTAGCAATTTGGAACAAATCCAAAACTCTTGATCACTTGATCAAAACGAAGGTTCCAACTCCGAGATGCTTGCTTCAGTCCATAAATGGAACGCTGAAGTTTGCACACCTTATTAGCATCCTTAGGATCGACAAAACCTTCGGGCTGCATCATATACAACTCTTCATCAATGTTGCCATTGAGGAACGCAGTCTTGACATCCATCTGCCATATTTCATAATCATGAAATGCAGCAATTGCTAATAAAATCCGAATGGACTTAAACATCGCTACGGGAGAGAAAGTCTCATCGTAGTCAACACCTTGAACTTGCCGAAAACCTTTTGCGACAAGCCGAGCTTTATAGACAGTAACATTACCATCCGCGTCCGTTTTCTTCTTGAAAATCCATTTGCATTCAACGGCCTTACGGTCGCTAGGAGGGTCTACCAAAGTCCACACTTGGTTTTCGCTCATGGATCCCAATTCGGATTTCATGGCTTCTAGCCATTTCTCAGAGTCTGGGCTCATCATTGCTTCCTCATAGTTCGCAGGTTCGCTGTTGTCTAACAACAAGACGGTTAAGACAGGGTTGCCATACCATTCAGGAGTGGCACGTGACCTTGTCGACCTGCGAAGTTCAGTAGTAGCATCATTCGAAGTTTCATGATCTTTATCATTAGCTTCCTCTCTTATTGGTGCAGGCGGCGCCGGAACAATTTCTGGTGCTGCGCTACTCTCCAACTCGAGAGAAGGTTCAATAACCTCGTCTAGCTCTACCTTCCTCCCACTCACTTCTTTCGAGAGAAACTCCTTCTCAAGAAATGATCCGTTCTTAGCAACAAACACTTTGCCTTCGGATCTGTGGTAGAAGGTATACCCAATCGTTTCCTTAGGGTATCCTATGAAGACGCATTTCTCCGCTTTGGGTTCGAGCTTGTCCGGCATCAACTTCTTGACGTAAGCTTCGCATCCCCAAACTTTAAGAAACGACAACTTAGGTTTAGCACCAAACCATAGTTCATACGGTGTCGTCTCAACAGATTTAGATGGTGCCCTATTTAAAGTGAATGCAGCGGTTTCTAATGCATAACCCCAAAATGATAACGGCAAATCTGTAAGAGACATCATTGATCGCACCATATCTAATAGAGTTCGATTCCGGCGTTCAGACACACCATTGCGCTGTGGTGTTCCGGGTGGCGTGAGTTGCGAAACGATTCCGCTTGCTTTAAGATGCGTGAGAAAATCATAACTCAAATACTCACCTCCACGATCGGATCGCAGAAATTTAATTTTCATGTTACGATGGTTTTCCACTTCGTTCTGAAATTCTTTGAACTTTTCAAATGTTTCAGATTTATGTTTCATTAAATAGATATACCCATATCTACTTAAGTCATCAGTAAAAGTGAGAAAATAGCGATATCCACCGCGCGTCGAAATACTCATTGGTCCGCACACATCAGTATGTATGATTTCCAACAAGTCCATTGCTCGCTCCATTATACCGGAGAACGGGGTTTTGGTCATCTTGCCCATGAGGCACGGCTCGCATGTGTCAAACGATTCAAAATCAAGAGACTCCAAAAGTCCATCAGAATGGAGTTTCTTCATGCGTTTTACACCAATATGACCTAGACGGCAGTGCCACAAATAAGTTGGATTATCACTATCTACTTTGCATCTTTTAGCCTCAATGTTATGGATGTGTGTTTCATTGCTTTCGAGATTCAGAAGAAATAAACCATTCACGACAGGTGCATGACCATAAAAGATGTTATTCATATAAATAGAACAACCATTATTCTCAGATTTAAATGAATAACCGTCTTGCAATAAACACGATCCAGATATAATGTTCATGCTCAACGCAGGCACATAATAACACTTATTAAGGTTTAAAACTAATCCCGAAGGTAAAACTAAGGAGAGCGTGCCGACGGCCATCACATCAACTTTTGATCCATTGCCAACGCGCATCGTCACCTCATCCCTTGCTAGCCGCCGTCTATTCCGTAGCTCCTGTTTCGAGTTACAAATATTAGCAACTGAACCAGTATCATATACCCAGGCACTACAACGAGCGCTAGTAAGGTAGACATCAATAACATGTATATCAAATATACCTTTGATGGTGCCAGCCTTCTTGTCCGCTAAGTACTTCGGACAGTTTCGCTTCCAGTGACCCTTGACCTTGCAATAGAAGCACTCAGTGTCCGGCTTAGGTCCAGACTTGAGCTTCTTCTCAACAGGGGCAACGCGCTTGCCGCTGCCTTTCTTGAAAGATCCCTTTGCTCCCTTAGCTTTCTTAAAGCTAGTGGTCTTGTTGACCATCAACACATGATTGTCTTTCTTGATATCCACCTCCGCAGCTTTCAGCTTAGCGAAGAGCTCAGTGATCGTATCAGTGGAACCAATTTGATTATGAGTAACTACAAAACCTTTGTAGCTAGGAGGGAGTGATTGCAGAACTCTGTCAATCTTGAGCTCCTCTGGAATCTTGCAGTCCAGTTGCTCAAGGCGTTGAGTGTAGCCCGACATCTTAATGGCGTGCTCACTAACGGAACTCCCTTCTTCCATCTTGCAGTTAAAGAACTTCTCAGAGATCTCATATCTCTCAGAACGGGCTTGAGTCTGAAATATGGTTTTCAGTTCCTCAAGTATCTCATAAGGCCCGCGGTACTTCTCAAAACGATTTTGAAGTTCCGGTTCCATAGAAAACAGCATGGTACTCATAATCGCATCACAATCATCTCTACGAGCATTGAAGTCAACAAGTTCTTCAGTTTTCGCAATTGCAGCAGGGGTGTCACCTAGCGCTTTGCCAAGTACATAGGCTTTTTGTCCGCCAGCGAGTATGATTCTCAGATTGCGGAACCAGTTGGTGAAGTTAGACCCATTGTTCTTAAGCTTTTCTTTCTCAGCAAAGACGTTGAAGTTGAAGTTGGACTTAGCCATTTGATCTACAACATTGCAAGTACAATTTAGACTATGTTCATGATAACTAGTTCAACTTAATCAAATTACTAGATGAACTCCCACTAAATTCAACATCCCTCAAGTTGTTTAGTGAACACGATCCAAATTCACCACACCTAATCCGATCTTCACGAGAAGAGATGTGGTTTCAATGGTGGACAACTCAGTGTCGATCATATCATTCATATGACTCATGATTAACCTTTCGGTTCATGTGTTCCGAGGCCATGTCTGTACATGCTAGGCTCGTCAAGTCAAACCCAAGTATTTTCCGCGTGTGCAAAACTGGCTTGCACCCGTTGTATGTGAACGTAGAGTTTATAGCACCCGATCATCACGAGGTGCTTGAAAACGACGAACTTTCGCAACGGCGCATACGAGGGGAGAACACAATTTTATCTTGATCTTTAAGTGAGGAATCATCTTATAATGCTACCGTCGCGATCTAAGCATAATAAGATACATAAAAGGATAAACATCACATGCATATAATTTTATGTGACATGGTATAGCCAATCTCCGCGCCATGATCTCCATCTTGTGCGCGCCGGCATGATCTCCATCACTCCACCATGATTGCCTCCACCACGAATAGCAACTACAACTATTGCTAACTACTTAGCGATAAAGTAAAGCTATTACATGGCGTATAAGAAGTTGACACGCAGGTCATACATAATTATAAAGACAACCATATGGCTCCTGCCGGTTGTGAACTCATCGACATGCAAGTCGTGAAAGATTACAAAACATGATCATTGCATACAATTCAATTCATACTCATCATGTCTTGGGCCATACCATATCACAAAACACTCCCTGCAAAAACAAGTTAGACGCCTCTACTTTGTTGTTGCAAGTTTTACGTGGCTTATGGGAGTAGCAAGCTAAGAACGATTCTTACCTACGAAAAGCCACAACGGTGATATTATGGTTGCTAACATCCGATGTAAGTCCCATGACTACTATAGTGAGAGAAACTGGCATCCACCAGCCGCATGTGTGGAACAAGCCACACGTCAAGTGCGGAGCCGGTCTCGCGAACGCGGTCGCGTAAAGTTGGCCTGGACCGCTTCAATCTCACTATACCGCGCCATAAGAAATACACAACAAGAGGTTTGCAACAGAAAACATCAACGCCCGCAACAAGCATGTTGCGTTCTACTCGTGAAACACATCTACGCATAGACCTAGCTCTGATACCACTGAAGGGTTTCGCAGCATAGTAAATCAAAATTTTTCCTACGGATGCGAACAAGAAAGCCAAGATCTAATCTAGGAGATGTAATCAACGAGAGAGGTAGATGAGATCTTCATACCCTTGAAGATTCGCACAGCGGAAACGTTCAATAGAACGTGGTTGACGTAGTCGTACTCGCCGTCTCCTCCTCGCGATCCGATCTGATCCTACGCCGCAAGTGGCGGCGCCTCCGAGAGTTGCACACGTGCGGTGCAGCGACGTCTCCTCCTTCCTTGGTCCAGCAAGTATGGTGGAGAGATAGATTGGATCAGCAGCACGACGGCGTGGTGCTTATGGTGGAGAGTTTCTGCGGCAGGGCTTCGCCTACGCGCAGTCGCGAGAGAGAGAGAGGGAGGGCAGCAGTTGGCGGCTAGGGTTTGGGTTAGGGGGTAGAGAGGGCTGCGCCCTTGCCCCCTATATATAGAGGGGTGGCCGGCCAGCTTGGCCTCTCCCCAAACCCTAGGGCGCCGACTTGGAGTAGGAAGAGTGGGGGGCAAGTTTCCCCCCTTCCTTCTTTGAAGACTCCCTTAGGGTTTCCCCTTGGGCTGGCCGGCTGGGCCTTAGGGGCCTTGTGCGCCTGGCCCAGGGCGGCCAGGGCACTTCCCCTTAGGCCCACGCAGGCCTCCGTCAAGTGGGCCCACGTTGGTCCCACTCCGGAACCTTCTAGAACCTTCCGGTACAATACCGATAAACTCCGAAACCTTTCCGAAATCCAAAAATTGCTTTCCTTTATATGAATCTTATTCTCCGGACCATTCCGGAACCTCTCGTGACGTCCTGGATCTCATCCGAGACTCCGAACTAAAACTCATAAACCAATTATCCATTCTATCCTAGCATCGATACACGTTAAGTGTGTGACCCTACGGGTTCGAGAATATGTAGACATGATCTTCTATCAATAATCAACAGTGGGATCTGGAAACCCATATTGACTCCCACATATTCATCGATGATCATATCGAATGAACCACGATGTCAGGATTCAATTAATCCCGTATATGTATTCCCTTCGTCACACGATATTTTACTCGCCCGAGATTTGATCGTCGGTATCGCCATACCTAGTTCAATCTCGTTCACAGCAAGTACTTTACTCGTTCCGTAATCCGATATCACTTTGTGATTAACTCATTAACCACATGCTTGCAAGCGGTGTTGATATCGATTACCGAGTGGGCCCGAAGTATATCTCTCCGACTTGGGAGGGACAAATTCCATCTCGATACATACAACCCAACAAGTACTTTCCGATCACCTGAGACACCTTTATTATCACCCTCACATAGGATGACGTTTGATGACTTCAAAGCTTTCTTCCGATACTAGGGAGTTGTATTATCTCATGGTCTAAGGAATACAATACATGACATAGGAAAAGCTTCGCAAAGATGAACACGATGACACGATCTAATTGCTCTGCTTTATTTGGGTCTGTCCATCTTATCATTCTCCTAATGATATGATCTCATTATTAATTGACAACTCATGTCTATGGTTAGGAAACCTTAACCATCATTAATCAATGAGCTAGTCCATAGAGGCGTACTAGGGACACAGTGTTGTTCATAAACCACACAAGTATTAAAGTTTCCGCTTAATACAATTCTAGCATGGAATATAAACATTATCATGAACAAGAATTATAATAATAACATCTTTATTATTGCCTCTAGGGCATAATTCCAACAATTGCTTATTCCAAAAAGAAAAAAAGGAAAAAAGAAAAGAAAAAAGGCACTCCTCCATGGAATGTGAATGTTGGTGGGCACCCGATGGAATCGGTTAGCCATGGTTTGTGAAAGAAAAAAGGTGGGGAGGAGTGCCAAGCTTTATAAAAGAGCACAAAAGTGCCAATCTCTCTCTCAAAAACTTGCTTCATTTTTGTATGGAAGATAGTAAGAACCCCATTGCCAGTCGTTGACAAAGACAACCACCTCTCAAAACCAATTTTTTTCTCTCTGTTTTACAAATAAAAAGCTCCAGCACATGTTTAATCACTACTTCCCTCTGCGAAGGGCCTTTCTTTTACTTTTATGTTGAGTCACCGCCTTCTATCTTTATGCACCATTAAGAGAGCATAGTTGTCATTCTAAGTATAATGTGCATTGTCCCAAAGTTTATCATTGATTGATTCATATTGTTGGTTTCACTTGTTCTTAAATTACTTGTATCTAGTCGCCCTCTTAAAATTGAAGGTGTCCTATGCATTTATGTTTTGCTCTCTATGAAGGACAAGCTGAAAACCATTTGTATGTTTTTCCTTATGATTTGAACACACGTTTGACTTTCATTATTTCATTTTCATGATCTTTTGTTTGTGTTCTATTTCATGTTATAACATGGTTGCTAAGTTTCTATTATCAAGATTATGTCTTTCATGCCCATGTTTTAAGTTCTTTGATCTCAGCACTCAATGCTTTACATTTATGATCAAGATTGTGTAGGTGCATGTCACCTCAAAAATTATTCTTTTGTTATCACTTACCTACTCGAGGATGAGCAGGAGTTAAGCTTGGGGATGCTGATACGTCTCAAACGTATCTATAATTTTTGATGCTCCATGCTTGTTTTACACCATTTGCCTTGTGTTTCGTTACACTTCGTGGCATTTTTATGCGATTTCCGGAACTAACCTATTGACAAGTCGCCACAGTGACAGTTCCCTGTTTTCTGCTGTTTTTGTGTTTCAGAAAAGCTACACAGGAAATATTCTCGGAATTGGACGAAACAAGTTCCAGAAGTCTTATTTTTCCCGGAAGCTTCCAGAGATCCGAAGAGGCGAAGGAGAGGGGCCACATGCCGCCCTCACACTAGGCTCGCGCGGCCTGCCCTTGGCCCGCGCCACCTAGGTGTGAGGAGGCCTGGGGCCACTCCTGACGATGCCCCTTCGCCTATAAGAAGCCTCGGGACGGAAAACCCTAAGGGAGTCGACAATTTTCCAGAAAGAGTTCCATAGTTCCGCCGCCGCCACCGACGAATTTCGGGGGACAGAAGTCTCTGTTCCGGCACCCTGCCAGGACGGGGAAGTGCCCCCGGAGCCATCTCCATCGGTCTCCATCGCCGTCTTCGCCATCTCCATCGACCTCACTGCCATCTCCATCAACCTTGCTGTCTCCTATGATGAGGAGGGAGTAGTTCATCCCCGGGGCTGAGGGCTCTACCGGTAGCTATGTGGTTCACCTCTCTCTCCCATGATGCGATCTTTATGTGATCGTGAGCTTTGTATCATGTTGAACAAGTAGATGTTATTATTCAGATATTATGTGTACTCTAGTGGTATTATTAAAGTAATCTATTCCTCCTGCCATGGTGTAACGGTGACAGTGCGTGCATCATGGTGGTACTTGGTCTAGGCTACGATTGTGATCTTTTATGGATTATGAGAATAATTATCGCTATGATAGTATTGAAGTGATCTATTCCTCCTTTCATGGTGTAATGTTGACAGTGTGTGCACCGTGTTAGTACTTGGTCTAAGTTGCAATAATATCTATCTTGAGTTGTGCTTTGATTTGGATATCTCTATGAGTGGTGTTTGTCAAGTACTTGATGAACTTTAAGGGGTGCTTCTGTAGCCACTACACAATGATTAGTGTTATTCAATAGGAGAGTAATTCAGAGTACCATAGTGAAGAGAAGTTGTTTATTTGTTCAATTATGTTATATTTGTTGGGAGTGTGTCCACTAGTGAAAGTATGATCCCTAGGCCTTGTTTCCAAGCTTTGCACACCGTTTACTTGCTGTTTTGTTACTTGTTTGCTCGCAACGATATTTATTTCAGACCACATTTGCTACTTATAATCATCACTACCACTTATATTTCACTATCTCTTCGCCGAACTAGTGCACCTATACATCTGACAAGTGTATTGGGTGTGTTGGGGACACAAGAGACTTTCTGTATCGTAATTGCAGGGTTGTTTGAGAGGGATAGCTTTGACCTCTTCCTCCCTGAGTTCGATAAACCTTGGGTGATCCACTTAAGGGAAACTTGCTGCTGCTCTACATTCCTCTGCACTTGGAGGCCCAACACTGTCTACAAGAACAGACGCGTGCGTAGACATCAAGCTCTTTTCTGGCGCCGTTGCCGGGGAACTAAAGAAGAATACTTCCAAAGATTGAAGAAAACCTCCCGCGTCAACTTAGCGCCAGCAAGCTCTTTTCTGGCGCCGTTGCCGGGGAGGTTGTGTTATGTGCAGGTTCCGCGTTGTAGCTAGCAAGCAAAGCTTGGACGAGGCACCATATATAAATTGTCCGAAGCTGTCGCAAACTAGCAAGCATCACCTTCAGTCGTTTGTCTCTCCTCTCCAAGAACGATAAACCTTGGTTTCTTAACTGAGGGAAAACCAGCTGCTATACTCATCACACTTTCCTTTTGGGGTTCCCAACGGGCTGGTCATTCACCACGCACAAGGACTATTGCCGGGGAACAAGGAAGAATAATCTCCCTCGTCAACTAGGCAATCAGCTATTTTTCAGGCGCCGTTGCCGGGGAGGAAGTAGAAGACTTCTGCGAGGGGAGTTTTTCGCACGCACATCCTTTACTCTGTTATTGTTTTGCTTTACTTTATTTATTTTACCTGCATCGTTTTATATCAAAAACCCAAAAAAAATAGAATCCTTGGTAGCTGTTTTTATTTGTTTGCTTTTAGTTTTGTTAAAATGAGTAATCCTGAAATAGAAGTTCGTAGTTTTAAGCAACAAGGGGGAGAAAGTTTAAAAGATGCTTGGTATCATATTAACAATGCTCATCATAGGTGTACCAAAAAGCACTCTACCACGATCCTCCTTAGAAATTTTTATGTTGGTATATCTAGTTGGAATAGGTATGTTCTCGATATTCTTACAAGAGTTAATTTTCTGGGTACTCCCGCTGGAGAAGCGTGCACTATAATTGAAAGTTTAGTGGGAATACCACCTATTCATGTTGCTAAAACCGAGACCACTCTGGAGGAGGTGGTAGAAAGGCTCAGCTCTTTAGAGAAAGGTTTGCCAAGTATCCTAGAAAATGCTAGCCGAGTTAGTGAATTAGTAGAAAACATCGGTAAGAGAATTACCGTTTTAGAGGCTAGCACTACTCTTGATAATCAAAACTTAAGGATTGGTAAACTAGAGGAGTCTATGGAAACTCTTAGCTTAATCTTCTCTTCTCTTAAATTTAAGAAAGAGAAAGTGTTTGTTGGAAAAGAGCAAAAATTTATGTATGTTCCCAAGGTTTCTGCGCTTAAATCTCAACATGTTCTTAAAATTGGTAAGACTCTTAGTTCCACTAAGGGTGACTTGCAGGTTGAATCATCTTCGGGAACTTCCAAAGTGCTTACTGAGGTAAGTGATGCTTCATCACTTGATGTTACTTGATTCACAATTTTCTGCGCCTAGCTCAAAGGCGTTAAAGAAAAGCACTCTTGGGAGATAACCCAATGTTTTTATTTTCAGTACTTTTTCTTTTATTTGAGTCTTGGAAGTCATTACTACTGTAATGACCACTCCTTATCCTTTTTATTTCGTTTTTGTGCCAAGAGAAGCCTCTAATTCGAGTGAGGTAAAGATTTGGGGATGTTGCTGTCCTGAAACTGTTTTCGGTGCTGCACCGTAAACATTCGTATAAATTCTCTGTATATCTTTTGGACCTGAGATTTCTTGTGCATATGCCCCAGGTTATATCCAAACTTTTGTTAGTTGAGCACTTTTTGATTTGAGCAACAGAAAACCCCTCAAAAATTCGGCCTTTGTCAGCTGTTCAGTTTTGACAGATTTCTGCCAATATTTGTGTTTGCCGCTTAATCGCTTTCTTCTGGGTTCTTTTGATCACGGAACTTTTGGGGAAGTTGCTACAGTAGTATATGCTATATATGTGGTGGTTTTGAGTTGAAACCTGAAGCAAAAAGAGGTTGATTATATGTTATGCTTACACTAATGTTGCTAATAGATTTGTGTTTAGTTTTGTATGAAGGATGTTTTCAAGTGTAGGGATTGGAGAATGATGAGATGAGTTGAAGAATGGACAAAAGCTCAAGCTTGGGGATGCCCATGCATCACCCCAAGAAATATCCAAGAAGTACAAGCGTCAAAGCTTGAGGATGCCCCCGAGGCACCCCTTCTTCATCGGCAAAAATCAGGTCACCTTTCAAGACACTATATTTTTATTGCTTCATGCACTATGTGTTTTTCTTGGAGCGTCAGTTGTTTTAGTTTTCTTAGTTAGTTTGTTTTGTTTGCTGCAATAAATGGTTGGACCCCACCAAATTTCCTTTGGAGGAGATGAACTCGTTTTCATTTGCCAAGAACACTCCGTTTTTCATTCTTACAATTTCACCGGGTGTTCTTCTTTTTCTGCTACTGCTTTTGGTTTTCGTTTTCACCTTGATTTGCGTTCAGACCTTGTCATATATTTTCATCAAGGTGTATTTTTTCCTCTGATCTTTATTGGTTTTCATCAAAAGAGGTGTCTTTAAAAATTTCAAATGGTGTTGGAAAAGAGAAAAAGCTTTATGCAAAATAGTGGTACAAGAAGGAGCTTGTGTAGACTGCGGCTTAGGCTTTTTCATGTCATGCTTGATGTATTTTTGATAGTATGCTTAGTGGTTTTTCTGTAGCATGACTTGTCTCAAATAACTGAGATTGCTTAATGAGCCTTTGAAAAAATCATGCGTTGTTTTAATTATTTGGAAGCATTATTTTGGTTTTCTCCTTGATGCTTTATTTGGGTTGACTTGGCGCATGCTCACACATGTTAGACTCTTACAAAGTCACCAATAGCCTTCATGATCATTTAGTTTTTGACTTTTGATGCCATCTTATGCTTCTTTTAATGTCGCTTTGTCGCTTTGCATGATTATGGCCATTATTGCTCTCTTAGTTGGTCGCTCCCAGTCTTTTGCTAGCCCTCGCCTTGTACTGAGTATGAGCTCTACTCGTGCATCCAACTCCTAAAAGCCAAAGTTTTCCAAAGTGTCCACCATACATACCTACTAGCAATTTGCTATTCCAAGTAAATTTGACTTGCTTTTATTTTCTCTTCAAATTAAACTCTTACCAGTGTTATGCGAAATTCGGTCAGTAAAGCTCTCACGAACCGGAAGGCACACTTTACTTTTTCCCGTTCTAAATTTTTTGACATTGTGGTCTCTTATGTTGAGTTGTTATGCTTGCAAGTTGTAAGTTGAAGACTAGCCCAGCCATGCAGTCATGGGCAAGCTTTCAACATTGCACTTCTTATTTGAGTTGATATCGTGATCTTTTGTTTATGGATGCCCGCGGTGTGAAATGAAATGGGAATCTTGTGGGGATCATGGAGTTTGTATATGTGTTAGGGAAACGCCGGGCCGCTAATCTAAGCCATGCATAATTCATGGTGGTAATTTGCAGCATACCCATGGTGAACATTCGACGACGCATCTCATAATAAAAAGCTAAACAAATGGCAAATAAAAGAGATGTCGAGGTGTTCATTGTCTGCTTGTCCTGTCATTTTGATGTGGGCTTGTTCCATGTCATCGGGCACGGAGGTACCCCATTGGCGGTTCTCAGTGATATGCATATATTTAGAATGACAAGAGCCTTGCTTGGGACTCTAAGTAAAGTAGCATGAGGTTTGGGAACTCGTATTCACGGGACACGAGGTTTTCAACTTATGATTTGTCAAGCATATGCATCATAATTGTTCTCGCATTAACTTTAACCATTCAAGATGCTTATGATGGGGGCAATGAGAGCTCAAAGCCGGTAAGTACCATAATTTTTGAAGGTTATAAAACTTGCAATCACTGCTTCCCTCTGCGAAGGGCCTTTCTTCTACTTTTATGTTGAGTCACCACCTTCTATCTTTATGCACCATTAAGAGAGCATAGTTGTCATTCTTAGTATAATGTGCATTGTCCCAAAGTTTTCATTGATTGATTCATATTGTTGGTTTCACTTGTTCTTAAATTATTTGTATCTAGTCGCCCTCTTAAACTTGAAGGTGTCCTATGCATTTATGTTTTGCTCTCCATAAAGGACAAGCTGAAAACCATTTGTATGCTTTTCCTTATGATTTGAACACACGTTTGACTTTCATTGTTTCATTTTCATGATCTTTTGTTTGTGTTCATTTGCATGTTTACAACATGGTTGCTAAGTTTCTATTGTCAAGATTATATCTTCATGCCCATGTTTCAAGTTCTTATGAACCCAGCTCACAAATGCTTACATATATGATCAAGATTGTGTAGGTGCATGTCACCTCAAAAATTATTCTTTTGTTATCACTTACCTACTCGAGGACGAGCAGGAGTTAAGCTTGGGGATGCTTGATACGTCTCCAACGTATCTATAATTTTTGATGCTCCATGCTTGTTTTTACACCATTTTCCTAATGTTTCGTTACACTTCGTGACACTTTTATGCATTTTCTGGAACTAACCTACTAACAAGTCGCCACAGTGCCAGTTCCCTGTTTTCTGCTGTTTTTGTGTTTCAGAAGTGATACACAGGAAATATTCTTGGAATTGGACTAAACAAGTTCCTGAAGTCTTATTTTACCCGGAAGCTTCCAGAGATCCGAAGAGGAGTAGGAGCGGGGCCACAGGGGCTCCACACACCAGGCCGGCACGGCCAGGGCCTGTGCCGCGCCAGCCAGGTGTGAGGCCACCTGGCCCCACCTCTGACATCGCCCCTTCGCCTATAAAGACCCCCCTACGGGAAAAACCTAAGTACCCGATCACTTTTCCAGAACACATCGCGATCCACCGCCGCCGTCGACTCGAAGATCGGGAGGGTCCAGAAGCTCTTCCCGGCACCCTGCCGGAGAGGGGAATCGCCACCGGAGGTCTTCTTCATCGCCATGCTTGCCTCCGGAGCGATGAGTGAGTAGTCTACCTTGGACTATGGGTCCATAGCAGTAGCTAGATGGTTGTCTTCTCCACCATGTGCTTCATGTTTAGATCTCATGAGCTGCCCTACATGATTGAGATCACCGTTATGTAATTCTACATGTTTGGTTTGTTGGGATCCGATGAATATTGGTGTTATGATTGAGTTGCTGTACTGAATTATATCTTATGTTATCTCTATGTTGTTTATGATCTTGCATGCTCTCCGTTGTTAGTAGCTATCTTGGCCGAGTAGTTGCTAGTGACTCCAAGAGGGGGTATTTATGCTCGATAGTGGGTTCATGCCTCTATTTAACCTGGGGGAGTGACAGAAACCTCTAAGGTTTTAGATGTGTTGTTGCTACTAGGGAGAAAACAACATTCATATGCTCAAGGGCATATGCTTTATTTACATTACACACTTTGCTTAATGCAATTATCTGTTGTTCGCAACTTAATACTTGTGGAGTTCTCGGATTGATTCGCCACAAGTGGATTATTAGTCATAGATGCAGTTGGATGGCGGTCTATGTATTTTGTTGTAATGCCCAGAGTAAATCTCATAGTGATCTTCTTGACATATCACGTTTATCTTTATTCTATCAATTGCCCAACTGTAATTTGTTTACCCAGCATGTGTTATTTATCTTATGGAGAGACACCACTAGTGAACTGTGGACCCCGGTCCTATTTCCATCATATTGCTATCACCTGTTTACTTTACTCGCACTGTTTACTTTACTCGCATACTCTACTGTTTTCCACTCGATACGCTCATAACCTTTGTTTCAAGCAAACCGGTGAGATTGACAACCTCATCGTAAGTTGGGAACAAAGTATTTGGTTGTGTTGTGTGCAGGTTCCGCGTTGCAGCTAGCAAGCAAAGCTTGGACGAGGCGCCATATATAAATTGTCCGAAGCTGTCGCAAACTAGCAAGCATCACCTTCAGTCGTTTGTCTCTCCTCTCCAAGAACGATAAACCTTGGTTTCTTAACTGAGGGAAAACCAGCTGCTATACTCATCACACCTTCCTCTTGGGGTTCCCAACGGGCTGGTCATTCACCACGCACAAGGAGTATTGCCGGGGAACAAGGAAGAATAATCTCCCTCGTCAACTAGGCAATCAGACGCCGATGCAAAAGATCAGTTCCACACCAGCTCCCGAAAGAAAGGTCATCGGAACCGCTACGATGACGCGGACGCCACAGATATGGTAGCGGTAGGCTACGTGAACGAGGATCGTGACGATAATCGCGACGGACCATGACGAGGGAACAGCTACTACGGCAGCAGTAGCAGAAGCGCTGGCCGAGATTCAAGGCCAAAAACGGAGTGGCGCTGACGACGCGATCAACCACCACTGTCAGCAGAAGAGATGCTCGATGGGGGGGGGGTGCACAAGACACATGTACCTCGATAAAGATGGAGTGCGAAGACCCGCGCACCTCCTCATTGAGTGCAGGGAATTCCTTCACCTCAGTCGAGCACTTCAGGAGAGGATGCAAACCGAGCAGCCGGTGGTAGGTGCGATAGCTTACAACGCTCCACCACCACCGCCTAACCCGCCGGCAAACGTGGTACAACAGGGCCACCAGGCCGCCACGATCCAGCAAGTCGAGCCACGGCAACCAGCCGTCGAAGAAGAGGCGTTCCCGCCACCACGAGGCTTCGTGCCCATGATCCAGAGAGGGCGCCCGACGAATAAAGTCCAGCGGAAGTGTGCAAGAGAGGTATTCCATGCCGAACACGCACCGCCAGCCACGCCCGAATATTTGAACTGGTCAGAGCATCCGATCGGCTTTGACCGGTCAGACCACCCACCGAAGATCCCGCGCCCTAGACACCATGCCTTGGTCCTCGAGGCGTAGATAGGAGGTTTCACCTCCAAGAAAGTGTTCATGGATGGAGGGAGCAGCCTGAACCTCATCTATGCAGACATGTTGAGGAAGATCAAGATCCTGATGGACAACCTCTTGCCAACAGAGACGTCCTTTCATGGAATCGTCCCAGGGAAGCCGACGTACCCACTGGGGGAAATACACCTAGACGTTATCTTCGGTACTCCATCAAACTTCAGGAAGGAGAAGATCGAGTTCGAGGTTGTCGACTGGCCCTCACAGTATCACGCTATTCTCGGGCGACCAGCGTTCGCCCGATTCATGGCGGTTCCACATTACGCTTACCTCAACCTGTGGATGCCCGTGAACAAAGGACCACTGACGATCAGCGGAAGCTTCGCCCGCTCAGAAAACTGCGACAAGGACTTCAACAGCATGTCCCAAACATTCGGGGTACACAAAGAGCTCCACCATATCAGGGAAAGCACCAACATGGATGTCGATCCACCAGCGCAGCAGAACGCCCCAGAGCTCTCATTCGATGCCAACAAAGACACTCGAGAGAACCAGATCCACCTGATGGATCCAACCAAGACCGCGTGGGTGTTGAATTCTCTCTCCCCCGCATAGGAAAGCACACTCATTGAGTCCCTCCGTGAGCACTGGAGGATGTTCGCCTGGTGTCCAGCAGATGTGCCAGACATCCCTAGGGAACTCGCCGAGCACGAGCTCAAGATCTTTCCAAGCGTAAAACCGATCAAGCAATCGATGCGCCGCTACAACCCAGAGAAGGCCCGAGCAATGGGCGAAGAGATAAATCGCCTCCTCGAGGCGAAGTTCATCAGAGAGATAAAGGAGGCCACATGGCTTTCGCCACCGGTCATGGTAGAGAAGAAGGACACCAAGATCTACAGGATGTGCATCGATTTCACGGCATTGAACAAGCACTGCCTGAAAGACTACTTCCCTCTGCCTCGAATTGACCAGATCATCGATTCTACTGCTGGTTGTGAGCGCCTTTCGTTTCTCGACGTGTACTCCGGGTACAACCAGGTAAGGCTAAAGGTCGAAGACGAAGACAAGACGGCGTTCATCACCCCACATGGGGTGTATTGTTATATGACGATGCCCTCCAGGCTAAAAAACGTGGGAGCCACCTATCAATGGTGCATGCAGGCGTGCCTGAAGGAGCAGATCGGTCGCAACATCGAAGTCTACGTCGACGACATTGTCATCAAGTCCACAAAAGCAGACAGCCTGCTCGACGACCTGCGAGAAACCTTCGCCAACCTCGACCGCTACAACATCAAGCTCAACCCGAAGAAGTGCTCCTTCGGGATGCCTACAGGACAGCTTCTGGGCTACCTCATCTCTGAGAGAGGAATCGAGGGCAATCCAGAGAAGATCCAAGCCATCATCAACATGCAACCGCCGAAGACGCTTCGACATGTCCAGCAGCTGACAGGTCGACTAGCAGCACTCAGCCGCTTTATAAGCAAGCTCGGCGAAAAAGCTCTCCCCTTCTATCGGCTACTCCGGAAGACGGACAACTTCACGTGGACAGAAGAGGCGCAAGCCGCGTTCGACGATCTTAAGCGTCACCTTTCGATGTCCCCAGTCCTAGTCACCCCCCGAGAGAAAGAGCCGATGTTGCTGTACATAGCGGCCACGAATCAAGTCGTCAGTTCGGCCTTGGTGGTCGAGCGTGCGGAGGATGGCAAAGAACACGGAGTACAAAGGCCAGTATACTATCTCAGCGAAGTCTTGTCTCCAACCAAGCAAAGGTATCCCCATTACCAGAAGCTAGCATACGCCATCTACATGACGGGGAAGAAACTGCCGCATTACTTCGAGTGTCACTCCATCATAGTAGTGGCCTCGAATCTAGTATCCAACATCCTCAACAATCCCGACGCCACAGGGCGTGTGTCGCTATGGGGGATCACCTTGGGGCCCTGGGAGATCACGTACCAGTGCCAGTCGGCAATCAAGTCACAAGTCCTGCCAGATTTCATAGCCGAATGGACGGAAGCACAGATGCCTGAACTCCCGGACCTGTCGAACTGTTGGACAATATATGTCGACGGGTCTAAGCGGGTTTCGGGAGCAGGTGCAGGAGTGGTCCTCGTGTCACCATAGGGGGACAAGATGCGCTACGTCCTCCGTATGCACTTCACGAACCCCTCGAACAACGAAGCGGAGTATGAAGCTGTTCTGCACGGCATGCGAATGGCGAAAGCCTGCGTGGCCACTCGCATCAAGATCCACGGAGACTCGAATCTCATCGCCCAGCAAGTCATGAAGGAGTGCGATGCGACCTGTGCAAACATGATTGCATATCGCGCCATGTACAACAAACTTGAGGGCGACTTCGAAGGGTGTGAGGTAACGCACATCGGCAGGGAAAGCAACGAAGAGGCAGACAACCTGGCCAACATTGGCTCCAAGTGCTTGCCAATACCGCCAGGAGTCTTCTTCGAGGAGATATTCGAGCGCTCTGTCAAGATCAAGCCAGCCATCGACCCGGCGTTAGCAACACGCTCGGGGGCTAAGCAGACAAATCCCACACCAGCAGCGGGTACAAAAGACCTCTCCAAGGAAGCGGCCACAATCATGCTCGTCGAAGCAGTCTGGACAAAGCCGTACCTGGCCTACCTGATGCGAGGCGAACTCCCAGAAGACCCCATCCATCGTCGACAGGTCATGCGGCGCTCCAAGGCCTTCACGATAATCAACAGAGAACTCTACAAGTGTAGCACTACAGGTGTCCTCCAACGGTGCATAGCGCAAGAAGACGGAATCGCCCTCCTTCAAGAGATTCATGAAGGAACCTGCGGGCATCATGCCAGCAGTCGAACTCTCGTTGCTAAGGCTTTTCGATCAGGGTTCTACTAGCTCTCGGCCCTCCACGACGCCAGGAACATTGTCTAGCATTGCGAAGCATGCCAGCTATTCGCCACTAAGCCTCACGCACCTGCGTCAGAACTGCACACCATACCTATCGCCTGGCCCTTCACGCAATGGGGCCTCGATCAAGTAGGACCTCTGCCCAAGTCATCTCGAGGAAGCCACATGTACCTGCTGGTCGCCGTGGATAAATTCTCCAAGTGGATCGAAGCTGTCCCTGTCACCAACCAAGAGGCGACCACGACGGTCAAGTTCTTTGAGTCCATCGTCTACCGGTATGGCGTACCGAACATCATCATCACCGACAACGGTACCAACTTCACCTCGGGCGAATTTCAAGAATTCGCCAAAGAGCTCGGCATCAAGATCAAGTACGCCTCGGTGGCGCATCCCAAGTCCAACGGCCAAGTCGAAAAGGCCAACGGGCTTGTCTGCGCAGGCCTAAAGAAGCGACTCCTTCGGCCCCTCAAACGCGCGGCAGGCGCTTGGGTCGAAGAACTGCCGTCGGTTCTATGGAGCCTGTGGACAACACCCAATTCTTCAACCGGCTACACGCCATTCTTCCTGCTTTTCGGAGCAGAGGCAGTGCTACCGATGGATGTGCGCTACTGCGCGCCCCGTGTGGTCGCCTACGTCGAAGAAGACACAGAAAAGGCATTGGCAGATGCCCAAGACCTGCTGGATGAAGCTCGAGACGTCGCTCTCGCTTGCTCGGCAGTTTATCAACAAAGCCTCCGCAATTGCCACAGCAGACGGGTACGCGGACGGTTCTTCGAGCCCGGCAACCTCGTGCTTCGCCTCAAGCAAACAAGCACGTCGAAGCTGGAGCCACCATGGGAAGGCCCATACCTCATCCACAAGGTCATCCTGGGAGGAGCTTATCGACTACGCAACCCCAAGACAGGGGCAGACATCGAGAACCCATGGAACGCTGTGCAGCTGCGCCGATTCTATCCTTAGAACGGATAGATTTTCTCTCTCTCCCTTTCTCCCCATGTAACTAAGCGTTGGCAGCAGACCACGCTCAACTATCGCGCCTTCGGCGCTAAGCAATAAAAGTGTGATTCCCCATATCATTTACTCGACCCACGCTCGGGGGCTTCGCCTTTCGACCCACGCTTGGGGGCTTCGCTTTTCGACCCACGCTCGGGGGCTTCGCCTTTTTGACCCACGCTCGGGGGCTCTCCCTTCGACCTACACTCGGGGGCTTATCCCTTTGACCTACGCTCGGGGGCTTCACCCTTCGACCTACGCTTGGGGGCTCGCCCTTCGACCTACGCTCGGGGGCTTTGCCTTTTGACCCACGCTTGGGGGCTTCGCCTTTCGACCCACGCTCAGGGGCTTCACATTTTGACCCACGCTTGGGGGCTTTGCCTTTTCGACCCACGCTCGGGGGCTCGCCCTTCGACCTACGCTCGGGGGCTCGCCCTTCGACCTACGCTCAGGGGCTTCACCCTTTGACCTACGCTCGGGGGCTCGCCCTTCGACCTACGCTCAGGGGCTCGCCCTTCGACCTACGCTCGGGGGCTCCACCCTTCGACCTACGCTCGGGGGCTCCACCCTTCTACCTACACTCGGGGGCTCCGCCATTCGACTGCGCAATTCAACAAAGACATGCAAAACTAAACACCACCCGCAACAAAGAACGCAACAACAAATCTCGCAGATGCATACACAAGAGACAAGCAAGATTCATACATTTAGCTGAGTCATTGCGCTACGACACCCTGATTCGCCCTCTGACGATCACTCTCGGTGATGATCTGTCGGGCGATACAGTCAGCCGTATCTCTACAAGCAGCATAATGAGGATCCATGTCAACACGACCATTGGGAGTCGGAGGGAGCTTCTTTAGCAGTTCAAAGTCGATCTCGGGATAATGAACGCGCACAAAGGAAAGGGCGACCAGAGCCCCATAGCAAAGATGCTCGCGAACAAAGCGATAGACAGCTTTGCCGTTCTCGAATCGATCAAGCAGCGCGGGGAGTCCATTGGGCTGATTGTTCAAAGGAAACATCGCCTCGTGCACACGCGCGAGGGCGACGCGGCTCGTTTCAGCCAGGACTCCAGCTTGGGCGATCCGATCTTGGAGCACGGTCAGCTTCATCGCTTTCGATCGGTCAGCCCAAAAGTTATCAGCAGTTGAATTGACATGCGTCTGAGCTGCACGAAGATGTGCGTTTACGCGCCGGGCTTCAGCTTCGCTGTTGAGGCATACATCTGCAGGAATAGGAAGAATGTCACATCTAGCGAACATGGAGCAAAATAGATCAAGAGCTCGAAAGACTCACATTTCATGGCTTTCCTAAGGTTCTCGATTTCCTCAAGAAGGAACTTTTCAGCATCCGTAGCCCGCAAAATTTTGGAAAGAGCAACGTCGACTTTGGCAGTGACTATCTTCAGCTGATGCTGAGTGTTCTTAAGTTGGTCACGCAAGGATCGAATCAAAGAGAGTTCGCTCGCGGAAGGTACTCTCCTTTCAACGGCGCGGGAAGACTAGCGACCGTCTCATACGAAATAGGCCAGGCATCGGGGCCAGCGGACGTACCCTACACAGGAGGCCCTAGTCACAAGCAGTCATCGGTAATCAAGATGCAAACAAGTGCAAAGTACATCGAGGGAAAGTGTCAAAATAACAGTAGCAGTTTTACAATAAGCGATGTTCAAAAGCTAGCCACAACCGCTGAAGTGGCATCACATTGTCAATTACAAACACAGCAAGTTCATCGGAAACTAAGTCGAACTACCGGCGGCCTTGCTGGAAGGTGCACCTGATGCACTACGCTTACGAGCCCTTGCCGCCGCCCTCTTTTCGTTCCTCTCCGCCAGGAAGCTCATCATCCGGGCAGACAAGGTACGGGTGCGCTCAAGATAGCCTTTGGGAGCAATATCGCGCCCGTCCTTGTCCTTCGGGTACGTGCCCATGACCTTGTCGGCGTCGAACTCAACCCCGTGCATCATCAGCATAGAGAAGACAGACTCAGAGCCGATAGTTACCGGTCGGTGAACCGCAGCAACTAAAGGATCCTTGCCGTCTGCCTTCACCGCCAGGGCTTCGAGGATGCCGGCCATGGTGTTGCTGGTCGACTCACGAATAGAGACGTCGCGAACGCGGTCAAGTGTCGGCCGCACCTTCGCCAGAAGATCTCTCATCTCCTGGCAGAGGCATTCGGCGCTACCAACACTCGACTCGAGCCCAGCGGGCTCCTTCATCGCCCCAGCATCCAATTCGGCAGCAGCTTCACGAAGAAGCAAGATCCCCAGTTAGGATTGGAAGTAACCGACATAAATCACTTAATAAAAAGATAGCAAATGCTTACCGCGCAAGGTATCGAGGGCAGCCTGCAAGCGTTGGTGCAGGCCCTCCTCCTTAGATTCAGCCTCCAGACGACGCTGAGTGGCAAGCTCCTGAGCCTTGGTCGATTCAGCTTTAAGCCGGGCAACCTCGTCGACCAGCCCATCAGCTTTTGCCGTCAACACAGATTTTTCGGCCGCAAGATCGTCTAGTTGAGCTTTTAGTGACGTCTTGTCGACGACCGCCTGAGTCGCAATTCCTGCCCATTCGAGGGATAGTGATACGTCTCCAACGTATCTATAATTTTTGATGCTCCATGCTTGTTTTTACACCATTTGCCTACTGTTTCGTTACACTTCGTGGCACTTTTATGCATTTTCCGGAACTAACCTACTAACAAGTCGCCACAGTGCCAGTTCCCTGTTTTCTGCTGTTTTTGTATTTCAGAAGTGCTACACAGGAAATATTTTCGGAATTGGACGAAACAAGTTCCTCAAGTCTTATTTTTCCCGAAAGCTTCCAGAGATCCGAAGAGGAGTAGGAGGGGGGCCACGAGGGCCCCACACACCAGGGCGGCGCGGCCTGGCCCCTGGCCGCGCCCCCTATGTGTGAGAGCCCCTCGGTCCACCTCTAACGATGCCCCTTCGCCTATAAAGACCCCCCGACGGAAAAAACCTAAGGACCCAATCACTTTTCCAGAACACATCGCGATCCACCGCCGCCGTCGACCCGAAGATCGGGAGGGTCCAGAAGCTCTTCCCGGCACCCTGCCGGAGAGGGGAATCGCCACCGGAGGTCTTCTTCATCGCCATGCTTGCCTCCGGAGCGATGAGTGAGTAGTCTACCTTGGACTATGGGTCCATAGCAGTAGCTAGATGGTTGTCCTCTCCACCATGTGCTTCATGTTTAGATCTCATGAGCTGCCCTACATGATTGAGATCACCGTTATGTAATTCTACATGTTTGGTTTGTTGGGATCCGATGAATATTGGTGTTATGATTGAGTTGCTATACTGAAATATATCTTATGTTATCTCTATGTTGTTTATGATCTTGCATACTCTCCGTTGTTAGTAGCTATCTTGGCCGAGTAGTTGCTAGTGACTCCAAGATGGGGTATTTATGCTCGATAGTGGGTTCATGCCTCTATTTAACCTGGGGGAGTGACATAAACCTCTAAGGTTGTAGATGTGCTGTTGCTACTAGGGAGAAAACAACATTCATATGCTCGAGGGCATATGCTTTGTTTACATTACACACTTTGCTTAATGCAATTATCTGTTGTTCGCAACTTAATACTCATGGGGTGTTCGGATGATATCCCCGGGAGTGGATTATTAGTCATAGATGCAGTTGGATGGCGGTCTATGTATTTTGTTGTAATGCCCAGAGTAAATCGCATAGTGATCTTCTTGACATATCACGTTTATCTTTATTCTATCAATTGCCCAACTGTAATTTGTTTACCCAGCATGTGTTATTTATCTTATGGAGAGACACCACTAGTGAACTGTGGACCCCGGTCCTATTTCCATCATATTGCTATCACCTGTTTACTTTACTCGCACTGTTTACTTTACTCGCATAGTTTCACTGCTTTCCACTCGATACGCTCATACCCTCTGTTTCAAGCAAACTGGTGAGATTGACAACCTCATCGTAAGTTGGGAACAAAGTATTTGGTTGTGTTGTGTGCAGGTTCCGCATTGCTATTGGCCGAAGACGAGTCAACAAGTGTCGTAAACGGCGCCCTTGTTGGAGTGCTATTAAGCCAGTCTGCATCACCTTCAGTCGTTTGTCTCTCCTCTCCAAGATCGACATACCTTGGTTTCTTAATTGAGGGAAAAACCTTGCTGCTATATTCATCACACCTTCCTCTTGGGGTTCCCAACGGGTTGGTCATTTACCACGCATCAAGCTCTTTTTCTGGCGCCGTTGACGGGGATTGAAGAATAATAAACTCCCACGTCAACTAGGCACCAGCTCTTTTTCTGGCGCCGTTGCCAGGGAGGAAGTAGAAGACTTCTGCGAGGGGAGTTTTTCGCACGCATATCCTTTACTTTGTTATTGTTTTGCTTTACTTTATTTATTTTACTTGCATCATTTTTTATCAAAAACCCAAAAAAATTAGAATCCTTGGTAGTTGTTTTTATTTGTCTGCTTTTAGTTTTGCTGAAATGGCTAATCCTGAAAACACCAAGCTGTGTGACTTTACTAGCACGAACAATAGTGATTTTATCTGCACTCCTATTGCGCCACCTGCTCCTGCTGCAAACTTTTATGAGATTAAGCCTGCTTTATTGAACCTTGTTATGAAAGAGCAATTCTCTGGTGCTAGTACTGAAGATGCTGCAGCTCATCTCAATAATTTTGTTGAGCTATGTGAGACGCAGAAATATAAGGATGTAGAAAGTGATATTATTAAGCTCAAGCTGTTTCCTTTTTCTTTGAGGGGAAAAGCTAAAGATTGGTTGCTGTCTTTGACTAAGAATAGTATTGATTCATGGACTAAGTGTAAGGATGCTTTTATTGGTAGATACTATCCTCCTGCTAAGATTATAGCTTTGCGTAGCAATATTATGAAGTTTAGTCAGTTTGATAATGAACATGTTGCTCAAGCGTGGTAAAGAATGAAATCTATGATAAAGAATTGCCCCACTCATGGACTGACTACTTGGATGATTGTCCAAACTTTTTATGCAGGACTGAATTTTTCTTCGAGGAACCTACTTGATTCAGCTGCTGGAGGCACTTTTATGTCCCTTACCTTGGGCGCCGCAACAAAGCTACTTGACAGCATGATGATAAATTACTCCGAATGGCACACCGAGAGAGCTCCACAAGGTAAGAAGGTAAATTCTGTTGAGGAAACCTCTTCCTTGAGTGATAAGATTGATACCATTATGGCTATGCTTGCTAATGATAGGACTCATATTGATCCTAATAATGTTCCTTTAGCCTCTTTGGTTGCTCAAGAAGAGCATGTTGATGTGAATTTCATTAGAAACAATAATTTTAACAACAATGCTTATAGGAACAATTTTGCTAGTAACAATTATAGGCCGTTGCCTTCTACTAATGGTAATGGTTATGGTAATTCTTATGGTAATTCCTCCAACAACACTAGGGCCGCGCCCTCCGAGCTTGAGGTAATGCTCAAGGACTTCATCGGTAAGCAAACTACTTTTAACAAGTCTGTTGAGGAAAAGTTAGGCAAAATTGATATTCTTGCTTCTAAAGTTCGTAGCCTTGCTCATGATGTTGAACTTCTGAAATTAAAAGTGTTGCCTAATGATGTGAAAGAGAATAATGTTTTTGCTACTGCTAATGCTATCCAAGTTGGAATTGATGAAAATATTAGATTGTTAGCAGAATTGCATGCTAGATGGGAAAGAGGATGAGATTGCTAGGAATATGAAAGTTTGTACTATTACTACCTCTAATGATGTTGTTCCTAAAGCTAGCAATCCTCTTACTTTGATTGGTGTAGAGAAAACTCCCACTCCTTGTGTTAAAAAGCCTAAAACTGCCAAAACTTTTTCTCAAAAGAGTGCTGAAATTTTTCGGAGTGTAGGAGATGATAGCTCTACTTCTTTTAATGATTTTGATGTTGATGGCTGCAATATATCTGAAGTTATTTTGTTCTTGCAAAAGCTTGCTTTGACTCCCAATGCTAGTTCGTTAAATATTGCTTTTACTAAGCATATTACCAATGCTCTCATGAAAATTAGGGATGAAAAGTTGCAACAAAAAGTTCTATTCCCAAGAAGTTAGAAGATGGTTGGGAACCCATCATTGGTATGCATGTTAATGGTTTTGATTGCCATGCTTTATGTGATCTAGGTGCTAGTATTTCTATTATGTCTAGAAAAATTTATGACATGCTTGATTTACCACCGCTTGAAAAGTGTTATTATGATGTTCCTATTGCTGATGTTGCTAAGAAGAAACCTTTGAGAAGGATTAATGATGTTCTTATTGTGGTTAATAATAACCTTGTTCCCGTTGATTTTCTTGTTATGGACGTTGAATGCCATGCTTCATGTCCTATTATTTTGGGAAGACCCTTTCTTCGAACTATAGGTGCCATCATTGATATGAGGGAAGGCACCATCAAATATCAATTTCCACTCAAGAAAGGTATGGAACACTTCCCTAGGAAAAGGAAGAAATTAATTTTTTATTCTATTCTTAGAGCAAATTATGAGCTTGATGCTTCATCACTTGATGTTACTTGATTCGCAATTTTCTGCGCCTAGCTCAAAGGCGTTAAAGAAAAGCACTCTTGGGAGATAACCCAATGTTTTATTTTCAGTACTTTTTCTTTTATTTGAGTCTTGGAAGTCATTAGTACTGTAATGACCGCTCCTTATCCTTTTTATTTCATTGTTGTGCCAAGAGAAGCCTCTAATTTGAGTGAGGTAAGATTTGGGGATGTTGCTGTCCTGAAACTGTTTTCGGTGCTGCACCGTAAAAATTCATATAAATTCTCTGTATATCTTTTGGACCTGCGATTTGTTGTGAATATGCCCCAGGTTATATCCAAACTTTCATTAGTTGAACACTTTTTGATTTGAGCAACAGAAAACCCCTAAAAAATTCGGCCTTTGTCAGCTGTTCTGTTTTGACAGATTTCTGCCAATATTTGTGTTTGCCGCTTTATCGCTTTCTTTGCGAGTTCTTTTGATCACGGAACTTTTGGGTAATTTGCTACAGTAGTATATGCTATATATGTGGTGGTTTTGGGTTGAAACCTGAAGCAAAAAGAGGTTGATTATATGTTATGCTACACTAATGTTGCTAATAGATTTGTGTTTAGTTTTGTATGAAGGAAGTTTTCAAGTGTAGGGATTGGAGAATGATGAGATGAGTTGAAGAATGGACAAAAGCTCAAGCTTGGGGATGCCCATGCATCGCCCCAAGAAATATCCAAGAAGTACAAGCATCAAAGCTTGGGGATACCCCCGAGGCACCCCTTCTTCATCGGCAAAAATCAGGTCTCCTTTCAAAACACTATATTTTTATTGCTTCATGCACTATGTGTTTTTCTTGGAGCGTCAGTTGTTTTAGTTTTCTTAGTTAGTTTAGTTTGTTTGCTGCAATAAATGGTTGGACCCCAACAAATTTCTTTTGGAGAAGTTGCCTTGCTTTTCATTTGCCAAGAACGCTCCAGTTTTCACTCTTATAAAAAACCGAGTGTTCTTCTTTTTCTGCTACTGCTTTTGGTTTTCGTTTTCGCCTTGATTTGTGTTCAGACCTTGTCATATCTTTTCATCAAGGTATATTTTTGCCTCTGATCTTTATTGGTTTTCATCAAAAGAGGTGTCTTAAAAATTTTCAAATGGTGTTGGAAAAGAGAAAAAGCTTTATGCAAAAAAAAGGTGGTACAAGAAGGAGCTTGTGTAGACTGCGGCTTAGGCTTTTTCATGTCATGCTTGATGTATTTTTGATAGTATGCTTAGTGGTTTTGCTGTAGCATGGCTTGTCTCAAATAACTGAGATTGCTTAATGAGCCTTTGAAAACATCATGCGTTGTTTTTATCGTTTGGAAGCATTATTTTGGTTTTCTCCTTGATGCTTTATTTGGGTTGAGTTGGCGCATGCTCACACATGTTAGAATCTTACAAAGTCGCCAATAGCCTCTATGATCATTTAGTTTTTGACTTTTTATGCCATCTTATGCTTCTTTTAATGTCGCTTTGTCGCTTTGCATGATTATGGCCATTATTGCTCTCTTAGTTGGTCGCTCCTAGTCTGTTGCTAGCCCTCGCCTTGTACTGAGTATGAGCTCTACTCGTGCATCCAACTCCTAAAAACCAAGTTTGCCAAAGTGTCCACCATACATACCTACTAGCAATTTGCTATTCCAAGTAAATTTGACTTGCTTTTATTTTCTCTTCAAATTAAACTCTTACCAGTGTTATGCAAAAATTGGTCAGTAAAGCTCTCACGAACCGGAAGGCACACTTTACTTTTTCTTGTTCTTAAAAATTTGACATTGTGGTCTCTTATGTTGAGTTGTTATGCTTGCAAGTTGTAAGTTGGAGACTAGCCCAACCATGCCGTCATGGGCAAGCTTTCAACATTGCACTTCTTATTTGAGTTGATATCGTGATCTTTTGTTTATGGATGCCCGCGGTGTGAAATGAATTGGGAATCTTGTGGGGATCATGGAGTTTGTATATGTGTTAGGGAAACGCCTGGGCCACCAATCTAAGCCATGCATAATTCATGGTGGAAATTTGCAGCATACCCATGGTGGACATTCGACGACGCATCTCAAAATAAAAAGCTATACAATTGGTAAATAAAAGAGATGTCGAGGTGTTCATTGTCTGCTTGTCCTGTCATTTTGATGTGGGCTTGTTCCATGTCATCGGGCACGGAGGTACCCCGTTGGCGGTTCTCGATGATACATATATACCTACAATGACAAGAGCCTTGCTTGGGACTCTAAGTTGAGTAGCATGAGGTTTGGGTACTCGTATTCACGGGACACGAGGTTTTCAACTTATGATTTGTCAAGCATATGCATCATAATTGTTCTCGCATTAACTCTAACCATTCAAGATGCTTATGATGGGGGCAATGAGCGCTCAAAGCCGGTAAGTACCATAATTTTTGAAGGTTATAAAACTTGCAATCACTGCTTCCCTCCGCGAAGGGCCTTTCTTTTACTTTTATGTTGAGTCACCACCTTCTATCTTTATGCACCATTAAGAGAGCATAGTTGTCATTCTTAGTATAATGTGCATTGTCTCAAAGTTTTCATTGATTGATTCATATTGTTGGTTTCACTTGTTCTCAAATTATTTGTATCTAGTCGCCCTCTTAAACTTGAAGGTGTCCTATGCATTTATGTTTTGCTCTCTTTAAAGGACAAGCTGAAAACCATTTGTATGTTTTTCCTTATGATTTGAACACACGTTTGACTTTCATTGTTTCTTTTTCATGATCTTTTGTTTGTGTTCATTTTCATGTTTACAACATGGTTGCCAAGTCTTTATTGTCAAGATTATATCTTTCATGACCATGTTCTAAGTTCTTATGATCCCATCTCACAAATGCTTACATATATGATCAAGATTGTGTAGGTGCATGTCACCTCAAAAATTATTCTTTTGTTATCACTTACCTACTCAAGGACGAGCAGGAGTTAAGCTTGGGGATGCTTGATACGTCTCCAACGTATCTATAATTTTTGATGCTCCATGCTTGTTTTTACACCATTTGCCTACTGTTTCGTTACACTTCATGGCACTTTTATGCATTTTCCGGAACTAACCTACTAACAAGTCGCCACAGTGCCAGTTCCCTGTTTTCTGCTATTTTTGTGTTTCAGAAGTACTACACAGGAAATATTCTTGGAATTGGACGAAACAAGTTCCTGAAGTCTCATTTTTCCCGGAAGCTTCCAGAGATCCAAAGAGGAGTAGGAGGGGGGCCACGAGGGCCCCACACACCAGGGCGGCATGGCCTGGCCCCTGGCCGCGCCCCTATGTGTGAGAGCCCCTCGGTCCACCTCTGACGATGCCCCTTCGCCTATAAAGACCCCCCGACGGAAAAAACCTAAGGACCCGACCACTTTTCCAGAACACATCGCGATCCGCCGCCGCCGTCGACCCGAAGATCGGGAGGGTCCAGAAGCTCTTCCCGGCACCCTACCGGAGAGGGGAATCGCCACCGGAGGTCTTCTTCATCGCCATGCTTGCCTCCGGAGCGATGAGTGAGTAGTCTACCTTGGACTATGGGTCCATATCTGTAGCTAGATGGTTGTCCTCTCCACCACGTGCTTCATGTTTAGATCTCATGAGCTGCCCTACATGATTGAGATCACCGTTATGTAATTCTACATGTTTGGTTTGTTGGGATCCGATGAATATTGGTGTTATGATTGAGTTGCTATACTAAAATATATCTTATGTTATCTCTATGTTGTTTATGATCTTGCATGCTCTCCGTTGTTAGTAGCTATCTTGGCCGAGTAGTTGCTAGTGACTCCAAGAGGGGGTATTTATACTCGATAGTGGGTTCATGCCTCTATTTAACCTGGGGGAGTGACAAAAACCTCTAAGGTTGTAGATGTGCTGTTGCTACTAGGGAGAAAATAATATTCATATGCTCGAGGGCATATGCTTTGTTTACATTACACACTTTGCTTAATGCAATTATCTGTTGTTCGCAACTTAATACTCATGGGGTGTCGGATGATATCCCCGGGAGTGGATTATTAGTCATAGATGCAGTTGGATGGCGGTCTATGTATTTTGTTGTAATGCCCAGAGTAAATCGCATAGTGATCTTCTTGACATATCACGTTTATCTTTATTCTATCAATTGCCCAACTGTAATTTGTTTACCCAGCATGTGTTATTTATCTTATGGAGAGACACCACTAGTGAACTGTGGACCCCGGTCCTATTTCCATCATATTGCTATCACCTGTTTACTTTACTCGCACTGTTTACTTTACTCGCATACTTTCACTGCTTTCCACTCGATACGCTCATACCCTTTGTTTCAAGCAAACCGGTGAGATTGACAACCTCATCGTAAGTTGGGAACAAAGTATTTGGTTGTGTTGTGTGCAGGTTCCGCGTTGCTATTGGCCGAAGACGAGTCAACAAGTGTCGTAAACGGCGCCCTTGTTGGAGTGCTATTAAGCCAGTCTGCATCACCTTCAGTCGTTTGTCTCTCCTCTCCAAGATCGACATACCTTGGTTTCTTAATTGAGGGAAAAACCTTGCTGCTATATTCATCACACCTTCCTCTTGGGGTTCCCAACGGGCTGGTCATTTACCACGCATCAAGCTCTTTTTCTAGCGCCGTTGCCGGGGATTGAAGAATAATAAGCTCCCACATCAACTAGGCACCAGATAGCAGACTAAGAACAGAAGTAACAGGTGCCGAAACAAAAATCCAGATGGTAGAGGACATCACTTATGGCGCACATCTTCCAGCTGCGTTGATAATCGACGGTTTTCTTCCTCCAGAGCAAGAAAGTTCTTGCACACCTTCGATAAGTCCCTGACAACGGGCTAAACAACCAGAAGCAAAGGTGAATCTCGAATAATTGTTTTGAGGGCAAGCCCAAGTGTAAACACTTAGACTCACCCTTGGGGGCTACTGATAGGCAAATATCAGAATCGTAAAACTAGAATCTTCGGGCTTACATGGCGTTTGGGACCGGAAGGTTCGCTGGAGGAGGAGACCAGAACAAGTTCGGGCTCGATCATCTTTTTCTTCGGAGGGGGCGACGGCTTCGGGAGAGCCCCCAACGTGGCATCTCCAGCTGCTTTCTCCTGCGAGTTCGCGGTCTGCTCAAGGGTGGAATCGTGGGGTCGAACTTGGTATCGATCACGATCACCTTGGCTCGCCGAAGTCTCCTCGGTTGAAGATCTGTAGCAGGCGTCGAAGTCAAAACAATGCAGTCAATCCAAGGCAAGATCATACACGGAAAAAGTTCGATAGAGAAACTTACGAGGCGTCAAGCCCAAATTTCGGAAGAATTTTCTTCCCAACTCGAAGAGGAGGGCGGCTGTCCAGAGGCTTGGCAGGAATCACGCTGTCATCATCCTCACCAGAAGAGAAGTGGGTGTCGCCGAGATCTTCCGAATCTTCGATGATGTCAGTCTCCACAACCTGTTTCTTCTTGGCCGATGCCCGCAACGGCGATGGAGCAGCAGAAGTCGATTTTTTCGGAACCTCAGTGAAATCGCGCCCAGGGTATTCACCATCTTCGAGCTGGGGCGGATAACACCGAGCTACATTGACAACCTGAGCAAGCACTTTCATTACTTTCGACCCTAGTCAACAAGACTATAGTAGAGAAGAAATATTCGGCTAAGACGAAGAGTATACCTCCATGCGGGGGAAAGATTTGCTAAAGGCCAGCGCGCCGAAGATTTTTGGCATGAACGCCTTCTTCTTTATGTTGGTGACAGCGCAAACACTGTCATCAATCTCTGCTTCCCTCAGCTCGTCAGAAGAGATTCGTGTCGGGTCTCGCCGGTCGGTGTAGTCCCACATGCAGTGGGCCCGAGCAGCGAGCGCCTGGACCCGACGCTCTATGAAAGTGCGAATGAGCTGGATGCCCGAAAGCTCTTTCTTGGGCGTGGCTCGAACCTGCTGGATCGTCTCCATCAAAGGCTCTGTGATCTTCATTTCCTCGTCAGTAAGCTCGTGCCTCCAAGACACATGAGGTCGAAGAACTGTGGTGGCTCAAAATTCCTCAAGTCCAAAGTCTTTGCCGGCGGAGGACTTATCCTTGGCATAAAACCATTTCGTCCTCCAGCCAGGGTTGTTTTCGGGCATCTGGAGATTAAAATAGGGGACATCCGGGCGCACATGGCAGCTAAAGCCACCAGTCTGGTAGCGCAGGGGGTGCCGGATGGCGAAAATCCGGCGCCAAAGCGCCCAGTGGGGCTCGATCCCCAAGAAGCACTCACATAGCGTGATAAAACATGCAATGTGCAGAATCGTATTAGGATTCAGATCATGAAGCTAAATCCCATATGCGAAGAGGAGGCCACGAAGAAAAGGGTGCGGGGGAAGTGACAACCCTCGTAGCATGAAGGCAAGAAAAATTACCCGGAAGCCTGGAGGTGGCCGGGGGATGATTTCCGGACCGGCGATGAGCGTCTCCGCCGGATCATTCTTGAGAATGCCGATCTTCTCGGCGTTGGACAACTCCTTGTCCCCAATCTTGGTTTGGACCCAGTTGCCGACGACGGAGGTGTTGGTGTCCGCGGTCTTGGCCTTCTTGGTGGCGGCGCCGGCCACGGCGCCGGTCGCAGTCGAGCCTCTCTTGCCCATGGAGGCGGCGCTAAGCAAAGCTTTGCGGAAATGGAGATGAAAAGGAGGCGTCGCGGCAGCTGAGCGCGAGGAAGAAGATGATGGCGGCGGAGTGGGGTGCACAGTTACCCTCCGCTGTTATTTTTATTTCACTTCTGGAAATCATCGATCCATCCTAGCCGTCCATTGCGAAGGGGAAGCGGATGGACGGATCTGGCCATCCACGTGTCAGCACCGCGAGAGCTGCGGCCTCCACTATGCATGGTAATTGAGGAGACCTGGCGGACTTTTTTCACCCACGCGTGGGACGTGCGATCAAATTCAGTCAACAGCAGGGATGCACGGATAAAGGGCCCACCGGACGTCTGGTCTTGTCAATGTCAGGCTATCTCTGCAAAGGATGGCCTGACAGCTCGAAGGAGCCAGGCGTCATCACTGATGTCATCACCTGCGGAGCAATTTTATTTTGGCCGAAGGGATAAGCGCGATTTTGGTCCCTCATGTTTTCGAGGTATGTACCTTCGAAAGCCTAACTTCCTTGGTATTGGGTGTTTCTCGGAGATCTTTCGCCTTCTTCGTGATATTTGATGCAAACATCGCCTTTCGAGTGGTCTTGTTCTTTGCTTGCGGCCTCAGTTTAATTTGCCTGGGAGCCTTTCGAGTGGGGCTTTCTGACCACTCGAAAGGATCCTTTTGCTTTAATAGATATGCTTTTGGTGTTCGAGTTGTGGATTTCCCTTCTTGAATTATCTATCACGGGCCAGCAGTGCTTCCATGCTCTTCGAATTAATGGCATCGATTTTTCCCGCTTACTGCACTCAAGCAGGTGGTGGTGTGTCGATATTCGAGTGGTGGGTTCTAATCCCCTGAATTATCTTCTGGCTGGCAACGCCCTCTTATTATTCAAGCCGTGGCTATCGATTCTTCGACTATTTCTTTACTCTAGCCCACAGTGCCACAAGTTTACTCGAATGACGACTCCGTCAGTTCGTACAATCACAATCGACACTGTATCTAACCATGGGCTTCAGTCCCTAGGATATTTCTGACTCAGGGCCAGCAGTGCCTCAGTTTCGATTCGAGAGTGGTTTTTAGCCCCCTGAATCTAACTCTACACTTATACATACACTCAAAATGCCTGAATCTTGGTGGCAATATACCAGTTCGGATGCCGTATGTCAAATACGAAGGTAAGTCCATGGTTTGCAACACCAGATGGCCCGGTATTTGTATCAAGCGCGCTCTGCCGAGAAATTTTCCATACCTACGGTATAAAGTTTGCACCGATGGACGTATCGGGTGCCTCACATTGAACTGGGCTTCGACCTGGTAAGTCCACACGTGGCTCAGGTCGAAGTAGCGCCAGCCCACATGGGTTCGAGTCGGGGGACTCCAATCTGAGTAAGCTAACCGAATGTTTTTGCGGCTATGCAATTAACTGAGACCCGGCGTGAGTCTCAGGCCGATTATGCCAATCCCCCTAGCAACCAAACTAAGCATTTTCGAGGCTCAGAATGAGCACTACTCGAATCAGCAGCTCTCATTATATGCATCGTTTGTATACTCGCTATGCCTTTATGATTTTACAAGTAAGGCGAATGCAATCTGTGCCATCAAGAAGAGTCGAATTAGAGTCTCTGCCATAGTCTTCGACTATCCCAGGCACTTGGGGGCTACTGACAAAGGAATGACAAATAGGCCTTCGATATTCGCCTACCTGGTTTTCGGCCCTGGAGGGATTACTGTCGAAGGGATCGCAAGGCCCATGAAGATAGTGGCTTGACGCGGCTCGGGAGCAGTACTTGGCGTACAAGCAAAGACTCGAAGAGTCCAAGTTGGATTAGGTTTTGACTAGGGGTTGTTCAAAACCGGTTCTATTTGTACTTTGCTTGAGGGACAATCCTGAGACCCAGCTGTAACATCCCAATTTTTTCAAAAAAATAAAATTCTCATCATGCATTCATGGCATATTGCATTTCAAGTTATTTCCAAAGTTTTGAATCATATTCTTTCATAGAATATGGGTTACAAATACCTTTCACCCCAAATCTTAGAAACAAAAGATTTCAGAAAGAAAGTATTTAAAAATAAGTTCCATTATTATGGAGCTATTTTATTTTTCCTCTAATAAATTCCTTTTGAAAACCAAATAGAAGGAAGATGTTAATCATAACTTCCTAATTATTTGGACTCTATATTCAAAGTTCTCACAAATTATTTCTTCTTCCATCTTATTGCAAAACCTCTGGTTTATAGTTTCTGAACACACTTCTTAAGGACCATAAGTGGTCAGTTTTGAATTTATTTAAATCTGAATGGAAGAACTCTTTCAAAACTCAAAACAGAATTTCAGAATAAAAGAAAAGGAAAGCAGAAGGAAAAAAATAAAAGAAAGAGGCCAGGAGCCCAACTGGGCCGCACCCGGGAAGCCAGCCGGCCCAACCTGCCCCGAGCCGACCCAACCCACTCTTTTCTCTCTCTCTCTCTCTCTGACAGCCCGGACCCACCTGTCATCACCCCCGAAAATCACTTTCCTCTCTTCACTCCCAGTAACGCTCGCCGGCGATTACTCCCCGGCATTACTGGCGCCTTAACTGGCCACCAGGCCCGCCCCTATAAAGCCCCAGCTCACCTCTCTCGCCCCTCCCTTTTCTCTCTGAAGAAGAAGCCGCCAGGCTACTGGATTTCACCGCCGGAGCCCGCAGGTGCTGCCGCCAGTCATCGCCGATTCCGACGCGGTCCAGCCTCCCCTTTCCCTCTCGAACATCCTAACCTTCTCCCCTCTCTCGGGTGCGTCGAGTAACAGCCTCACCCCGCTATTTCTCGCAGTATTCCGAGCACGCCGACGATCACCGAGGCCGCCGTCGTCTCCAGCCGCGCTTCGCCGTCGCCCTGGAAGCGCAAGTCCTCGCCGACCACGATTTCGAGATCGCCGTCGTCTGCTGAACCCCGTCTACTACTTCATCGCCGTCGCCGCTCGCCAGAACCTCGCCGACGACGAGCTCCAGTACCACCTCGCCGGAAAATCTTCGCGCCGGTGAGCAATCCCCCGCTGAACACCCACATCCCTCAGATCCAAATCCAACGGCCGAAATCAGATCTCTTTACCGAATCGGTATCGACAAATGGCGTCACGCCACGTCGCGACTAGTCAGCCCCCAGCCAAATCCAGTCAAATTGATTTCAAATTCAAATCCCTGTTTTGTTGCAGATCTTGTATAATCAATAGAAAATAGAATACTTATCCAAAAATTACAAATGATACCTCGTTGGAATCCTTAGGATGTGTAGAATCCAATGATCCAATAAAACCTGTTATTTTATGGGTTCATTTTGAATCCATCGTCAGATCTGAATCAAACCCTTGTTTTCATAATAAATTCACAACTTTTGTTCTGTGAGCCCAAATGCTACAAATTTGTAGTCTATGGAATCCTTGGAACATTTAGAACACACCAGAAGCAAAAGTTTTCAAAGTTAGGACGTGCACAAACTTACTACTGTTAAATATGTTCAAATCACCTTTTTCTTCACCAAATGTTTTCTAAAAACTATTTTTGAGTGAAACCACTTGCAGTAGCTTCAAGTTACTGTCACCTAACCAGTGGTAGCTCAAACTTATTTTTGCAGGACAGTACCAACCAGAACCTATTTTCCCAAAGTGTTGCCCTATTGCATCAAATACACTTTTGTTAATGCCATGTTATAAAATCCCTTCCAACACCACACTTGTTTTCAAAAGCCTCATGTTCCATTCTATACAACATATCACACACTCACTTAGTGTGTGAAAATAAAATGACCTTTGCATACATGCATACATGCATACATGTCTATGATTGTCATTAGAAATAGAATATTGATTGCTTGATTGTTTGGATTGAATAGATTGTGAAGAGGAGCGAGGCTACTTTTGTGACTGTTGTGAGTGTGCAAGCTGCTACCAAGGCAAGTGACACACATATCCCCTACCCATTTTACTTATGCATTAGTATATCCACCTCTTGTAGTATGCATGATAGGTGATTTATTCATCTGTTTTATCAAATGCTTAGATACTAGTAGTATATAGCAATCCCTCAAACCCCACCTGTTAGGATGCTAAATACTTTGAAAATTTGATGCCATGCTAAGATCACTTGAAAAGTGTTTTGTGAACAACTTAAGAACTTCAACTAAAATGGAACACCTGGGTGGAATGGTTTGATAAGAGGAGGCGAGGTAGGTGGGTTCTGGGACGCATGCCTTGTAAGAGGATGTGGGAACAGAATACCGCTCGGGATGGCCACCCAGGAACAAAGAGATGGCTATGTCTTCCATGCTTAGTGTACTTCCAGTGCAGCCTTATGACATTATGGGCTCTGTCTTGACTGATTAGATGTGGGAGTACAACTTGTCGGCAAGAAGTGGTGGTAGTTGAATTGTAGGTTGGGGACGGTGCTTGCCAAGTTAGTTGTCCTCTCCTTCTAAAAGGTCTCGTTTCATTTTATGTATGGGCATAAAATGAATCGTAAGGTGAAAGTGCACAACCCTTGCAAGGTGTCAAAACTAATCGATTAGCCGTGTCCTCGGTTATGGACAATTGAGTCTCTAGACATGGAATGTACGGAATAATCTCATCACCGATTCTGAATTATTAAAATTTTGTCTAGAAACCCTAGGCCGGAACTAAGGACCATACACTCCGAGGGGTGGTGGTGCCTGAGGTTCCAACTTTGTTGAATTGAGCCCAGTGCTACATAACTTGCAACTATGTAGTATTTGGGGGTTATTTCAACCCTTCAAAAATAAAATCTTTGAAATAAAATCTTGACTTAAAATAGGACAAAATTGGCTTTATGCAAATCTAGCCCAGAGATCCACCAGCCAAATAGCATGTAGCTAGATCTTTCACAACCGCCACCAAATAAGTGTCATTTGCCAGTACATCATTGTACTGACCCCCATACTTGGGGCTGCATAATCAAATGTGCAGGTTCTTCAGATGAGGAGTGAAGTGTTAGGATCTCGAGTCTGCATACCAACATGACTGCCTGTGGCGCATGCTGAAGATGGAGGCTCGCTACTATTATAATTCCGTTGTGCTTAAGTTGAACTCTGTTTTCCCTTGTCGGTCCATGAGACCAAAGACTTGTAATCGTGAGACTTATGTATCTGGATCTACGTGTAATCTCGATACTATGTGATGAATACTATATTTTGTTCTGTGGTGCTATCATTGATCCAGGGAATAGCACATAACACAGGTGTTCCGCCTTAATCCAAAGGTGGGGCATCACAAAATGGTATCAGAGCATAGTGTTGCCTGTAGGATCGAGACCCTAGGATTGGAAAAACCTTAGGACCCAAGTTTTATTTCAAAATGCTAAACAAATAATCATGATCTTATTATCTTGACCATTTCATTCTTACTTGTATTTCTCTTCTTGTTCTGATCGTTCCCTTTTCTTTTCAAAATGTTGTAGATGGACACCTACGATGAGAGAGTGGTAGCTGGTGAGGGAGATTTCCTTTTCTCGGAGGTGCTGCTAGACCTCGCCACCCAGCTTCAGATACCACCGCCGGTTTTCTGTGGAAAGATGCAGTACAAGGAGTATGGTATGGAGAAGTGGTTAATCCAAACCACTATCCAAGGAAGACTTGATGAAGAAGGAGAATCCACGATGGAGTACACCGAGGCATATGTGGACTGGAGGTATTCGGTGGAGATTGCCATGCAGGGCGCCATCGCCCGCATTTGCCACAAGTACAGAGCCCACATCCCACGTCCCTCAGCTTATGGGATGATTGGAGAGCGATCTGTTGGAGGACATGTAGTGGATCGCCGAGGCCAGGAGTTCCACTCCCTTCTGAGAGGCTACCTCACTGAGAGGGAACGCTGCACAGTCAATCTGGAAGACATGCTGAAAAAGCAGATTATCAACCAGGACCAGTTCAGAGATCTCATGGATCTCACCACCAAGAAGATCATGGAGACTGAATCAGCTCTCGTGATGTTGGATGAGAAGAAGACTCAACTGGAGAACAAGCTCAAGATTGTTGAAGGACCCTTGCAGTTAGGCGGGAAGATTCTCCAAGATGACATCTGGTCTCATCTTCTGGAGAAGACCTTACTGCTACAGTACGACAACTTGCAAAAATTGGGAGATAAGAAGAAGCAGGTTGAGGAAGTCAACAGTGAGCTGAAGTCGGAGAATGAGAAGCTAAAGATGAAGCTTGCTGAATTAGAAGCAAGTAGGAAGGAAGAAGAATCCGAGGAAGAAGAGGATCCTGAGGAGAGACTCGCGTATTCCCCTAGCGACGGTCTATCCTATGAGGAATGGGAAGCCAAGGCACTGAGAGACCTCAAGAAGACAGAATGTCGAGACCCTCTGCCCCTCTCATGCCTTAAGAGGGTTAAGAGAGGCTAATTGACCACCATCATCGTCTTGTATCGTTTACGATAGCACGTTTGTATTGTCTTACCGTGTTGGTATGACAGTACCATCGATCGTTTACTATTTCGAACTCTTAGTACCTACTTCTAATTTTGTCAAGTCGTACACTTCAAAGTTTAAAGCTCTTAAAATCAAAGGTCGTATGCTTGTTTATTGTTTGTGGTTGGCTTGTTGTATTATGCATGGGTAGGATCTTTACTCCTTTAGCTTTATCTGTCTAATACTCATCTATGCTATACCTTACCTCAGATGCCGCCACGACGTGCACCAAACAACAACGACAACGATGGAAACAACAACAATGACACCAATACGGCAATTCAGCAATTAGTGGCAGCTCAGGCCCTGCTGATGCAAATGATGACCCAGTTCTTCCAGACGAATGCAAACAATAATAACAACAACAATAATAACCCTCCGCCACCGCCGCCGCCGCCCCCACCCCAGGTGGATAGATTGGCAAGATTTCTAAGGCTGAGACCCAACAAGTTCTCATCTGCTACGGAGCCAATAGTAGCTGATGACTGGCTGCGTTCGGTCAACAAGGATCTGACCACCTGCGAGTGCACTGATGCTGAAAAGGTGCGCTTCACAGCTCACTTACTGGAAGGACCCGCAGCAATGTGGTGGGAGACATATCAGGTTACCCATCCAATAGATGATCTGGACTGGAACACATTCAGAGAAGGCTTTCGTACTGCCCACATATCCTCGGGCACTATAAATGTGAAGAAGGAAGAATTCCGTGGTCTACGTCAGGGTGGAAGAACTCTGAAAGAATACATGGATGACTTCTGTGCTCTGTCCAGGTATGCACCTGAAGATATTGATACTGATGCAAAGAGGAAGGAAAAGTTCCTCAGCGGGCTCAAGGGAGAACTCAAAATACCCCTGTCTGTGGCCTATGCTCCAAATTATCAGTCTCTACTTGATCAGGCCATCACTCTGGACAACAACATCAAGAAAGAAGAGAACCGAAAAAGGAAGTTCAGTAACAACAAGAACCATGTGGAACCATTCCACAAGAAGCACCACTCATATGAGAGCAGTGGTCATGGCAACTTCCACAAGCATGGGAATCATTTCAACAAAGGAAACGGTAATCACTTCAGCGGTCATAAGCACAATGGAGGATTCAAGGGAAGTAGCTCTAGTGGATATCACAGTGGGAACAATGGTCAGCATCGCCACAACACTGAACCCAAGAAGGATCTCTCGGGCGTCACCTGCTTCAAGTGCAAGAAGCCTGGTCACTATTCCTCCAGCTGCCCGGAGAACAAGACGACCGAGCTTGCCAAGCCCAATCCATTCCAGAAGGGCCAAGTGAACCACCTCAATGTGGAGGAGGTGATGAATGAACCTGATGCAGTGATGGGTATGTTTCCTCTCAACTCATTTACGGCATTAGTTTTATTTGATACTGGAGCATCTCATTCATTCATATCAAGAACTTTTGCAAACAAAAATGGGTTCCCCACTGAAACCATAGGAAAAACCATTAAAGTAAGTTCCCCTGGAGGAGAATTGTTAGTCAATGCGGGCTGCAAGAATATGATTTTAGAAATTGGTAAATATGAGTTTCCAACCCATCTAGTAATCCTAGACTCCCAGGGTTTAGATGTAATCTTGGGCATGGATTGGATGACCGCTCATGGAGGAGTCATAGACTGTGTGAACAGAGTCATAACACTCACCACCCTGGAAGGGAGAAGAATTAGATACAAATCTCGATTGGATTTCAATGATATTAGGCTAAACCATCTTAAGGGGGTTAGCCTGGATGAAGCGCACATCGTGAATGAGTACCCCGATGTGTTCCCGGATGAGCTACCAGGAATGCCACCTGACAGAGATGTAGAGTTTCTCATTGATCTGCTGCCTGGCACAGGGCCAATAGCAAAGAGACCTTACCCTATGTCCACTGATGAGTTGAAAGAACTCAAGAAACAACTAGCAGAACAGTTAGGAAAAGGGTTCATTAGAGAGAGTTCCTCGTCATGGGGAGCACCAGTTCTGTTTGTTGAGAAGAAAGATAAGAGTCAACGTTTAGTGATGGACTATCGTTCGTTGAATGAAGTGACCATCAAAAACAAATATCCACTACCAAGAATCAATGATTTGTTTGATCAGTTGGAAGGAGCTAGCGTGTTTTCCAAGATAGATCTTAGATCTGGATACTTTCAGCTCAAGATTAGAGAACATGACATTCCCAAGACAGCCTTCGTCACTAGATATGGCTCGTATGAATATACGGTGATGCCCTTTGGTTTAACCAATGCACCGTCATACTTCATGAGCATGATGAACAAAGTGTTCATGGAATTTCTAGATAAGTTTGTCGTTGTCTTTATTGACGACATACTGGTCTACTCAAAAAGCAAAGAAGACCATGAAAAGCATCTACGTGCAATATTGGAGAAACTCCGAGAACACAAGTTATATGCTAAATTCAACAAATGTGAGTTTTGGCTCAATGAAGTAGGATTCCTTGGACACATTATATCCAAGGAGGGAATTGCAGTCGACCCAGCCAAAGTGACCGCAGTAACGGAATGGGAACCACCCAAGAATATTGGGGAAATTCGTAGTTTCTTAGGATTAGCCGGATACTACCGGAGATTCATTGAGAACTTTTCTAAGATAGCTAAACCAATGACTGAGTTGTTGAAGAAAGAAAAGAAGTTTGAATGGACTGAGGCTTGTGAAAATAGCTTTCAAGAGTTGAAAAAGAGATTGGTGTCTGCACCTGTTCTGTGCTTACCAGATATTGAAAAGGAATTTCAGGTGTATTGCGACGCTTCTCGTCAAGGTCTAGGAAGTGTGTTGATGCAAGATGGCAGAGTAGCAGCCTATGCTTCTAGACAACTCAAGAAACATGAGCTCAACTATCCAACTCATGACCTTGAGTTAGCTTCAGTTGTTCACGCCCTAAAGATTTGGAGACATTATTTGCTGGGAAAGAGATGTGAAGTCTACACCGACCACAAAAGTTTGAAGTACATCTTTACTCAGAAGGATCTCAACATGAGACAAAGAAGATGGTTAGAACTCATCAAAGATTACGACTTGAGTTTGCAATACCATCCTGGTAAAGCAAATGTAGTAGCTGATGCCCTAAGCCGAAAAGCCTATGTGAACTGTCTATCAACAGAAGTGCTGCCAGAAGATTTATGTAAGGATCTAAAAGACCTCAGCCTGGAGGTAGTGCCACAAGGTCACGTAGCATCGCTAGTAGTGCAACCAACCCTGATGGACAAAATACGCCAAGCACAGAAAGGAGATAAAGAGATTGAGAAGATCAAAGGAAACATGAGGAAAGACAAAGCTAAAGGCTTTAGCGAAGATGAGCAAGGAACTATCTGGTTTGAGAAACGTATCTGTGTACCTGATGACCCTGATATTAGGAGATTGATATTCCAAGAAGCCCATGAAACCCCATACTCGATTCATCCTAGAAATACCAAGATGTACATAGACCTGAAAAAAAGATTTTGGTGGAGCAATATGAAGGGAGACATAGCCGAATATACAGACAAATGTGATGTGTGCAGTAGAGTAAAAGCTGAACATCAGAAACCAGCCGGACTACTTCAACCACTGAAGGTGCCGGATTGGAAATGGGATCAAATTGGTATGGACTTCATAACTGGGTTACCCCGCACAAAATCAGGATATGACTCGATCTGGGTTATAGTCGATCGTTTGACCAAGGTAGCTCATTTCATACCAGTAAAGACCACTTACACTAGTGCAAAGTTAGCTGATATCTACATGAAGAGGATTGTAACCCTCCATGGTGTCCCCAAAAGCATCGTGTCTGATAGAGGAACCCAATTTACCTCTCACTTCTGGAAACAACTTCATGAATCACTTGGAACTAGGCTGGAATTCAGCACAGCATTCCACCCGCAAACAGATGGACAAACAGAAAGAGTAAACCAGATTTTGGAAGATATGCTGAGAGCATGTGCTCTGGACTTCGGGGCTAGTTGGGACGACAACCTGCCTTACGCAGAGTTTTCCTACAACAACAGCTATCAAGCCAGTATTGAGATGGCACCATTTGAAGCCTTGTACGACAAGAAATATACTACACCCCTACTATGGAGTGGTGTAGGAGAGCGAAGTTTCTTCGGACCCGATATCATTCAAGAAGCTGAAGAAAAGGTTAAATTGATCAAGGATAGGCTGAAGATCGCCCAATCCCGTCAGAAGAGCTACGCGGATAGCAAACGTAGAGAGATCATCTATGAAGTTGGAGACAGAGCTTATCTCAGAGTATCACCCCTTCGTGGTGTTAAGAGGTTTGGTATCAAGGGTAAGTTAGCACCCTGATTTATAGGACCATTCAAAGTCCTATCCCGCAAAGGAGAAGTAGCCTATGAATTGGAACTACCCGAAATTCTTTCGGCCGTACATAACGTGTTCCACGTGAGCCAGCTAAAGAAATGCCATCCAGAGATGTCAGAAAAACCGTTGAACGATACGGTACCCCTCGAGGAAGTTCAACTAGAAAGTGACTTGACCTATGAGGAGAAACCCATTAAGATACTTGAGACAGCAGAAAGAACTACACGCACCAAAACCATCAAGTTCTGCAAAGTACAGTGGAGTCACCACACTGAAGAGGAAGCCACTTGGGAGCGTGAAGATACCCTTCGAGAAGAACACCCACACCTATTTGCTAACCTTTCCGAAGCTCGAGGGCGAGCTTCATCTTAAGGGGGTTAGTCTGTAACATCCCAATTTTTTCAAAAAAATAAAATTCTCATCATGCATTCATGGCATATTGCATTTCAAGTTATTTCCAAAGTTTTGAATCATGTTCTTTCATAGAATATGGGTTACAAATACCTTTCACCCCAAATCTTAGAAACAAAAGATTTCAGAAAGAAAGTATTTAAAAATAAGTTCCATTATTATGGAGCTATTTTATTTTTCCTCTAATAAATTCCTTTTGAAAACCAAATAGAAGGAAGATGTTAATCATAACTTCCTAATTATTTGGACTCTATATTCAAAGTTCTCACAAATTATTTCTTCTTCCATCTTATTGCAAAACCTCTGGTTTATAGTTTCTGAACACACTTCTTAAGGACCATAAGTGGTCAGTTTTGAATTTATTTAAATCTGAATGGAAGAACTCTTTCAAAACTCAAAACAGAATTTCAGAATAAAAGAAAAGGAAAGCAGAAGGAAAAAAATAAAAGAAAGAGGCCAGGAGCCCAACTGGGCCGCACCCGGGAAGCCAGCCGGCCCAACCTGCCCCGAGCCGACCCAACCCACTCTTTTCTCTCTCTCTCTCTGACAGCCCGGACCCACCTGTCATCACCCCCGAAAATCACTCCCCTCTCTTCACTCCCAGTAACGCTCGCCGGCGATTACTCCCCGGCGTTACTGGCGCCTTAACTGGCCACCAGGCCCGCCCCTATAAAGCCCCAGCTTACCTCTCTCGCCCCTCCCTTTTCTCTCTGAAGAAGAAGCCGCCAGGCTGCTGGATTTCACCGCCGGAGCCCGCAGGTGCTGCCGCCAGTCATCGCCGATTCCGACGCGGTCCAGCCTCCCCTTTCCCTCTCGAACATCCTAACCTTCTCCCCTCTCTCGGGCGCGTCGAGTAACACCCTCACCCCGCTATTTCTCGCAGTATTCCGAGCACGCCGACGATCACCGAGGCCGCCGTCGTCTCCAGCCGCGCTTCGCCGTCGCCCCTGGAAGCGCAAGTCCTCGCCGACCACGATTTCGAGATCGCCGTCGTCTGCTGAACCCCGTCTACTACTTCATCGCCGTCGCCGCTCGCCAGAACCTCGCCGACGACGAGCTCCAGTACCACCTCGCCGAAAAATCTTCGCGCCGGTGAGCAATCCCCCGCTGAACACCCACATCCCTCAGATCCAAATCCAACGGCCGAAATCAGATCTCTTTATCGAATCGGTATCGACAAATGGCGTCACGCCACGTCGCGACTAGTCAGCCCCCAGCCAAATCCAGTCAAATTGATTTCAAATTCAAATCCCTGTTTTGTTGCAGATCTTGTATAATCAATAGAAAATAGAATACTTATCCAAAAATTACAAATGATACCTCGTTGGAATCCTTAGGATGTGTAGAATCCAATGATCCAATAAAACCTGTTATTTTATGGGTTCATTTTGAATCCATCGTCAGATCTGAATCAAACCCTTGTTTTCATAATAAATTCATAACTTTTGTTCTGTGAGCCCAAATGCTACAAATTTGTAGTCTATGGAATCCTTGGAACATTTAGAACACACCAGAAGCAAAAGTTTTCAAAGTTAGGACGTGCACAAACTTACTACTGTTAAATATGTTCAAATCACCTTTTTCTTCACCAAATGTTTTCTAAAAACTATTTTTGAGTGAAACCACTTGCAGTAGCTTCAAGTTACTGTCACCTAACCAGTGGTAGCTCAAACTTATTTTTGCAGGACAGTACCAACCAGAACCTATTTTCCCAAAGTGTTGCCCTATTGCATCAAATACACTTTTGTTAATGCCATGTTATAAAATCCCTTCCAACACCACACTTGTTTTCAAAAGCCTCATGTTCCATTCTATACAACATATCACACACTCACTTAGTGTGTGAAAATAAAATGACCTTTGCATACATGCATACATGCATACATGTCTATGATTGTCATTAGAAATAGAATATTGATTGCTTGATTGTTTGGATTGAATAGATTGTGAAGAGGAGCGAGGCTACTTTTGTGACTGTTGTGAGTGTGCAAGCTGCTACCAAGGCAAGTGACACACATATCCCCTACCCATTTTACTTATGCATTAGTATATCCACCTCTTGTAGTATGCATGATAGGTGATTTATTCAGCTGTTTTATCAAATGCTTAGATACTAGTAGTATATAGCAATCCCTCAAACCCCACCTGTTAGGATGCTAAATACTTTGAAAATTTGATGCCATGCTAAGATCACTTGAAAAGTGTTTTGTGAACAACTTAAGAACTTCAACTAAAATGGAACACCTGGGTGGAATGGTTTGATAAGAGGAGGCGAGGTAGGTGGGTTCTGGGACGCATGCCTTGTAAGAGGATGTGGGAACAGAATACCGCTCGGGATGGCCACCCAGGAACAAAGAGATGGCTATGTCTTCCATGCTTAGTGTACTTCCAGTGCAGCCTTATGACATTATGGGCTCTGTCTTGACTGATTAGATGTGGGAGTACAACTTGTCGGCAAGAAGTGGTGGTAGTTGAATTGTAGGTTGGGGACGGTGCTTGCCAAGTTAGTTGTCCTCTCCTTCTAAAAGGTCTCGTTTCATTTTATGTATGGGCATAAAATGAATCGTAAGGTGAAAGTGCACAACCCTTGCAAGGTGTCAAAACTAATCGATTAGCCGTGTCCTCGGTTATGGACAATTGAGTCTCTAGACATGGAATGTACGGAATAATCTCATCACCGATTCTGAATTATTAAAATTTTGTCTAGAAACCCTAGGCCGGAACTAAGGACCATACACTCCGAGGGGTGGTGGTGCCTGAGGTTCCAACTTTGTTGAATTGAGCCCAGTGCTACATAACTTGCAACTATGTAGTATTTGGGGGTTATTTCAACCCTTCAAAAATAAAATCTTTGAAATAAAATCTTGACTTAAAATAGGACAAAATTGGCTTTATGCAAATCTAGCCCAGAGATCCACCAGCCAAATAGCATGTAGCTAGATCTTTCACAACCGCCACCAAATAAGTGTCATTTGCCAGTACATCATTGTACTGACCCCCATACTTGGGGCTGCATAATCAAATGTGCAGGTTCTTCAGATGAGGAGTGAAGTGTTAGGATCTCGAGTCTGCATACCAACATGACTGCCTGTGGCGCATGCTGAAGATGGAGGCTCGCTACTATTATAATTCCGTTGTGCTTAAGTTGAACTCTGTTTTCCCTTGTCGGTCCATGAGACCAAAGACTTGTAATCGTGAGACTTATGTATCTGGATCTACGTGTAATCTCGATACTATGTGATGAATACTATATTTTGTTCTGTGGTGCTATCATTGATCCAGGGAATAGCACATAACACAGGTGTTCCGCCTTAATCCAAAGGTGGGGCGTCACACCAGCCTTCGCATATAAAAGGCTGGGAGGGAGGTCCCGAGGCGGCTAGACACTTTTTCACCACCTCACGCCGGAGCGCTCGAAGCATTAGAGCTCTCCACCTTCGGCTAGATCCAATCTATGCCACCATTGTAACAATACCATTGTAGCCACCCCATCAATAAAAGTCAGACAAGCAGGACGTAGGTCATTACCCTACCAAGGGGGCCGAACATGGGTAAAACCTCGTGTGCCTCTGCTTTTGTCTGATCGCCGTCGAGTTCACCGGATCCCACATACGCTCCATGTCTCGAAAGCCCACAGACATGGGCATTGCCGAGGTAGAACCTCGTCAAAATCCTTGACCTCTGCGTTCATGGTGGTGTTGAGATCAGGCAGCATGCCATAATGGGGTTCCTCCTTGTAAAGAGCTTTAAAAGGAGAGCAACCAATGGCATAATGATGAGAAGTATTGTACCAAAACTCGGCCAAGGGTAGCCAATTATACCATTTCTGAGGCTGAGTATTCACAGCACACCTGAGATACATTTTGAGGGACTGATTCACCCGTTCAGTTTGTCCATCAGACCAAGGGTAATAAGGACTGCTCATCTGTAGCTTGGTGTCAAACAAGGCAAATAATTCCTTCCAAAAATTACTGGTAAACACCTTGTTTTGATCTGAGACAATAGAGAGATGCATGCCATGCAACTTCAGAACATGATTGAAAACTACTTTTGTAACTGATTGAGCAGAGTAGGGGTGCTTGAGAGGAATGAAGTGTGCATACTTTGTGTACCTATCCACAATACCATGATCTCATCATAGCCAGCTGATTTGGGAAGACCTTCAATGAAATCCATAGAGATGTCCTGCCACGCACCCTAGGGAATCTTGAGTGGTTGGAGCAAGCCAGGTGGCTTGCAATTCTCATGCTTAGCTTGTTGACAGACCACACACTGTTGGACAAACTCTTGGACTGCCAATTTAATCCCAGGCCACACAACCAACTTATGTAGTCTTTGATAAGTAGTTTGGATGCCTGAATGGCCACCTAGGGCACTAGAGTGAAATGCTTGAATCAATTTTGTTTGCAGGCCCACATTGGCTCCAATCCATATTTTCCCATGGATTTAATCAACCCTTGGTGTAATTCATAGCCTTCTATATTCTTGCCTGTCATAGCTAGTTCCTGAAGCAATTGTTGTGCTTTGACATCCACTGCACAGGAATTTATGACCTCTTGCATCAAGAGAGGTACTCTAGCAGAGATTGCGAGCAAGGAAAAAGCATGCCCAACACGAAAAAGAGCATCAACTACCTTGTTGTCCTCTCCTTTCTTGTACTGAAAAGTGAAATTGAGACCCACTAGTCTAGTCATGGCCTGCTTTTGTAAATCAGTGTGAAGAACTTGGTCATCAAGGTGATAGAGACTTTGGTGATCTGTCTTGATCACAAAATGACCTCTGCACAAGTATGTTCTCCATTTGTCAATAGCTATCATTATCGCTAAGAACTCCTTCTCGTAGATAGATAATTTCCTATTGTTCACACTGAGAGCTTTACTATAGTAAGCCACAGGATGGCCGACCTGCATGAGTACTGCTCCAATTCCTATTGCACACGCATCAGTTTCTATCCAGAAGGGCTGAGTGAAGTCAGGAAGAGCTAGAACAGGAGTATGACTCATGGCTTGCTTGAGTGTATCAAAAGCCTGCTGTGCTTCCTCAGTCCACAGGAAATTTTGTTTTTGAAGGAGTACAGTAAGTGGTTTAGCTATGACTCCATATGATTTCACAAATTTTCTGTAGTAACCAGTAAGGCCCAAAAAACCCATCAACTTAGTGACAATAGAAGGCACAGGCCAGGCGAGAATTACCTTTGTCTTTTCTGGGTCAGTGGTACCCCCTTGTCAGAAATAATATGTCCTAGATATTCCAGAGTGGACTGAGCAAAGGAACATTTAGAAAGCTTTGCATAGAACTTGTGTTGCTGAAGAACTTGGAACACTTGGTGAAGATGCTCCACAGTGTTGGCAAAGTTTTGCTATATACCAATATGTCATCCATGAAGACCAACACAAACTTCTTGACAAAAGGTGCAAAGACAGAGTTCATGACACACTAAAATATAGGAGGAGCATTGGTGAGACCAAATGGCATAACCCTGAACTGGTACTGTCCATTATGCGTTTTGAAGGCAGTTTTCATCTCATCTGCACGCACCATTCTAATCTGATGACTCGTAAGTCAAGGTTAGAGAAGATTGTGGTACCTGCCAACTCATCTAACAATTCACCCACTATGGGAATTGGAAACTTGCTCTTAATGGTGATAGTATTCAGTCTTCTATAGTCAATACAAAAGCGCCAGCTGCTGATACGTTGCAAACGTATCCATAATTTTTGATGCTCCATGCTTGTTTTACACCAATTGCTTTATGTTTTGTTTACACTTCGTGGCATTTTTATGCATTTTCCGGAACTAACCTATTAACAAGATGCCACAGTGCCAGTTCATGTTTTCTGCTATTTTGTGTTTCAGAAAGTTACACAGGAAATATTCTCGGAATTGGACGAAACGAAAGCCAAAGTTCCTATTTACCTGACATGAATACGGAGTCCAAAGGAGAGACGAAGAGCAGCCAGGAGGCAGCTGCACCATGGGGTGGCGCGAGCCACCCCCTGGTCGCACCACCAGGTGGTGTGGGCCCCTCGGCCCCCCTCTGACATCGCCCTTCCACCTATAAATTCCCTTCGTCGCGAAAACCCTAAGGGCCCGAACATGTTTCCACGAAACATACTGCAAGCCACCGCCATCATCGACCCGAGTTCGGGAGGGTCCAGAAGCTCTTCCCGGCACCCTGTCGGAGAGGGGAATCATCATCGAAGGCCTTCTTCATCACCATGCCAGCCTCCGGAGTGATGCGTGAGTAGTCCACCACTGGACCATGGGTCCATAGCAGTAGCTAGATGGTTGTCTTCTCCTCCATGCGCTCATGTTTAGATCTTGTGGGCTGCCTATCATGATTAAGATCATCTTTATGTAATTCTACATGTTGTGTTTGTTGGGATCCGATGAATATTGAGTACTATGTCAAGTAGATTGTTGATTTATCATGTCTATGTTATTTGTGATCTTCCATGCTCTCCGTTGCTAGTAGATATCTTGGCCAAGTAGATGCTAGTGACTCCAAGAGGGAGTATTTATGCTTGATAGTGGGTTCATGCCTCTAGTAATCTCGGAGAGTGACAATAACTTCTAAGGTTGTAGATGTGCTGTTGCTACTAGGGAGAAAACAACAATCTTTTATTCAAGGATACTTGTATTGTTTACATTACACACTTTGCTTAAGACGATAATCTGTTGCTTGCAACTTAATACCCAAGGGTTGTTCGGATGATATCCTGTGGGTGGATTATTAGTCATAGATGCAGTTGGATTACGGTCTATGTATTATGTTATAATGCCCAAGGGAATCTCATAGTGATCTTCATGACATGTACATGCATTGTTATGCATTCTTTATTTTGTCAATTGCCCAACTGTAATTTGTTTACCACCATGTTATTTATGTTTATGGAGAGATACCTCTAGTGAACTATGGATCCCGGTCAATTCTTTTACATTTATTTTACCATCTACTGCAAACACTGTTTACTTTCCTCAAGCATTATTTTACTTCACCGCGAAAAAACATCTCTTTCCACACTATACGTCTAATCCTTTATTTTCAGCAAACCGGTGAGATTGACAACCTCACTGTAAGTTGGGGAAAAGTATTTTGGTTGTGTTGTGTGCAGGTTCCACGTTGCTGCTGGCGCCGTCAACCACGCACCAGACTATTTTCTGGCGCCTTGCCAAAGTCATCTAGCAACAACCTTCAGAAGTGGTTTCTTTCTCCTACTGGTCGATTAAACCTTGGTTTCATACTGAGGGAAAACTTACTGATGTGCTCATCATACCTTCCTCTTGGGGTTTCCCAACTGGTCCTTTGAGACATCAAGATTGTTGTCTGGCGCCTTCAACCTGTTTTCTGGCGCCATTGCCGGGGAGAAAGAGGATTTCTGCAAGGGGAGTCTCTCACTTCCAATCTCTTTACTTTCTTATTGTTTTGTTTAGTTTCTTTACTTTATTTTGTTTGCTTCTTGTTTCTCATAAATACAAAAAAATTAGTTCCTTTTATAGTTGTTATTTTTGTTTGCATGTTTTAATCTTGCTAGAATGAGTAATCCCGAGAGCACCAAGTTGTGCGACTTCACTAGCACAAACAACAATGATTTCATATGCACACCTATTGCGCCACCTGCTCCTGAAGCAACTTTCTATGAAATTAAACCTGCTTTGTTAAATCTTGTTATGAAAGAGCAATTTTTTGGTGTTAGTACTGATGATGCTGCTACTCACCTCAATAATTTTGTTGTGTTATGTGAGATGCAAAAGTATAAGGATGTAGATGGAGATATTATTAAGCTTAAATTGTTTCCTTTCTCTTTGAGAGGAAGAGCTAAAGATTGGTTGCTATCTTTGCCTAGAAATAGTATAGATTTTTGGGTTAAATGCAAAGATGCTTTTATTAGAAAATATTATCCTCCTGCTAAGATTATATCCTTGAGAAGTGAAATAATGAAGTTTAAACAGTTTTATAATGAACATGTTGCTCATGCTTGGGAAAGAATGAAATCTTTGATAAATAATTGTCCCACTCATGGACTGACTACTTGGATGATCATCCAAACCTTTTATGCAGGACTTAATTTTTCTTCAAAAAATCTTCTGGATTCAGCTGCTAGAGATATCTTTATGTCCATCAGCTTGGGCGCCGCAACAAAGCTCCTTGATAAATTATTCTCAATGGCACACCGAGAGAGCTCCACAAGGTAAGAAGGTAAATTCTGTTGAAGAAACCTCTTCCTTGAGTGATAAGATTCATATCATTATGTCTATGCTCGTTAATGGTAAGGCGCATATTGATCCTAATAATGTTCCTTTAGCCTCTTTGGTTGCTCAAGAAGAGCATGTTGATGTGAACTTCATTAGAAATAATAATTTCAACAACAATGCTTATAGGAATAATTTTGGTAGCAACAATTATAGGCCATATCCTTCTACTAATGGTAATGGTTATGGTAACTCCTCCAGCAACAATAGGAGTGCGCCCTCTGATCTTGAAGTCATGCTTAAGGACTTCATTAGTAAACAAACTGCTTTTAATAAATCTGTTGAGGAAAAGTTTGGTAAAATTGATGTTCTTGCTTCTAAAGTTGATAGCCTTGTTCTTGATGTTGAACTTATGAAATTAAAGGTTATGCCTCATGATGATAAAGAAAGCAAGACTTTGAATGCCATTCAAGTTAGAATTGATGACAATGTTAAGCTGTTAGCATAATTGCATGCTAGGTGGGAAAGAGAAGATGAGATTGCTAGAAAGAATAATATGACTAAAGTTTGTACCATTACTACCACTAGTGATGTTGAAGTTTCAAATGCTAGCAAACCTCCTACTTTGATTGGTGTAGGAAAAGTCTCCACTCCTTTTGCAAAATTGCCTAAAACTACTGAAACTTTTTCCAATAAAAGTGCTGAAATTTTTCGGAGTATGTGAGACAATGGTCCTACTACCCTTGATAGTAATGATTTTGATGTTGATGGTTGCAATATCTCTGAAGTAATTATGTTCTTACAAAAGCTTGCTAGAAGTCCTAATGCTAGTTCTATGAATTTGGCTTTTACAAACCATATTACAAATGCTCTCATGCAAATTAGAGAGGAGAAGTTAAAACAAAAAGTTTCTATTCCTAAAAAGTTAGAAGATGGTTGGGAGCCCATCATTAAGATCAAGGTGAATGATTTTGATTGTAATGCTTTATGTGATCTTGGTGCTAGTATTTCTGTTATGCCTAGAAAAAATTAGGGATTTCTATTTTCGTGCCCTCAGGTCGTTAGTTGTACTCAGTTTTCCCCAGCTCGTTAGTTTTTCCTCAGTTTTCCCCAAGCCGTTGTCTGAAACCCTCAGAAGGAGCTCGGACAGGAGGATTCCCGTTTAGTTGACCGTTTCCGTGCTGACGTGTGGGGCCGCGTTGTGTGGGGCCGCGTCGCGTGGGGCTGGTAGAAAGGGACCGCGTGGGACAGGACGAGACCGCGTTTGGTTGTACGTGAGAGCTCGGTTCTGTCTCTCTCGGGCCAAATTGGCATTGCCTTTTCAGAGCGCCTTTTTCTCCTCTCTCTCTGTAACAGTTCTCTCTCTTTTCACCAAATTAGTATCAAATCTAGAGAAGCTTCTATTTTTGTCTTTCTTCAATGATTGTTGCCTTTTGGCCCACGTTTTTTGCCCAATATGGTAACAAATCTAGAAGCTAGTATAGGATAAATTCACAGCAGCATAATAAATCCTGAAAACTAAGTATAATACATAAACTGTATATAGCAGCCAAAAGCAGCCAATAACAATGTTCTTCATTCTGTATCATATATTTCGTCGTCGCTACAATTCATGAGATGAAAGAAATATTCACTGAACTCCCTCCGTCTGCAGTGTGCAGCAAATACATCCTCCAAATGGTATGGCCTTTGTTAATTTTTCGGACCATATCCTATTCTATCCGCACGTCGTGGCCACTCATCCCAGGCCTTTCTATCATCATCATACTCTCTGATATAACCCAAATCCGTGTAGTAGATCCAGCCAGGTCGAACTGTCGGGTGCACTCTGGTGTCGACGGAGATACACCGGATAAAATTGACGAAGAGGGCACGATTGCCAATGTTACTGACGGCATGGAGAGAGCGGCTCTCAGTGTCCACACGGTACACCAATGGTTGACCTTCCTCCAAATGCCCATTGTCGTCAGTGCTGCCGCCCAATAACACAAGCAGCAGATCACCATCCGACTCCATAAGGTAGAACTTGGAATCATAATCATTTCCAAGTTCTGGAAATGAAAATAGTGTCTTCATGCTGACAGTGCTCGCGCGCTGCTCCAACTGGACATTGTTGGTGCACACTATTCTTCCGAACTCATTCACAGCTATTGCATACAATTCACCATTGAACGGGGTAATGCAACGCAGAGAATGGTCCTCGATCGTAAATCTTCCTTCTCCCCAATCATGTACATCTATATCCTTAGTTGGAGAGCTCTTATCGACCCACGCAATTTCATTGGGGTAACCTGTGCAAATGAAGACCATAGTCGGGGACTTCATTACAACGACTGACTGCACAATCATAGATGACATCTGCGCCTCAAACGTAGCGTTCAAAGTCTTTGTGAGTGGGTTCAGAAGCCGTATCTTGTGCGGCTGGTTCCTCTGGGCAAGCACGATGACGCCACGGTAAAAGCCGACGAAGTAGTATCTAAAAGGGAGTTGATGAAGATAACATTCAGCACTAAGATGTTTACGATTGAAAATAAAAATAGATTAACTCTATAGATATGGAGGAATTTGAACCTTGCATGAACTTCCGTTAGATCGATGGTGACATAGCGGGATGTGCGGAGGTTGAGGAAGGAGAACTCAGCGGCGCGTGGAAGGGCGTGTTCTACCACGATCCATTCGTGCAGGTGCACGTCGGGCTCAGGTAGATCTGAGCGCCAATTTGTACAAACTTGCCTCAAAGCAGCGCAGGTGTCCACGTACTCCTCGTTCGCCAGTAAGCAGTCGCCGATCTTGTGAAGTGGTCCATCACCCTTAAGAGAGGCCCAGTTCACGGAGGCGCCACGCTTGGATGCGCCGCCCTCGGATGCGACGGGCTCAGCGGCGACGGGCTCGGATGCGACGGGCTCGGAGGCAATGGGCTCGGAGGCGACGGGCTCGGAGGCAATGGGCTCGGAGGCGACGGGCTCGGGGGCGACGGCCGCCGGCGCATTCTTCTTCTCCATCGCCGGCAGGGGAGTGCGCGTAGGGCGGTTGGGGTTTTTTGGATTTGGAGAAGGTGATGGGACATGAGAGGCGTGGTTGCGTGCGTGAGTTATAATGAGACTATGTGCAGAGGGAGGGAGAGAGGGGCTCTGTATTGGCAAAGTGACAGTTCATCTCAGCAGTTGACGTTTGGTCTCAACACGCGCACCGCGCGGCTAACCGCTGCTCACCGCGACACGCATCCGTGGGACTGCACGTCAGCACCGTTACGTGTACTCAGTTCTACCCTCGAGTCTTACACTGGAAAAATATCTGTACTCAGTTTTCCCCTCGAGTACTAATACTGGCTAGTGCAATATACTCAGTTTTACCCTCAAGTGGCTGGTCAACAGAGAGTCAACAGATGGGATTAAGCCATCTAATTGAGTCATTTCATGCGCAAAAAAATTCAAAAAAATAAAATCATAGTGCCTCCTACTCATGGAGTCTTGTTACGCGACCTGCCACGTAGGAAATCATAACAATCATATATAAATCAAGTTTTCACACAAATGGCCTCTTCTGAAATCACTAGTAGCTATGAAGGTTCATGGCTTTCCACTCAAACCCCTTCTCAAAACATCTATACCCAAAACATAGTTTGTCTGAATGAGGCCATAATTTTTACACTCATGTATATTTGAATTGCTAATACTTTGAGGTAGGCCAACCTGGGTTTCATTGTACAAAACATGTGTTTTTCTTTTTCTAAATCTCTTATTTGAATTCCTTAGCCTGTTTACTATTTACTTGCCCTTGTATCCTTGATACTACTCAGTTTTACCCTCTCCCTTCTCACAGAAGCCCAAACTTGGCCTGATTGGTCGAGCTGTTGTCACACGGATCGTGCCCACCTACCGTCGATCCTATGATCTAACGGGCAGGATCGTGCCACCCTCTCTCTATCTGTCAGTGGCAAACTACTACCCCTCTATGTATGCTAAATAATGAGTTGGCCACCGGATTCAACAAGTTTGGTAATCACGAATTTCCACTTCTTGTAGGCATTACTTTTCACGGTAAAATGATAAACTATCACGAATTTCCATTTAGGCATTACTTTTCACGGTAAAATAATAAACTATCACGAATTTCCTTTAGGCGTTACTTTTCACGGTGAAATGATAAACTATCACGAATTTCCTTTAGGCATTACTTTTCACGGTAAAATAATAAACTATCACAAATTTCCATTTAGGCATTACTTTTCATGAATTTCCTTTAGGCATTACTTTTCACGGTGAAATGATAAACTATCACGAATTTCCTTTAGACATTACTTTTCATGGTAAAATAGTAAACTATCACGAATTTCCATTTCTTTTAGGCATTACTTTTTTGTTGAGATATAAACACCCACAACGGTCATCTCCTCCTTAATTTATTATGTAAACCCCACAACGGTCATCTCGCCCTTATAAACCCCCACAATGGCCATCCCTCATGTCAATAGGTTCTGCCTCTCTCTTCTTCGTTTCTGCCTCTCTCTTCTTCGTTCACATACACTTGATTCATTGCCATGGCTTCCACATCTCGAACGCCGACCAGAAGGGGAAGGGGAAGGGGAAGGGGAAGGGGAAGGGGAAGAGGAAGGGGCGGCCTGAGTGGTGGATCATCATCATTGCCACCACCACCGTCAACACTGCCATTGATCATAGAGGAGTTCTTAATCGTCATCTATGAAGACCCTTTGGCCAAGAAGGTACGTACGCGTTCCCACATATATGATGCATGTGATTAATTATGTGCATGTTCCAAAAAGCCTTTAATTTCAAACGATCGGCGCTCAATCTCTTTGCAGGCACTCCCACAAAAGTTTGCGGACTATCTTGACGGCCAGGAGCCCGCAAAGGTATATCTGCGAGCAGCTGACTGCGGTCCTCGTCTCTGGACCGTGAAGGTCCTATTTGACGGACAAGGCCGGATGTACCTCGACAAGGGCTGGGAGAATTTCGCCATCGCGCACGGTGTGGATTTCGGCTACATCCTACACTTCAAATATGAAGGCGATGATGTGCTCACAGTGAAGGTGTTCGACGTAACATTGTGCAGGAAGTACTACTACACGGACGACGAAGATACTGACGATGAAAGCAACGACGACGTGAAGCCATGCATCCATCCCCTTTAGATAAGGGGATTATGACCAAGAATATATATGTAGCTTCATATGCATCGATTTAGAGATCTAGCTATTTTCTATATATTATGCATGTAAAAATAATAGGGAATCGCAATTTCCACCATGATTCGAGCACCACAGCCTCCAAACGATGCCGATGCCGATATCGGCATCATCAGAATGGCTATGCATGCTCGCCGCCACTGCTAGGTCACCGTCGGGATGCACCCTCAATCCCGTCCCCTCATTCGATCACTGACACACCAGAGATACCGTCGAGGCCAATGACGAACGTACATGCTGATGCCAATGCCGAACATGCACGCCGCTGTGGGCACGGCCACGCCGCCCCGCTATGCTGGACGCCACAGACCACCGCGAGGTCTTTCCCTTCGCCACCACACTCCCCTAGCACCCATCTATACACGCCAGAAAGGAGAGACACTAGTTTTCTCTACATTGCTCGCGTTCGTGTTCGATACCATCAGTCAAAGTGTTGAGGTCGTCGTCGATGTCCTCGACCATTTCTTCTCTTCTTTGCATGGTTAAACGCATCTAGTTCATATCTATCTAATGCGTCTGGTCTCACCTCATGCAGTTCTTTGTGGACGTCGATCTCATCTCGGCACCCCGCAGACCACCTCCTCCGTGCCATCGCTGTAGAGCTCCGTTTAAAAATCTAATCCTACCCGTGTATTGCCTCTTGTATCAGCGTCATGGCCCCACTTGTCATTCAATATACCGAAGCCCCACTCGTCCGCGTTTTGGTCAGGGATACGGCGATGCTTACGGTCAAACAAAGATGGATGCTCTGACGTGTCTTTGCGGGCTCTACGTGGCCCCACTAGTCAGCAGTTAACGGTCAAAGGTGTTGAACCGTCGGACAACCGGCCGTTCCAGCACTGGTGACGGTTTCAGCCAAGGGCTTGGACAAAACTGAGGAAAAACTAAGGAGCTGGGGAAAACTGAGTACAACTAAGGACCCGAGGGCACGAAAATAGAAATCCCAAAAAATTATGATATGCTTGGTTTACCACCGTTAGAAAATTGTTATGTGGATGTTCATCTTTCTGATATTGCTAAGAAGAAACCTCTGGGGAGGATTAATGATGTTCTTATTATGGTTAACAATAACCTTGTCCCTGTTGATTTCCTTGTTGTGGATATTGAATGCAATGCTTCTTGTCCAATTATTTTGGGAAGACCTTTTCTTAGAACTGTTGGTGCTATTATTGATATGAAAGAAGGTACCATTAGATATAAATTCCCACTCAAGAAAGGTATGGAACACTTTTAAAGAAAGATAAAAAGCTACCTTTTGATTATATCCTTAGAACAAGTTATGACGTTGATGCTTCTTCACTTGAAAATACTTGATTCTTACTTTCTGCGCCTAGCTCAAAGGCATAAAAAAGCACTCTTGGGAGATAACCCATGTTTTATTTTAGTACCTTTTCTTTTTGTTGAGTCTTGGAAGTTGTTACTACTATAATGACCTCTCCTTATCATTTTTATTTCATTTTTGCACCAAGAATAGCCTCTAATAGGAAGAAGGTAAGATTTGGGGAAGTTGCTGTCCCAAAACAGATTTCTGCGCTTTGCTGTAAAAATTAGTGAAAAATCCCAGTATGTCGTGTTGATCTGCGATTTTTCTGCACATGCCCCAGGTTATTATCTAACTTTCTTTAGTTTTGCACTTTTCGATTTGAGCAACATAAGATTTTTGAAAAAATCAATCTTTACCTACTGTTCTATTTTGACAGATTTCTGCCACTATTTGCATTTGCCTCTTGATCTCTTTCTTTTTGAGTTCTTTTGATCATGGAACTTTTGAGAGAAGTTTCTACAGTAGCTAATATTTTAATAGATGTTGTACTTGAGTTAAAACTGAACTAAAAGTGGATCTACTATCTTGCATAAACTAATGTTGCTAATGAGAATTGTGTGAAGTTTTGTATGAAGGAAGTTTTCAAGTGTAGGGAAAGAAGAATGATGAGATGAGATGAAGGATGGACAAAAGCTCAAGTTTGGGGATGCCCATGTCACCCCAAGAAATATCCAAGAGGTACAAGCGTCAAAGCTTGGGGATGCCCTAAGGCACCCCCTTCTTCATCAACAAAAATATCACGTCATCTTTCAAGACACTATATTTTTATTGCTTCGTATGCTATGTGTTTTTCTTAGAGCATCTTTATTTTTGCTTTCAGTTTTTTTTGTTTTGTTTGCTACAATAAATGGTTGGACCCCAACATATTTCTTTTGGAGAAGACACACTCCATTTTCATTGCCTAGAACACTCTAGTTTTCACTCCTATTGTTCTACGAGTGTTCTCTTTTGCTAGTCTGTGTTTAGCTTTTGTTTTTCGCCTTTATTTTTGTTCAGAACTTGTTAGTTCTTTATAGTTAGGTGTGTTTAGACCTCTGGCATTTATTGATTTTTATCCTTGAGAGTTGTTTCAAATAGGTTGATTGGTGTTGGAAAAGAGTAAAATGTTTCATGCTTATAGTGGTGCAAAAGGGAGCTTGTTTAGACTGTGGCTTAGACTTTAGCATGTCATGCTAGATATTATTTTGATTATATGCTTAGTAGTTATTGTTGTAGCATGACTTGTCTCAACTGACTGACAGTGCTTAATGTGCCTTTGAAAGAATCATGCGTTGTTATTATCATATAGAAGCACGAAATTGTGGTATTCTCCTTTTCTGCTTTATTTGGGTTGACTTGGCGCATGCTTACACCATGTTATGACTATAAACCAGTCGCCTCAAGCCTCTATGATCATTTAGTTTTTGACTTGTAATATCAGTTTTGTCGCTATGCATGATTATGGCCGTTATTGATCTCTTAGTTGGTCGCTCACAGTCTTTTGCTAGCCTTCATCTGTACTGAGTATGAGCTCTACTCGTGCATCCAACTCCCAAAAACCAAAGTTATTTCAAAGAGTCCACCTCCACTATAAATTCCTATGCATGGCATTTCAAACCATTTCAAGCAAATTTTCATGTGCTACCTTTCAAAACCTTCAAAATACTTCTCATTTTGTGACACTGTTTTTAGCTCATGAGGACATAGTGGTCGGGTTTGTTATCTTCCATATTGAATTAAGTATCCCTCGACTTGCATGCTTCATCTGCTCGTCACTAATTTTGCAAGAGAGCTGGTCAGACCATTGTAACCTTTAAAAAATAAAAGAAAAAAGGCACTCCTCCATGGTATGAGATTGTTGGCAGGCACCCGAAGGATTTGGTTAGCCATGGTTTGTGAAAGTAAAGGTGGGGAGGCGTGCCAAACTTTATAAAAGAGCATGTAAATGCCAATTTTTCAAGTACTCGGAACCGCTCTCAACTTGTTTAGTATGGAAGATAGCAAGAACCCCATTGCCATTCGTTGACAGGAACAACCACCTCTCAAAACATTTTTATCTCTGTTTTACAAATGAAAAGCTCTAGCACATGTTATCCCTGCTTCCCTCTGCGAAAGGGCCTTTCTTTTTTACTTTTATGTTGAGTCTTCATCTTCTATCTTTATGCACCCATTAAGAGAGCATAGTTGTCATTCTGAGTATAATGTGCATAGTCCCAAAATTTGTTATTGATTGATTCATGATTATGGTATTGCTTGTTCTCAAATTATTTGTATCTAGTCACCCTTTTGAACTTTGAAGGTGTCCTATGCATTTATGTTTTGCTATTCCATGAGGAACAAGCTGAATACCACTTTGCTATGTTTTCTCTATGTTTCAAACAGACAAATGACTTTCAATGCATTATTATTTATGATCTTTTGTTTGTGTTACTTTTCATGTTGTAACATGGTTGCTAAGTTTTATTATTAGAATTATATCTTTTATGCCCATGTTTAGAGTACTTTGATCTCAGCTTGCAATGCTTTACATTGACTTGATCAAGATTGTGTTGGCATTTCGCCTCAAAAATTATTTTGTTATCACTTACCTACTCGAGGACGAGCAGGAGTTAAGCTTGGGGATGCTTGATTTGTTGCAAACGTATCTATAATTTTTGATGCTCCATGCTTATTTTACACCAATTGCTTTATATTTTGTTTACACTTTGTGGCGTTTTTATGCATTTTCCGGAACTAACCTATTAACAAGATGCCAGAGTGCCAGTTCCTGTTTTCTGCTATTTTTCTATTTCAGAAAAGTTACAAAGAAAATATTCTCGGAATTGGACGAAACGAAAGCCAAAGTTCCTATTTACCTGACACGAAGACGGAGTCCAAAGGAGAGACGGAGAGCAGGCAGGAGGCGGCCGCACCATGGGGTGGCGCGGGCCACCCCTGGTCGCACCACCAGGTGGTGTGGGCCCCTCGGCCCCCCTCTGACATCGCCCTTCCGCCTATAAATTCCCTTCGTCGCGAAAACCCTAAGGGCCCGAACATCTTTCCATGAAACATACTGCAAGCCGCCGTCGTTGACCCGAGTTTGGGAGGGTCCAGAAGCTCTTCCCAGCACCCTGCCGGAGAGGGGAACCATCACCGGAGGCCTTCTTCATCACCATGCCAGCCTCTGGAGTGATGCGTGAGTAGTCCACCACTGGACCATGGGTCCATAGCAGTAGCTAGATGATTGTCTTCTCCTCCATGCGCCTCATGTTTAGATCTTGTGAGCTGCCTATCATGATCAAGATCATCTTTATGTAATTCTACATGTTGTGTTTGTTGGGATCCGATGAATATTGAGTACTATGTCAAGTAGATTATTGATTTATCATGTCTATGTTATTTGTGATCTTGCATGCTCTCCGTTGCTAGTAGATATCTTGGCCAAGTAGATGCTAGTGACTCCAAGAGGGAGTATTTATGCTCGATAGTGGGTTCATGCCTCTAGTAATCTCAGAGAGTGACAATAAATTCTAAGGTTGTAGATGTGTTGTTGCTACTAGGGAGAAAACAACAATCTTTTATTCAAGGATACTTGTATTGTTTACATTACACACTTTGCTTAAGGCGATAATCTGTTGCTTGCAACTTAATACCCAAGGGTTATTCGGATGATATCTTGCGGGTGGATTATTAGTCATAGATGCAGTTGGATTACGGTCTATGTATTATATTGTAATGCCCAAGGGAATCTCACAGTGATCTTCATGACATGTACATGCATTGTTATGCATTCTTTATTTTATCAATTGCCCAACTATAATTTGTTTACCCTGCATTTTATTTATCTTTATGGAGAGACACCTCTAGTGAACTATGGATCCCGGTCCATTCTTTTACATTTATATTACCATCTACTGTAAACACTGTTTACTTTCCTCAAGCATTATTTTACTTCACCGCGAACAAACATCTCTTTCCACACTATACGTCTAATTCTTTGTTTTTAGCAAACCGATGAGATTGACAACCTCATGTAAGTTGGGGAAAAGTAGTTTGGTTGTGTTGTGTGCAGGTTCCATGTTGCTGCTGGCGTCGTCAACTAGGGGTGAAAACGGAACGGATTATTTCTGACCGACCGACCGACCGAATGCATACGGAATGCAAAAACGGATTCGGTCGGATAGTTGCCGGATACGGTCACGGATATGGTTAGTGATTAACGGATACGGAAAAGGATATGGTTTTACTAATATCCAACCGTATCCGAAGATATACCATATTTCACGGTTATATCCGGACAATATCTGACAAAATATCTGGCAATAAAGTTGTTGAGTACCTGACTAGGAAGAGAAGATACAAGAGAGATATACATTTTGTCTTATAGTACACAAATACCATCATGCAAGGCACAAACTAGTTTTATATGAATATATATTTACGTATGTTGGAAAATTTACAAGCTAATTCTACTTTATTATCAATGAGAGATTCGACCAAATGTTTATCCGCAACCAAACCGTATTTGCTCCATATTCGATCCGTATTCGTTACCGATAGACTCCCATTCCGTATTCGTATCCGCACACTATCCGCTCCGATTCCGAATTTGAAAAAAATATGGTAACGAATATGGTTTCACTACTATTCATCTGTATCCGCTCCGTTTTCACCCCTACCGTCAACCACGCACCCGACTGTTTTCTGGCGCCTTGCCAAAGTCATCTAGCAAAAATCTTCAGAAGTGGTTTCTTTCTCCTACTGGTCGATTAAACCTTGGTTTCATACTGTGGGAAAACTTACTGATGTGCTCATCATACCTTCCTCTTGGGGGTTTCCCACCTGGTCCTTTGAGACATCAAGATTGTTGTCTGGCGCCGTCAACTAGGCGTCGTCAGCTGCCATCCTTCTTCTTGACCAACAGCACATGGGAGGTATATGGGCTCACACTGGGAATCACAATGCCCGTGCTCAGCATCTCTTTGACCTGCCGTTCAATCTCATCTTTCTAGAGAGGAGAGTATCTGTAAGGGCGACAGTTGATAGGACAAGCATCAGGGACCAAGTGGATGGCATGGTCAAACTCTCATTGAGGTGGAAGTTCTGTTGGCTCTTGAAAGACACTTTGATAAGTCTAAAGCAAAGTTTGAATTTTTGCAGGAATTTCAGCAGTGACTTGGACAGAGGTGTCTGTCACACACAATTCTGCCACAGCCCAAATATCATTGCCTCTGAAACATTTGATCAATTCCTCCATAGAAATTACCTGCAAAGTATCAGTGGACACATCCGAAAGGCCTATTAGTCTGACTGTATTTTGGAGATAAGTAAATTCAATCCAATTATGTTCCCATTCACAAGTCATCAACCACCATTTAGCTAACCAATCCATACCAAGAATGCCATCATATCCCCCCGAGAGGTAGAACTCGCATATCATGCTCAAAAGTATGGCCTTGCAACCACCACTACATTTTGGGCACCATTTTATCACAATACATGTAATCCCCACTAGCCACCTTGACTTTCAGAGTAGAAATATCAGTCACAAGGCAGTTGAGCTTAGTTACCAGTGCTTGGTCCACAAAGCTATGAGAGCTACCAGAGTCCAGGAGCAAGAGCATCACTTGATTACCCACTAGTGCCTTAAACTGAATTGTGCCCAACTTGGTGGAACCTGCCAGAGCATTGAGAGACACATGACAGTCCACTAAATCATCTCCCCCAAAGGCTACTAAAGTATCTAACATCTCATCAGATAAGATTTCATGCCCTTGCATGGCCTGCACCTGAGCTGGAGGAGGCAAGGTACACTGATGTCCACGAGCAAATTTCTCCTCACACTTGAAGAAAAGTCCATTGGCTTTCCTATAATCCTTTAGCTGTTTAGCTTTCCACAATTCACCTTTCTCGAATTTGTGGTGAGTATTTGTAGCTGTGCTCCCCTCATCTCTATTTGTAGGAAAGAAAGTTTTCTTCTAAGGTTTAGCAGTGTGATGTTGAGATCTCGCAAGCACTACTTCTTGAGTGGTTGCATACAGAGCTGCTTTAGCAACTGTATTTGGCAGCTTCACTTCTACCGATGCTCGGAGCTCCTCTTTCAGACCCAGTATGAAACGTTGAACTAACATCAGGCCTCCCATGTTGGGGTCATACAAGCGAATCTGATACACCAGTTTGTCAAACTGCTTCTTGTATTCCTCCACAGTTCCCATTTGTTTCAGCATCAGTAACTCTCGAATTTTGTCCCTCTGAACATTCCCTTCAAACTCCTAAATCACATCTGCCGAGAATGTTGTCCAGTTGTGCCAAGGATTTTCTAGCTTGTACGCTTGATACCAGTGTGCAGCACCGTCACGCATGTACATAGTGGTCGACAACACCTTGAAATCTTCAGCAACATTATACAACAGGAAGAATGTGTTACACGTATCCACCCAAATCCGTACATCAGTGCCATCGAACTTGGGAAAATCCATCTTCGGCATCCAGCTGCCCCGATGCTCTTCACTATGGTCACCGCACTCTGTTCCCCGCCATGATGTGGATCCCCCAGGATCATCATACACTGGTGTAAGGGTGGGTGGTGGCATTGTTACCTTGGGTGTTGATGAATTGTTGACGATGGCCAACGGGGGTTGCGGAGGAAATCGATCTAGAGGAGCTCCTAGGATTGCTGCCGAATCCTGCTCCAGAATCGTCAGCGGCGTGACCATCGCACCCTTGAGAGAACTCGACACCCGGTTCTGCTCTGCTTGGACTTTGCCCAGCGCCTCCATGGATAGGTTCACCTTCACCTGCATTTGCTCCATCGTCTCCGCCTGCTTGACGAGCTTCAGATCCATCTCCTCTAGATGTGTCTACACTTGTTGCAGGGTGCCGATCTTCGCGTCCATGCGTCAAATCGGGCGAGCATCACCGTTTTGAGGTTGTCCATAGCTTCGAGAACGAAGCGATTCTGCGCTGCTGGTTTGGATTCGCGCGAGGGAGCCGTCGCTGCTTCCTCTGCTTCACCGACACGCCAATCTCAGATTTACAGCAAATTTCGCAAGGAAATTCACAACCGATTGGTCGATGTTACTGGGACGAAGTCGAGTCGCGAAGCGCGTCCGTTTCGGGCCGAGCTTTGATACCAAAGTGTCACGTCCAGTCGCCGGTGGTATGGTTGCCGCGGTGAGGGATCAGGGCTTCACAGAAAAAAGGGATCGAGGAGAGAGCTTGGAGAAGAAGAAAGGGAAGACCGAGTCACAATGTTCATTTCATTCATGAGCATACACGATACAATTGCCGTCTGTTATATCGACAGACATTGGGCTAAGCCCACCCACACCTCCACTGGCCCAAGGCCCACTCAAGGAATCGATCACTTGCATCCTCTTCAGTTTAACGTAGTAACAACGTCAGGCGTAGTTGACTCAGCTGTTGCAGGAGGCCGACGGCGGGCGAAAGGCAGGGAGGCGGCCAAGCGACGGTCAGCAGGGAGGCCATGTGAGGTCAGCAGGTGGGCGGGGCAGCGAGCGAAGGGCAGGGAGGCTGACGGCGGGCGAAAGGCAGGGAGGCGGCCAGGCGGCGGTCAGCAGCCGGGTGGTGGGCGAGGGGAGGGCGTGCAGGGAATGAGGCGTGGTAGGAGGGAAGAAGATAAGGAGAAAGGAAAAACGGATAAAAATAAAAAATGCTGACATGTGGGCCCTTTATAGAATATTCTGTTTTATAGTTCCGGTTTAAGGGCACTTATCTGCGTCGCGTCCGTCGAAACTGTAAATCATGTGTACGGATGTACTCGCATTTTAAGAGTCAATTTTACTGGTTCAGTTAGAGATGCTCTTATTGACACTCTGAACCCCCAAACAGAAGGCATCAAATCGCCTCGAAAACTATTCTACACCATCGTGCCTTGATCCTGCCTGGAAAAAGAAAGAAAAATGAGGATAGGAACAACATTAAAACGGGGTCCTACAATGGCAAAGTAAACTAGTGGATGGAATAAAACATCACACACATGCCCCTTTTCAACACAAAAACTAATACAACTGCGCACGAACGTGCCCTCCACTTCGAATCCGAATCACGAGCAGACAGCCGGTGACCTGGGAGCCGATCCACATCCGGGCCCGGCCGGCCGGGCAACCGCAAGCAGGATCGTATCCTGATGATCGCCGGCCGCGTCCGGCGATCGATCGGAAATCCCGAGGCGCGCACGCGCACAAGCACGAGCACGAGCACGAGCACGAGCACGAGCACGAGCAAGAGGACGGCGTCAGACCGCTGACTCTCGCCTTCGTCGTCTCCACCATTTCTCTTTCCAGTTTTTTAAGCCGAACGGTAGCCTGTCCGCGTCTTCCTTGTCAAGCAAAAACAAATGGTTCCGGCCTGAAAAGGCCGCGCCTCCCTCCCGTCCCCATCCCCTGATCAAGTCGCATCTCCATTCCCGAGCTGCCACCGGCCTCTCGATCTCTGACCGCGAGCCAAGCCCCCCCATCCTTCCATTCTTCCCCCACCACGCCTCGTCGCCACTTTCCGAAAGCTCGCGAGAATCTGGCACTCACTGTCTGTTCTTGGCGAGCTCCTTGCCCGAGGTTCTCTGCTGGTGCGATTGGTTGGTAGCGTAGTCTTGTCGTCCTTGCAAGCAGCTATCTTTGGCTGGTTTTCTTGCAATCTTGCTGCAGCGTGCCTCTTCCCCCGCTCTCGTTGACTCGCGCATTCCGTCGAGCACCTTGCGCGCGCCGTCGCGGCCGGAGCGGGAATCTGAAGATTCCACGGTTTCTTCCGTGAACGCCGGCGTTTTAGCTCCTGGTTTTCTTCCGAGCCTAGCTCCATGCCGTTCTCGCGGTCGCCGGCGCGGGCTTCTGGTGGATGGACCGCAGCGATTGCTACAGTACGTGTACCACCTCCTCGCTATTGTGTTCGCTGTGTCTTAAGGCTAAGGAGTATGCTAGCTAGTAAGATTATTTTTCTCACGGCGATCTTCTGTTGTTTGCAGTGCTGAAATCAAGAAGGTTTGTCGGTGTTGCCGATGCGAGCTTTTATGATTCAGCAGACGGTATCAGCGAGTTACCAGACACGATAGACCTTGCACACAGGCATAAGGTCAGCGGCGCGGGGGAAGCTACGATGGATGACTTGGAGTTTGGGAGCCAAACCTTCATGATGTCCGCCAAGGATGATGGTTTCCTTTTTCCGGGGAGCAGTAAGCTGCATGAATCGACATCAGAAGGGGCAGCTGTTTTCAGAAACGATGTAACAAGCAAGGCAAGTGGTAGATAAGAAAGGAATACATTTTTCGTTTTAGCTGATTTAGATACATCAAACAGTATTCTTATTTTTTTTCCTATGCTCATAAATGATTAGAGCTAGACGCTTCAGAAACATTGTTTCAACTGTGAAACTTAGTTACTTACTGTATGATAGCAGATCAACTTGGGCCTATCTTCTATACTGTTTAGCTTAAAACTACATTATTCAAATGTTATTAATTTCTCATGAAATCGTTCGACTTTCATAGCAGGTTTCTAGAACAGGTTCAGGGCTTGGCACATCCGGGTATGGGAGAGCAGTGGAGATTCTAGACACACTAGGCTGCCTGATGACGAACTTGACTCCAGACGGTGGCTTCATTTCTAAAGCGAACAAAGGGACCCAGATATCAATTCTAGCTTTTGAGGTTGCTAACACAATCCTGAAAGGTGCAAGTGTTATGCAATCTCTCTCCGAAGACTCCGTGACATACTTCAAGCAAGTGGTGCTTCCTTCTGAAGGCGTGCAGAATTTGATTTCCGGTGACATGGGCGAGTTGATGCGGATTGTAGGCAATGACAAAAGGTACACGGGGTCTTTGTCCTTAGTGGCCACTGTGACTTTCTGGTTACTCCAGACTGATGAATGCTTTGTGAACTCTGGCAAATATTTTCAGGGAAGAGCTGAAAATATTTTCACAAGAGATTGTCAGGTTTGGCAACCGTTGCAAAAATGCGCAATGGCATAATCTGGACCGCTATTTTGTCAAGTAAGAAACTTCCTGCTTTGACAGGCAAGCATCAAATTATACAGGTTAGACTTGAATGATATTTCTCCCCTTGGTGTCCAGACTAGAATCTGAAAATGTACCGCAGAAACAGCTGAAAGAAACAGCCGCGGTAGAGATGCAAAAGTTGATGACACTTGTTCAGCGTACAACTGTAAGCATTGTGCTCTATGCTGACGATATTGTTTGAGCAATAGATTCATGTCATCTGATTTTGATAGTTCTGACATTTTTTCCAGGATTTGTATCACGAGCTACATGCCTTAGATAGATTTGAGCAAGATTACCGCTGCCAACAAAAGGGAAATGAAAATTCAAATAAGGTTGAAAAAGGTATTGTGTTTTTTTCCACTATAACAACAAATTTCTGTTGAAAAAGTGGGAATAAATTTTTGTCACCTTTCTCTGTCTAATGACTAAATAAGGACATGTTGACTCTCAGAGCTTGGGCATTTTGTTAAATCTTACCAATGGCATTTGCTAAATCAAAATCCATCCGAGTGCCATGGCTTTTTTTACAGTGATCAGATAACTTTGCAGGAGACAATGTTCAAGTTCTGAGACTGGAGCTGAAGACCCAAAGAGGTTACGTGAAGAGCTTGAAGAAGAGATCTCTGTGGTCAAAGACATTGGAAGATGTGAGCAAATTCTGCTATAGAATTTACTTCATATGATCTGTTGGTCTATCCTATATTTGCCTATAACGCAGGTTTCCTGGTGTAGGTTGTTGAGAAGCTTGTTGACATTGTGCAGTATTTACATGCTGAGATCAATATCTCATTTGGAACTTGTGGTACGTCTATTGTTCTTTCGTGTTAGAATCAGTCACACTTTTTGCCAACTGATCATTATCTTATACTTTTAGGTGGAGGTGAACTGAGTTCTGAGTCAACAATGAACTCTCCGAGACTAGGACCTGCAGGACTTGCGTTGCACTATGCTAACACTATCATACAGATCTATAGCATTGTAAGTTCCTTCAATTCTTTTTTAGAAGTTAGCTCAAGATTTCTATTGGGATCTTAGCATCTCAATTTCGATTATAAGTGAGCAACATGACCTGTCACCATAGCAGAACTTTGAGCAGTAATTTATACCGTAAGATTATTCTTAAACCCAGTGAAGTTGCAATATTGTGAAAGCACTTTCTGAGACTTATATGCAAACAACATTCGGTGTATCCAGTTTAAATATTTAGAAATATATCGATAGCCAGTGTATAGAAAGTTTGACTGAACATATCTCAAAATTCCACTCTTTTCTTTTGTAATTGAAGGGAGTACTATACTCCCAGGTACCAGTTCTTTGTAGGGGTCATGTGGTGGGCTTATCTCAGTGATTTCTAGTTCATTGTGTGTATATGTTTATATTAAACTTATGGATATTTCATGGAATAAGGGAAAATCTGACAAAGATGAGTGGCTGGACACAAAGCTGCTAGCGACACTTCCAAATATCCACTAGTTAGTATGTGAGTGCAGCACCGCAGCACATTTAAAATGTTGTTTGTTTGTTTAAGGTTTCTCGATCAGGTTATGTACCTGCAAATTCAAGAGATGCCCTCTACCAAGGGTTGCCACCAAGGGTCAGGCTGGCTCTGCCAAATAGATTAAGAACTTCTTCGGTACCTCGGGAGGTAATACAACTAGAAAGAGAGAGAACCACATCAATACAAATTTCATATTCTAAATCCTCAATTCCTACTGCAGCTCACTATCGACCAAATAAGGGTAATGATGGAGAAAACTCTGAAATGGCTTGTTCCAATGGCCATCAATACCACATGGTACTGCACATCAAATGAGTGGTTTAAAATTTTCAGTTTCATTATATATAGTATTATAATTCTTACTTATGTCTGTTTTCTTGCTCGTTTCAATGGAACCTCAGTGCTCGAGGCTTCTTGCGGTTTAGTGAATGGGCAAAATCAGGGTAAGCAGGGAATATGTCAAAATTCCTAGATATACTTTTTGTAAAGAAAAAGTTTCTTACCCATGACATTCCCATTACTAACCATGCCATTCAGGACCGAGCGGGTTGGAAGAGGACCAGGTCGACCGGACGTTATCGAGACACTCTACCACGCTGACAAGACGAGGACCGAGGCTTACATACTAGACTTGGTTGTCTGGCTTCACCACCTTGTCAGCCAGAGTAACCGGCCAGCTAATGTTAAAGAGCAGTCCATGTAAGCGGCAACCATGTCATTGGGTCATGACAAGGTAGCATTACACAGAGGTCATGGCCTGACAAGAGCAAACACGAAGCTCTTCTGATCTGTTTCGTTTTCATCGTTGCTAGGCTGTAGATGGAAACTGTGCCTGTTCTTACCCAGGAAGGACCTGAGTCGGTTAGGTAGGAAAAGGAGAGCTTCTCCCTTGATCTTTTGGTTTCCTTTAGAGTTCTTGTCTAATAGTTTTTCATATATATGGTGTTGGCGTTGGCCGAAAGGAAAGGTAATAATGGCTCAAAAGATCATGGCAAAGGAAAACATAATCATATACCTGCATGTATATGTATGTCTGCACAATCTGCAAAAGATTTGATTTGTGACACCCGATGTGTCAGTATGTTCTTGGTGTTTCTTTCCGATAGACATGTTCAGACCTGCCATTTACCGCCATTAAAAAAAAGTGATGGACTTGGACATGCTCAGATGGGAACTGAAATCTCCCATATAAAAAGTTAAGTTACCAGGCGTACATGTCATACGCTGCATGATCATCAGGGAATTAAATATTTTTCCAGTTGAGGTTGCTACGCTGTGCATTCCGCACATTTGATCGGATGTGCTATTTTATTTTCATTATTGATAGCACGTCACATGTTAAGCCCGGCTGCATTTTAAGGTGGGATAAACGCGTTAGGCTCCCCGATGTGGGACTAAAAGTTGTTTCCCCGTGGTTTGCTTGGTTGAACCGAGATTTGCCTGACACCCCTCCAAAATGACCCAGCGCGGCCTTGTATGCTGGTTTGGTCTGTCTTAATAAAAGGACAAAAAACCTACTAGACGATCATGGGCTTACTGGGAATACGTCAACCTCAGCCCAAACAGAATCAATCCCTAGTCCACACATCTTTGTGTTTGCTATGAAAAAGAACATCTATGTGAGGGAAATCTTTTGTGAGACGTTAGACAACTTTGTGATACCATTAATACACAGCAGAAACTTACTCTCGTAAGAGCACAGCTCAACCTCTAAAAAAGGCACAATTCAAGGAAGGTGGTGTTTTGGCCATATGAATATATTATGAAAAATACATAAAGAATCTCGAAACAAATTTTTACGTGTACATCTAAACATTTTATATTTGCACACAAGTTTTTGGTCCAATACATTTTATGTTACATGTTATAAAAAGACAAAACATATCCCGTGAATAGTCATGTTCGAGCATCAAATTTGTCTTTTTACACATGACATGTTAAATTTTTTTTTCTTAAAAACTTGCATGCGAACATAGAATGTCTGGGTGTGCATGTGAATATTTTTTTGATGTTAAAAATATGTTTTCAAACAATGCGTTCCTAACTTCGTATGCACATGTGATTTTTCTAAAGATAATCATTTTTTGAAACATAAATATGCATATTTTGTTTTTTTAATTATTGATTCTCCTCAATGTGGTGGCTCAAAGTGGTGACACTTTAGAAATATAAGCATCATTTCTAGCCGGTCGCTGCTTATGCACCCTAAATGTCGTCCGAAAATTGGCAGTTTTATCCGTTTGTGGTGGTGAAGCTGGCATAAGTGAACACATTTTTTGGCTATACAAGTAGAAAAAATGCAAAAGAAATTGTTAAAAGTTCAAAAAACACATGCATTTAACTACATAACTTCAAATTGACAATAGGCGCCTCCACTCTGTCTAGTAGTTTGGGTTAGGATAAATCTGCCGTGGTGCGTCGTTGGGTGGTGGGAGTGACGTCCGGGCAAATAAATCTGCCTCAACCCTACTCCCACACCGGCGGCGACCTTCACAACGGCGTCTCGGAGTTGATGGCAACGTGTCACCGGCCTTCGCTGGCGGCCGGGGCAAGGTGGTTTCTCTGGAGTGAGGATGTTGGTCCGGAGGTGGTTGATCTATCGTTCTTCTCCGACTTCGTCGATGGAAGGTGACAGATCTTGGTCCAAGACAACACGGGGATGTCCTTCGTTCGACGTGCCACAACGACATGTGCCTTGCTGCATGCAGCGGACCTGTTCATCGACTCATAAAGTCTTGTTGGAAATGGTGTTTGCTTGGATCTGGCATTGGTGGAGGCTCGACGCCCCTTTCGGCATGCGTCTCGACGGCGCTGGAGTTGGGCGGCGGCCGCTCGCTTTGGTGGTTATAGGAAACCCTAGGGATCGATTTGTATTTCTCGATCTCTTACGATTTTATCTGCAAAGTTTTCAGGATAATCATTTTATCCCTGTTTGTCTTTCAGTTTTCACATATGTTGCTTCATGTAACTTTATATTCAATTAATGAAATATGTGGTTCACTCTAAAAAAAACTTCAAATTGGCAATACAAGGTTGAAGTCTCACTGTCATTGGCGTGGTGGTCACCTTGTCCGCAGAATATTGTTCGTTGAACCCAGTGATATCTCTAAGGGCATCTCCAGCGGGCCGATGAATCGCATCCGCGCGCGTCCGAACGCGTCCGACCGGACCGGCACGTCGCTAGTGCCCTCCCCAGCGGTGCGACACATCCGGACAAACACGTCCGGCCTGACCCATCCTTGGCCCAAATTTGGGCCAGGTTTGCATCGGCCCGAACAGCGCCCGCATCCTCCCACGTCCGCCCTAGGCCACCGCGGGCCCTCCCGCCAGCGACCCCAGAAATAGTTGGCCAATCCCACTAGCCAAAGTGTTTCGCAGACCCTCACCCCCTTCTCCGCCACCACGCCAGCCAGCGCCGTCGTATCAGCCGAGGCCGCGGAAGCTGCCGCCACATCTCGCCGCTGACAAGTCGCGTCAACCTGCAGCTCCATCGGCACCGGCAGTGAGAAGTGGCGCACAGGCGAGGTGCTCGGGGCACATTGCTGCCCGCTGCGCACAACCTGTTCGACCATTTGCCCAGGAAGGTATGTTCACCGGTCTTCTCAGCTTCGGGCATAGTTGGCGGTGGCGTGGACATTGAACACGGTTTCCGCTGTCTTTGTAGATGGACAACAGTAGTCGCAGGGCCGCAGCCAAGGCATACTTCGACAATGTGCTCATGTCATCGTCTGATGAGGACTCGGACGGCGAGACCGAGCTTCCGCTGGCCGTTGCCGGCATGGTGAACAAGCACTTCTTGATGCACCTCGCAGAGGTGGCTCATCCAAGAAGCGGGAGGGCAACGTCGATCGCGATCGAGAAGCTGGCCATGTGCGCCTGTACAAGGACTACTTCCACGCGATCAATCCGATATATAAAGCAAAGGAATTTCGTCATCGCTATAGGATGTCTAGAGAACTGTTTCTGATCATTCTCAATGGTGTCAGAGACTACGATGACTACTTCAAGGACAAGTATGATTGCACCGGTAAGATCGGCTTCTCCTCTTACCAAAAATGTTTCGCGGCCGGTCGGCAACTTGCATATGGAGTGCCAGGTGATCTTATTGACGATTACATACGCATGAGGGAGTCCACATGCCATGAAGCCATGTACCATTTTTGCGAGGATGTTATTGAAGTGTTTGGCGAATATTACCTGAGAGAGCCAAACATGGATGACACTGCCCGCCTCTTGTCCATCAACGAGAGTAGGGGGTTTCCTGGGATGCTTGGCAGCATTGACTGCATGCATTGGCAGTGGAAGAACTATCCTTTTGGTTGGCAAGGGCAGTTCAAAGGGCATAAGAAGGGGTGCACCATTATATTGGAGGTTGTTGCCTCACAGGATCTTTGGATTTGGCACTCCTTCTTTAGTATGACAAGATCAAACAATGATACCAATGTGCTGCATCGCTCTCCGGTATTTTCTAGGCTTACCGAAGGCACTGCTCCTCTGATCTCCTATGAGATCAATGGTAACCCTTATGATAAGGGTTATTATCTAGCTGATGGTATCTACCCCTCTTGGCCACCCTTTGTGAAGACAGTGCGCAACCCTGCAGATGAGAAATGCAAAAGATTTACTAAAGAGCAAGAGGCTGCTAGGAAGGCTGTAGAGCGGGCGTTTGGTGTGCTTCAGTCAAGGTGGGCTATTATTCGCTACCCTATGATGTCTACGAACGCTTCTATTCTTGTAGACAGTGTTGGGCCTCCAAGTGCAAAGGTTTGTAGAACAGCAGCAAGTTTCCCTTAAGTGGATCACCCAAGGTTTATCGAACTCAGGGAGGAAGAGGTCAAAGGTATCCCTCTCAAGCAACCCTGTAGTTAAGATACAAGAAGTCTCTTGTGTCCCCAACACACCCAATACACTTGTCAGGTGTATAGGTGCACTAGTTCGGCGAAGAGATAGTGAAATACAAGTAATATGGATGATTATAAGTGGTAATTGCAATCTGAAACAAAAATCACTGCGAGCAAACATGTAGCAGAACTGGTTGTAAACGGTTTTTCAATGCTTAGAAACAAGGCATAGGGATCATACTTTCACTAGTGGACACTCTCAACAAAGATAACATAATTGAACACATAAATATCAATCTTCACTATGCTACACTGAACTACTCTCTGGTTGGATAACAAACACTAATCATGTGTAGAGCTACAAAGCACTCCTTAAAGTTCGCATTCCCCAATCTAGATTACCCCACACTGTCACCTTGAGTGCATGATGCGGGCAGATAACCACCCAGTTGGGAACCCCAAGAGAAAGGTATGATGAGCATAGTAGCAAGTTTTCCCTCAGTAAGAAACCGAGGTTTATCGAACCAGTAGGAAAAAGCCAAACTTCAGAAGGTGATGCCTGCTAGCTTCGCGACAGCTCCGGATAATTTATAAGGCGCCTCGTCCAGGGCTTTGCTTTGCACCAGCAGCAACGTGGAACCTATAGACAACACAACCAAGTACTTTGCTCCCAACTTACGATGAGGTTGTCAATCTCACCGGTTTGCTGTAGACAAAGGATTGAGCGTATCGAGTGGAAAACAATAGTAGTATGCGAGAAAGTAAACAGCGCGAGTAAAAGTAAACAGTAATAGAAATGTAAAGGAAATTGGACCGGGGTCCACAGTTCACTAGTGGTGTCTCTCCATAAGATAAATAACAACATGCTGGGTAAACAAATTACAGTTGGGCAATTGATAGAATAAAGATAACGTGCATATGTCACAAGGATCACTATGAGATTTACTCTGGGCATTACAACAAAATACATAGACCGCCATCCAACTGCATCTATGACTAATAATCCACTCGCGGGGATATCGTCCGAACACCCCTCAAGTATTAAGTTGCGAACAATAGATAACTGCATTAAGCAAAGTGTGTAATGTAAACAAAACGAATGTCCTTGGACACAAGAATGTTGTTTTCTCCCTAGTGGCAACATCACATCTACAACCTTAGAGGTTTCTGTCACTCCCCCAGATTAAATAGAGGCATGAACCCAACTATCGAGCATAAATACCCCCTCTTGGAGTCACTAGTATCTACTTGGCCAAGATAGCTACTAACAACGGAGAGCATGTAAGATCATAAACAACAAAGAGATAACATAAGAAAATATTCAGCACATCAACTTAACATAACACCAATATTCATCGGATCCCAACAAACACAACATGTAGAATTACATAAAGATGATCTCGATCATGTAAGGCAGCTCACGAGATCTAAACATGAAGCACATGGTGGAGAAGACAACCATCTAGCTACTGCTATGGACCCATAGTCCAAGGTAGACTACTCACTCATCACACCGGAGGCAAGCATGGCGATGAAGAAGACCTCCGGTGGCAATTCCCCTCTCCGGCAGGGTGCCGGGAAGAGCTTCTGGACCCTCCCGATCTCGGGCCGACGATAGCGGCGGATCGCGATGTGTTTTTGGAAAATTGATCGGGTTTTTAGGTTTTTCCCATCGGGGGGCTTTATAGGCGAAGGGGCAGCGTCAGAGGTGGGCCAGGGTGGCCTCACCCATAGGGGGCGCAGGCCAGGGGCTGGCCGCGCCGCCCTATGGTGTGGCCAGCCCGTGGCCCCTCTCCGTCTCCTCTTCGGACTTCTGGAAGCTTCGGTAAATATTAGGAGGTTCGGCTTTTGTTTCGTCCAATTTCGAGAATATTTCCTGTGTAACTTTTCTGAAACACAAAAACAACAGAAAATAGGGAACTGGCACTGTGGCATCTTGTTAATAGGTTAGTTTCGGAAAATGCATAAAAAGGCCACGAAGTGTAACAAAACACTAAGCAAATGGTGTAAGAACAAGCATGGAGCATCAAAAATTATATATACGTTTGAGACGTATCAAGCATCCCCAAGCTTAACTCCTGCTCGTCCTCGAGTAGGTAAGTGATAACAAAAGAATAATTTTTGAGGTGACATGCACCAACACAATCTTGATCATCTATGTAAGCATTGAGTGCTGGGATCAAAAGAACTTAAAACATGGGCATGAAAGACATAATCTTGATAGAAGAAACTTAGCAACCATGTTATAACATGAAAAAGAACACAAACGAAAGATCATGAAAAATGAAACAATGAAAGTCAAACGTGTGTTCAAATCATATGGAAAAACATAGCAAATGGTTTTCATCGTGTCCTTCATGGAATAGCAAAACATAAATGCATAGGACACCTTCAAGTTTAAGAGGGCGACTAGATACAAATAATTTGAGAACAAGTGAAACCAAAATCATGAATCAATCAATGATAAACTTTGGGACTATGCACATTAAACTCAGAATGACAACTATGCTCTCTTAGACGGTGCATAAAGGTAGAAGGTGGTGACTCAACATAAAAGTAAAAGAAAGGCCCTTCGCAGAGGGAAGAAGTGATTAAACATGTGCTAGAGCTTTTCATTTGTAAAATAGAGAGATAAAAATTGGGTTTTGAGAGGTGGTTGTCTTTGTCAACAACTGGCAATGGGGTTCTTACTATCTTCCATACAAAAATGAAGCAAGTTTTTAAGAGAGATTGGCACTTTTGTGCTCTTTTATAAAGCTTGGCACTCCTTCCCACCTTTTTTCCTTTCTCAAACCATGGCTAACCGATTCCATCGGGTGCCCACCAACATTCACATACCATGGAGGAGTGCCTTTTTTCTTTTCTTTTTCCCTTTTTTTTCTTTTTGGAATAAACAATATGGAAGATAGCAAATCCGACCACTACGTCCCCATGAGCTGAAAACAGTGTCACAAAACGAGAAGTATTTTGAAGGTTTTTTTGAAAGGTAGCACATGAAAATTTACTTGGAATGGCTTGCAAATACCATGCATAGGGATTTATAGTGGACACATTGGCATAACTTGGTTTTTGGGAGTTGGATGCACGAGTAGAGCTCATACTCAGTACAAAATGAGGGCTAGCAAAAGACTGGGAGCGACCAACTAAGAGACCAATAACGGCCATAATCATGCATAGCGACAAAACATCATTAAGAGAAGCATAAAATGGTATCAAAAGTCAAAAACTAAATGATCATAAAGGCTTATGACGACTTTGTATGAGTCAAATATGTTGTAAGCATGTGCCAAGTCAACTCAAATAAAGCATCAAGGATAAAACCAAATTAATTCTTCCAAATAATAAAAATAATGCATGATTTTTTCAAAGGCTCATTAAGCAATCTCAGTCATTTGAGACAAGTCATGCTACAGCAAAACCACTAAGCATACTATCAAAATGACATCAAGCACGACATGCAAAAGTCTAAGCTACAGTCTAAACAAGCTCCTTTTTGTACCACTTTTTGCATGAAACTTTTTCTCTTTTCCAACACCATTCAAAACTTTTTGAAACAACTCTTTTGATGAATACCAACATAGACCAGAGGTCAAAATACACCTTGATGCAAAGATAAAACAAGATGTGAACAAAAATCAAGGTGAAAAACGAAAGCTAAACGCAGTTCTAGAAAAAGAGAACACTCGTTGAACGATAAGAGTGAAAAATAGAGTGTTCTTGGCAAATGAAAAACAAGGCAACTTCTCCAAAAGAAATTTGTTGGGGTCCAACCATTTATTGCAGCAAACAAAACTAAAGAAAACTGAAAATTAAAGTAAAGATGCTCCAAGAAAAACGCATAGTGCATGAAGCAATAAAAATATAGTGTGTTGAAAGGTGACTGATTTTTGCCGATGAAGAAGGGGTGCCTCGGGGGCATCCCCAAGCTTTGACGCGTATACCTATTGGATATTTATTGGAGTGTGTGGGCATCCCCAAGCTTGAGGTTTTGTCCATTCTTCAACTCATCTCATCATTCTCCAATTCCTACACTTGAAAACTTCCTTCAAACAAAACTCAACACAATTCTATTAGCAACATTAGTGTAAGCATAATAATGAGTCAACCCTTTTTGGTTCAGATTTCAACTCAAAACCACCACATATAAAGCATATACTAATGTAGCAACTTCCCCAAAAGTTCCATGATCAAAAGAACTCAAAAAGAAAGCGATCGAGAGGCAAACACAAATAGTGGCAGAAATCTATCAAAACAGAACAGCTGTCAAAGGTCGATTTTTTCGAGGGTTTTCTGTTGCTCAAATCAAAAAGTGTAAACTAATGAAAGTTTGGATATAACCTGGGGCACATGCACAAGAAATCGCAGGTCAAAAATATATTCTGAGAATTTTCACAAATTTTTACGGTGCAGCACCGAAATATGTTTCAGGACAACAATATCCCCAAATCTTACCTCACTCAAATTAGAGGTTTCTCTTGGCACAACCAGGAAATAAAAAGGATAAGGAGCAGGTATTACAGTAGTAATAACTTCCAAGACTCAAATAAAAGAAAAAGAACTGAAAATAAAACAATGGGCTATCTCCCAAGAGTGCTTTTCTTTAACACGCCTTTGGGCTAGGCGCAGAAAGGTGCGAATCAAGTAATATCAAGCGATGAAGCATCAAGTTCATAATTTGCTCTAAGAATAGAGTCAAAAAGTAATTTCTTCCTCTTTCTAGGGAAGTGTTCCATACCTTTCTTGAGTGGGAATTGATATTTGATGGTGCCTTCCCTAATATCAATGATGGCACCTACAGTTCGAAGAAAGGGTCTTCCCAAAATAATAGGACATGAAGCATTGCATTCAACATCCATAACAAGAAAATCAACGGGAACAAGTTTATTGTTAACCATAATAAGAACATCATTAATCCTTCCCAAAGGTTTCTTCTTAGCAACATCAGCAATAGGAATATCATAATAACACTTTTCAAGCGGTGGTAAATCAAGCATATCATAAAATTTTCTAGGCATAATAGAAATACTAGCACCTAGATCACATAAAGCATGGCAATAAAAACCATTAACATGCATATCAATGATGGGTTCCCAACCATCTTCTAACTTCTTGGGAATAGAAGCTTTTTGCTTCAACTTTTCATCCCTAATTTTCATAAGAGCACTGGTAATATGCTTAGTAAAAGCAACATTTATAGAACTAGCATTGAGACTCAAAGCAAGCTTTTGCAAGAACAAAATAACTTCAGATATATTACAGCCATAAACATCAAAATCATTAAAATAAATAGAGCTATCATCTCCTACACTCCGAGAAATTTCAGCACTCTTTTGAGAAAAAGTTTTTGTAGTTTTGGGCTTTTTAATACAAGGAGTAGGAGTTTTCTCTACACCAATCAAAGTAAGAGGATTGCTAGCATTTGGAACAACATCATTAGAGGTAGTAATGGTACATACCTTCATCTTTCTAGCCATCTCATCTTCTCTTTCCCACCTGGCATGCAATTCTGCTAACATCCTAATATTTTCATCAATTCTAACTTGGATAGCATTAGCAGTGGAAAAAGTATTGTTCTCCTTCACCTCATTAGGCAACACTTTTAGTTTCAGAAGTTCAACATCAAGAGCAAGGCTATCAAATTTAGAAGCAAGAATATCAATTTTGCCTAACTTTTCCTCAACAGACTTGTTAAAAGCAGTTTGCTTACCGATGAAGTCCTTGAGCATGACTTCAAGCTCAGAGGGCGCGGCCCTAGTGTTGTTGGAGGAATTACCATAAGAGTTACCATAACCATTACCATTGGTAGAAGGATACGGCCTATAATTGTTACTAGCAAAATTGTTCCTATAAGCATTGTTGTTAAAATTATTATTTCTAATGAAGTTTACATCAACATGCTCTTCTTGAGCAACCAAAGAGGCCAAAGGAACATTATTAGGATCTACATGAGTTCTATCATTAGAAAGCATAAGCATAATAGCATCAATCTTATCACTCAAGGAAGAGGTTTTCTCAACATAATTTACCTTCTTACCTTGTGGAGCTCTCTCGGTGTGCCATTCAGAATAATTTACCATCATGTTGTCAAGGAGCTTGGTTGCGGCGCCCAAGGTAAGGGACATAAAAGTGCCTCCAGTAGCTGAATCCAATAGGTTTCTTGAAGAAAAATTCAGTCCTGCATAAAAAGTTTGTACAATCATCCAAGTCGTCAGTCCATGAGTAGGGCAATTCTTTATCATAGATTTCATTCTTTCCCAAGCTTGAGCAACATGTTCATTATCAAACTGTCTAAACTTCATGATATCACTACGCAAAGCTATAATCTTAGCAGGAGGATATTATTTTCCAATAAAAGCATCCTTACACTTAGCAAAAGAATTAATACTATTTCTAGGCAAAGATAGCAACCAATCCTTAGCTTTTCCTCTCAAAGGAAAAGGAAACAACTTAAGCTTAATAATATCACCTTCTACATCCTTATATTTTTGCATCTCACATAGCTCAACAAAATTGTTGAGATGAGCTGCAGCATCATCAGTACTAGCACCAGAAAATTGCTCTTTCATAACAAGGTTCAATAAAGCAAGTTTAATCTCATAAAAATTTGCAGCAGGAGCAGGTGGCGCAATAGGAGTGCAGATAAAATCACTATTATTAGTGCTAGTAACATCACACAACTTGGTGTTCTCATGAGTAACCATTCTAGCAAAGCTAAAAGCAGAAAAGTAAAATAACAACTAATAGGAAACTAATTTTTTTGTATTTTTTGATAAAACGATGCAAGCAAAAAATAAAGTAAAGCAAAACTAAAACAAAGTAAAGGATGTGCGTATGAAACTCCCCTTGCAGATATCTTCTTTCTCCCTGGCAACGACGCCAGAAAAATAGCTTGACGCGGGCAGATAACCACCCAGTTGGGAACCCCAAGAGGAAGGTATGATGAGCACAGTAGCAAGTTTTCCCTCAGTAAGAAACCGAGGTTTATCGAACCAGTAGGAAAAAGCCAAACTTCAGAAGGTGATGCCTGCTAGCTTCGCGACAGCTCCAGACAATTTATAAGGCGCCTCGTCTAGGCTTTGCTTTGCACCAGCAGCAACGTGGAACCTGCACACAACACAACCGAGTACTTTGCTCCCAACTTACGATGAGGTTGTCAATCTCACCAGTTTGATGTAAACAAAGGATTGAGCGTATCGAGTGGAAAACAATAGTAGTATGCGAGAAAGTAAACGGTGCAAGTAAACAGTAAACAGTAATAGCAATGTAAAGGAAATTGGACCGGGGTCCACAGTTCACTAGTGGTGTCTCTCTATAAGATAAATAACAACATGTTGGGTAAACAAATTACAGTTGGGCAATTCATAGAATAAAGATAACGTGCATATGTCACGAGGATCACTATGAGATTTACTCTGGGCATTACAACAAAATACATAGACCGCCATCCAACTGCATCTATGACTAATAATCCACTCGCGGGGATATCGTCCGAACAACCCTCGAGTATTAAGTTGCGAACAACAGATAACTGCATTAAGCAAAGTGTGTAATGTAAACAAAACGAATGTCCTTGGACACAAGAATGTTGTTTTCTCCCTAGTGACAACAACACATCTACAACCTTAGAGGTTTCTGTCACTCCCCCAGATTAAATAGAGGCATGAACCCAACTATCGAGCATAAATACCCCCTCTTGGAGTCACTAGTATCTACTTGGCCAAGATAGCTACTAACAACGGAGAGCATGCAATATCATAAACAACATAGAGATAACATAAGATAATATTCAGCACATCAACTTAACATAACACCAATATTCATCGGATCCCAACAAACACAACATGTAGAATTACATAAAGATGATCTCGATCATGTAAGGTGGCTCATGAGATCTAAACATGAAGCACATGGTGGAGAAGACAACCATCTAGCTACTGCTATGGACCCATAGTCCAAGGTAGACTACTCACTCATCGCGCCGGAGGCAAGCATGGTGATGAAGAAGACCTCTGGTGGCGATTCCCCTCTCCGGCAGGGTGCCGGGAAGAGCTTCTGGACCCTCCCGATCTCGGGTCGATGACGGCAGTGGATCGCGATGTGTTTCTGGAAAATTGATCGGGTGTTTAGGGTTTTCCCGTTGGGGGGTCTTTATAGGCGAAGGGGCAGCGTCAGAGGTGGGCCAGCCCGTGGCCCCCCTTCGTCTCCTCTTCGGACTTCTGGAAGCTTTGGTAAATATTAGGAGGTTTGGCTTTTGTTTCGTCCAATTCTGAGAATATTTCCTGTGTAACTTTTCTAAAACACAAAAACAGCAGAAAACAGGGAACTGGCACTATGGCATCTTGTTAATAGGTTAGTTCCGGAAAATGCATAAAAATGCCACGAAGTGTAACAAAACACTAAGCAAATGGTGTAAGAACAAGCATGGAGCATCAAAAATTATAGATATGTTTGAGACGTATCAGTGCACTAGACGGTTCCAGACAAACACCAACAATTCATAGAGACATCCATCTCAGATCATAATTCATGAAAAGTATTACTATAAAATTTAGCCTAAGAGACACACATAATGCGCACACTGTCACCTTCACATCATGGTACAGGGTGTCTCCGGAGATTACACTAATAAAACCACTTGGTAGAATAATAGATGAAGAGTAACATCTACTAATTCAACTAGATACAAAGCTCATGATCACATATAGATCACATCATGGGAGAGAGAGATGAACCACATAGCTACCGGTAGAGCCCTCAGCCTCAGCGAGAACTACCCCCTCCTCATCATGGGAGACAACAATGGCAATGGAGATGGCGGTGGAGTCGATGGAGATGGCTCCGGGGGCAATTCCCCGTCCTGGCAGGGTGCTGGAACAGAGACTTCTATCCCCCAAAATTGGTCTTCGATGGCGATGGCGCTGTGGAACTTTTCCTAGACGGAGGCTGATTGCTCTAGGGTTTTCACCTCGAAGTGAATTTATAGGCGGAGGGGCGATGTCAGAGGGCACCAGGGGGCCCACACTAGGTGGTGGCGCGGCCAGGGGTGGACCCGCGCCACCAGGTGGTGTGGCCACCTCCTGGCCCTCCTTCGTCTCTGCTTTGGACTTCGTCTCGTGTCGGGAAAAATAGGAACTTTAGGCTTCGTTTCGTCCAATTCCGAGAATATTTCCAGTGTAACTTTTCTAAAACACAAAAATAGCAGAAAACAGGAACTGGCACTGTGGCATCTCATTAATAGGTTAGTTCCAGAAAATGCATAAAAATGCCACGAAGTGTAAACAAAACACAAAGCAATTGGTGTAAAACAAGCATGGAGCATCAAAAATTATAGATACGTTTGCGACGTATCAAGCATCCCCAAGCTTAACTCCTGCTCGTCCTCGAGTAGGTAAGTGATAACAAAACAATAATTTTTGAGGTGACATGTGATACGTCTCCAACGTATCTATAATTTTTGATGCTCCATGCTTGTTTTTACACCATCTATTATATTATTAAAACAACTAACAACTAATGGCTCAGATTAACCAGCTAAAGTGAACGGTTTGGATTTCAAGATCTATTACTGAAACCGTAACGCCTCAGCCCTAATAGGTAAGGTAAGCAAAGGGGATTTAATATGGCAGAAATCCGGCGGCGTGCATAAGACCAATTACAGGATAAATAAAGAGTCCAACATGCACACGTGATATGATTGAAATAGCTTTATGCATAAGAATACATGACGTGAGTTCAAAAGGAAATACTATCACAAAGAACCATATTTGCAGAATCATTGCGTGACACGACTGCAAATATTTTTTTCATGTCACTTTTATAATCAGATCACGGGGGGTAGGAGTTGATCTTGGATAAGCTGATCTAAGAAAGAGGAGACGCTGAGGGACGACACCTACCACGACATCAGGCTGAGATGCGGATGGTGGCCGACCTTGCAGGATGAGGATGTTGAGGATGACATCAACGGCTCCGGCGACCACAACACAGAGCAGAAAGCCATGGAGGAGTGATCCTCTCCTCCGATGAATGCAAGGACGGAGGTACAACAGATCAGCCGTTACCCAGATATTCTCTAGATTGATCGGCTAATTGCCGGTGGCAAGCTGCATAACGATTATCTTATGGCAGAACTGTGTATGGGCATGGTATGATCGGCACGGTCATCATCAACAGTCGATCATACAGTTGGCCAGATATTTTCTAGATTGATCGGTTGCCGGCGACAAGCGGCGGCATGAGCTGTGCATTGGTGTGGAACAGTCTAACATGGTTTTTTTTTCGCAAAGCAGAACCCGCCACTTTGCTAATAATGGATGATTCGGGAGGCCGTGCACGAGATGTTGCTGGCCAAGCTCCATGGCGCCATCCCCGACGTATCATGTACCCAGCATCTCCGAGGATCGCCATGCAAAGAACGAGGTATCATCGATATGCCGGACATTCACAGATTGACTGATTTCCGATGGCGAGCCGCATCATCAAAGTAAGAAGCAGAACCTGCAGCTTAGCTTAATTGATCGGGCATTAGGTGAGTATACAAGATATACAAAATAGCTCTCACTGGGTAGAAGATCATAATTGGTATTTGTATATGAATTTCAAAACTAAAACTAAAGATTATTTTCCAAGTTCTTTATGAATTACATGCATGAGCCTTAAATTGATGCTATTATTGAATTATCCGTTCTATTTATATGTGAGTTAATTGTAAAACAAAGCGTACAATAAAATTTGTAAGGAGTATAACTATAATTTTTTGTATCGACTATTCAGTTAGACCAGTGAACATAATGTGTTCAAGTTCATAATGTCCACATGATTTTGACACGGATGACCTGAAGCATGCTCAAAATATGGTCGTTCATGATGTACAATAGATTAAATAATATAAAAATATATGCATCTACAAGAAGCATGTTCAGTGCATGCAGGACACCGGATAAGAAAATAAATAGACATATTGGTCTAATTAATAAGTGATAAATATGTGAGCAATTATGCGGGAAGTAACATTAGATATTGGAAGCAACATCTCATTTAAATTATACGAATGTAGTTCCAGTTATGCTAGAAAATATAATACACTGAAAAATAACATAGGTATGATTAGGGAGAAGAAATAGTTATTCGAGAATTAGCAACATGTTACGGTGTGTGCATGGGCAACTTCTCTTGGATCAAATATGAGTACATGATAACATTTAAAACTTATAATTTTATTATAATTTGATATGAAATTATAAGTAGGGTGATAGACACTCCCTCCATTCCCATTAAATCAGCGCGGACATGCACCGTGTATAGGCAGCGTACTTTGAGATGATTGCGTCGATTTAAACAGAACAGAGGTTGTACTTTAAAAAGAGTGGAAGATAAAAGATGAAATTGGCATGATATATTGAATATGACAGACAAATAAAGCATAACTAAATCTAGCCGCGCAAATGCGCGGGTACCCTGCTAGTTTGCTTAGTGTTTCGTTACACTTCGTGGCATTTTTATGCATTTTCCGGAACTAACCTATTAACGAGATGCCACAGTGCCAGTTCCCTGTTTTCTGCTGTTTTTGTGTTTCAGAAAAGTTACACAGGAAATATTCTCGGAATTGGACAAAACAAAAGCTAGACATCTAGAAATTTACCGAAGCTTCCAGAAAACCGAAGAGGAGACGGAGAGGAGCCAGTGGGGGGCCACACCACCAGGGGGCGCGGCCCAGGGCTGGCCCGCGCCCACCTGTGGTGAGGCCACCTAGGTCCACTTCTGATGCTGCCCCTTCGCCTATAAAAACCCCCCGACGGAAAAACCTAAACGACCCGATCACTTTTCCAGAATACATCGCGATCCGCCGCCGCCGTCGACCCGAGATCGGGAGGGTCCAGAAGCTCTTCCCGGCACCCTGCCGGAGAGGGGAATCGCCACCGGAGGTATTCTTCATCGCCATGCTTGCCTCTGGTGCAATGAGTGAGTAGTCTACCTTGGACTATGGGTCCATAGCAGTAGCTAGATGGTTGTCTTCTCGACCATGTGCTTCATGTTTAGATCTCGTGAGCTGCCTTACATGATCGAGATCACCGTTATGTAATTCTACATGTTGTGTTTGTTGGGATCCGATGAATATTGGTGTTATGATTGAGTTGATGTGCTAAATATTATCTTATGTTATCTCTATGTTGTTTATGATCTTGCATGCTCTCCGTTGTTAGTAGCTATCTTGGCCAAGTAGTTGCTAGTGACTCCAAGAGGGGGTATTTATGCTCGATAGTGGGTTCATGCCTCTATTTAATCTGGGGGAGTGACAGAAACCTCTAAGGTTGTAGATGTGCTGTTGCTACTAGGGAGAAAACAACATTCATATGCTCAAGGGCATATGCTTTGTTTACATTACACACTTTGCTTAATGCAGTTATCTGTTGTTCGCAACTTAATACTTGTGGAGTTCTCAGATTGATGCAGTTGGATGACGGTCTATGTATCTTGTTGTAATGCCCAAAGTAAATCTCATAGTGATCCTCTCGACATATGCACGTTGTCTTTATTCTATCAATTGCCCAACTATAATTTGTTTACCTAGCATCTGTTATTTTATCTTATGGAGAGACACCACTAGTGAACTGTTGACAAGGGTATAGTTAATAGATCCCGTTAGTTAAGTACCCCTGAGGCCCGTTAAGCTAGGCCCAATTGTAATGATAGTCGAATACGAGTTCTTACCGTATGTCGCTATTGTAATTTGTATCGGACCCTACCCGATCCTCGAGACCTGGTCACCTATATATAGGGGCCAGGAGGGGACGGTGTAGGGCAGATTGAAAGCAAGCCAGGTTGAACACCCAAGTTTACTTTCGACACACACTTATTTCGACTAACCTTTACCTTCGAGTTCATCCGACGCCCTATTCCCCCGATCCTAAGTCCTTCATCTAGGACATTTGTCGAGTTAACCCTCGTCAATTGGCGCCGACCGTGGGGAGCTGGGCGTTGGAACCATGAATTCGACGGCTTTTTCGCTTTTAGCCAACAACAGCTCAGAACTCGACGGAAGTCAAGAGATGGAGTTAACAATTGGAAGTTTGAGCATCTTCGTCGGGCCATCGGGTTCATCTCGCCTCTCGGAGTCAATGAAACCAGATCCGTCAGCGAGCAAGCCCTAAAGAGAGGTAATGTTGGAATCATCAGAAGGCTCTTCCAGCGAGGTAAACTCGCCGGTCAGCTTGGAAAAAGCACCAATCGCAGAAGGCGACAAAATTCAGGAAAATTTCGATTCAGAAGAAAGAGCGTGTCAAACACACAACAACGAAAGGGACTTCGCCGTTGGAAGCAGTGGCGTCTCCAAAGTACATCAGCTATGCGTCATTATTACTGAGGCAGAAGAAGAAAACAACAACGAAGGAAGTAAGAAGGTCGACAGGCAAGTCGACAAAATAAACGAACACAACAAAAAGGATAAGGAGAAAGTCCACGTTTCGGCTGGCGAATGGAGAATGATCAAGTCAGCTATCAATCATGGTACAGAAGTACCCAAAGGATCGAGAAGAGAAGTTCTAATGGGATATCAGTATGCATTATACCAAAATAGGAAGAAACTAAGGGAGGAAAGAGACATGGTCCTTCAAAACAATAATAGTATATCAAGGGAGGAATACTGGGATGACTATAGTGAGGATTCCGAGTACAGCAGAGAAAGGCGCGGAGACCCAAAACACAACAGGAGGGCAACAACACGCAGCAGAGAAGAAAGGTACTCGAGGAGCCCTACCCCACAGCTAGAAGAGGAGAAAGATGACTTCATGCAAGAAACGCCAGAAGCAGCGTTGATAGCAGCACATGCGTATTTACTAACCACAAGGCCAGAACCCGGGGATCCGCGAGAAGATATGCACCGAGTTGCGATACGAAGCCTCAGAATAATAGAGAGCAAGATCAGGGAAAAAGATCCAGACGCAAAGTCGACAAGCTACAGGGAAAAGCAAAAGGAAAAGCTCAGATACAACTTCGCAGATAACGAGTATAGTGAGTCATCAGAAGAGGAAAGGCGACAAAAGAGGAAGGAGGACGCAAGAAATATAATAGCACAGGCTCGAGTAAATAAATCATGCCACGCCTGGAGGGAAGAAAATTATGAAGACGACGATAAAGAGATGGGCGCATTATGCTTTACCCGCAGGGTTCGCAAAACGCGGGTACCCAAAGGATTCAAATTACCACACGATCAACATAAATATGACGGGTCGCAAGAACCTACCCTGTGGTTATCGGACTATTTATAGGTAGTGCAGATATTAGGGGGAACAAAAGCGACTGCAATGCAAAGTTTGCAGCTACACCTCACCGGCGCAGCACGGTCGTGGTTGAATACCCTACCCAACGAATCCATTGGAAGTTGGGGAGAACTCGAAAGCCAATTCGCAAGAAATTTTCGTTCAACGTTCAAGCGCCCAGCATCACTGGAGGAAGTTAAGGCGTGTGTGCAAAGGAAAGGCGAAACTGTACGTTCTTATATACAACGATGGAGTGTAATCAAAAACTCAGCAGAGGACGTCTCCGACGAATGAGCAATAGACGCTTTTTCGGCCGGACTTCGTCGTTCAGATCTTGTGGAAGAAATAGAAAGAACAAGACCTACGACAGTAGCCGAGCTAATGGAAGAAGCCAACAAATTTGCTGATGGAGAGGACGCATATAATAACAAAAGAGGACGTTCACCAGAAGTCGACAGAATAAGCAGACAGAGGAGGCGACACCGCAGCAGGGATAACCAAGGAAGGCGAAATCAGGTAGCCGCGGGTTACGCAGCAGAAGAAGAGGAAGGATATGTAAACAGGAGGTTTCAGGCAAAAGGAGTAGAAAAATTGAGATACTCCGGTCCTTCGGCCGAGGATATGTTATACGGACCTTGTCAAATCCACTACGCATATCTTGATGGGAAAAGAGTCTCAAATCACCAGATGAAGGATTGTAGAACGTTCCTAAGGCTACAAAGCGCCATGGGTTCAAACCAAGGAAGATGGCAAGAAGAGAAGCACACAACTCAAGGATATCAAATGCAAAGGCTAGCAAGGCACTTAGAGTCAAAAGTTTACATATCAGCTATGATTCACCCGGTGCCTAAGTCGAAGAAAGAGCGAAAGAGCATATCCATGCAAGTAAACCTAGCAATATCGTCACCACCAGCTACTACAGAGTACCTGCGGTGGTCAGATCAACCAGTTAAGTTCAGTAGAGCAGACCACCCAAGGAAAGTTCCCAGGCCAGGCCACTCGCCTATGGTTCTAAAGGCACAAATAGGAGGGTACGACATCGGAAGAGTATTCATGGACGCAGGGAGTGGCATCAACCTGATATATGCTAAAACACTGAAGGCAATGTGTATCTCGATGTCGAGTTTAAAGCCAACAGACTGCTCCTTCCATGGAATAGTACCAGGAGCCGCAAACTACCCTTTGGGAAGAATAGAACTCGACGTCTGCTTTGGCAGTAGCAGCAACTACCGCATAGAGAAGCTGGAATTCGAAGTTATGGACTGGCCGTCACAATACCATGCAATCCCGGGGCACCCAGCATTTGCGAAATTCATGGCAGTGCCTCATTACGCGTATCTTACGCTAAAAATCCCAGGACCCAAAGGAACAATTATAGTACAAGGGAGCTTTGAAGTAGCCAACACATGTGACAGAGAATTCAATAGGATGGCGCAAACCTTCGGCATGACAGCAGAATATGAGAGGCTAAAAGGAGAAACAGATCATAATGTGCTACCCGACGTTGGACGATCCCTGCCAGATCAGGCTTTCGACACAACTCAAGACTCGAAGAAGATCCAGGTCCACCCTACAGATCCAAACAAGACGACATCAATTGCGGTGAACTTGGATCCCGCATAGGAAAGCGCGCTCGTCGAGTTCCTCCGTGAGCACTGGGAAATCTTCGCCTGGTGTCCATCAGACATGCCAAGGGTTCCCAGGGAACTCGTCGAGCACGCGTTAAATATAGATCCCAAGGCAAAGCCAGTCAAGCAACCATTACGACGATTTGATGAACCTAAAAGGAAGGCGATAGCATCAGAATTGCACAGGCTGGAAAATGCCGGATTTATCAGAGAAATCAAAACTTCGAGTTGGGTATCGAACCCAGTTATCGTACCCAAGAAGAACACAGACGTACAAAGAGTATGTGTCGATTACACATCTCTCAATAAGCATTGTCCAAAGGATCCCTTCCCTCTACCCCGCATCGATCAGATAATTGATTCAACAGCGGGATGCGCGAGGCTTTCCTTTCTGGACGCATATTCTGGTTACAATCAGATCAAATTGAAGAAGGAAGACAAAGAAAAAACGGCCTTCATCACACCGTACGGAGTGTTTTGCTACCAGGTAATGCCGTTCGGCCTAAAAAATGTAGGAGCAACTTATCAACGGATGATGCAAAACTGCCTCGGGAGCCAAATAGGACGCAACATCCAAGTCTACATTGATGATGTGGTCATCACTACAAGAGAGGAGCAATCTTTAATCAGTGACTTGGCAGAAACCTTCGACAACCTGAGCAGGTACACGCTTAAGCTTAACCCGACAAAATGTTCCTTTGGCATATCAGCAGGACAACTTTTGGGGTTCCTGGTATCAGCACGAGGAATAGAGGCAAACCCAGAGAAGATTCAAGCAATTTTAACAATGGGAAAACCCACGAAACTATACGGCGTCCAGAAGCTTGCAGGACGTGTCGCGGCATTAAGTCGTTTCGTTGCTCGATTGGGAGAAAAGGCGCTTCCTTTCTATGCACTTATGAAGAAATCAGATGATAAATTTGAATGGACAGAAGAAGCAGACGCGGCTTTTGCACAGCTGAAAAAAGTGCTTTCCACGCCACCAGTGCTGGTCGCACCAAAAGAAAAAGAACCACTACTATTCTACATCGCCGCAACTCATCAGGTGGTGAGTACAGTATTGGTAGTCGAAAGAAGTGAAGAAGGAAAAGCCCACGGCGTCCAGAGGCCGGTATATTTCATCAGTGAAGTTCTATCCCTGACAAAACAGAGGTACCCGCATTATCAAAAGCTCGCATATAGTGTTTTTACAACTGCACGAAAATTGCGACAGTACTTTGCGGTGCACCCAATTATAGTGGTCAATGAAGCGCCACTATCGAACATATTGAACAACCCGTCAGCAACAGGACATGTCTCTTTGTGGGGAATCGAATTATCTCCCATGGACATCACGTATGAAAAAAAGGAAGGCAATCAAGTCGCAAATCTTGCCAGATTTCACAGCAGAATGGCTGGAGCTACAGAGCACGGGACCGCCAGATTTATCGAGTGTCTGGACAATGTACTTTGACGGTTCTAAGAGAGTACAAGGCGCAGGCGCAGGAGTAATCTTAATATCGCCGCATGGCGATAAGCTGAAATATGTCTTAAGGATGAGTTTTCCGCAGGCTTCTAACAATGAAGCAGAATACGAGGCTCTGCTACATGGAATGAAGATGGCCAAAGCATGTGGAGCAACTCGACTAAAAATATTTGGGGATTCAAACCTTGTCGTCCAACAAGTTATGAACAGATGCGACACAATCAATGACAACATGATGGCATATAAGAACTTATATCACTACCTCGAAGGAACATTTGATGGATGCGAAGTCTCGCACATCAGTAGAAACATCAATGAAGAAGCCGACACCTTAGCAAATATCGGGTCCCAATGTTTACCCGTGCCATCGGGAGTATTCTGGGAGGAAATAGTGGAAAGGTCAATAAAAAGTGTCAAAACTTCGACTACTACAGCAGGCTTGGGGGCTACGCCGGAACCCGAGGAAGTCATGATGATAGAAGAAACCTGGATGCAGCCATATCTCGCATACATGATAAATAAACAATTACCAGAAGATGCAGTGGAAGCCAAGAGGATAACTCGACGATCGAAAGCGTTTGTCGTGTTGCAGGGGAAATTATACAAGAAGAGTATTACCGGTGTTTTGCAGCGTTGTGTAACGCCTCAGGAAGGACAAGTAATACTAAAAGATATACATGGCGGAGTGTGCGACCATCATGCAAGTAGCAGGGCAATAGCAGCAAAAGCGTTCCGTGCAGGATTCTATTGGTTAACAGCCATCGAAGACGCGAAAGATATAGTCCGGAAGTGTGAAGCCTGTGAAAGATTCGCATCTCGGCCACATGCACCAGCAGCAGAATTACAAGCCAATACCATTGTCCTGGCCCTTTGCACAATGGGGCCTCGATATGGTGGGAAAGTTGCATAAATCCTGGCCAGGAGGACATGTTTACATGCTAGTGGCAGTCGATAAATTTACCAAGTGGGTGGAAGCAGCCCCGGTAACAACTCAAGATTCAACAGCAGCGATCAACTTCATCAAGTCAATAGTGTTCCATTTCGGCGTACCATATAGCATCATCACGGACAATGGGACAAACTTCACTTCAAAAGAATTCAAGAGTTACTGCGAAGGACTAGGAATCAAACTCAAATTTGCATCTGTGGCGCACCCGAAAACAAATGGACAAGTCGAAAAAGCCAATGGCCTGATATGTAGTGGGATAAAAAAGAGGCTCTTAGCACCTCTCGAAAAAGCCAAGAGCGCTTGGGTAGATGAATTGCCCTCCATTCTTTGGAGTCTAAGAACCACGCCCAACGCAGCAACTCAAGAAACTCCTTTCTTCCTGGTCCATGGCGCAGAAGCCGTGCTTCCAGTCGAAGTTACACACGAGGCTCCAAGAGTAACGGCATACGATGAAACAACATCAACAGAAGCATTGCAAGACGATGTCGATGCACTAGATGAAGCAAGAGATAAAGCATTAAAAAGAGCCACACAGTATCAATAGAGCCTGCAAAACTACCACAGTAGTCGAGTTCGTCCACGATCCTTCGTGGTGGGAGATCTAGTTTTGCGACTCAGACAAGACAGCCACGGCAAATTGGAGTTCCCTTGGGTGGGGCCTTACATCGTCACAGAAGTGATACCAGGAGGAGCATATCGACTACAAGACAAGAAGACAGGGAAAGACGAGGGCAACCCGTGGAATGCGGAGCAGCTACGACGTTTTTACGCGTAGAGTAAATCTAGTGGTATCAGTAAAATTCGAGTTAAACCTTCTGAACCCAGAACATGAGGCCATAGGCCGGGTTCTTTGGGTTGAACTCGACGAAATTGTATAAAATATTTTTACTTCTCCACTCGGGGGCTTAAGACCCTCGGGTCGTACGAAAGAAACTTTTATCATGACATGGAGATCTTTTTTCACTATAAGGTTGTGCAGACAACCCGATATCCTTCAAAGCAATTGGTTCACAAAGAACCCGATATATATAAAGCATACCTCAAAACAATGATTTGTTTTCATGGTACTAATAAAAGCGTCAAAGCAAAGTACGAATATTCATTACATATAGCGTGGCAGCAAGGACATTATGAAAAGAAATTACATATAAAGAAGATCCTAATGAAAGTGGACTTCAGCTTCATACTCCTTTTGGCACTGAGTGCCGTCATAGATCTTCACGTCGAACTTTGACGTACCGATATGGAAGTCGAAGGTCATGAAGAAGCCTTGATGGATGTCATGGTCTTCTGCAAACTGCGACCAGCCACCCTTAAACTACTGCTCGCCATTGCCATCGTACCAAACCTCCACTTCGTATGGAGTCCCACTGCCAGATTGTTCACGGAGAACCGCTTCACGCAGTTCTCGCCCGTCCATGAACTTGGTGAAATTCAGCGGCAGACACTGAATCTCACGGCACTGCGCCATGGCAATGCAGAAGAAAGAGAAGATTCTAGGAGGAGCAGCAGGAGCAGCGGGAGCAGCAGGAGGAGGAGCACTTGGACCTGGGGCAGCACCAGTCACCTTGGGCTTTTTTTTGCTACTAGGTGGGCGGCTGGGACGATGTTTAACCGGAGCGGCCGATGATGGTCCCGCAGCGGCCGGAGTTGTGTTGTTCTTGCTTCCATGAGGGCGGCCCCGACCTCGTGGCGCCACCGGAGAGCCAAGGTTCAAACGAGAACCATCTGCGTCAGCCATGTGGACAAGGGAGAAGGCTAGAAACCCTAGATGAAGAGAGAAGATGATGCGGCGGAGGAGGAATCTAATTAGGGTTTTTCCCTTGCCAACAGATGCTTTATTTATAAGCACGTATTATCGGGCCCCCGTGATAAGCAAGGCCCATAAACTTATTTTACAAAGGAGTTAAAATCTGCACATAGCAGACGATAAATAACAAAGGAGAAAAAATAGGAAGGGAAGAGTGTGGTTGCACGGTATGAAAAACCTCGCCTTGGGCTCGGGGGCTTATAAACAGGGGAAATTAAAGGAAAGAAGACGAAGTGAATTTTTCAGCCTATGCTTGACTACAAGTATTCAAACATAGCCTCGGGGGCTACTCCCATCGGGAGCGCTGAGCGCGCACCCGATAGAGGAGGAGATAGTCAATATCGAAGATAAAGAAAGTGTATCATAAAAACTTCGACTATATAGTCGACAAAATGCAAAGGAGCTACTCCCATCGGGAGCGAATTGGAAGAAGTTAATTTAAGTTCGAATTTCTTTGATTTTATCAGTCAAAACTTGGCTGCGATATAAGATTATCGAGTTGCGTTATCGCAACGAAACTCGAATGCCGTGATTTATCACGAAGGTAAGACCCCAGGATCCGTCCTGTGTGGCCTGGTATACGCACATGGATGCGCTCTGCTGGTATGTATCCGTGTCTACGATGCGAAGAAAATCCTGGTGGACGCACTGGGTACCCTGAGAATCACTGGGATTCATTCTTTGTAAGTCCTAAATGCGGCAAAAGAGTGGGTTTGACCGGTATCCCAGATTCAAGTCCAAGGGGATTGAATTTGAAGTAGGTGACAAGTATCTGTTCCGGCAGTTAACTGGCCTCTTGATCCGTTAGAGTTGTCAGGCTTGTTCATCAAAACCCCTTGCAAAAAGATTATCATAAGTCGAAAGACCAAGTCGAAGATTTGAAGATATGAAGAAATCAAAGAATTGATCAAGTCGAAGATTTAAAGATTAGAGATTCAACCCGAATCTGCAATTCTGGTAGAATCTCAGGGGCTACTGACAAGGGTATAGTTAATAGATCCCGTTAGTTAAGTACCCCTGAGGCCCGTTAAGCTAGGCCCAATTGTAATGATAGTCGAATACGAGTTCTTACCGTATGTCGCTATTGTAATTTGTATCGGACCCTACCCGATCCTCGAGACCTGGTCACCTATATATATGGGCCAGGAGGGGACGGTGTAGGGCAGATTGAAAGCAAGCCAGGTTGAACACCCAAGTTTACTTTCGACACACACTTATTTCGACTAACCTTTACCTTCGAGTTCATCCGACGCCCTATTCCCCCGATCCTAAGTCCTTCATCTAGGACATTTGTCGAGTTAACCCTCGTCAACTGTGGACCCAGGTCCTATTTCCTTTACATTGCTATCTCCTATTTACTTTACTCGCACTGTTTACTTTACTCGCATACTATTATCACTTTCCACTCGATACGCTCATTCCTTTGTTTCAAGCAAACCGGTGAGATTGACAACCTCATCGTAAGTTGGGAGCAAAGTATTTGGTTGTGTTGTGTGCAGGTTCCACGTTGCTACTAGTTGAAGACGCACTAACAAGAATCGTAAACGGCGCCCTTGTAGGAGTGTCACTAGGCTAGCAAGCATCACCTTCTTGAGTTTGGCTTTTTCCTGGATTCGACATACCTTGGTTTCTTACTGAGGGAAAACTCGCTGTTGTACTCATCAAACCTTCCTCTTGGGGTTCCCAATTGGACGGTGATTTACACTATCACACACTGCCACAGCAAAGATTTTTCTGGCGTCGTTGCCGGGGACTGAAGAAGAAGAAGCTCCGACGTCAACTACATTTTCCCACGTCAACTACGCGCCAGCAAAGATTTTTCTGGCGCCTTTGCCGGGGAAAAATAAGACTTCTGCAAGGGGAGTTTCGCACGCACATCCTTTACTTTGTTTTAAGTTTTGCTTTACTTTATTTTTACTTGCATCGTTTTATCAAAAACACAAAAAAATTAGTTTCCTTTATAGTTGTTATTTCTTTACTCTAGTTCATTATGTTGTTTCCTATGTACGTTTTGGAGGACCTCTCAGTAGGTAGTGGTTCAATTATTGGAAAAAGTAACATCGAGGAGTTCTTTAATCACATTAGTATGCATAAAGATGTTGAGGAAAAGTCTTTGGCTGAGCTTGCTCCTAGTTATGAAGTTGCTTCTGCTTATTTAATTCACATGTTAGAAGCTAGGTTTGCTAGCCTTAATCCTTTTATGCAATACATGTTCCTTAAGCTTCATGATATTGAGGACCCCAAAAAGAAAGCTTTTATCTTGGAAACTTTGCGCATAGAATTTAGAGATGTTGCCATTGAGGCTAGGGAAGTTTATAAGAAATTTAATAAGCTTGGCTCGCCTGTTGAGGTTGTTGGATTTTAGAGTACCAATACCTTGTAAACTTGTAGGAATTCATGATGCTTTGGAAAGAATTTTAGTTGGATTTGTCCTGAAAATCCTTTTGAAGAAAGTAGTGTACCAAAGTGTGATCATAAAGGATCTTCAAAAACTCATTTGGACACAATTCAATTCATTGTTGAAAAGACTCCTACGATTGATCTTAATGCCTCTTTCGATAATACTTGATCCGCACTTTCTGGGCCTAGCTCAAAGGCGTTAAAGAAAAGCACTCTTGGGAGATAACCCAATGTTTTTACTTTCAATACTTTTTATTTTATTTGAGTCTTGGAAGTTATTACTACTGTAATAACCTCTCCTTATCCTTTTTATTTCGTTTTTGTGCCAAGAGAAGCCTCTAATTTGAGTGAGGTAAGATTTGGGGATGTTGCTGTCCTGAAACTGTTTTTGGTGCTGCACCGTAAAAATTCGTGAAAATTCTCTGTATATCTTTTGGACCTGCGATTTCTTGTGCATATGCCCCAGGTTATATCCAAACTTCCATTAGTTGAACACCTTTTCATTTGAGCAACAGAAAACCCTCTAAAAATTCGACCTTTGTCAGCTGTTCTGTTTTGACAGATTTCTGCCAATATTTGTGTTTGCCGCTTTATCGCTTTGTTTTTGAGTTCTTTTGATCACAGAACTGTTGGGGAAGTTGCTACAGTAGTGTATGCTTTATATGTGGTGTTTTAGGTTGAAACCTGAAGCAAAAAGGGTTGATTCAATATTATGCTTACACTAATGTTGCTAATAGATTTGTGTTTAGTTTTGTATGAAGGAAGTTTTCAAGTGTAGGGATTGGAGAATGATGAGATGAGTTGAAGAATGGACAAAAGCTCAAGCTTGGGGATGCTCATGTCACCCCAAGAAATATCCAAGAAGTACAAGCGTCAAAGCTTGGGGATGCCCCCGAGGCACCCCTTCTTCATCAGCAAAAATCAGGTCACCTTTCAACACACTATATTTTTATTGCTTCATGCATTATGCATTTTTCTTGGAGCGTCAGTTGTTTTTAGTTTTCAGTTTAGTTTAGTTTTGTTTTCTGCAATAAATGGTTGGACCCCAACAAAATTCCTTTTGGAGAAGTTGCCTTGCTTTTCATTTGCCAAGAACACTCCGTTTTTCACTCTTATCGTTTCAACGAGTGTTCTTCTTTTTCTAGAACTGCGTTTAGCTTTCATTTTTCGCCTTGATTTTTGTTCAGATCTTGTTATATCTTTTCATCAAGGTGTATTTGGACATCTGGTCCATGTTGGTTTTCATCAAAAGAGTTGTTTATAAAAAGTTTGAATGGTGTTGGAAAAGAGAAAAAGCTTTATGCAAAAAAGTGGTACAAAAAGGAGCTTGTGTAGACTGCGGCCTAGGCTTTTGCATGTCGTGCTTGATGTCTTTTTGATAGTATGCTTAGTGGTTTTGCTGTAGCATGACTTGTCTCAAATGACTGAGATTGCTTAATGAGCCTTTGAAAAAATCATGCATTGTTTTAATTATTTGGAAGCATTATTTTGGTTTTCTCCTTTGATGCTTTATTTGGGTTGACTTGGCGCATGCTCACACATGTTAGACTCATACAAAGTCGCCATAAGCCTCTATGATCATTTAGTTTTTGACTTTTGATGCCATCTTATGCTTCTTTTAATGTCGCTTTGTCGCTTTGCATGATTATGGCCGTTATTGCTCTCTTAGTTGGTCGCTCCCAGTCTTTTGCTAGCCCTCACTTTGTACTGAGTATGAGCTCTACTCGTGCATCCAACTCCTAAACACCAAGTTGTTCCAAAGTGTCCACCATACATGCCTATTAGCAATTTGCTATTCCAAGTACATTTGACTTGCTTTTATCTATCCTTCAAATTAAACTCTTTTTGGTGTTATGCGAAAATTGGTCAGTAAAGCTCGCACGAACCTGATGGCACACTTTACTTTTCTCATTTTAAAATTTTGACATTGTGGCTCTCTTATGTTGAGTTGTTATGCTTGCAAGTTGTAAGTTGGAAATTGGCCCAGCCATGCCGTCATGGGGCAAGCTTTCAACATTGCACTATCTTTCATTTGAGTTGATATCGTGATCTTTTGTTTATGGATACTCGCGATGTGAAATGAATTGGGAATCTTGCGGGATCATGGAGTTTGTATACGTGTTAGAGAAACGCCTGGGCCGCTAATCTAAGCCATGCATAATTCATGATGGAAATTTACAGCATGCTCACAGTGAACATTCGACGACGCATCTCATAATAAAAAGCTATACCAATGGTAAATAAAAGAGATGCCGAGGTGTTCATTGTGTGTTTGTCCTATCATTTTGATGTGGGCTTGTTCCATGTCATCGGGCACGGAGGTACCCCGTTGGCGGTTCTTAATGATACGTGTATACTTACAATGACAAGAGCTTGCTTGGGACTCTAAGTAAAGTAGCATGAGGTTTGGGTATTCGTACTTCACGAGACACGAGGTTTTCAACTTATGATTTGTCAAGCATATGCATCATAACTGTACTCGCATTAAATTTAACCATTCAAGATGCTTATGATGGGGGCAATGAGAGCTCAAAGCCGGTAAGTACCATAATTTTTGAAGGTTTATAAAACTTGCAATCACTGCTTCCCTCCGCAAAGGGCCTTTCTTTTACTTTTATGTCGAGTCACCACCTTCTACCTTTATGCACCGTCTAAGAGAGCATAGTTGTCATTCTGAGTATAATGTGCATTGTCCCAAAGTTTTCATTGATTGATTCATATTGTTGGTTTCACTTGTTCTTAAATTACTTGTATCTAGTCGCCCTCTCAAACTTGAAGGGGTCCTATGCATTTATGTTTTGCTACTCCATGTGGGACAAGCTGAAAACCATTTGTATGTTTTTCCTTATGATTTGAACACACGTTTGACTTTCATTGTTTCATTTTCATGATCTTTTGTTTGTGTTCTTTTTCATGTTATAACATGGTTGCGAAGTTTATTCTATCAAGATTATATCTTTCATGCCCATGTTTTAAGTTCTTTTTTATCCCGGCGCACAACGCTTACATAGATGATCAAGATTGTGTAGGTGCATGTCACCTCAAAAATTATTTCTTTTGTTATCACTTACCTACTCGAGGATGAGCAGAAGTTAAGCTTGGGGATGCTGATACGTCTCCAATGTATCTATAATTTTTTATGCTCCATGCTTGTTTTTACACCATTTGCTTAGTGTTTCATTACACTTCGTGGCATTTTTATGCATTTTCCGGAACTAACCTATTAACGAGATGCCACAGTGCCAGTTCCCTGTTTTCTGCTGTTTTTGTGTGTATCAGAAAAGTTACACAGAAAATATTCTCGGAATTGGACGAAACAAAAGCCAGACGTCCAGAAATTTACCGAAGCTTCCAGAGAACCGAAGAGGAGACGGAGAGGAGCCACTGGGGGCCACAGCACCAGGGGCGTGGCCTAGGGCTGGCCTACGCCCACCTATGGTGAGGCCACCTAGGTCCACTTCTGATGCCGCCCCTTCGCCTATAAAGACCCCCCGATGGGAAAAACCTAAACGACCCGATCACTTTTCCAGAATACATCGCGATCCGCCGCTGCCATCGACCCGAGATCGGGAGGGTCCAGAAGCTCTTCTCGGCACCCTGCCTGACAAGGGTATAGTTAATAGATCCCGTTAGTTGAGTACCCCTGAGGCCCATTAAGCTAAGGCCCAATTGTAATGATAGTCGAATACGAGTTCCTACCGTATGTCGATATTGTAATCTGTATCGGACCCTACCCGATCCTCGAGACCTGGCCACCTATATATAGGGGCTAGGAGGGGACGGTGCAGGGCAGATTGAAAGCAAGCCAGGTTGAACACCCAAGTTTACTTTCGATATACACTTATTTCGACTAAACTTTACCTTCGAGTTCATCCGACGCCCTATTCCCCCGATCCTAAGTCCTTCATCTAGGACATTTGTCAAGTTAACCCTCGTCAATTGGCGCCGACCGTGGGGAACTGGGCGTTGGAATCATGAATTCGACGGCTTTTTCGCTTTTAGCCAACAGCAGCTCAGAACTCGACGAAAGTCAAGAGATGGAGCTAACAATTGGAAGTTTGAGCATCCTCATCGGGCCATCGGGTTTATCTCGCCTTTCAGATCCGACGAAACAAGATCCGTCGGCAAGTGAGCCCGACAACGAAGCAAGGGAAAATTTCGACGCAGGGGTCCAACTCGATGATCTCATGATCTGCCTCGACGGTATCTCAGACAAATCAACAGACACATGGAAGACAGGGCTAGAGCTTTCTGAAGATGGTGACTCGATCTTCTCAAGCTTCAATAGCAACATCGGCAAAAGATGCCAGGTGCTCGCCATTGTGGGAGACAACTCAGAAGAATTCGACGAAAACAACAATCCAGTGCTAAACCCAGCAAATATCGACAGAGGAGCTAATCACCTAGCAGAAGGGCAAACAGCAGAATCCCTCACAACCAGGGAAAAAATTCGACTATCAGTCGACGAATGGAGGATAATAAGAGAAGCCGTAGAACACGGCACGCCAATACCATCAAATTCCAGCAAAGACATGCTTTTGGGGTATCATTATACCCTAAGGCAGCAGGCAAAGCAATTAGCACACGAGAAAATAGAGATACAGAGAAGAAAAGACTCAGCCATTGCAGCTAGCAACACCGCTCGTAAAGCGCGAAGCGACGCATCATATAGTAACGCAAGGAAAAATCGTCGACATGGTTCAAGGTACGACAACCTCGAGTACACCGACAGGCAAAGCATTTCGAAAAACCTCGACTCGTCCTTTTTATCGGTCGACGAACAAGGAAACATCGTACCAAAAACTCCAGAAGCAGCATTAGTGGCAGCTCAAGCTTATCTGCTCACAACTCGACCAAGCCCGGGAGATCCTAAAGAACATATGCACAGAGCAGCATTGAACGGACTAAGCATGGTGGGCCACAAGCTATCAGCAAAAGGAGAGGAAGCACACCGCCATAAGGAAACGTATAAGCCAAGGTTGCCTCGCCGTCACAACAGTCCTCGGCACAGAAGCAGCAATCAACGATCTCGATCACCATCACCAAAACAACACAGAGGAACCCGAAGATCGCGATCCCCAAATGAAAAACGCGACTATGAAGACGACGAAAAAGAGATGGGGGCATCGTGCTTTACCCGCAGGGTTCGCACCACTCCAGTTCCCAAGGGATTCAAGTTACCTCATGATAAGCAAAAGTACGATGGATCACAGGAACCACAATCATGGCTCTCAGACTATCTACATGCAGTACAAATATTAGGAGGAACCAAAGAAACAGCAATGCAAAGTTTGCAACTACACCTCACCAGCGCAGCAAGGTCATGGTTGAGCAAACTAGAGAAAGAAACTATTGGAAGCTGGGAAGACCTTACAAAGCAATTTACAAGCAACTTCAGGTCGACATACAAGCGGCCAGCATCAATAGAAGAAGTCAAAGCGTGTGTGCAACAACGCGACGAAACACTGCGGGCATACATCCAAAGATGGAGTCTTATCAAAAATTCAGCAGTCAAAGTTTCAGACGAAAGAGCAATAGATGCGTTCATCATTGGATTAAGGCGAAGAGACCTAGTCGAAGAGATGGGCAGAATCAAGCCGAAAACAGTGTCAGACCTCATGGACGTAGCAAACAGATTTGCAGATGGAGAAGACGCATGCAACAACAAGCGGACGCGATCCCCAGAGGACGATAGAAGAAATAGATATGGAAGTCAAAGGAGACGGTCCCAAAATTACGACAACTATGGCTCCCATAGCCAAGTCGCCGCAGGATACAAAGACAACAGCTATCAAGGAAGTGATCGCAGAAGCTCGGGATATCGAAGCTACGGGAAAGAGGACTACAAAAAGTTTCCCACGAGAGAACCCAGAGAGTACAACCCGTCGCCAGAAGATATGCTCAACGGACCTTGTCATATACACTCAGCGTTCGTCGATGGGAAGCGAGTATCAAGGCATGCAATGAAAGATTGCACAACATTCTTAAAACTACAAGAGGCAGCACTAAACAAGCAAACCGAAGCAAGGCGAGAAGGATTTGAAGGAAGCAACAATCCTCCGATAAAACAACAAGGAAACAACGGAGCTCCTCAAGGACAAGACCAGCAAAACCAGGGGCACGACGACGACGAAGGGTACATTCCATCAAAAGGACACATCACAGCAATGATACAACCTGTGCCCAAGTCGAACAAAGAAGAAAAGAGTATCACTCGACAAGTCAACCTAGCAGTCATCTCACCTCCAGCCACAACGGAGTATCTGCATTGGTTAGAACAACCAATCGCGTTCAACAGAGAAGACCACCTTATAACAGTACCTCGGCCAGGAAACGCGCCTTTGGTACTTAAAGCTCAAATCGGCGCGTATGATGTTGACAGAATATTCATGGACGCAGGAAGTGGAATTAACCTGATATACGCAAAAACACTCAGAGCAATGCATATATCACTAGAGTTCCTAAAACCAACGGATTGTTCCTTCCACGGAATCGTGCCAGGAAGTGCCAATTACCCACTGGGTCGAATAGCACTCAATGTTTGCTTCGGCAACCGCAAAACTATAGGAGAGAAAAACTGGACTTTGAAGTCATGGACTGGCCATCTCAATATCACGCGATCCTCGGACGACCCGCGTTTTCGCGATTCATGGCAGTGCCTCACTATACATATTTGGTACTTAAAATGCCAGGAATAATTACAGTAAAAGGAAGTTTTGAAGTTTCAGATCTCTGCGATAGGGAGTTCCATAAGATGGCGCAAAACTTTGGCATGACAACCAACTATGCAGAGAAGGCAAAAAGCACGACTACAGAAGGTGTCAAGCTACTCGAAGGATGCACTGCGGAGCCCGAAACAAAGAAATCACGAGTAGAAGCATCAGGAGAAGATAAAGACACAGGAGAAGAGGAGAAAGCCATGACGGCATAAGCATCAAAAAACAAAAAAAGTAGGGTAAAAGAGTAAGGCTGTCAAAGCCACGAGTTATACCAGGGGCAATGCCCTCTAGATCCAGAACACAGGTCACAGGCCGGATCTTTTGGGTCACCCCATGTATCTTACATTGCAAGTATAATAAAGACAAAACATTCCTCATGTTCGAGCTTACGAGTCTTTCAAAGAGAAAATGCGGCAAACGCACGAATCATACAATAACGCTTTGAGAACAAATTTTCGACATAAAGTCGCGAAATAAGATACTCTCGCGTTCCACATATATAAAAATATTACAATAATGGGTTATCAAAATCATCTATGCCTAAGGGATCTAAATAGTGGTACTCACGAAAAAATGCAGCATCCGCTTCCAGCAGCCTAGCTACGAGCCTTCGAGCAGGTTGCAGCGTGCTCTCCATATGTACTCGAAGGCTAGCTCCACCTGGAGCCAAACTTAGGGACATAGAGCTATAATTAAGCTTCGGGTGCCACTTGCATATCCACCCGAGAGCAAAATTGGCACCTTCCACTAAGTTCAGCTCTATCAATCTATGAATACGGTGGCTGGATCTGAAAGTATCAAGAAGAAGCGGGAAAGTTGCAGGCAGAGGATTGCGAGGAAGCATAACAGAGTGCATAGTTGTAAGAGCTCGTCGGCAACCATCAACTGACTCGCCAATATGTTGGGCACGGTCCTGAAGCAGTACAATGGCACTCCGACGCCGAGGATCAGACCACAAAGTCTCAAAGCCTGCCGACATTCTCTCCAAAGCCGCATTTCGCTCAGTAACCCGACGATCTTCAGCAGCGAAATCCAGACAAGTGCCTATGACGGCAAGGGACGTCACAAAAACAGCAGTGAAGAAACAGGGAAAAGGGAAGTCGAAAGAAAACTTACATCGCAACATCTCGCAAGCAGACTCGACAATGCCAAGAATAAAAGACTCGCATTCTTCATTATGGACAATCTTCGCCGTCAAATTGGAAACTTTTTCATCAAGAGAAGATATTTGCTTCAGATAACCACAAGCTTTACTAGCTTTGCTCACAGCCATCTGTGCTTGACGTTTAGCCAAAGTCAGGCGAGACTCAAGATCAGAAATCCTTGAAGAGTACTCGGCACACTGATTACATCGGCTAGGAGGCGACGAAATCGTCGAACCGAACGTGCGGGCAGCAGAAGGAGCAGGTCCGCCAGTCAAAGGATCATTGATATGCATCGACTGGAAGTCAAAAGAAAAAAAAGAGGAGAAACATTTCAGAAAGACCAGCGCAAGACTTCATGAGAAGGAAATGTATTTACATAAGTGCAAAACCCTTTGACTAAGATTCTCGGGTTGCACGTGACTACAAGTTTTTACATTTAAAAGGATAAATGGAAAACTACAAGAAGGCCGAGTCTACGCCACCTCAGCATTTCGCTCCGTGGCAGAAGAAGGCATGATAAATTCCTCGCCAACAGTCGACGGAGGCGCAGGGCTTTCCGCCGCTGGAGGAGGCGCAGCAGATGTCGCGGAGGCTGCTGAAGGAGAAATAATCGCCACCAGCGCAGGCGCCAACTTCTTCGCCTTCTCGAAGAAAGTCTTCATCTCATCGCGGGTGCGGCCATGGGAAGAGTTCACCTTCTCCCAGTCGAAGTCCGCACCATGGGCAAAAGAAAGTGCAATAGCACCCTCAGCACCATGCTTCAAAGAGAGCCCCTTAAGCTAGAGGGTGGGGTCTTCAGTTGTATCAAAAGCCTTGGCAAGCTTGCCCAAGTTGTCCTTTGGAACTTCTGCCTTCTTCTTTGGCCACAACCCGACGAACAGCCGTGATAGAACGCGGCTAACTAACTCAAGAGTCTCCTGGATAGATATCCAGTTTGCCTCGAGTAGGTTAACCGCAGTCATCAGAGGATCATCGTCCGGTTGCAGGGACGACGAAGATACCCTGGTAAATCCTGCACAATAAAATAAGATAGAAGAGAAAAGGAAAGAAAAGTGTCAACAAGAACAATAGTGCAAACAGAAGTCGAAATAGAAGACAAGGCGAAGTACTTACCTTCAGCAGCAGTAGACATTGTGCGAAGACGCTCTGCCATGGCTTGCTTTCGCTGAGCATGCTCCTTATTGGCATCAGCTAAAGCTTTTTCAGCTTTCTTCGCCTTACCAAGTGCAGATTTCTGCGACTTCTCAGCGTTTGCTTTAGCAGCGGCCGCAACATCATAAGCTTTCTGCGAAGCACTAAGCTCCGCCTCCAGCGACGCAATCCGAGCATTGGCTATTGCTAGAGCAGCTATAGAAGAAGACGAAAAGGAGTCAGATCAACAATAAAGGATAAGCACAGAAGAAAAGTAATGCCTGGATGTCAAAAGTGTACCCTCGGAAGCATTCGCAACCTTTAAGTACTCAGCACATTCAGTGCCCAATGCGACGAATCTTTGCAACAATGCCTGGGAAAAGGGGTGTGTAAGAACATAAATAAATACAAAGAGAGAAAGTTAACAGAAGTTACTTACGTCACTGGGAGAAAGCGTTGATGCATGGGCCTCAAGAACAACGTCGGTTTCTTTTGCCTTCTTCGAGCGTTTGAGGTTTCGAGTTACAGGAATCTTCTTGACAGAAGCCCTGGTAACCCTCGGTGCAACCTCTTGCTCGACAGGCTCATCCGCGGTCACAGGTGAAGTCGAAGGAGCAGCTGTAGCATCTTTTGGAGGCTCCTCGTCGTCTCTATGAAAAGAAAACAAGCTATGTATAACACGACAGAAACAAGGCAGTAGCGGTGCAATTGAAGAACTCAAATAAAGCACTTACGATGCCAGGAGGTCGAAGAATTCCATATCTCCTGTAAGAACAGGGGCTTTATCAGCCGCTGCGGAACTCAAAGAAGCGAATTCATCGACACGCTTCCTCTTCTTGTCGATACCAACATCTTCAGCAAGCACGGGAGGAGGCGATGTCGACGAGCTAGTTTCCTCTTCTGATTCTTCGGCATCATCTCCGTCCTGAGTCTCGTCAGCTTCAGGGGCTTCAGATACAGACGAGGCCAGATCAGCCGGAAGGGGCCCTGCCTCTGGGAGAGGAGGGCGCGAAACAAGGAATTGGTGACCCTGCATATAAATAAGTCAGCAGAGTTCAAAGGCAAAGAACAACACAAGTCGAAGCAAACAAAATTCGACAACAAGTGAACACAAAGATACATACCTCGGGTAGAGGTTGCACGGAGTCAAAGTAGTCAGCGGTCAAATCAGCAACCGCATGATCCTTGGTGAGCTTGGTGAGGCTCCTGACTCGTTTGTCGACATCTTTTTTCTCTATCAAATCTTCAGAGACGCGAGTAGGATCTTCCAGGCCAGAGTAACTCCAAATTTTGGTGAGGCGGTGCTGCAGGGGTTGAACTCGACGTTGCACAAAGAACGCCATGAGTTGGATACCCGACAAAGCTCCTCCTTGGCCTCCTTTCAAAGCTTGAATGTGAGACATAAGAGGAAGAACTTGTGCTATTTCCGCATCCGAGGGAAGCGCATCCCACGATGCCAATTTCTTCACTTCCTTGGAGGCTTCGAAAGGGGCTAAACCATATTGGTCTTCAGGAGAGGCTTTGCGATCTTGGATATAGAACCATTTGGTTCTCCACCCCTGGACAGATGCGGCAAAGGAAAATTCGAGGTACTGCGCCTCAGGGCGCACAGAGACAACGGCTCCACCCAATTCAGGCTTTCTAGCCAGAGCTACATTGGGGCGAAGCCGAAAGATTGACCTCTAGAGAAGAAAGTGGGGCTCAATGCCCAAGAATGACTCGCAGAGAGTCACGAAACAAGCAATGTGCAGAAGGGAATTCGGTGTGAGCTGGTGGAGCTGCACACCGTAGACAAAGAGAAGCCCATGGAGAAACTCGTGGGCAGGAAGAGAAAGGCCGCGGAGGAGGAAGGCAAGGAACATTACCCAATAACCGCTCAGGGGCTCCGGGATCCGCTCAGTGCTTGGAAACTTGATGGAATCCTAGGCGGAGATGAGGCCGTCCGCCCTGGCTTTCTCCACCTCCTTCTTCATGATGGCGGAGCGCACCCAGCTGGTGGCAGAAGAGGTCTTGGCCATGGTGTTCTTGTTGGCTAGGTGTTTCACGCGCATCTAAATGCGGTGCACTTGGGGGCTATGCATGAGAGGAGGAGGAAGAAGAGATCAACAATGGAGGTGGCGGAGGGGATGAGCTGGTAAACAGTAAAATCCCCCACTATGCCCCTTATATACCTTCTGGGAGAAGGATCGTGGGCTGAGACGTGGCGCACGGAGCGGAAACGGCAGTCCACTAACGGTCAAAAATTGCGAAAATTACAGTGCTGCCCATAAAACGGTTCGCACTCATACAGAGTGACGTACTCATTGACGTCATAAAGAAGATGATATAGGAAAGAAGAAGAATGGCGCCGACAAGTGCAAAATTTATAGATAAAATTATATGTGAAGGATTTTCGATTATAGCCTTGGGGGCTACTACTTTCAAGAATATTGAATGCAACTTTTAACTGGAGTGATGGACGCGTATTCGACGACAGGATATCATCAAAGTATCTCGAGTTGAAGTATGATGGACTACACTATATTTTGAGCCTATACTCAAAAAAGTCTTTTTCGATTATAGCCTCGGGGGCTACTCCCATCGGGAGCGCTGAGCGCGCACCCGACGACGTTTCTTGGTAAAGCATTAGAGTTTGAAGAAGTGCAGGAGTGTTACTCCCATCGGGAGCGAGGTTTATGGTTGTTAAAACCCGAATATTTTCAGTCAAAATTTGACTGCGACATAAAGATTCTCGAGTTACGTTATCGCAACGCAACTCGAATGCCGTGACTTTTAACGAAGGTAAGACCCCGGGATCCGTCCTGTGTGGACTGGTATACGCCAATGGATGCGCTCTGCTGGTATGTATCCGTGTCTACGACGCGAAGAAAATCCTGGTGGACGCACTGGGTACCCTGAGAATCTCCGGGATTCATTCTTTGTAAGTCCTAAATGCGGCAAAAGAATGGATTTGACCGGTATCCCGAATTCAAGTCCAAGGGGATTGAATTTGAAGTAGGTGACAAGTATCTATTCCGGCAGTTAACTGACCTCTTGATCCGTCAGAGTTGTCAGGCTTGTTCATCAAAACCCCTTGCGAAAAATTATCATGAAAGTAAGTCGAAAGACCAAGTCGAAGATTTGAAGATATGAAGAAATCGAAGAATTGATCAAGTCGAAGATTTGAAGATTAGAGATTCAACCCGAATTTGTAATTCTGGTAGAATCTCAGGGGCTACTGACAAGGGTATAGTTAATAGATCCCGTTAGTTGAGTACCCCCTGAGGCCCGTTAAGCTAAGGCCCAATTGTAATGATAGTCGAATACGAGTTCCTACCGTATGTCGATATTGTAATCTGTATCGGACCCTACCCGATCCTCGGGACCTGGCCACTTATATATAGGGGCCAGGAGGGGACGGTGTAGGGCAGATTGAAAGCAAGCCAGGTTGAACACCCAAGTTTACTTTTGATATACACTTATTTCGACTAACCTTTACCTTCGAGTTCATCTGACGCCCTATTCCCCCGATCCTAAGTCCTTCATCTAGGACATTTGTCGAGTTAACCCTTGTCACTGCTGGAGAGGGGAATCACCACCGGAGGTCTTCTTCATCGCCATGCTTGCCTCCGGCGCGATGAGTGAGTAGTCTACCTTGGACTATGGGTCCATAGCAGTAGCTAGATGGTTGTCTTCTCCACCATGTGCTTCATGTTTAGATCTCGTGAGCTGCCTTACATGATCGAGATCATCGTTATGTAATTCTACATGTTGTGTTTGTTGGGATCCGATGAATATTGGTGTTATGATTGAGTTGATGTGCTGAATATTATCTTATGTTATCTCTATGTTGTTTATGATCTTGCATGCTCTCCGTTGTTAGTAGCTATCTTGGCCAAGTAGTTGCTAGTGACTCCAAGAGGGGGTATTTATGCTCGATAGTGGGTTCATGCCTGATACGTCTCAAACGTATCTATAATTTTTGATGCTCCATGCTTGTTTTTACACCATTTGTATATTGTTTCGTTACACTTAGTGGCATTTTTATACATTTTCCGGAACTAACCTATTAACGAAGTGCCACAGTGCCAGTTTCCTGTTTTCTGCTGTTTTTGTGTTTCAGAAGTGATACACAGGAAATATTCTCGGAATTGGACGAAACAAGTTCCTGAAGTCATATTTCACGGGGAAGCTTCCAGACATCCGAAGACCTGACGGAGTGGGGCCACGTGGGCCCCAGACACAGGGGCGGCGCGGCCACCCCCTGGCCGCGCCAGCCCCGTGTGAGGGGGCGTGGTCCCTCCTCTGACATCGCCCCTTTGCCTATATATACCCCCTGACGAGAAAAACCTAAGCCCGATCAGTTTTCCAGAATACATCGCGATCCGCCGCCGCCGTCGACCCGAAGATCGGGAGGGTCCAGAAGCTCTTCCCGGCACCCTGCCGGAGAGGGGAATCGCCACCGGAGGTCTTCTTCATCGCAATGCTTGCCTCCGGAGCGATGAGTGAGTAGTCTACCTTGGACTATGGGTCCATAGCAGTAGCTAGCTGGTTGTCTTCTCCACCAAGTGCTTCATGTTTAGATCGCATGAGCTGCCTTACATGATTGAGATCACCGTTATGTAATTCTATGATGTTGGTTTGTTGGGATCCGATGAATATTGGTGTTTATGATTAAGTTGCTGTACTGAATTATATCTTTTGTTATCTCTATGTTGTTTATGATCTTGCATGCTCTCCATTGTTAGTAGCTATCTTGGCCGAGTAGTTGCTAGTGACTCCAAGAGGGGGTATTTATGCTCGATAGTGGGTTCATGTCTCTATTTCACCTGGGGGAGTGACAAAAACCTCTAAGGTGGTAGATGTGCTATTGCTACTAGGGAGAAAACAACATTCATATGCTCAAGGGCATATGCTTTGTTTACATTACACACTTTGCTTAATGCAATTATCTGTTGTTCGCAACTTAATACTTCTAGGGTGTTCGGATGATATCCCCGGGGGTGGATTATTAGTCATAGATGCAGTTGGATGGCAGTCTATGTATTTTGTTGTAATGCTAGAGTGAATCTCATAGTGATCTTCTTGACATATCACGTTATCTTTATTCTATCAATTGCCCAACTGTAATTTGTTTACCCAACATGTTATTTTATCTATGGAGAGACACCACTAGTGAACTGTGGACCCCGGTCCTATTTTAATCATATTGCAATCACCTGTTTACTTTTCCCGCACTGTTTACTTTACTCGCATATTACTACTGTTTTCCACTCGATACACTCATAACCTTTGTTTCAAGCAAACCGGTGAGATTGACAACCTCATCGCAAGTTGGGGACAAAGTATTTGTTTGTGTGTGTGCAGGTTCCACAAACACCTTCAGTCGTCATCGTCTCTCTTCTCCTGTTCAATAAACCTTGGTTTCTTAACTGAGGGAAAACTAGCCGCTACACTCATCATACCTTCCTCTTGGGGTTCCCAACGGGCTGGTCATCACCACGCACAAGGACTTACTGCTCCCACGTCAACTAAACGCCACAGTCTTTTCTGGCGCCATCACACGAGTAGCAGCTTCTTTTCTGGCGCCGTTGCCGGGGAAGAGAGAAGACTTCTGCGAGGGGAGTTCTTCGCACACACATTCTTTACTTTGTTATTTGTTTTGCTTTACTTTATTTATTTTACCTGCATTGCTTTTTATATCAAAAACCCAAAAAAATTAGAATCATTGGTAGTTGTTACTTCTTTACTTTAGTTTATCATGTTGTTCCCTGAGTTCGTTCTGGAGGACCTCTCTGTAGGGAGTGGTTCGATTATTGGCAAAAGTAACATTGAGGAGTTCTTTAATCACATTAGTATGCATAAGGAAGTTGAGGAAAAGTCTTTGGTTGAGTTAGCCCCTAGTTATGAAGTTGCTTCTGCTCATTTAGTTCACATGCTAGAAGCTAGGTTTGCTAGTCTTAATTCTTCTATGCAATACATGTTCCTTAAGCTTCATGAAATGGAGGATCCCGAAAAGAAGGCTTTTATCTTGGAAACTTTGTGCCTAGAATTTAAGGATGTCGTTGTTGAAGCTAGGAAGGTCCTTAAACGTTTTAATAAACTCGGTTCACCTATAAAGGTTATTGATACTAATGACGGGGCCGAGATACCTATACCTTGCAAGCTTTTGGGATTGAATGATGCTTTCGAAAACAATTTTGCCTGGATTTGTCCTGAAAATCTTTTTGATGAGAATAGTGTACCAAAGCATGATCACAAAGGGTCTTCGAAAACTTATGTGGATGAAATACAATGCCTTATTGATAAGACCTCTTCTGTTGATCTCAATGCTTCTGCTGATATTACTTGATTCGCAATTTTCTGCGCCTAGCTCAAAGGCGTTAAAGAAAAGCACTCTTGGGAGATAACCCATTGTTTACTTTTCAGTACTTTTTCTTTTATTTGAGTCTTGGAAGTCATTACTACTGTAATGACCGCTCCTTATCTTGTTTATTTCGTTTTTGTGCCAAGAGAAGCCTCTAATTTGAGTGAGGTAAAGATTTGGGGTTATTGCTGTCCTGAAACTGTTTTCGGTGCTGCACCGTAAAAATTCGTGAAAATTCTCTATATATCTTTTGGACCTGCGATTTCTTGTGCATATGCCCCAGGTTATATCCAAACTTTTCTTAGTTGAACACTTTTTGATTTTAGCAACGGAAAATCCCTCAAAAATTCGTCCTTTGTCAGCTGTTCAGTTTTGACAGATTTCTGCCAATATTTGTTTTTGCCACTTTATCGCTTTCTTTTGAGTTCTTTTTGATCATGGAACTCTTGTGGAAGTTGCTACAGTAGTATATACTTTATATGTGGTGGTTTTGGGTTGAAACCTGAAGCTAAAGGAGGTTGAATATATTTTATGCTTACACTAATGTTGCTAATAGAATTGTGTTTAGTTTTGTAGGAAGGAAGTTTTCAAGTGTAGGGATTGGAGAATGATGAGATGAGTTGAAGAATGGACAAAAGCTCAAGCTTGGGGATGCCCATGCATCACCCCAAGAAATATCCAAGAAGTACAAGCGTCAAAGCTTGGGGATGCCCCCGAGGCACCCCTTCTTCATCGGCAAAAATCAGGTCACCTTTCAAAACACTATATTTTTATTGCTTCATGCACTATGTGTTTTTCTTGGAGCGTCAGTTGTTTTAGTTTTCTTAGTTTGTTTAGTTTGTTTGTTTGCTGCAATAAATGGTTGGACCCCAACAAATTTCCCTTTGGAGGAGATGTACTCGTTTTCATTTGCAAAGAACGCTCTAGTTTTCACTCTTATTAAAAATCGAGTGTTCTACTTTTTCTGCTACTGCTTTTGGTTTTCATTTTCGCCTTGATTAGATCTTGTCATATCTTTTCATCAAGGTGTATTTTTGCCTCTGGTCTTCATTGGTTTTCATCAAAAGAGGTGTTTATAAAAATTTCAAATGGTGTTGGAAAAGAGAAAAAGCTTTGTGCAAAATAGTGGTACAAGAAGGAGCTTGTGTAGACTGCGGCTTAGGCTTTTTCATGTCATGCTTGATGTCTTTTTGATAGTATGCTTAGTGGTTTTGCTGTAGCATGAATTGTCTCAAATAACAGAGATTGCTTAATGAGCCTTTGAAAAATCATGCGTTGTTTTTATTGTATGGAAGCATTATTTTGGTTTTCTCCTTGATGCTTTATTTGGGTTGACTTGGCGCATGCTCACACATGTTAGACTCTTACAAAGTCGCCATTAGCCTTCATGATCATTTCGTTTTTGACTTTTGATGCCATCGTATGCTTCTTTTAATGTCGCTTTGTCGCTTTGCATGATTATGGCCATTACTGCTCTCTTAGTTGGTCGCTCCCAGTCTTTTGCTAGCCCTCGCCTTGTACTGAGTATGAGCTCTACTCGTGCATCCAACTCCTAAAAGCCAAAGTTTTCCAAAGTGTCCACCATACATACCTACTAGCAATTTGCTATTCCAAGTAAATTTGACTTGCTTTTATATTCTCTTCAAATTAAACTCTTACCAGTGTTATGCGAAATTCGGTCAGTAAAGCTCTCACGAACCGGAAGGCACACTTTACTTTTTCCTGTTCTAATTTTTTTGACATTGTGGTCTCTTATGTTGAGTTGTTATGCTTGCAAGTTGTAAGTTGGATTATAGCCCAGCCATGCTGTCATGGGGCAAGCTTTCAACATTGCACTTCTTTTTGAGTTGATATCGTGATCTTTTGTTTATGGATGCCCGCTGTGTGAAATGAATTGGGAATCTTGTGAGGATCATGGAGTTTTTATATGTGTTAGGGAAACGCCGGGCCGCCAATCTAAGCCATGCATAATTCATGGTGGAAATTTGCAGCATACCCATGGTGAACATTCGACGACGCATCTCACAATAAAAAGCTAAACAATATAGCAAATAAAAGAGATGTCGAGGTGTTCATTGTCTGCTTGTCCTGTCATTTTGGTGTGGGCTTGTTCCATGTCATCGGGCACGGAGGTACCCCATTGGCGGTTCTCAATGATATGCATATACTTACAATGACAAGAGCCTTGCTTGGGACTCTAAGTAAATTAGCATGGTTTGGGTACTCGTATTCACGGGACACGAGGTTTTCAACTTATGATTTGTCAAGCATATGCATCATAATTGTTCTCGCATTAACTTTAACCATTCAAGATGCTTATGATGGGGGCAATGAGAGCTCAAAGCCGGTAAGTACCATAATTTTTTAAGGTTATAAAACTTGCAATCACTGCTTCCCTCTGCGAAGGGCCTTTCTTTTACTTTTATGTTGAGTCACCACCTTCTTTCTTTATGCACCATTAAGAGAGCATAGTTGTCATTCTTAGTGTGATATGCATTGTCCCAAAGTTCATTGATTGACTCATATTGTTGGTTTCACTTGTTCTTAAATTATTTGTATCTAGTCGCCCTCTTAAACTTTGAGGTGTCCTATGCATTTATGTTTTGCTCTCTTTGAAGGACAAGCTAAAAACCATTTGTATGTTTTTCCTTATGATTTGAACACACGTTTGACTTTCATTGTTTCATTATCATGATCTTTTGTTTGTGTTCATTTGCATGTTTACAACATGGTTGCTAAGTTCTTATTGTCATGATTATATCTTCATGCCCATGTTTTAAGTTCTATTGATCCCAGCTCACCAATGCTTACATATATGATCAAGATTGTGTAGGTGCATGTCACCTCAAAAATTATTCTTTGTTATCACTTACCTACTCGAGGACGAGCAGGAGTTAAGCTTGGGGATGCTTGATACGTCTCAAACGTATCTATAATTTTTGATGCTCCATGCTTGTTTTTACACCATTTGTATATTGTTTCGTTACACTTAGTGTCATTTTTATACATTTTCCGGAACTAACCTATTAACGAAGTGCCACAGTGCCAGTTTCCTGTTTTCTGCTGTTTTTGTGTTTCAGAAGTGATACACAGGAAATATTCTCGGAATTGGACGAAACAAGTTCCTGAAGTCATATTTCACGGGGAAGCTTCCAGACATCCGAAGACCTGACGGAGTGGGGCCACGTGGGCCCCAGACACAGGGGCGGCGCGGCCACCCCCCTGGCCGTGCCAGCCCCGTGTGAGGGGGCGTGGTCCCTCCTCTGACATCGCCCCTTCGCCTATATATACCCCCTGACGAGAAAAACCTAAGCCCGATCCGTTTTCCAGAATACATCGCGATCCGCCGCCGCCGTCGACCCAAAGATCGGGAGGGTCCAGAAGCTCTTCCCGGCACCCTGCCGGAGAGGGGAATCGCCACCGGAGGTCTTCTTCATCGCCATGCTTGCCTCCGGAGTGATGAGTGAGTAGTCTACCTTGGACTATGGGTCCATAGCAGTAGCTAGCTGGTTGTCTTCTCCACCATGTGCTTCATGTTTAGATCTCATGAGCTGCCTTACATGATTGAGATCACCGTTATGTAATTCTATGATGTTGGTTTGTTGGGATCCGATGAATATTGGTGTTTATGATTAAGTTGCTGTACTGAATTATATCTTTTGTTATCTCTATGTTGTTTATGATCTTGCATGCTCTCCGTTGTTAGTAGCTATCTTGGCCGAGTAGTTGCTAGTGACTCCAAGAGGGGGTATTTATGCTCGATAGTGGGTTCATGTCTCTATTTCACCTGGGGGAGTGACAGAAACCTCTAAGGTGGTAGATGTGCAGTTGCTACTAGGGAGAAAACAACATTCATATGCTCAAGGGCATATGCTTTGTTTACATTACACACTTTGCTTAATGCAATTATCTGTTGTTCGCAACTTAATACTTCTAGGGTGTTCGGATGATATCCCTGGGGGTGGATTATTAGTCATAGATGCAGTTGGATGGCGGTCTATGTATTTTGTTGTAATGCCCAGAGTGAATCTCATAGTGATCTTCTTGACATATCACGTTATCTTTATTCTATCAATTGCCCAACTGTAATTTGTTTACCCAGCATGTTATTTTATCTATGGAGAGACACCACTAGTGAACTGTGGACCCCGGTCCTATTTTAATCATATTGCAATCACCTGTTTACTTTTTCCGCACTGTTTACTTTACTCGCATATTACTACTGTTTTCCACTCGATACACTCATAACCTTTGTTTCAAGCAAACCGGTGAGATTGACAACCTCATCGCAAGTTGGGGACAAAGTATTTGTTTGTGTGTGTGCAGGTTCCACAAACACCTTCAGTCGTCATCGTCTCTCTTCTCCTGTTCGATAAACCTTGGTTTCTTAACTGAGGGAAAACTAGCCGCTACACTCATCATACCTTCCTCTTGGGGTTCCCAACGGGCTGGTCATCACCACGCACAAGGACTTACTGCTCCCACGTCAACTAAACGCCACAGTCTTTTCTGGCGCCATCACACGAGTAGCAATGCCTCTATTTAATTTGGGGGAGTGACATAAACCTCTAAGGTTGTAGATGTGCTGTTGCTACTAGGGAGAAAACAACATTCATATGCTCAAGGGCATATGCTTTGTTTACATTACACACTTTGCTTAATGCAGTTATCTGTTGTTCGCAACTTAATACTTGTGGAGTTCTCGGATTGATTCACCACAAGTGGATTATTAGTCATAGATGAAGTTGGATGACGGTCTGTGTATCTTGTTGTAATGCCCAAAGTAAATCTCATAGTGATCCTCTCGACATATGCATGTTGTCTTTATTCTATCAATTGCCCAACTGTAATTTGTTTACCCAGCATGTGTTATTTTATCTTATGGAGAGACACCACTAGTGAACTGTGGACCCCGGTCCTATTTCCTTTACATTGCTATCACCTATTTACTTTACTCGCACTGTTTACTTTACTCGCATACTATTATCACTTTCCACTCGATACGCTTATTCCTTTATTTCAAGCAAACCGGTGAGATTGACAACCTCATCGTAAGTTGGGAGCAAAGTATTTGGTTGTGTTGTGTGCAGGTTCCACGTTGCTACTAGTTGAAGATGCACTAACAAGAATCGTAAATGGCGCCCTTGTTGGAGTGTCACTAGGCTAGCAAGCATCACCTTCTTGAGTTTGGCTTTTTTCTGGATTCGACATACCTTGGTTTCTTACTGAGGGAAAACTCGCTGCTGTACTCATCAAACCTTCCTCTTGGGGTTCCCAACTGGACGGTGATTTGCACTATCACACACCGCCACAGCAACATGCACCAACACAATCTTGATCAACTTAAAGTAAAGCATTGCATGCTGAGATCAAAGTACTCTAAACATGGGCGTAAGAGATATAATTCTAACCATAGAACTTAGCAACCATGTTACAACATGAAAAGTAACACAAACAAAAGATCATGAGTAATAATGCATTGAAAGTCAATTGTTTGTTTCGAGCATAGAGAAAACATAGCAAAACGGTATTCAGCTTGTCCCTCATGGAGTAGCAAAACAAAAATGCATATGACACCTCCAAAGTTCAAGAGGGTGACTGATGGCGCGGAGATGATGATGCTAGGAAACTTGATTGCGTTTTTTGATGAAGTAAAATAACCGGCCAGTTGGAAACCCCAAGAGAAGGTTTGATGAATATAGCAGCAAGTTTTCCCTCAGTTATGAAACCAAGGTTTAATCGTCCAGTAGGAAAAAGCAAAACTCAAGAAGGTGATGCTTGCTAGCCAAGTGACACTCCAACAAGGGCGCCGTTACCGATAACTTGTTAGCGCGTCTTCAACTAGTAGCAACGTGGAACCTGCACACAACACAACCAAATACTTTGTTCCCAACTTACGATGAGGTTGTCAATCTCACCGGTTTGCTTGAAACAAAGGGTATGAGCATATCGAGTGGAAAGCAATAGTAGTATGCGAGTAAAGTAAACAGTGCGAGTAAAGTAAACAGGTGATAGCAATATAATGTAAATAGGACCGGGGTCCACAGTTCACTAGTGGTGTCTCTCCATAAGATAAAATAACACATGCTGGGTAAACAAATTATAGTTGGGCAATTGATAGAATAAAGACAACGTGCATATGTCGAGAGGATCACTATGAGATTTACTCTGGGCATTACAACAAGATACATAGACCGCCATCCAACTGCATCTATGACTAATAATCCACTTGTGGTGAATCAATCTGAGAACTCCACAAGTATTAAGTTGCGAACAACAGATAACTGCATTAAGCAAAGTGTGTAATGTAAACAAAGCATATGTCCCTGAGCATATGAATGTTGTTTTCTCCCTAGTGGCAACAGCACATCTACAACCTTAGAGGTTTCTGTCACTCCCCCAGATTAAATAGAGGCATGAACCCAACTATCGAGCATAAATACCCCCTCTTGGAGTCACTAGTATCTACTCGGCCAAGATAGCTACTAACAACGGAGAGCATGCAAGATCATAAACAACATAGAGATAACATAAGATAATATTCAGCACATCAACTCAATCATAACACCAATATTCATCGGATCCCAACAAACACAACATGTAGAATTACATAACGGTGATCTCGATCATGTAAAGTAGCTCACGAGATCTAAACATGAAGCACATCATGGAGAAGACAACCAACTAGCTACTGCTATGGACCCATAGTCCAAGGTAGACAACTCACTCATCGCGCCGGAGGAAAGCATGGCGATGAAGAAGACCTCCGGTGGCGATTCCCCTCTTCGGCAGGGTGCCGGCAAGAGCTTTTGGACCCTCTCGATCTCGGGTCGACGATGGCGGCGGATCGCGATGTGTTTCTGGAAAAGTGATCGGGTCTTTAGGTTTTTCCCGTCGGGGGGTCTTTATAGGCAAAGGGGCATCATCAGAAGTGGACCGAGGCGGCCACACACATAGGGGGCGCGGGCCAGGGCCTAGCCACGCCGCCCTGTTGTGTGGGCCCCTCGTGGCCCCACTCCATCTCCTTTTCGGTTCTCTAGAAGCTCCGGTGAATTTCTAGATGTTTGGCTTTTGTTTTGTCCAATTCCGAGAATATTTCCTGTGTAACTTTTCTGAAACATAAAAACAACAAAAAATAGGGAACTGACACTGTGGCATCTCGTTAATAGGTTAGTTCCGGAAAATGCATAAAAATGCCATGAAGTGTATCAAAACACTAAGCAAATGGTGTAAAAACAAGCATGGAGCATAAAAAATCTCTACTAATAATATTGCAATAGGACCGGTCCGTGTCCGTAAAATACGTTTTCAACCAACGCAATACGTTTTCGTTCAGGCCCAGGACCAGCCGATCGATCGACCTATCGACGGAGATTGCTAAACAGCGCCCAGAGCCAGCCTGAAAAAAAGGTAGCTAAACTAAACCGAACTCTGCTCCAATAGATCGAACTGAACTCTGCTCCAATAGATTGGAAAACAAAACGGAAACTCTCACCTTTTTGGATCCGTGGGTAGGTACGTCCTATGTCCTTAGAAAAAAAAACCAGCGATAAAAAAATCGCAGCCAGGAAACGCGCAGATCCGCAGGCAAAAAGAACTGTTATTTATGTACACTTCGATGGCAGAGTATGGGATCGTTCCTTAGATAAAGCAATACCACTACGGGCGGTGTGTGATTTATATATGGACGATGCTAGGCACTGGGTAGTCTTCGGCGGTGCCCCTCCCGAAAATAGAAAGAAACGATCCGGTCTGCCCCACGTGCTACCAAAATAAGAAAGTTTGGTCCCCGTTCACTCCTTGCACTCGGGCGCATGCAGAGCCAAAAACAGCGCTTCTGACAGGTCCTTCTCTGACGCCTTATTAACACAACCGAAAAACAGTATAACTGCTGTAAAGAATAAATTCACATTTGCTGCTGGCAAAATCTAAAAAAAATATCACAGGCACAACTGTACCACCATTCTTTTACTGTAATATACATCGCTTGCTTTGCACCCCATAGATGCAAATTTGTCTCCTGGTGATTGACCAAAAGTACCCTTCAGACTTCACTCAGGCCTCTCCTTGCTACCTTGTAGATGTAAGTATATCACCGTTATACATCTGCGCATTATCTCTTTATCTAAAAAAAAATCTGCGCATTATCTTGCATTGAAGACAATGCAGGCAAAGAAAATGATAGTAAGGCATTAAAATAAAAACAAAAAGATGATGTAATAACCCATTATGTTTTATACAAATAAGCATGGCAGTCAATATTTGTAAAACTACATCCAGATTGCTTGTGTGAAGCTTTTTTCAGCAAATGTGTTACAACTTACATGGGAAAATACATCGGCGAACTATTGATAATTACATTATGTTGTGCAACCATTGCAATTTAAAGCGGAAACTACATATGCAATTCATTAGTTGCAAAACTGCATATATACCATTTCATTTAAAATATCAATTCATGGGATATAAGAATAACCTGTATTAGAAACAAAAAAAGAACACACGGGGGATGTAAGAAAATACACCATGGTTGTTCTAAAAATACAACCCACCTAGTTTATGATATCACTAAAACAAACTGACATGTGAACATAACAAGAGGATGTAAGAATAGGTAGGAATAAACATGTAATTACGGACAAAAAGAACATAGCTCTGGAACTAAATCATGTTTTATACGACAGTCCACTCATAGAGGGATGCACCACCGCACCGTAGTTTGCGGACATGGAGGCGCCATTCTCTCGAATTTAGACTGGGCACTCTCCTACCGATTATTGGGAGTCTTTGAACGTTTTTGCAACACAATTATGTGCCTACTAAGTATATAAACAAAGCATTAAGGTGTGAATAGCAAAAAAGAATCATCCAGTGAGAAATTATTACCAAATCAGATGGTATTATTGTGTCAAAGAAGATGTGAAAGCTTGAACCAAAGTGCCTGGTAAAATTGAGTAAAAAGAAACATGTGAGCATCCATAAGAAAACACAAGTAGATGGAAAAATACATATCCTACAAGCGCACGCATGCTTTTACCTTACACCCCACTTGTATATATTACCTATTTTATACATCTAAAAAAATACAGGCAGCAACATTTATGATTAGAAGCAGCATGAATTATAAAAAATACATCCTATATGTGGGAAAAAAATACTAACTCCGTAAGTTTAGAATGTATATATTGCCCATATTTACAACCTGTGGGGTTGTAAAGATTCCCAGTATATGAAAAAATATACATACTATGAGCGCACATAGACTACTACCATATACCCAAGTTGTATATATTAAAACTTCTCAATATCCTAAAATACATGAAATAAAATACTAACTCTCAAGTTTAGAATGTATATATTGTCCATATTTACAACCCGTGGGGTTGTAAAAAAAATCCCAGTACTAGCTTAAGGATAGAAAACACAACTACACTAAAAAAAATACATCCTATGAGCAAAAATTTACATCCTGTACACTAAAGTCAAAAAATGTATAAAAAACGCAAAAATTTACATCCTGTAGACTACAGTCAAATGTATAAAACCACGAAAAATTACATCCTGTACACTACAGTCAAATGTATAAAACCGTGAAAAATTACATCCTATACGCTACAGTCAAATGTATAAAACCGCCAGAAAATACATGTGAAAAAGAGGGTTAAAGGGCAGGGCGTATATCCAGCAAAATTAGCTGTCTAGAATGTATATAATTCCAAGAAATTACATGTGGTAAAGATAAACTTACTCCCCAATTTAGGAAACTACTGCAACTAGAAAATCGGTGTATGAGATATGAAAATTACTATTGCAACTAGAAATTACATGCGGCCGACTCGTCCATGAAGCCACGATGCGCTCAGAAAAATCCGCGAGTACTAAGAGAGTGGACTGCTGTAACACTCAATCATATGTAAAAACTAGCTGGATGCACTCAATTACATGTAAAAAATACCAATATACACTGCAGCCGAATGTAAATAATGGCCAGAAAATACATGTGAAAAAGAGGGTAAGACAACAGGGCGTATACATCCTACTGTATGAAGCACATACAAACCAATTTTATATAATCTTACAAAACAAACATTTCATTTTATTAGAAAAAAGATTGCATATTTTGAGTGACTAAAAAAGGTATTTACATCCTACAGACGAAAACTTCAGTTGAAAGCATGCAGTTCAGCAATAACAAAGAGAAAAATATATCCTACTGTATAATAGTAGGAACACCAAAATGTATAAAAATGACCTGATCGAAACCGAGAACTACAAAAAGTACATGGTGTATTAGCTAGCCATATTTAAAAAGTGCAGGGGAAAACCAATGCGTACACCCTGCCCCCCAAAAAATGTAAATATTGACCAAATTATACATGTAGAAATAAACTTAGACCCTGTGCAGAAAACAATTTACATCCTAAGCATATTATTTAAATGCATAAGATCTACATACGATGTACATGATCCCCTAAGTCCTCCTCCACTAGCATCATCGCTCAGGAGACAATACTAAAGAACACCACCGTGACAAAGTGGAGATGCAGCTCGATATGAGCGCATCCGGCTAGTTCATGTAGCCTGGCAAACGACTGATATATACAAGTACTATGAGTAACAACTGCTAGAACGCACATTCAAATGTAAAATCTAGGCGTAAGCTATTCTGTGCTGTGTATCAGAGCGCAATCGAACGCGCGACCACCCTACAGATCATCAGCGAGAGCACATAGCCAAACGGATGGGGAGAAATTCGAAATCCAAGCACTCACCAGGTCCAGGGAAGCGGAGGAGTAAGAGCTGCGGTGTGGACGCAGCACCACGCCGCCACTGCCCTCTCGCCCGACACCTCCAAGCAAGGTCCGCCCCCGCCTAGAATGCGTTAAATCACATAGCGTGCATCGGACGCGTCGATCCGCGCGTCCGCGACGGCGAAACTGCTACACAACTGCTCCCTCCCGATCAGGATAACCTTCCAGTAGCTTCCTCGGAGGTGCGCAGGCCGGCGACGAGGCTTAGAACAGTCGAAGAGGTAAACAGTGGACGGCGTTATTTTGGACGCATATACCGCTTCTTCCCTGCCCACTGGATGACGATCGGACGGACGCGAGAGGCGGGCACCGTGTAAGACAACGCAGTGCTCAGGCACAAAATAGATTTCCCGTTTATATATTTGCTAGCTCACACGTTCATTGACGAACTGCGGATAAAGCTCACTGCCGATCTTATGGATGACACTGCTTTCTGCATCTGGAAGTTGTTGATCTTGCAAGGCAACACACGCATCTATTCATGTTCTCTCTACGCCTCTCTCACAAAACGAGTGGGGTGAGAAGAAATACACAGGAGAAGTGCGTCGACCTGGAGCACAGCAAGAGCCTCAGCGTCTTCGGCCTCGTGTATGGCGGCGCACGGAAGCCTACACCTTCTACCGGAGCGAGCGCGGGAGCCGGTCTCCGAGCAGGTGAGCACGACAGAACACTTCTTCTCTCCCAGCCGAAAGCGGCACAACTGCAGATGTCGTACTGCTACAGATTTTTTTTGCTGCTAGCTGCGTTTGTGTGCTACCAGTTGATGTTTGCCAAAGAAGTGTTTGAGCAAAGCCAGTTAATGTTGTTTGCTGCTAGCTGCGTTTGTGTGCTACAAGTTGATGTTTGCCAAAGAAGTGTTTGAGCAAAGCCAGTTAATGTTGTTTGCTGCTAGCTAGATGTTTTTACGAAAAATAATTTTGAGCAAATTTAGATGATGTTTATTTTTTTCTAAAACTTGGAATGTTCATGTAAATTTATAATGGATGTACACCGTAAAAATTATTTAACAAAAATTGACCCGTAGCATCGCATATATCGTCCACACTTTGTCCCCTTGAGAATTTGAAAATCAACCCCAAAGTCTAGCTTGTATATAGGATGATGGGCACATGAGAAGGTAGATGAGAGCGAGAGTTTATCTCTAACTATTTTATTATTATTGTTTCTAGAAATTAATTTTATTTTTATATAAAAAATTCATTTTCTTAGGTCGTAGCAATGCACGAGCATTTAGCTATCTCTACTATAAAAAGCAAATCAGTTGGTAGGTACGTCGCCATACTTTTGCAGAAATCCCCCTTATAAATAAGAAACTCAACCCGCAGTCCTACATATCATCGATTTTGGCCGGGATGTGTTCCACCTGCGGTCCTCTGCGGTGACAAGGCCGCGTGCGTTGTGGCAGGCCGCGCTCGCCACCGCACACCATCCTAACGCGCCGGTGGCCGGGACACTGCACGCCCACAACCCACATCCATCTTGAGATCCTGCGACCCACGCGCCCGGTAGAAGAGATCGGGGGATCTCGATGCTGTCGAGGGCCGCTGGTGGAAGACGTTGTCGATATCTGCCCGTGGACTCCTTGGTCGAGCGCGGACGGCGAGAGATGAAGCGTGAGGGGAGGACAACGATAGGGAATCGGAGGAGGAGGAGTATGGAGCGGTGCCTATGGCCTTCCCCAGACCCGACGCCACCGAAGCTGTGAGCTGGTCAGCGGGGATCTTTTTGTAGGGGAATTCCCTGATCTGGTTTTCTGGTAGTTGCAGGATGATGAGACACTACATGGTCCAGTTGGTGAACAACGGGATGCATATTTTGTTCTTCCACTTCGAACTCCGATGTTGGTTCATGACAGCCATGCTTGCGTCGTTGTTGGAGATTTGTGAGGAGGACTCGCCCTGATAGTCTCGCGTCGCGCGGCCTCCACAAGTACACGCCGACATCTGCACGAGCCCTATCCCGAGTGGGGATAGGGCTACGCCGACGGTGAAATCTGCTTGGCTAGCTCTGTTAATGGCTCGTTGTTGATGAGAGGAGAATTTGGGATTGAACACTCAAAAGGATCAACAGAGCTTTGTTGACAACACGTCCTGCTGTGCATTACAAGCTAGAGTATTTATCTTTTAGGAAACAGAGTGACGGGATTTAGCTAGATAAAGAGAAGTGCCACTGCTAGCTAACATAATTCAGGCCAGTTCCTTTGACCATCGTTTTTTTCTTCACCCATTCGTCTGCCCATCTTGAGTCTGCGGTAGTATTTTGCTAGAGGTTGAGATCTGTAAATACTAAGGAGTATTTTTAGGAGTAACTAAGGAGTTATTTTCTTGCCCTTTTGCCTGCTGTATAAACTTGTAGCGTGATGATCTGACCTGTTCAAAAAAAAAGATGATCTGACGTTCTCCATCCATGTCTCTCCCAATTTTTTTGGAAAGAAAATAAAAACAGTGCTACGATGAAAGCTTCAACCTTGGACAGAATGTAAAATATTTTCATACCCCACACGTCGCTACAACACAAGTCTACCTACATTGAACTAAAATATATCAGCCCGTAGGAGTGGGACACGTATATTTTGCTATATATATATTTACGATGGATTGTAATCTAGGATTAGTTACCATTTTTCAATCTAGATTGTAAGCTATGATTTGTTAGAATAACATGTTTGAATCCAAATTGTAATCAATGTACTCGAGATAAATTCTATGTATGAGATGGTGATTTTACAGTAAATAAATAATTATTTTTCATGCAATGCATTCATTTCTGATACAATTCAAAATCTTGGATCATTAGTCTTTTTTTATCACCGTAGCAACGCACGGGTATTCATCTAGTTATAGATACGTTTGAGACGTATCAGCATCCCCAAGCTTAACTCCTGCTCATCCTCGAGTAGGTAAGTAATAACAAAAGAAATAATTTTTGAGGTGACATACACCTACACAATCTTGATCATCTATGTAAGCGTTGTGCGCTGGGATCAAAAGAACTTAAAACATGGGCATGAAAGACATAATGTTGATAGAAGAAACTTAGCAACCATGTTATAACATGAAAAAGAACACAAATAAAAGATCATGAAAATGAAACAATGAAAGTCAAATGTGTGTTCAAATCATATGGAAAAACATACAAATGGTTTTCAGCTTGTCCTTCATGAGAGAGGAAAACATAAATGCATAGGACACCTTCAAGTTTAAGAGGGCGACTAGATACAAATAATTTAAGAACAAGTGAAACCAACATCATGAATCAATCAATGAAAACTTTGGGACAATGCACATTATACTCAGAATGACAACTATGCTCTCTTAGACGGTGCATAAAGGTAGAAGGTGGTGACTCTACATAAAAAGTAAAAGAAAGGCCCTTCGCTGAGGGAAGCAGTGATTGCAAGTTTTATAAACCTTCAAAAATTATGGTACTTACTAGCTTTGAGCTCTCATTGCCCCCATCATAAGCATCTTGAATGGTTAAAATTAATGCAAATACACTTATGATGCATATGCTTGACAAATCATAAGTTGAAAACCTCGTGTCCCGTGAAGTACGAATACCCAAACCTCATGCTACTTTACTTAGAGTCCCAAGCAAGCTCTTGTGATTGTAAGTATACACGTATCATCGAGAACCACCAACGGGGTACCTCCGTGCCCGATGACATGGAACAAGCCCACATCAAAATGACAGGACAAACAGACAATGAACACCTCGGCATCTCTTTTATTTACCATTGGTATAGCTTTTTATTGTGAGATGCGCCGTCGAATGTTCACTATGGGCATGCTGTAAATTTCCACCATGAATTATGCATGGCTTAGATTAGCGGCCCAGGCATTTCTCTAACACGTATACAAACTCCATGATCCCGCAAGATTCCCAATTCATTTCACATCGCGAGTATCCATAAACAAAAGATCACGATATCAACTCAAATGAAAGATAGTGCAATGTTGAAAGCTTGCCCCATGACGGCATGGCTGGGCTAATTTCCAACTTACAACTTGCAAGCATAACAACTCAACATAAGAGAGCCACAATGTCAAAATTTTAAAACGAGAAAAGTAAAGTGTGCCATCAGGTTCGTGAGAGCTTTACTGACCAATTTTCACATGACACCCAAAGAGTTTAATTTGAAGGATAGATAAAAGCAAGTCAAATGTACTTTGGAATAGGACATTGCTAATAGGCATGTATGGTGGACACATTGGAACAACTTGGTTTTTAGGAGTTGGATGCACGAGTAGAGCTCATACTCAGTACAAAACGAGGGCTAGCAAAAGACTGGGAGCGACCAACTAAGAGAGCAATAACGGCCATAATCATGCATAGCGACAAAGCGACATTAAAAGAAGCATAAGATGGTATCAAAAGTCAAAAACTAAATGATCATAGAGGCTTATGGCGACTTTGTATGAGTCTAACATGTGTGAGCATGCGCCAAGTCAACCCAAATAAAGCATCAAAGGAGAAAACCAAAATAATGCTTCCAAATAATTAAAACAATGCATGATTTTTTCAAAGGCTCATTAAGCAATCTCAGTCATTTGAGACAAGCATGCTACAGCAAAACCACTAAGCATACTATCAAAAAGACATCAATCACGACATGCAAAAGCCTAGGCCGCAGTCTACACAAGCTCCTTCTTGTACCACTTTTTTGCATAAAGCTTTTTCTCTCTTCCAACACCATTCAAATTTTTTTGAAACAACTCTTTTGATGAAAACCAACATGAACCAGAGGTCAAAATACACCTTGATGCAAAGATATAACAAGATCTGAACAAAAATCAAGGCGAAAAACGAAAACTAAACGCAGTTCTAGAAAAAGAGAACACTCGTTGAAACGATAAGAGTGAAAAACAGAGTGTTCTTGGCAAATGAAAAGCAAGGCAACTTCTCCTAAAGGAATTTGTTGGGGTCCAACCATTTATTGCAGAAAACAAAACTAAACAAAACTGAAAACTAAAAACAACTAACGCTCCAAGAAAAACGCATAATGCATGAAGCAATAAAAATAGTGTGTTGAAAGGTGACCTGATTTTTGCTGATGAAGAAGGGGTGCCTCGGGGTCATCCCCAAGCTTTGACGCTTGTAATTCTTGGATATTTCTTGAGGTGACATGGGAATCCCCAAGCTTGAGCTTTTTTCCATTCTTCAACTCATCTCATCATTCGCCAATCCCTACACTTGAAAACTTCCTTCATACAAAACTAAACACAATTCTGTTAGCAACATTAGTGTAAGCATAACATTGAATCAACGCTTTTTGCTTCAGGTTTCAACTAAAAACCACCACATATAAAGAATATAATACTGTAGCAACTTCCCCAAAAGTTCCGTGATCAAAAGAACTCAAAAAGAAAGCGATAAAGCGGCAAACATAAATATTGGCAGAAATCTGTCAAAACAGAACAGCTGACAAAGGTCGAATTTTTAGAGGGTTTTCTGTTCCTCAAATCAAAAAGTGTATAACTAATGAAAGTTTGGATATAACCTGGGGCATATGCACAAGAAATCGCAGGTCCAAAAGATATTTGGAGAATTTTCATGAATTTTTACGGTGCAGCACCGAAAACTGTTTCAGGACAGCAACATCCCCAAATCTTACCTCACTCAAATTACAGGCTTCTCTTGGCACAAAAACGAAATAAAAATGATAAGGAGAGGTTATTACAGTATTAATAACTTCCAAGACTCAAATAAAAGAAAAATAACTGAAAGTAAAAACATTGGGTTATCTCCCAAGAGTGCTTTTCTTTAACGCCTTTGAGCTAGGCGTAGAAAGTGTGAATCAAGTAATATCGAAGGAGGCATTAAGATCAACTGTTTCCTCAAGACAACCACTTACCATAGTAGGCACTTTAGAGGTTCTAGAAGATGATTCAACCTACAAATCACTCTTAGTTGAACTAAAAGTCTTACCAATCTTAAAAACATGCTGCGGTTTAGGCACAAACACCTTGGGAACATACATAAATTTTTGCTCTTTTCCAACAAAAGCTTTCTCCTTCTTAAACTTAAGAGAAGAGAATATTGAACTTAAAGTTTCCATAGATTCCTCCAGTTTCCCAATCCTAAGATTTTGACTATCAAGAGTAGTGCTAGCCTCTAAAATGGTGATTCTCTTACCGATACTTTCTATCAATTTATCAACACGGCTAGCATTATCAAGGATATTTGGCAAACTTTTTTCTAAAGAGCTAAGCTTTTCTAAAACTTCCTCCAAAGTGACCTCAGTTTTAACAACATGAATAGGTGGTACTCCCACTAAAATTTCAAGTAAAGTGCATGCTTCAAGAGCAGGAGTACCCAGAAAATTACCTCCTGCAAGAGTATCAAGAACATACCTATACCAACTAGTTATACCAACATAAAAATTTCTAAGGAGGATCATGGTAGAATGCTTTTTCATACACCTATGATGAGAATTGCTAATACGGCACCAAACATCTTTCAAGATCTCTCCCCCTTGTTGCTTAAAGGTACGAACTTGAACTTCAGGATTACTCATTCTAACAAAACTAAAAGCAAGTAAATAAAAGCAACTATAAAGGAAACTATTTTTTTTGTGTTTTTGATAAAACGATGCAAGTAAAAATAAAGTAAAGCAAAACTTAAAACAAAGTAAAGGATGTGCGTGTGAAACTCCCCTTGCAGAAGTCTTCTTTTTCCCTGGCAACGGCGCCAGAAAACTTGTTGATGGCGCGGTGATGATGATGCTAGGAAACTTGATTGCGTTTGTTGATGAAGTAAAATAACCGGCCAGTTGGAAACCCCAAGAGAAGGTTTGATGAATATAGCAGCAAGTTTTCCCTCAGTTATGAAACCAAGGTTTAATCGTCCAGTTGGAAAAATCCAAACTCAAGAAGGTGATGCTTGCTAGCCTAGTGACACTCCAACAAGGGCGCCGTTAACGATAACTTGTTAGCGCGTCTTCAACTAGTAGCAACGTGGAACCTGCACACAACACAACCAAATACTTTGTTCCCAACTTACGATGATGTTGTCCATCTCACCGGTTTGCTTGAAACAAAGGGTATGAGCGTATCGAGTGGAAAGCAATAGTAGTATGCGAGTAAAGTAAACAGTGCGAGTAAAGTAAACAGGTGATAGCAATATAATGTAAATAGGACCGGGGTCCACAGTTCACTAGTGGTGTCTCTCCATAAGATAAAATAATACATGCTGGGTAAACAAATTACAGTTGGGTAATTGATAGAATAAAGACAACGTGCATATGTCGAGAGGATCACTATGAGATTTACTCTGGGCATTACAACAAGATACATAGACCGCCATCCAACTGCATCTATGACTAATAATCGACTTGTGGCGAATCAATCCGAGAACTCCACAAGTATTAAGTTGCGAACAATAGATAACTGCATTAAGCAAAGTGTGTAATGTAAACAAAGCATGTGTCCTTGAGCATATGAATGTTGTTTTCTCCCTAGTGGCAACAGCACATCTACAACCTTAGAGGTTTCTGTCACTCCCCCAGATTAAATAGAGGCATGAACCCAACTATCGAGCATAAATACCCCCTCTTGGAGTCACTAGTATCTACTCAGCCAAGATAGCTACTAACAGCGGAAAGCATGCAAGATCATAAAAAACATAGTGATATCATAAGATAATATTCGGCACATTAACTCAATCATAACACCAATATTCATCAGATCCCAACAAACACAACATGTAGAATTACATAACGGTGATCTCGATCATGTAAAGCAGCTCACAAGATCTAAACATGAAGCACATGGTGGAGAAGACAACCAACTAGCTACTGCTATGGACCCATAGTCCAAGGTAGACTACTCACTCATCGCGCCAAAGGCAAGCATGGCGATGAAGAAGACCTCCGGTGGTGATTCCCCTCTCCGGCAGGGTGTCGGGAAGAGCTTCTGGACCCTCCCGATCTCGGGTCAACGATGGCGGCGGATCGCGATGTGTTTCTGGAAAAGTGATCGGGTCTTTAGGTTTTTTCCATCGGGGGGTCTTTATAGGCGAAGGGGCATCATCAGAAGTGGACCGAGGCAGCCACACACATAGGGGGCGCAGGCCAGGGCCTGGCCGCGCCGCCCTGTTGTGTGGGCCCCTCGTGGCCCTACTCCGTCTCCTCTTCAGTTCTCTGGAAGCTTCGGTGAATTTCTGGATGTTTGGCTTTTTTTCGTCCAATTCCGAGAATATTTCCTGTGTAACTTTTCTGAAACACAAAAACAGCAGAAAACAGGGAACTGGCACTGTGGCATCTCGTTAATAGGTTAGTTCCAAAAAATGCATAAAAATGCCACGAAGTGTAACGAAACACTAAGCAAATGGTGTAAAAACAAGCATGTAACATCAAAAATTATAGATACGTTTGAGACGTATCAGTGACTAGATACAAATAATTTGAGAACAAGCAATACCATAATCATGAATCAATCAATAATAAATTTTGGGACCATGCACATTATACTCAGAATGATGACTATGCTCTCTTAATCGGTGCATAAATGTAGAAGATGAAGACTCAACATAAAAGTAAAAGAACTGCTCTTTGTAGAGGGAAGTAGTGATTGTAAGTTTTATAAACCTTCCAAAAATTATGGTACTTATTAGCTTTGAGCTCTCATTGCCCCTATCATTAGCATCTTGAGTGATTAAGGTTAACGTGATAACAAGTATGAGTTATATGCTTGACAAACCGTAAGTTGAAAATCTCATGTCCCGTGAATACGAGAACCTAAACCACATGCTACTCGACTTAGGTCCCAAGAAAGTTCTTGTCATTGTAAGCATACATGTATCATCGAGAAAGCCAACGGGGTACCTCCTGCCCGATGATATGGAAGCTTTCCCATATCAAAATGGCAGGACAAACAGACAATGAACACCTCAACATCTCTTTTATTTATCATTGGGTATAGCTTTTTATTTTGAGATGCATCGTCGAATGTCCACTATGGTTATGCTGTAAATTTTCACCATGAATGATGCATGGTTTAGATTAGCGGCCCAGGAGTTTCTCTAACACATATACAAACTCCATGAGTTCACAAGTTTCCAACTTATTTCACATCGCTAGGCATCCATAAACAAAATATCATGATATCAACTAAAAAGGAATAAGTGCAATGTTGAAAGCGTGCCCCATGAAAACATGGTTGAGCTAACTCCCAACTTACAATTTGCAAGCATATAATCATCATAAGAGAGACACAATGGTCAAGTTTATTAAGTGCAAGAAAGTAAATGTGCCATCAAGTTCGTGAGAGCTTTACTAACTAATTTTCTCATAACAAAAAAATTAATTTGGAAGATAGATAAAAGCATTGTCGGTGTTCTGGATACCGGGGTATCCCGGTCCACCTGCTCCTGGGCCCCGTCATCGGCCCATCTTCAGCCCAGGAGATAATCAGCGGTACAAGTCGCGGAGAAGACCCTCACGAGGAGGCGCCTCGTGAGGAGAACGACGACGGAAACTGCTAAGGACCAGAAGACCTCCTCACGAGCCCCTGCTGGTGAGGAGAGAAGGTACGCCCACGCTAGCTCAGCACGTTTTCGTGCGGAGCAAGAAGCTAACGGGCAGAAGACCGTGTACCGCCCACGCTACCCCCGACAGGGAGGAGACCAACTTTCGCTGTGCCTGCCTAAAGCGGCACAGTGGTTGTTGGCCACCCCCCTAAATATAGCGTGGACGGTGCAGGGCGCCAGAGGAAGACGTCAGCTTCCTCCACCCACTCCTGTGGACCGGCGCCGCTACCCTGCGAAGACTGAGTCTACAGAAGAGTGTAGTCTACAGCTGTCCTCCCTCCATGGCCGTGTGTGGCAACCCCTTCCCCAAGAAGATAAGGGGAAGGAGGACCTTGGCGCTATAAAAGGAGGGGGAAGCCCTCCCTTAGAGGGGATCGGATCTTCATCTTCTTCAAGCGGCTAGCTGGGCACGCAGGTTCTTCAACCTCTGGACAGCTAGAGCTTTGTAACCAAGGCCTTGTACTCCTCGCGAGGTGTCGCGTTGCAATACAAGAAGGCAGGAAGTAGGGGTTTTACCTCACCACGAGGGCCCTGAACCTGGGTAAAGCTCGGTCTCCCTCTCTGCAGTGCGTTGCGCGTTCGACAATCGAGGCTTCCGTCACCGTGTTTCGTTGCGATCCGAGATCTCACACGTTCAGCCCCCTGCGTTCGAATCTTTGGGTCCGTCGCGTGGTACCCCGTGTTCTTGCGACACGAAATCCATCGCATTTGGCGCGCCAGGTAGGGGGCTGTGGTGTGTTTTCTTCTAGATCTGCTTCGACATGGCCGACGCCAACGCAAGGCTCGAGCGTCTTCGCCGTCGCAACGCTGTTCGGGGGCAAACCGAGCCCATCTTCCGTCGTCATGAAGCTTCGGCCGAGGAGGAAGAGGAGGAAGATCTGGAGTCCTCCTACCTCCCGTCCGGGCGGACAGAGCCTTCGCTCTCCTTCACCGCCACCGCCACTTCTCGCGCTCGTTCTGGGAGTCAGTTGTCTCCTGCGCAGGCACTCGCCATGGCGCAGGAGCTGCTGCGCTATCAACCCACCGACGACGGGCGTGAGGGGTGGCGCGCTCAAATCGCCGAGCTCGTCGCCATCGCCAACGAAAACCCGGCCTTGGGAGGAGCCCAGGGCGCGGGGAGCCCAGATCCGGCGGCGGGGCATCGCGCCCCGGGCGCCGGAGATGGGGTGGCCAACAAGGCCAAGAGGGTGGTTTCCCACGCCGCATCTTCGCCGCGCGGGGAGCCCAGCTGCCAAATCGTCCAACGCGCTCCGGAAGACGCACGCGTCTCCCTCGAGCGCCGCCGCGAAAATCATGACCGCGCCATCGATGACATCGGCGAAGCTGGCAAGAACGTCAGGACCCCCGGCGTCCCGATCTACAACCCCGGGTGTCTTGCCCTCACTCGCCAGCAGCGCTATGTCGTCTGGCCTGACAAGTTCAAGCCAGACATCAGCGCGCGTTACGACGGGACCACAAATCCTGTCGAATTCCTCCAACTCTACGTCGTCGCCGTCCAGGCTGCGCGTGGAGATCAGCGCGCCATGGCCAATTGGTTCCCCATGGCCCTCAAGGACGCTCCGCGAACTTGGCTCATGAATCTTCCTCACGAATCCGTGACGTCGTGGAAGGATTTATGTCGTCAGTTCGTTGCCAACTTCATGCCCACGTACGAGCGCCCCGCAACTAAGAACGATCTTAAAGCGGTGCGTCAGTACAAGGGCGAGACGCTTCGTCAATACATCCAGTGCTTCAGTCAGATGAGGAACAAGATCCCCAGGATCTCCAACGAGGAGGTCATCTCCGCGTTCTCCACGGGCGTCTCCGACGTCAAGATGCGGGAGAGGCTGTCTGTGAATGATGAGCTGACTTCCGTCGTCAGGCTCTTCGAGATCGCCGACCGCTGCGCCAAGGCTGAGGAGGGGAGGCTCTTCGTGCACAATCTGCCGGAGGCGCCTCCCCCAAAGCCGAAGTCCAAGGACCCCAAGCGAAAGGAGGCTGCTGCCCTCGCGGCGGAGCCAGATCACAAGCAACGCCGCGGGACCGCTCCGACCGCGATAAAGGTCGACGTCGCCGCTACTGCATTATCCACAAGAAGGACACCCACAATACCGAGGATTGTTGGATTGTCCGGAAGTTTCACGAGGAAAACGGTGTCGCCAAGCGTCGCGGGGGCGGCCGCAGCAACGGCAAGAGTGGATCCCGGGGCGATCGCCGCGACGACGACCGCGAGGAAGGTCGCCGCCGTGGGGGTCTGTCTCGAGACGATCCCGAGCCGCTGCCGCTGCCCCCACCAGCAAACGATCGTCGGGAGGAGGACCAGGGGGGCTATCAAGAGCCGCGAGACTTCGCCGCTTGCCTCCTGGGTGGAGCTCAGGCTCCTCTGTCAAATCGACACTTCAAGCAGCTGTCGCGAGAAATCGCGGCGGCACAGCCCAGCGTCGGCAATCGTCTAATGAAGTGGTCGACGTGCAAGATTGGCTTCGACGAGGAGGATCATCCGGCTTCCACAAGGGGTGTGGGCACACTCCCCCTCTTGTGCACGCCAACCATCAACAACGTCGCCGTCAATCGCACTCTCATTGACGGAGGGGCGGGCCTCAACATCATCTCGGTCGAGATCTTCGAGAAGATGCAGGTGCCGTACCATCGGCTCATGCCGACTCGGCCGTTCTTCGGGGTAACCGAGGGATCTACAACGCCAATTGGGCAGGTAAGCCTGCCCGTCACCTTCGGCACCCGGGACAACTACCGGACGGAAAGCCTCGACTTCGACGTTGCCTACATCGCCCTGCCATACAATGCCATCCTCGGCTACCCAGCCTTGGCTAGGTTCATGGCAGCAACGCACCATGGCTTTAACGTCCTTAAGATTCCGGGCGCCAACGGCACGATCACCGTGCGCTGCAATGAGAAGGACGCTCTCCGATCAGTTGAGCATGTCTACCGTGAGGCCGCCACCATGTTCCCCGCCGACGAAGATCTACTGGAACACTCCGGCGACCTCACGAGGAAGAAGCAGCTCGTATCCCAAGAGCGGGCTGCTGCGAAGAAGGCCTCTCTCGAGCCCCACATGTTGGGTTCGACAGGGAAGAAGTTCGCCGCCTCTGCATCGCCTACTCCAAGCGAGGACCTGGTCCATCCAATGCTGGACATGAGCATTGGGGAAGCTGCGGTACCCTCAGGCCGGAGGCCCCAGTTTACCCAAGAGCGCTCGGCAACCAAGAAGGTCCCGCTATAGGCTGGGGGCTGCGAAAACTTCGTCACCATCGGGGCAGGGCTTTCCCCCAAATAGGAAAGCGCGCTCGTCACCTTCCTGCGGGCAAATTCTGACATGTTCGCTTGGACTCCGTCAGATATGCCCGGCGTTCCCAGGGAGGTGATTGAGCACCACTTAGCCGTGTGCCCTCAGGCACACCCCGTGAAGCAGAAGACTAGGAAGCAAGCGCAAGAGAAGCAGGATTTCATCGTCAAGGAGATAGAGAAGCTGAAGAAGGCCAAGTTGATACACGAGGTGGCCCACCCCACCTGGATTGCTAATCCGGTGGTCGTCCCAAAGGCTAACGGCAGTGGGCGCCTCTGCGTGGACTTCACAAGTCTCAACAAGGCCTATCCCGAGGATAGATCAAATCGTCGACTCCACCGCCGGCTGCGACCTCCTTTGCTTCTTGGATGCTTTCTCCGGCTATCATCAGATCAAGATGGCAAAGGAGGACGAGGAGAAGACCGCATTCATCACGCCCTGTGGGGTGTACTGCTACGTCTGCATGCCTGAAGAACGCAGGAGCCACCTTCCAGAGGCTCATGCGCAAGGCCTTGGGGGCTCAGATGGGAAGGAACGCGGAGGCCTACGTCGACGACATCGTCGTCAAGACTCGCGAGGGTCACACCTTCATCGAGGATCTGGAGGAAACATTCGTCAACCTGAGAAAGGTAAACATCAAGCTCAACCCCGCCAAGTGCGCCTTCGGCGTACCGCCGGGAAAACTGTTGGGGTTCCTCGTGTCTCACCGCGGGATACAGGCGAACCCTGACAAGGTCAAGGCCATCGAAGAAATGCGTCCTCCGCGCAATCTCAAGGAAATGCAACGCCTCGCGGGGTGCATGGCAGCCCTGGGGCGCTTCATCGCGAGGAGTGGGGAAAAAGCTTTGCCCTTCTTCAAGCTCATGAAGCGCACCGGGAAGTTCGAGTGGACTCCGGAAGCCGACAAGGCCTTCGCCGAGTTGAAAAGGTACCTCACGAGCCCACCGATCATGGTTGCCCCAACAGCTCGCGAGCCCTTGCTACTCTACATCGCGGCAACTCCAAGGACTGCAAGTGCCGTCCTTGTCACGGAGCGGGACGCTAAGGTGATCGACAAGGTCAATCCTCCCGGCCAGGGGGCTCCTCGCGAGGAAGAGGCCACTTCGCCTCCTGTCCCTCAATAGGAGCCGCACGCGGCATCTTCGCCGACCAAGCCGCTCTCCCAGAGCGACGCCCAAAAGCCTCCTGAGGAGGAGCCTTTCGACGGTGTTGTCAAGGTGCAAAAGCCTGTGTACTTCGTCAGCACGGTACTGCGCGACGCGCGGGAACGCTACACCATGCAGCAAAAGCTGCTCTACACCTTTCTCATCGCCTCGCGGAAGCTACGCCACTACTTCCAGGGCCACCCGATCAAGGTGATAACCGATCGTCTCCTGGAGACCATCCTACGCAATCCCAACGTCACCGGGCGGGTGGCAGAATGGGCCGTGGAGCTTCAGCCTTTCGAGATCTCCTTCGAAACTACAAAGGTAATCAAGAGCAAGGCTTTGGCCGAGTTCACTGCGGAATGGAATGATCCATTCGTCGACGAGCCTCCAGAGGTGGAGTCAACACTCCCAGGAGAGGAGGCCCCAGGCCTTTGGATCATGCACTTCGACGGCGCTTTCAACCTCCCTGGCGCGGGAGCAGGTGCTGTCCTAACCTCTCCCTCTGGAGACAAGCTCTTCTACGCTGTGCAGCTCTGCTTCGGGCCCGAGCACAAGGTCTCCAACAACATCGCGGAATACGAAGGACTACTCGCAGGCTTAAGGGCTGCGAATGCTTTGGGCATCAAGCGCCTCATCGTCAAGGGGGATTCACAGCTGGTTGTGAACTTCTCAAACAAGAGCTACACTCCAAAGGATGAGCACATGGCGGCTTATCTCGAGGAGCATCGAAAGATGGAAAAACGCTTCCAAGGCTTGGAGCTGAAGCACATCCCGAGAGGAGAAAATGTGGAAGCCGACGAGATCGCCAAGCGCGCCTCTCATCGCCTGGCACAGCCTGCCGGCGTCTTCGAGGAGCGTCTCTTCAAGCCGTCCGCTTCCCCATCGACATCCGAACCACCTCCTCCTTCTGCTTTGCCGCCACCACCGGAGCAGGGGGCTCCGGATTGCGGGCCTCCTTCGGGTGACCGTGTCCTTCTGGCATTGGCACGGCAGGAGGGAGTGGATTGGATCATCGAGCTCAAGGCCTACCTCACCAGCAGCAGGCTCCCCGAGGATGAAGAGGAGGCTGAGAGGATTGTGCGGCAAGCTTCAGGCTACTGCGTCAAGGACGGTGACTTGTACCGGCGTCGCCCAAATGGCGTCGCTCTTAAGTGCATATCTACTCACCAAGGCCAAGAGCTTCTAAGGGACATCCACGCCGGCGAATGCGGGCATCACGCCTCTGCTGCGACTCTAGCCGCGAAAGCATATCGAAGCGGCTTCTACTGGCCTTCGGCGCTCGGAGATGCGGCGGAGATGGTCAAGAGGTGCGAGGCGTGCCAATTCCACGCCAAGCAGATACATCAGCCGGCGCAAGAGCTGCGAACCATCCCACTCACTTGGCCCTTTGCAGTTTGGGGGCTGGACATCCTCGGTCCATTTCCCAGAGCGCAAGGAGGCTATCGCTACCTCTACGTCGCCATTGACAAGTTCACCAAGTGGGTGGAGGTGGAACCGGTGTGCACAATCCCTGCCAGGTCCGCCGTCAAGTTCATCTGGGGACTGGTCTGTCGCTTTGGTGTGCCTAACCGCATAATCACCGACAACGGCAGCCAGTTCACCAGCGGCTTGTTCCGGGAATACTGCGCATCGACCGGCATCAAAATCTGCTTCGCCTCTGTCGCCTATCCCAGGAGCAATGGTCAAGCCGAGCGCGCCAATGCTGAAGTGCTCAAAGGACTCAAGACGAAAAGCTTCAACGCCAAGCTCGAAGCCTGCGGCAAAAAATGGTTAGACAACCTCCAATCCATCTTGTGGTCCATCAGGACTACCGCCACCAAACCCACTGGAGAGACCCCTTTCTTCTTGGTCTATGGGGCGGAGGCTGTTCTTCCCACCGACGTCAAGTTCGGGTCGCCAAGGGTGCTCGCCTTCGACGAAACCCGCCAAGAGGACCTCATCAAGGACCGCCTCCTCCTGCTCGAAGAAGCTCGGTGCCAAGCCGCGTTACGCGCCGCGAGGTACCAGCAAGGACTACGCCGCTACCATAACTGCCATGTCCGAGCAAGAACTCTGGAGGTCGGCGACCTGGTGCTGAGGAGAATACTCTCTCGCGAGGGCCTGCACAAGCTGTCTCCAATGTGGGAAGGACCTTTCAAGGTGACGCACATCGCCAGGCCTGGCTCGGCGCGGCTGGAAACCGCGGAAGGCGTGCCCGTGGGGAACCCGTGGAACATAGCTCATCTGCGAAAGTTCTACCCTTAGGTTCCTCATGAGGAGGAAAAGACCATTTTCACGGCACTTGTATCAGCTCAAACTGCTCTTAAGCACTGATATTAAGTTAATGCGCAATATAGCGCCTCTGCTTCGGCATGACATCAAAATGGCATGAAGTCCATTTATTTTCTGTTGTACTCCTCGCGGAAGGGGGCTAGGCACGGTGTCTATGCTGGGGCCTTCGCCCGGAAAACAGCAAGCCCGAAAAACCCGAAGGGAGCGAGCTCTGGTCGGGGGCGACGGCCCCGTTAACGATCACCTCTGGATGCCCATGGTGCTTAGTTCCTCGCGAAGTACGCCAGAAAATAAAAAATCTTCGAGGAAAAGTCCAAGGTGTGCCCATGGCACCCGCTAAGGACCTACCCCTTGTGAGCAACCCTCACGAGGGAGCAAAGACGCGTCGATGCACCAGCATCCGCAGGAGGATTCCCTCTGCCGAGGAAGGCCTAACGTGGCAGGATTATTGAAGACCAAGGCCGCTCCGATCAATCTTGCGAAGGAGACGCAGATCCGGAGGTCCGCGCCAGGCCCTTCACCTCATGAGCAATCCTTGTGAGGTGTCGACGGTCTCTGGGCTCTCTTAAGCGTCGACGTTTTCACGTCCGTGAGGGTCCAGCTTTCCTCAACGACGAGGAAGGCCCCGTGAATCGCCACGCGCGGCAATTTGCTCTTAGCTGCTGGCACAGATAGTGCCGCGCTCCTCCACGACGGAGAAGGTCCCTGTGCCGGTCACAGGGGCATCTTATTCGCCTTCTTTTTTCGTTTGTTTTGTCGATTTGTTTTTCCATTTTCGGGGATTTCGGGTTTTTTGTTTTCCAACTCTTTCTCCAACTTCTTCTCTCAGGAATCGTCCAATGTGTCGCTAACGCCGAACCCACTTCGAGCTCTGAGGCGGAGGGAGGCTTCCTGTCGATGCCAATAGCTCACTAGGGCTCTCGAGCGAGCAAAAGACCAGGACGATGAAGAGCGACAAGGTGATCGACAAGCGGATTTCTTTAAAAATCCCCCATTGGGGGAAGGAGCAAAGCACGACGGGGCATACCCCGCCGGCAAGGACTACAAGGCAAAAAAGGGGAGGAGACTAGCTCCCCTCCCCAGAAGACTATCGCACCAGGACCTCCTCTTCACTGCGCCGCGAGCTGGGGGTAGGTGCGGCGGACGCCGTCGGCGGTGAAGATCCGCACCGTAGCCTCCAGGGTCCCCAGCTTGAAGCGGAAGACGAGGCAGTCGCCGACGCGGAGGCGACAGCCGAGGGCGAAGGGCCTCCAGCGGCCGGAGAGGACGATGTTGCCGTTCGCCCCGAAGAGGATGTCCACAGGCCAGAAGAGATCTGGCCTGCTTTGCTCGCCCAGGGCGATCTCCCCGGCGGCCGGACCGTGGGCGTGAACTGCCCTCCGGATGGCGTCGGGCAGCCGGAGGGAGTTGAAGCCCGGGGCGTCGATGACGATGAGGAGCTCCAGGAAGCGGGACCCCGGGGCGATGAGGGGTCCCAGAAGCGCCGCCGCCAGGTGGCGCGGAGTGGCAACCACTCCATTCACCGGCGGGGCCGGAGGATCTGCAGCAGCGGGAGGAGGGCCCAAGGCGGCCTCCACCTCCCGGAGAGCCCGATCGACGCTCCCCGAGGCGCGGGGAGCAGGCGCCGCCGCCAGCGGCGACGGCGAGTTCAGGGCGCCGCCACGCGCGGGGCCCCTGAGGGCCAGAGCGCCGGAGGTCCCCGAGGCGGCGCGAATCACCTCGTCCTGCCTCGGCGCGCTGATGCGGAGGGGACCCCCGGTGCCGGGCGTCCACTGGGCTGGGATTTTCGCCCTGCTCCCACTGCCCGGGGGGCGCCCACGGCGCTTCGCCCCAGGGCTTGGACCGGCGGCGGCGGAGTTGGAGGGGTCCATGCTCTCAGGGGAGAAGAAGCAGAAGTGGCACTGGAGGAAGGAGGTGAAGTGCCGAAGGTCTCGAGGAGGACCTATTTAAGGGGAGCGTCCAGCGTCGATGCGTCAAATCCCAGCGCGGGAATCGAAGCGTTGGCGCAGCGCTCTGCAGTCAAGCGACGCATCATTATGATGGTTGACGCCTCGGAGACTATAGCGTCGCTGCCGTTTCGTCTCACCAGCTGCGGCCACGACACGTGTCTGCAGTCTCTGCCTCTTCACATGGTCCTCTGACCGCGCAGTTGACGCGTGCCGTTGGAGGGCCCAGCAGCTTCGGGGGCCCCCGACCCTTCGCTTCCTCAAGAGGGTGCGCTCTTGGGCCGGGCTCCCAGGGGCTACTGTCGGTGTTCTGGATACCGGGGTATCCCGGTCCACCTGCTCCTGGGCCCCGTCATCGGCCCATCTTCAGCCCAGGAGATAATCAGCGGTACAAGTCGCGGAGAAGACCCTCACGAGGAGGCGCCTCGTGAGGAGAACGACGACGGAAACTGCTAAGGACCAGAAGACCTCCTCACGAGCCCCTGCTGGTGAGGAGAGAAGGTACGCCCACGCTAGCTCAGCACGTTTTCGTGCGGAGCAAGAAGCTAACGGGCAGAAGACCGCGTACCGCCCACGCTACCCCCGACAGGGAGGAGACCAACTTTCGCTGTGCCTGCCTAAAGCGGCACAGTGGTTGTTGGCCACCCCCCTAAATATAGCGTGGACGGTGCAGGGCGCCAGAGGAAGACGTCAGCTTCCTCCACCCACTCCTGTGGACCGGCGCCGCTACCCTGCGAAGACTGAGTCTACAGAAGAGTGTAGTCTACAGCTGTCCTCCCTCCATGGCCGTGTGTGGCAACCCCTTCCCCAAGAAGATAAGGGGAAGGAGGACCTTGGCGCTATAAAAGGAGGGGGAAGCCCTCCCTTAGAGGGGATCGGATCTTCATCTTCTTCAAGCGGCTAGCTGGGCACGCAGGTTCTTCAACCTCTGGCCAGCTAGAGCTTTGTAACCAAGGCCTTGTACTCCTCGCGAGGTGTCGCGTTGCAATACAAGAAGGCAAGAAGTAGGGGTTTTACCTCACCACGAGGGCCCTGAACCTGGGTAAAGCTCGGTCTCCCTCTCTGCAGTGCGTTGCGCGTTCGACAATCGAGGCTTCCGTCACCGTGTTTCGTTGCGATCCGAGATCTCACACGTTCAGCCCCCTGCGTTCGAATCTTTGGGTCCGTCGCGTGGTACTCCGTGTTCTTGCGACATGAAATCCATCGACAAGCATGATGAATATACTTGGAATAGCAAATTGCTAATAGGTAGATATGGTGGACACATTGGCAAACTTTGGTTTTTGGGAGTTAGATGCACGAGTAGAGCTTATACTCAGTACAGGTGAATGCTAGCAAAAGACTGGGAGCGACCAACTAAGAGAGCAATAACGGCCATAATCATGCATAGCAACAAAACATTATTAATCAAAGCATAAAGTGATATTACAAGTCAAAAACTAAATGATCATAGAGTCTTGAGGTGACTGGTTCATAGTCATAACATAGTGTAAGCATGCACCAAGTCAACCCAAATAAAGCAACAAAGGAGAATACCACAATATTATGCTTCTACTAGTTGAATGCCCGTGCGTTGCCACGGTTTCTCAAGGTCTTTTCCAATCATATATGTAAATAAAATGCATGTGTATATTTCTTGTATAATAACTTTGCTAGATTGGAATTCGAGCCTTAGCCAAATAATATATACAAAGTACAAACTACCAAGAACCAAGATAAACTGACTGTTTCCTGACTGTCACCTATGAAATACAAATTAATTATGTATGGGTTTCCTCCAAAATACATATACTATAAATCCTTAAACAAAAAATACACGAGCTATCATTCCATTCATGTAAATATAGTCTATATTTTTTGGGGGAATCTACATAAATCCTAGCGAAGTGTTCTACATTCCCCAACATCAAAACAACATTGTCTAGGCATTGGCTTAGGCATGCTTTAACACTACAAAATCATGTAATCCTGTAATTGTAAACCTAAACAGTAGCTACTAAGAAGCACCAAGTCGTTGTCAATTACCACACACAATAATCTTTCCATGGGAGGCTGAGGCTAAAGGCAAACACAGGAAGACTGAGTTCATCTCCAATGGAGTTCTTTCACGAGAATCATGACATGTCCAGCGGACCTCGATTTCAATTATATAATAGGAAAAAAAGTTCACATCAAGTCAGCTTATAACAAATTACGGCACAATCACTTGGTGAAATTGAAGACTTTGATGCGTTGAACTTCATTCTTGAGAAAAATGATATTGCCAGGCAGCACATTTCGTGATATCAGCTCTCCAAAAATTAAGCACCTAAATTTAATTCTACAAACAGATCTCCTAAGAATACGTATAACATAGACATACAATTGATCATGGAAAGATTAAAACAGCAGAAGCACATAAATAACCATAGAAGCTTAGACAGTCGGTATTACTACCACTAATATAGTTGGAAATTTTACATTGATGCTTGGTAGTACTCCCTCCGTTTCATAATTCTTGTCGTGATACAGGTAGTACTTGGCGTGCATCAGTCTTGTTAGTCAAACAAAGAGTTCTTACCAATACAAATATTTGCTACAGAATTTAAATATGTGATGCATTTTAAAGGATGCTAGGCCAATTGAGCAGCTAAATCTAGCTTTGCATGTAGTTTAAGTGTTCCCCTGATTTAAAAACTAATTTAATGAGAAATAATAAGGTTTGTCATGCCTCCCTCTGACTTTCCTAACATACGATGACTTTCTGTTCCATGGCACTTAACTATATGTTTCCCTTACTGTTGTTATGAAGAGTATTGTCTGTGTCCCTGTACAGAATTAATGGAACTCTATTGTGCCATAAGTTGTATATATATTCACTAAATTAAATTAGTTAAGAAAGTCATGTGTGGGGTAGATTTCTAATGGTTATAAATTCTATGTAGGATATGAGGAAAAATCACTGATATAGCTCATACATATATGAAGCCAACAAATGGAAATACAAATGGATTAAGCCAACAAGTGGTAAGCTGGTAGCGTTGGAATTCCAGATGTCTTGTCATAGTTATAAGTATGACAAGTTCTTGCTGTTTCAAAGCTTCCAAAACCAATCTGTTTAGTAAACTTGAGAAAAATTTCGGTTTACTTAGAAAATAATTCTACTGTACCAACAAAATTAAATGGAACTTTTGAGAGTAATGAATTAACACTGAAAAAATTAGCTGAAGGGGGAACTTACTATGCTAGTCCCATATATAATCAAAAAATATATATAATCAAAATACATGAACCTAACACGAAGTTGCTTAAGCTTTGACTATCCAAAATAACAATGATAATTGTGGTATTCTACTCCACAGAATAGAATGTGCTTTAGACAATCAAAAATCAAAGCTCCAAAATGACAAGATAAAGTTCATCAATGTCTAGGAAGTTTCCATGCACCTCGTTACTACTCACTGGTAACAGCCATATTGGAAACAACACAAAACATAATTCTCTTTCCACCTTAAAGGAATTTACCAATAGAAATATGCAGTTTACTGATACCATTATTGTACTGAAGTTTTCTGGTACCATTATCACTATAGTCAAGAAGGGTTTCAGTAGATAAACTCTTTTTTGCACTATTTATCATACATTTAAGGTTACTTATATTTTCTTAATGGGGTATATGCAAGACAAAACATATGCACAGTTTGTAAAAAAAGGAATGCATCAACCACTTGGCTTGTGTTGCCTGGAGGAGGAGAGACTACAATGATTATCAAAATAAATCCATGTTCCAACAGGAAAAACTACTCACAAAGGCAATACTGTCAATTCATCACCTGCTTTGATCAGATGCTAATAATAAAGATCAGACAGATGGTAGAGTTGAAAGTACACATACTTGTCAATTCATCACCTGCTTTGATCAGCAGTGATGATGGCCATCTCAGCGCACTCACCACCAGTGAAGTATCGAGATGTTAAGATAGAGGGGTGCGGAGCGTTCAAATAACTGGATAGGAATTCAGAGATGGGAGGAGGAGGTGTGGGGGAAGCGAAGTGTGGGTTGTCATCTGCAGATCATACTTGCGACGTCAACACAGTTACACAAAAGATGTATAGGCAGAAGCTGCTAGCTAGTATCTTAGCCTGATTGATAAGAACACAAGGAACATGTAAAATTGAGCATATAGCAGTGTGCATTGCATTTTTATGTCATCATCACTACCGGAAAATCTGCCTTTTCCGTGCGCCGAACCTTTGCCGTGGGTCGACGCACGGCATAAAATCTTATGCCGTGAGCCAGCAAGTCCAGCCCACGGCAAAAAAAAAGCTCACGGCGTATCTAACCGCAGCACACGGCGAAATATGAGCCCACGGTAGACTGCGGCAGATGCTCACGGCAAAAGAAGACACACGACGAAATAACCTAAATGCTCACGGCATAGTATCACACACGGCAAACTGTTGATCATGTCCCACGTTCGAGGCCGGTCTAACGGCTCGGCGTGACGGACGCCATTTGCCGTGTGCCTAACTGTCACGCACGGTAAACTGTTGTGTTTGCAATTCCCGCCATCGTTGCAAATATTGCCTCGCAAATTTAAAATTATCGCCGCGCAAATATTTAAAATTTGGAATATGTCAGTATCCACTATTTGCCGTGAGCTTTCAAGAAAGGCACACGGCATAGATACATTTTGCCGTGTGCTATTCTGGCTGGCACACGGCAAACTCTTTATTCTGCCTATTTCTCCTATTATTTCTGCACATTTATTGCACCTACGATCCACATATTAGTTTATTTTTACCCATATATCATAGGTCCCCATGTAAGTTTTTGAGGGATTTTTGGCGCCTCCGGGGCATTCCCGCCTTGAAACACTGGTCTGCGGGCCCACCGGCATGCCGCTGTGCGGGCCCACTTCCCCATTTATTTTTGTGTAATGATGTTACTGTATGTATGGAAATCACTTTCCCATTTATTTTTGTGTAATGATGTTACTGTATGTATGGAAATCACTTTACGCAACATTGTTAGAGGAGATGGATTCTTTTACGGGCTTGCAGGGAATTTTTTCCGAGGCGGAGCTTCCGAAGATGTCGTAGGGCGTGAGCACCAACGACATCTTCGAGAAGCTCCGCCACGGGAGATTTCCCAACCCTTTACGCAACATTGTTAGAGGAGATGGATTCTTTCACGGGCTTGGAGGGAAATTTTTCCGAGGCGGAGCTTCCGAAGATGCCATAGGGCGTGAGCACCAACGACATCTTCGAGAAGCTCCGCCACGGTAGATTTCCCAACCCTTTCCCCAACACTGTTAGAGGAGACGGATTCTTTCACGGGCTTGCAGGGAAATTTTTCCGAGGCGGAGCTTCCGAAGATGCCATAGGGCATGAGCACCAACGACATCTTCGAGAAGCTCCGCCACGGGAGATTTCCCAACCCTTTACCCAACACTTTTAGAGGAGATGGAGTCTTTCACGGGCTTGCAGGGAAATTTTTCCGAGGCGGAGCTTCCGAAGATGCCGTAGGGCGTGAGCACCAACGACATCTTCGAGAAGCTCCACCACGGGAGATTTCCCAACCCTTTACCCAACACTTTTAGAGGAGATGGAGTCTTTCACGGGCTTGCAGGGAAATTTTTCTGAGGCGGAGCTTCCGAAGATGCCGTAGGGCGTGAGCACCAACAACATCTTCGAGAAGCTCCGCCACGGGAGATTTCCCAATCCTTTCCCCAACACTGTTAGAGGAGACGGATTCTTTCGCAGGCTTGCAGGGAAATTTTTCCGAGGCGGAGCTTCCGAAGATGCCGTAGGGCGTGAGCACCAACGACATCTTCGAGAAGCTCCGCCACGGGAGATTTCCCAACCCTTTACCCAACACTTTTAGAGGAGATGGAGTCTTTCACGGGCTTGCAGGGAAATTTTTTCCGAGGCGGAGCTTCCAAAGATGTCGTAGGGCATGAGCACCAATGACATCTTCGAGAAGCTCCGCCACGGGAGATTTCCCAACCCTTTACCCAACACTTTTAGAGGAGATGGAGTCTTTCACGGGCTTGCAGGGAAATTTTTCCGAGGCGGAGCTTCCGAAGATGCCGTAGGGCGTGAGCACCAACGACATCTTTGAGAAGCTCCGCCATGGGAGATTTCCCAACCTTGTCCTCCATCCATGGGGATGAAACTCTAATGTACTTCTAGGTTGGCTTGTTGAGCTGCTTGCCATGGCGTATCGATGCTCCTTTTATAGGCACGGCACCGCTTCTACTTAGTATTGTTCCTCCGACAGGGCGTCGTGCGCTACATGCTTTATCTCATCGAGCAGTGCATCCACCCACGCGTCCTTATCCTGCCGACAACTTTCCACCACTTCGAGCAGTGCATCCACCCACGCGTCCTTATCCTGTCGACAACTTTCCACCGCTTCGAGCAGTGCATCCACCCATGCATCCTTATCCTGCCGACAACTTTCCACCGCTTCGAGCAGTGCATCCACCCACGCGTCCTTATCCTGCCGACAACTTTCCACCGTTTCCCGCCTCCGTCTTCCCGCCATTTTTCTTCCCGCGCTTTCCACCGCTTCCCGCCTCCCGCCTATTTTCTTCCCGCACTTTCCACCGCTTCCCGCCTCCCGCCTATTTTCCACCTCTTCCCGCCTATTTTCTTCTCGTGCTTTCCACCGCTTCCCGCCCCCGTCTTCCCGCCATTTTTTCACTATATATATGTAGGCTTGGCCTCCATTTACATATCACATCTAGACTCATATCTGCAAACCTCATCACTCTCTCCCATGGCTTCCATCGTATCTCTAACCCCCCAGGAGGCGGAGGCACTTTGCGCCTCAAACTACCCCTGCCCCCCGGGCTACCGCGTCCCCACCGGCTGGATGCTGAGCATCAGAGGCGTACCGGTCCCTCCTGTCCCTCTAGGTGTGGCGCACCAGATGGCCATCACGAACCACTACTACTTCGAGCTCACGCCAGAGCAGCGGAGGAATCCCCAGTGGCATCCCGACTACAGCCCGACTTGGGACACCTTCTTCATCAATCGGCATGAGAGTGCGCTTGCCAGGCACGAGGAGGACGGCCCGCCTCGTTCAAACTTCAACGAGGCCGGTCGTCGGCTGTGGTGGCGCGGCCGGACTATCCAGAGCGTCATGGCCTACCGTGGCCCCCCGCCTGCGCTACCCTCAGTCTCAGCCCACGCGTGCTCACCTGCCGAGGTTTGACTACCGCGACCCTGATGCCAGCGACAACGACGTCGGCGACTACGACGACTACAGTGGCGACGTTTATAGGCTAGGCACGACTATGACTGAATCAGTCCAACATTCGAAAACAAGTTCGGCCGATTGTGACTTAATCTGGCCATGTATCTTAATTTTCAGTTGAGATATGTACTTTAATTCCAGTTCAATCGTTTTCCCGCCCTTTTCTTCCCGCCCTTTTCCTCCCGCCCTTTGTCTTGTTTTCCCGCCCTTTTCTTCCAGCCCTGTTCCTCCCGCCCTTTTCTTCCCGCCCTTTTCCTCCCGCCCTTTTCCTCCCGCCCTTTTCTTTCCGCCCTTTTCCTCCCGCCCTCTTCTTTCCACCCGTTTCCAATCTACTTATGACCTAACGACACTAGCCCACCGGCTTCGGGGATGCATCGCATGAAGCTAGGGTTTCGCCGTAGATCGGGCTTCGGGGATGCATCGCATGAAGCTTTGCTTCCAATCTACTTATGACCTAACGACACTAGCCCACCGGCGTGCCGCCGTCCGAAGAAATCCAGGGGGGTAGACCGTGGGTGAAAAAATGGGACTCCGCACCGTCTGGCCGTGAGCAGGAGTTTTCATGCACCGTCATTTCATGCGGGTCCCAAATCGGACATAACTAATTTAAAAAAAAAATCAAAAAAAATGTGAAACCTTCGCGAGGCGTCATTTTATGTGACCTAGAAGTCAGAAAAAAATTCAAACCTAAGGTATGACAATATGCTAGTGCAACACATGAAGTGCATTTTGTTGCTGATGCTTGGTGGGTACTTTGCCGTGTGCTCAGGGTTAAACACACGACAAAGAACACGTTTTGTGCACACAGCCGTGTGCTGGTGCACGGCAAACAAGTTGGCTGGGAAACCACTGCTTAAAATTTGCAATCTGGCAACACTTTGCCGTCGGCTCTCCACTGGGGCACACGGCATAGACAAGCTTTGCCGTGTGCTTTTACTTGAGGCCCACGGCAAAACCTTTATTATGCACATTCTCTTATTTTTTCTGCATATTTATTGCACCGAAGATCCATATATTAGTTTATTTTCACCATTATATCATAGGTCCCTATGTAAGTTCTTGAGGGATTTCGGCGCCTCCCGGGGCATTCCCCAATGAAACATTGGTCTCTGCGGGCCCACCAGCAGGGGTAGACCGCGTGGGTGCAGTGGGCTAGGGTTTCACCGTACATCGGGCTTCGGGGGCTATGCATCGCAAAACCTTTGTTTCCCATGCGTTAGGTCACCGGCGTGCCACCGTCCGAAGAAATCCAGGGGGTAGACCGCGCGGGTGCAGTGGGCTAGGGTTTCGCCGTAGATCGGGCTTCGAGGGCTATGCATCGCAAAACCTTTGCTTCCCATCTACATATGACCTAACGAAAGCCAAAGAAACACACTAGCCCACCGGCGTGTCGACGTTCGAAGAAATCGAGGGGGTAGACCGTGCGGGTGCAGCGGGCTAGGGTTTCGCCATAGATCGGGCTTCGGGGGCTATGCAACGCAAAAAGCTTTGCTTCACAAATACATATGACCTAACGAAAGCCAAACAAACACACTAGCCCACCGGCGTGTCACCGTCCGAAGAAATCCAGGGGGTAGACCGCACGGGTGCAGCGGGCTAGGGTTTCGCCGTAGATCGGGCTTCGGGGGCTATGCATCGCAATAAGCTTTGCTTCACAAATACATATGACCTAACGAAAGCCAAACAAACACACTAGCCCACCGGCGTGTCACCTTCCGAAGAAATCCAGGGGGTAGACCGTGCGGGTGCAGTGGGCTAGGGTTTCACCGTAGATCGGGCTTCGAGGGCTATGCATCGCAAAAAGCTTTGCTTCACAAATACATATGACCTAACGAAAGCCAAACAAACACACTAGCCCACCAACGTGTCACCGTCCGAAGAAATCCAGGGGGGTAGACCGTGCTATGGCAGCGGGCTAGGGTTTCATCATAGATCGGGCTTCGGGGGCTATGAATCGCAAAACCTTTGCTTCCCATCTACATATGACCTAACGAAAAGCAAGCAAACACACCAGCCCACCGACGTGCCGCCGTCCGAAGAAATCTAGGGGAGATGACCGCGTGGGTGCAGCGGGCTAGGGTTTCACCGTAGATCGGGCTTCGGGGGCTATGAATCGCAAAACCTTTGCTTCCCATCTACATATGACCTAACGAAAAGCAAGCAAACACACCAGCCCACCGACGTGCCGCTGTCCGGAGAAATCCTGTGCCATAGACCGCGCGGGTGCAACGGGCTAGGGTTTCGCCATAGATCGGGCTTCGGGGGCTATGCATCGCGAAAACCTTTGCTTCCCATCAACATATGACCTAACGAAAGGCAATCAAACACACTAGCCCACCGGCGTGCCGCCGTCCGGAGAAATCTAGGGGGTAGACCGCGCGGGTGCAGCGGGCTAGGGTTTCACCGTAGATCGGGCTTCGGGGGCTATGCATCGCAAAAAGCTTTGCTTCCCATGCATGTACATATGACCTAACAAAAGGCAAACAAACACACTAGCCCACCGGCGTGCCGCTGTCTGGAGAAATCCAGGGGGTAGACCGCGCGGGTGCAGCGGGCTAGGGTTTCGCCGTAGATCGGGCTTCAGGGGCTATGCATCGCGAAAACCTTTGCTTCCCATCAACATATGACCTAAAGAAAGGCAATCAAACACACTAGCCCACCGGCGTGCCGCTGTCTGGAGAAATCTAGGGGGGTAGACCGTGGGTGAAAAAATGGGACTCCGCACCATCTGGCCGCGAGCGGGAGTTTTCATGCAGCGTCATTTTATGCGGGTCCCAAATCGGACATAACTAATTTTAAAAAAATCAAAAAAATGTGAAACCTTTGCGTGGCGTCATTTTATGTGACCTAGAAGTGGGAAGAAAATTCAAACCTTGAGAAAAAATGTTTACCAGAAAGTCCCTTCACATAAATGACCTATCACGTTCGAGGTTGCATGACTTTTAGGTTAAATGAGCTAGATTCGGCCATGAGCATGTCATAGTTTGTCAGAACGAGGCCATATCAGACACGCGCGTGGCCCTTGGGATGTCGAGGAACGCCACGAAGGTCAATTGTCATTTGGTCTCACGAAAAGTGCCTTTTCCATTTTCGGAGTGCCGAAAAAGGGTTTTTTTGTGAAGCAGCTACCGAAACACGAAATCGACAGGTGGGAACAACACCCCCACATTAATAGTAGACCATCTGGGATACGCATATCAGCTCTCGTTTTGTTGCGGCAGCCTTTGGAGGTATATTCTGAATTTTGCGCAAGTTCCTGCCGATTTCGCTGGAAGCGGGGTGGTTTTGCACTTTAGAGGTAAAAAGTAAACCTCCAGATTTTTTGCAAAAATCATTTCTGGATCCGCAACATGTTATTTCTTCACTAAACAGTAGGTGAAGAAAGGGGGCTGCGCACCGTCTGGCCGCGAGCGGGAGTTTTCGTGCACTGTCATTTCATGCGGGTCCCGAATCAGACATAACTAATTTAAAAAAATCAAAAAAATGCGAAACCTTTGCGTGGCATCATTTTATGTGACCTAGATGTGGGAAGAAAATTCAAACCTTGAGAAAAAATGTTTACCAGAAAGTCCCTTCACATAAATGACCTATCACGTTCGAGGTTGCATGCCTTTTAGGTTAAATGAGCTAGATTCGGCCATGAGCATGTCATAGTTTGTCAGAACGAGGCCATATCGGACACGCGCGTGGCCCTTGGGATGTCGAGGAATGCCACAAAGGTCGATTCTCGTTTGGTCTCACGAAAAGTGCCTTTTCCATTTTCGGAGTGCCGAAAAAGGGTTTTTTTGTGAAGCAGCTACCGAAACGCGAAATCGAAAGGTGGGAACAACACCCCACATTAATAGTAGACCATCTGGGATATGCATATCAGCTCTCGTTTTGTTGCGGCAGCCTTTGGAGGTATATTCTAAATTTTGCGGAAGTTCCTGCCGATTTCGTTGGAAGCGGGGTGGTTTTGCACTTTAGAGGTAAAAAGTAAACCTCCAGATTTTTTGCAAAAATCATTTCTGGATCCACAACATGTTATTTCTTCACTAAACAGTGGGTGAAAAAAGGGTACTCCGCACCGTCTGGCCGTGAGCGGGAGTATTCGTGTGCCGTCATTTCATGCGGGTCCAGAATCGGGCATAACTAATTTAAAAAAAATCAAAAAATGTGAAACCTTCGCGTGGCGTCATTTTATGTGACCTAGAAGACAGAAAAAATCAAACCTTCATGTGGCGTCATTTTTATGTGACCTAGAATCAGAACAAAAATGGAACCTTCACATGTTGGTGTCTTTGCCGTGTGCTGCAGGGTTAACACACGGCAAAGTACTCATTTTGTGCACACAGCTGTGTGCTGGCACACGGCAAATAAGAAGGGCTGGAAACCCTAATTCTATGCTTTGCCGTGTGTTTTTCCTTGATGCACACGGCAAACCATGCGCACACGGCAAAGCCTTCGAATTAATCCCCTTCCGACAGCCCTGTCCGACCCGTTACTCACTCTAGCTTCTTCCCCGCGCCGCCACTCCTCTCCCCAGGATCCGCCGCCGCCGTCGCCGCCTCTCTCTCTCCCCCGGAGCTCCCGTCGGCCGGCACCACCTGCAACACCTCCACACCGGCCGTCCCCCCCTGCAGCACCTCCCCAGCCGCCCCCCCTGCGAGCACCTCCTCGGCCGCGCCACCCCCTGCAGCAACCTCCCCGCCGGCCGCCCCCCCTGCAGCACCTCCCCGGCAGCCCCTCCTGCAACACCTCCTCGGTCGGCCCCTGCAGCAAGGTAAGCTAGTTAGGTTAGTTATTGTTAGTTAGTGTTAGGTAAGTTAGTTAGTGTTAGGTTTAGTCAGTGTTAGGTAGTTAGTGTTAGGTAAGTTAGTTAGTTAAGTTAGGTAAGTTAGTTTACTATTAGGTTAGTGCTAGGTTAGTTTAGTGTAGGTTAGTTTTGCCGTGTGTTTGTGCTAGGTTTAGTGTTAGTTTAGTGCTAGGTTAGTTTATTGTTAGGTTAGTTTATTGTTAGGTTAGTTTATTGCTAGGTTTAGTGTTAGTTTATTGCTAGGTTAGTTTAGTTGTTAGTTTACTGCTAGGTTAGTTTAGTTGTTAGTTTAGTGTTAGTACTATTGTTGTTAAAATAGTTTAGTAATGTGCACATTTTTCATTTTGCAGGATATGGCGACAGGTTGAGGGTGGGGTCATCGTCGCAGAGATCGTCTTCACCTTCCTCGACCGGTCACGCTTCGAGGGTAAGAATTCATCATCTCTCGTGCATAGGTTTTTTGTGTGTCTAGATAACCAAGTCAGTCGCGAAACCTAGGGGTCTCCCATTCGGAAGGGTTACGCGGATAAATATGTATTTAGTTGCATATTTTAACCGTAACTCTTCTGGATTGTCCACGTATTTTGAACAGCCGGAGGATGTGCAGATTGGGTATGTTCTCCATGCTTTGCCCTCAGCTCGAGATAGAATTTTGACGGCGCCTCCCTGTTGTTCTCCGGATGCACATCCTCTCGGCTTTTGGCCCGAGACGTGTATCGGGAGAATAGCGGGGAGGTGCTGCCGAAATTTTGTCTCGAGGCGGGGTAGAGCATGGAGAACATACCCAATCTGCACATCCTCGGGTGGGATTAGAGCTCACCTATTAGAGAGATAGGGTTTTGCATGGCGTAAAACCTATATTCATTAAAATTAATCGAATTAATGTTGGATGTAATGACATGTTAAATTGAAAGCATTGTAATTATGTTTTTATGCTAGATAGAGGATGGATTCGAGTCGTTTATGGATGTACGAGGGCAGAACTAGTCAGTGGGATTTTACTGATGAATGGAGAGATAAGACTGAGCAGTTCGTGGACAATGCGTTTGCCATATCTGCTAGACCCGCAAAAATGTTGTGCCCCTGCATGAAATGTCGTAACATGAAACGGATGACGAAGGATGAAATGAGTAAATTCCTGCTAAAATTTGGGTTCACACCAAATTACGATCGTTGGATTTGCCATGGCGAGCAACCAGCAAAACGTGTAAGAAAGGAGTCGCAGCAGAGTTAGCCAGCGGGTGGATTTGATGCTGGGTTTGATGTGTGCTTAGATGCGTTCCTTGATGCAAATGCGCCTGAAAACCCAAATGCAGAGGAGGGGGAGACACCACAGGAGGCGGAGACAAGTGAGGAGCCGGAACAGAGCACAAAGAAGTTCTACGAGGCTGTGTTTGCTGCACAGAAACCCCTTCATCCACATACAGAGGTTACTTAGTTGGATGCCGTGGCTCGCCTAATGGCCTTCAAGTGTCAGAGTAACTTATCCAGAGACAAGTTTGATGATCTTCTGGTTGTCATCGGCAGCATTCTACTGAAAGGGCACATCTTGACCAAGAGCTTTTATGAGTCGACTAAAATCCTCAAATCACTGAAGATGACATATGAGAAGATAGACGCTTGTCCAAAGGGATGCATGCTATTTCGAAAAGAACATGCTAATGACAGCTATTGCATCCATTGCAAATCCTCTAGGTACTTTGATGTCAAATCTGGTGATGGCACGAAGAGGTAGACTGGGATTCCCCAAAAGATCCTCCGTTATCTTCCATTCTTGCCGAGGCTCCAATGGCTTTTCATGACGAAGGAAACTGCCCAACAGATGCGATGGCCCCTTGAGGGGAAACGATACAAAGACAAGATGATACATCCGTCAGATGGTCAAGCATGGCAGAACTTTGTCAAGAAATATCCTTTGAAAGCGGGCAACCCGAGAAGCGTAGCAGTTGCGATATCAACCGATGGGTTCAATCCATATGGCATGTCAGCTGCAACATACAGTTGTTGGCCCGTGTTTGTTATTCCCCTGAACCTCCCTCCTGGCGTCGTCATGAGATCTGAGAACATGTTTGTGTCGATGATAATCCCGGGGCCGAAGTACCCGGGAAAGAACACTGCGCATGCTTCGTTTGTAGGTAGATGGCACACGGCGAACTACGGCTCACGGCGAACCACGAGCAGGCTCACGGCATAGATATCCCGCACGGCAGACTGCAGCTGGGGGCCATGCTTCGTTTCCGTTTGCCACCCGCCGGCCGTTTGTTACTTTACTTCACCGTGGGTCGACTGCTAGCACACGGCGAAAACGTCGCCGTGGGTTTTGTAATTTGCGCACGGCATAGATCATTCGCCGTGGCCTGCGTCGCCGTGTGGTGTTCGCCGTGAGCTAACACACGGCGAAAGTTCTGCCGTGTGTTTTCGCCGTTTTGCCGTGCGCCGCAGGCACACGGCATAGCAAGGTTTTCCGGCAGTGCATGTACTGAAAGGGATAGAAAATTCATACTAAAATACCTTCATTATTATTCTGAATAAATTGAAGTTCCCTAAACTGCAGCTGATTCTCTGTACCAATTGAAAGTCTTTTAAAGGCACTGAAAATTAAAACTAAAAAAACATTAGTGGCTTGACAGCATAGATTTAAATGGAAGAACATGGAAAAGAAAGAGCACATGTAAGTTTACAGGAAATAAGTCACAGTTGTTCCTTTAGAGCATAAGGCTTCACATTTCAATCACGATAACAAAATCACAAGGATTTGACTAAAGACAAAATTTACAGTAAAAGGAGATAAAGATATAGAAACTGCTTAACCAACCAGACACGGCTGCATGCATCGTCTTCCATCCCTGCTTCATAAATTTGCGGCTCCATCAGTAGTCTTGATAAAAGCTTATGAATTTATCTACATCTTTTATTGGAAATCTTACTCATACTTCTGAGTCACATGGACCGTGACATCTTCAACCTGTTGTATTCTGAAAAATAAAAATCAGAGATTAAGACAACCCAATACCCGCTTAATAAAGTGATTTTAAGTAAATATGCACATGATCTGCGGAAGAACATCTTTGGTAGCATTGTTTGATGTATGAAATTATTTTAAGTAAAGATGCACAGGATCTACGTGAAATGTACGAAACATAAATAAGCATCTAATAATAATATTGTAATCGCGCAATTTGCATGGTGAAATTGTTTCTATATGTACCTCATATTGAGAAAAGGAAGTAACTGGAGAGGGTCCTCTGACTATTTTTCTAAGCCATGAGAGCTCATTCACCAAAAAGATGTCGCTATGCAGTATAAAATTAGATGCAGAGTGACTGTCATGGACGTGAGCAATTTATAAGTATGTTATCAGATAATGCAACTCTATTAAGTGGTAATAGCTCACGTTGTATATTTTGTACAGCTTCAACAACGATTTCTCATTTAGCACGATACAGTACATCGATGAACAACGGAAAATTTCAGCAAAGAAGAGAACCAGCAAAGTTCAAAGGGTCATAGGATGCGAAACATCCACCACAACAAGCAATCAATAGCATCATATAGCCACAATAAACAACCATCAACAAATTTTATTATAAAAGTACATGAAGAAACAAGATCACCATGATTCATGAAGTATGCTGAGTACTGCAACAAAAAGAATGTTGAGGAGATGGATACCTTGCAAGAAGATGTTGGAAAAGGAGAATAGCGGGTAACCACTTGGTGCTGTGGTGACTCATCACCGTGAGGTATTCGCTGAGATGGCAGCACAACTTGGTCCAAGTCGGCAGGGAGCCGGAGCCAGATCGGGGTTATGACCACTGCGTGAGCCGACTGCAGCGGACCATCTTGGTCAGAGGACCCAGTGAAGAGGACCCAGTGAAAAGTGAAAATGTACGGGGATCGACAGAAGATTAAAAATAAAACTTTAGGCATAAGCTAGTGGCAAGGTTTAATCCAACCGCTATATCAGTAAGATATTTGAAATTTTTTTCCTGTCCAAATAGAAATATAAATGGGAAGCTAACCTATAAATGGAGCTGCTTAAAGAGAGAGAGTATCCCCCAACAAAGAGAAACATAGTATACACACATGATTGTCATATAACCAAATATCAAAAAAATGTATGTTTTTACATAAACAATGCTTGATGACAAGCAAGCTGATTCATACATACCAAGCAAATAATCCCATAAAACAATCAATATGGAACCTCTTCTGCTATTTCAGGATTACCTCCTATAAATTTATCTTTTGTGTAATTCTCTAACTTGCACTTGGTGTATAACTATATACCAAGCTTCAGTTTGCATGATCGGCTAATCCTTAATCTGCAAGTTAGAGAATGGGAAAATAGTCATTGCGTAGCATAATTTCATGCAGTACCAAACCAATCAAGATGATATGACACAAGATCTCTCAAACATAATACATGGAAAAGAATGGGTTGCTCAATACTCACCTGTCTCGTTGTGTGGGATAGATCGGCATGTATCAATGGGTGAGGTTGAGGTACAGATTAGGAAGGAGGTGCCCTCAGTCAGTTCATTGTATTCCATGAACTCCTCGCAGCCTCGCTGAAACATCCGCAAATCCAGGCTTTCATGCGTGAGAGGCTCTTTGTTGCCAGATCAGGAGGCACGAAGATGAAGCTGGGAGGTCTGATCCGGGCCTCCATGCCCAGATTTCAGGGACCTATGCCTAAATCCAGGCTTCCATGATCCAGGTCGTGATGATGCTCTTGTTGGGGATTGGCGATTTGGGGAAGGTGTCGGGCATCCATGCCCCCAAGACGTGCTGTGGCGGTGACGGCCGGATCTGGTGGCCGATTTGAGGAGGTGCTGCAGGAGGGGCCCCGGATGCGAAGGAGAGGGTGGTCATGGAGGAAGAACCACCATACAACAAAGTTAACGAGAATAGAAATTCCATAGGAACGTTACAGGGGAGCGGCCTCTCTTGTTCTCCCCGATATCAAAGTAGAAGACCTGCATAGCGGCAACGAACAGGAGAGCGAAATCAGTGAATTGCGGAATCGAGGCTTAAAAAAATTGACCCCTTGTGGAGGAAGGGTGGGGCGGACCGACCTTGGTGTCGAGGCGGAGCTCCTTGCTGAAGATGTTGCGCTTGTCGGTGCGGATGTAGTAGTCAAAGAGGTTGAGGAACCAGGCGACGCCGGCGATGGTCACGATGATGGTGGAGCGTGTGGTGGAGGTCTTCTCGGAGACCTTGATCTTGTGCTCGAATTGCAGCGTCTTGCTGACGAGCTCCACGTCGCTCCCTCCGCCGCCGCCGACGCCTACGGGGCCTGCCATGCCACCTCCGCCGATGCCGACGGGGCTCGCCATGCCTCCCCCGCCGACGCCGACAGGGCCCGCCATGCCTCCCTGATGGCGCGGTGATGATGAAGTAAAATGACCGGCCAATTGGAAACCCCAAGAGAAGGTTTGATGAATATAGCAACAAGGTTTTCCTTAGTTATGAAACCAAGGTTATCAATCCAGTAGGAAAAAGACAATACTCCAGAAGGTGATGCTTGCTAGCTTCGCGTTAGCTTCGGACAATTTATAGGGCACCTCGTCCAAGCTTTACTTTGCGAGCGGCAACGTGGAACCTGCACACAACACAACCAAATACTTTGTTCCCAATTACGATGAGGTTGTCAATCTCACCGGTTTGCTTGAAACAAAGGGTATGAGCATATCGAGTGGAAAGCAATAGTAATTTGCAAGTAAAGTAAATAGTGCGAGTAAAGTAAACAGGTGATAGCAATGTAATGGAAATAGGACCGGGGTCCACAGTTCACTAGTGGTGTCTCTCCATAAGATAAAATAACACATGCTGGGTAAACATATTACAGTTGGGCAATTGATAGAATAAAAACAACATGCATATGTCGAGATGATCACTATGAGATTTACTCTGGGCATTACAACAAGATACATAGACCGCCATCCAACTGCATCTATGACTAATAATCCACTTGTGGTGAATCAATCCGAGAACTCCACAAAGTATTAAGTTGCGAACAATAGATAACTGCATTAAGCAAAGTGTGTAATGTAAACAAAGCATATGCCCTTGAGCATATGAATGTTGTTTTCTCCCTAGTGACAACCGCACATCTACAACCTTAAAGGTTTCTGTCACTCCCCCAGATTAAATAGAGGCATGAACCCACTATCGAGCATAAATACCCCCTCTTGGAGTCACTAGCAACTACTCGGCCAAGATAGCTACTAACAACGGAGAGCATGCAAGATCATAAACAACATAGAGATAACATAAGATAATATTCAGCACATCAACTCAATCATAACACCAATATTCATCGGATCCCAACAAACACACCATGTAGAATTACATAACGGTGATCTCGATCATGTAAAGCAGCTCACGAGATCTAAACATGAAGCACATGGTGGAGAAGACAACCAACTAGCTACTGCTATGGCCCATAGTCCAAGGTAGACTACTCACTCATCGCGCCGGAGGCAAGTGTGGCGATGAAGAAGACCTCCGGTGGCGATTCCCCTCTCCGGCAGGGTGCCGGGAAGAGCTTCTGGACCCTCCCGATCTCGGGTCGGCGGCGGCGGCGGATTGCGATGTATTCTGGAAAAGTGATCGGGTGTTTAGGTTTTTCCCGTTGGGGGTCTTTATAGGCGAAGGGGCGGCGTCAGAAGTGGGCCAGGGTGGCCTCACCACCAGGGGCACCGGCCAGGGGCAGGCCGCGCCGCCCTGTGGTGTGGCTGCCCTGTGGCCCCTCTCCGTCTCCTCTTCGGTTCTCTGAAAGCTTCGGTAAATTTCTGGACGTTCGGCTTTTGTTTCGTCCAATTCCGAGAATATTTCCTGTGTAACTTTTCTGAAACACAAAAACAGCAGAAAACAAGGAACTGGCACTGTGGTATCTCGTTAATAGGTTAGTTCCGGTAAATGCACAAAAATGCCACGAAGTGTAACGAAACACTAAGCAAATGGTGTAAAAACAAGCATGGAGCATCAAAAATTATAGATACGTTAGAGACGTATCAGCATCCCCAAGCTTAATTCATGCTCGTCCTCGAGTAGGTAAGTGATAACAAAAGAAATAATTTTTGAGGTGACATGCACCTACACAATCTTGATCATCTATGTAAGCATTGTGCGTTGGGATCAAAAGAACTTAAAAGATGGGCATGAAAGATATAATCTTGATAGAAGAAACTTAGCAACCATGTTATAACATGAAAAAGAACACAAATGAAAGATCATGAAAATAAAACAATGAAAGTCAAACGTGTGTTCAAATCATATGGAAAAACATACAAATGGTTTTCAGCTTGTCATTTATGAGAGAGCAAAACATAAATGCATAGGACACCTTCAAGTTTAAGAGGCTGACTAGATACAAATAATTTAAGAGCAAGTGAAACCAACATCATGAATCAATCAATGAAAACTTTGGGACAATGCACATTATACTCAGAATGACAACTATGCTCTCTTAGACGGTGCATAAAGGTAGAAGGTGGTGACTCAACATAAAAGTAAAAGAAAGGCCCTTCGCGGAGGGAAGCAGTGATTGCAAGTTTTATAAACCTTCAAAAATTATGGTACTTACCGGCTTTGAGCTCTCATTGCCCCCATCATAGGCATCTTGAATGGTTAAAGTTAATGCGAGTACAATTATGCTGCATATGCTTGACAAATCATAAGTTGAAAACCTCGTGTCCCGTGAAGTACGAATACCCAAACCTCATGCTACTTTACTTAGAGTCCCAAGCAAGCTCTTGTCATTGTAAGTATATACGTATCATCGAGAACCACCAGCGGGGTACCTCCGTGCCCGATGACATGGAACAAGCCCACATCAAAATGACAGGACAAACAGACAATGAACACCTCGGCATCTCTTTTATTTACCATTGGTATAGCTTTTTATTGTGAGATGCGTCGTCGAATGTTCACTATGGGCATGCTGTAAATTTCCACCATGAATTATGCATGGCTTAGATTAGCGGCCCAGGCGTTTCTCTAACACGTATACAAACTCCATGATCCCGCAAGATTCCCAATTCATTTCACATCGCGAGTATCCATAAACAAAAGATCACGATATCAACTCAAATGAAAGATAGTGCAATGTTGAAAGCTTGCCCCATGACGGCATGGTAGGGCTAATTTCCAACTTACAACTTGCAAGCATAACAACTCAACATAAGAGAGCCACAATGTCAAAATTTTAAAACGAGAAAAGTAAAGTGTGCCATTAGGTTCGTCAGAGCTTTACTGACCAATTTTCGCATAACACCAAAAAGAGTTTAATTTGAAGGATAGATAAAAGCAAGTCAAATGTACTTTGGAATAGCAAATTGCTAATAGGCATGTATGGTGGACACATTAGAACAACTTGGTTTTTAGGAGTTGGATGCACGAGTAGAGCTCATACTCAGTACAAAATGAGGGCTAGCAAAAGACTGGGAGCGACCAACTAAGAGAGCAATAACGGCCATAATCATGCAAAGCGACAAAGTGGCATTAAAAGAAGCATAAGATGGCATCAAAAGTCAAAAACTAAATGATCATAGAGGCTTATGGTGACTTTGTATGAGTCTAACATGTGTGAGCATGCGCCAAATAAAGCATCAAAGGAGAAAACCAAAATAATGCTTCCAAATAAAAAAAACAACGCATGATTTTTTCAAAGGCTCATTAAGCAATCTCAGTCATTTGAGACAAGTCATGCTACAGAAAAACCACTAAGCATACTATCAAAAGGACATCAAGTACGACATGCAAAAGCCTAGGCCGCAGTCTACACAAGCTCCTTCTTGTACCACGTTTTTGCATAAAGCTTTTTCTCTTTTCCAACACCATTCGAACTTTTTATAAACAACTCTTTTGATGAAAACCAACATGGACCAGAGGTCAAAATACACCTTGATGCAAATATATAACAAGATCTGAACAAAAATCAAGGCAAAAAATGAAAGCTAAACGCAGTTCTAGAAAAAGAGAACACTCGTTGAAACTATAAGAGTGAAAAACGGACTGTTCTTGGCAAATGAAAAGCAAGGCAACTTCTCCAAAAGGAATTTGTTGGGGTCCAACCATTTATTGCAGCAAACAAAACTGAAAACTAAAAACAACTGACGCTCCAAGAAAAATGCATAGTGCATAAAGCAATAAAAATATAGTGTGTTGAAAGGTGACCTGATTTTTGCCGATGAAGAAGGGGTGCCTCGGGGGCATCCCCAAGCTTTGACGCTTGTACATCTTGGATATTTCTTGGGGTGCGTGGGCATCCCCAATCTTGAGCTTTTGTCCATTCTTCAACTCATCTCATCATTCTCCAATCCCTACACTTGAAAACTTCCTTCATACAAAACTAAATACAAATCTATTAGCAACATCAGGTTTCAACTCAAAATCACCACATATAAAGCATATACTACTGTAGCAACTCCCCCAAAAGTTTTGTGATCAAAAGAACTCAAAAAGAAAGCGATAAAGCGGCAAACACAAATATTGGCAGAAATCTGTCAAAACAGAACAGCTGACAAAGGTAGAATTTTTAGAGGGTTTTCTGTTGCTCAAATCAAAAAGTGTTCTACTAATGAAAGTTTCGATATAACCTGGGGCATATGTACAAGAAATCGCAGGTCCAAAAGATATACAGAGAAATTTCACGAATTTTTACGGTGCAGCACCAAAAATTGTTTCAGGACAGCAACATCCCCAAATCTGACCTCACTCAAATTAGAGGCTTCTCTTGGCACAAAAACGAAATAAAAAGGATAAGGAGCGGTTATTACAGTTGTAATAACTTCCAAGACTCAAATAAAATAACAAGTACTGAAAGTAAAAACATTGGGTTATCTCCCAAGAGTGCTTTTCTTTAACGCCTTTGAGCTAGGCGCAGTAATTTGAGAAGATGCTCACATAAGAAATATGAATGGAAGCCAAAAAGAGCATCAAGGAGCAAATATAAAACACATTTAAGTCTAACCCACTTCCTATGCATAGGAATCTTGTAAGAAAATAAATCAAAGAAGCGCATAGCCACAAGTATGGGTAGATAAAACAAGAGCAACTTCAGAACTTTCAATATAAAGAGAGGTGTTTTAGTAACATGAGAATTCCAACAACCATATTTTCCTCTCTCATAATAATTTTCAGTAGCATCATGAACAAACTCAACAATATAAATATCACACTCACCCTCCTTTCTTAAGCATGGAAGGCGATCAAATAAGGTATTAGTTAAAGAGTTACTCTTATTGGGAGGTAGACATGGGTAACTCCATTCTTCCTCGTCTTGATCATCACTCTCCTTCTCTTTTTCATCCAATGAGCTTCTAGTTTCATCCATTTCTTCTTCCATAGGCTCCTTCAAGGCATTAGTCACTTCCATTGGAGAGCATCTATTAAGATATTTAAGAATATAGCCATTTTCTTCCTTGTAATTATCAAAGAAAAATGTAAGTATATCATAAAACTCATATTTATATGGTGCATCATCAGTATTTTCAAGCAAATAAGCAAGTTCGAATGCACCCTTCCAAGCAATAAATTCTTCAATTTGTTCCATATCATAAAAGTCATAATTTCCATTAATATAAGAAGATATGGTAACATCATCATTATACTCACATTGAAAAGGGAGGTGTTTATACCTCCTACAGCAACAAGATCTATCAAAGCAATAAATAACATTATAAGTAGAGCACACGTTTCTAGCAATGATATACAATCTATTGATTTGTTCCCATAAGTGTTTCCCTTTTTGTGACAAGCGGTGTTCCTCATAATAATTTTGCTGCTCTTCCATGAACCCACCTTGCCAAAAAGATTTAGTTTCAAAAAAACCAACCATTGATAGAAAGCATGATAAAGCAAGGCAATAACAGACCAATAAAAATAACAACTATAGAAGGAACTAATTTTTTTGTGTATTTTTTATAAAAAGATGCAAGCAAAAATAAAGTAAAGCAAAACCAAAAACAAAGTAAAGGATGTGCGTGCGAAACTCCCTTGCAGAAGTCTTCTTTTTCCCCGGCAACGGCGCTAGAAAAACTTGTTGATGGCGCGGTGTTGATGAAGTAAAATGACCGGCCAGTTAGAAACCCCAAGAGAAGGTTTGATGAATATAGCAGCAAGTTTTCCCTCAGTTATGAAACCAAGGTTATCAATCCAGTAGGAAAAAGACAATACTCCAGAAGGTGATGCTTGCCAGCTTTGCGTCAGCTTTGGACAATTTATAGGGCTCCTCGTCCAAGCTTTGCTTTGCGAGCGGCAACGTGGAACCTACACACGAAACAACCAAATACTTTGTTTCCAACTTACGATGAGGTTGTCAATCTCATCGGTTTGCTTGAAATAAAGGGTATGAGCGTATAGAGTGGAAAGCCATAGTAATTTGCAAGTAAAGTAAACAGTGCGAGTAAAGTAAACATGTGATACAATGTAATGGAAATAGGACTAGGGTCCACAGTTCACTAGTGGTGTCTCTCCATAAGATAAAATAACACATGCTGGGTAAAAAAATTACAGTTGGGCAATTGATAGAATAAAGACAACATGCATATGTCGAGAGGATCACTATGAGATTTACTCTGGGCATTACAACAAGATACATAGACCGCCATCCAACTGCATCTATGACTAATAATCCACTTGTGGCGAATCAATCCGAGAACTCCACAAGTATTAAGTTGCGAACAACAGATAACTGCATTAAGCAAAGTGTGTAATGTAAACAAAGCATATGCCCTTGAGCATATGAATGTTGTTTTCTCCCTAGTGGTAACAGCACATCTACAACCTTAGAGGTTTCTGTCACTCCCCCAGATTAAATAGAGGCATGAACCCACTATCGAGCATAAATACACCCTCTTGGAGTCACTAGCAACTACTCGGCCAAGATAGCTACTAACAACGGAGAGCATGCAAGATCATAAACAACATAGAGATAACATAAGATAATATTCAGCACATCAACTCAATCATAACACCAATATTCATCGGATCCCAACAAACACAACATGTAGAATTACATAACGGTGATCTCGATCATGTAAAGCAGCTCATGATATCTAAACATGAAGCACATGGTGGAGAAGACAACCAAATAGCTACTGCTATGGACCCATAGTCCAAGGTAGACTACTCACTCATCGTGCCGGAGGCAAGCATGGCGATGAAGAAGACCTCCGGTGGCGATTCCCCTCTCCGGCAGGGTGCTGGGACGAGCTTCTGGACCCTCCCAATCTCAGGTCGACGGCGGCGGCGGATCGCGATGTATTCTGGAAAAGTGATCGGGTGTTTAGGTTTTTCCCGTTGGGGGGTCTTTATAGGCGAAGGGGCGGCATCAGAAGTGGGCCAGGGTGGCCTCACCACCAGGGGCGCGGGCTAGGGGCAGGCCGCGCCGCCCTGTGGTGTGGCTGCCGTGTGGCCCCTCTCCGTCTCCTCTTCGGTTCTCTGGAAGCTTCGGTAAATTTCTGGATGTTCGGCTTTTGTTTCGTCCAATTCCGAGAATATTTCCTGTGTAACTTTTCTGAAACACAAAAATAGCAGAAAACAGGGAACTGGCACTGTGGCATCTCGTTAATAGGTTAGTTCCGGGAAATGCATAAAAATGCCACGAAGTGTAACGAAACACTAAGCAAATGGTGTAAAAACAAGCATGGAGCATCAAAAATTATAGATACGTTAGAGACATATCACTCCCCTTCTGCCGCCATCAATGAGCGCCGCCGTCGCCTGAGGTACAGTTTAGTAGGGCACCGAGATTAGGGTTCGAGGTCGTGTTGACGGGAGAGGGGGATCTCGAGCAGGTTTACCCCTGGAAAGGCGGGGGTCTAGAGCGAGGGGGATTAGCAAAACACCATCGAGCGCTTTTAGTGTTGGCGGTGGCAAAGGCTATAAAATCCTTGGTACTGCAGGGGTATTTTGGGCAATTAAATGATGTAGAGGCAAAGTGAATTCACCAACTGCAAACCAATAGTAAAGATAAGATAAAAACAACGCATGATTCTTTCAAAGGCACATTAAGCACTCCCAGTCATTTGAGACAAGTCATGCTACAACAATAACTACTAAGCATATAATCAAAATAATATCAAGCATGACATGATAAAGTCTAAGCAACAGTCTATACAAGCTTCCTTTTGCACCACTATAAGCATGAAACATTTTACTCTTTCCAACGCCAATCAACCTATTTGAAACAACTCTCAAGGGTGAAAAGTAACAAACACCAGAGGTCTAAACACACCTAGCTACAAAGAACTAACAAGTTCTGAACAAAATTAAAGGTGAAAAACAAAAGCTAAACGCAGTACTAGCAAAAGAGAGCACTCGTAGAACAATAAGAGTGAAAACTAGAGTGTTCTAGGCAATGAAAACGGAGCGTGTCTCTCTCCAAAACAAACATGGTGTGATCCAACCATTTATTACAACAAACAAAACAAAAGAAAATGTAAAGCAAAAATAAAGACGCTCCAAGAACAACACATAGCATATGCAGCAATAAAAATATAGTGTCTTGAAAGATGACCTGATATTTTTGTTGATGAAGAAGGGGGTGCCTTGGGGCATCCCCAAGCTTTGACGCTTGTACTTCTTGGATGTTTTTTGGGGTGACATGGGCATCCCCAAGCTTGAGCTTTTGGCCATACTTCATCTCATCTCATCATTCTCCTTTCCGTACACTTGAAAACTTCCTTCATACAAAACTTCACACAATCCTCATTAGAAACATTAGTTTATGCAAGATAGTAAATCTACATTTGATTCAGTTTCAACTCAAGTACCACACCAATTAACACATTATATACTGTAGCAACTTCTCTCAAAAGTTCAGTGATCAAAAGAACTCAAAAACAAAGAGATCAAGAGGCAAATGCAAATAGTGGCAGAAATCTGTCAAAACAGAACAGCAGGTAAAGATCAATTTTTTCAAAAATCTTCTATTGCTCAAATCGAAAAGTGCAAAACTAATGAAAGTTAGATAATAACCTGGGGCATGTGCACAAGAAATCTCAGATCAAAATGATGTTCTGGGAATTTTCATGAATGTTTACAGCGAGGTACAGAAATCTGTTTCGGGACAGCAACTTCCCCAAATCTTACCTTCATCCTATTAGAGGTTACTCTTGGCACAAAAACGAAATAAAAATGATAAGGAGAGGTCATTACAGTAGTAACAATTTCCAAGACTCAACAAAAATAAAAAGTACTGAAAATAAAACATTGGTTTATCTCCCAAGAGTGCTTTTTTTAACGCCTTTCATCTAGGCGCAGTGATTTTAAAAGATGATCACATAAGCACCATAAAAGAGCTTGAAGCAAAAGAGAGCATCAAAAAACAAATATGAAACACTTTTAAGTCTAAACCACTTCCTATGAAAAAGAATCTTGTAAAGAAACAAGTCATGAAAGCACAAAGCAACAAGCATAGGAAAGCAAAACAAGTGCAACTTCAAGATTTTCAACATAAAGAGGGGAAACGTAATATTGTTGAGATGCATAAAACCATGCTTCCCTCTCTCATAATAACCTTCAGTAGCATCATGAATAAAATTAACAATATAACTACCACATAAAACCAACGTTCAAAAAAGCGCTGAGCGCTAAGCGAGTGGTGAGGCTCAGCCTTGAGGAAATACTGCTTAGGTGAGCTTAAGCGCCGCTTAAGCGTTCAGGGTAAAAGCGAATGGACAGGAGCAGGGAAGGCTATGTAGGCATACAATAGACCATATTATGGTGTAATTTTGTACCACACATATGCATATAATGCTACATTTTGCAAGAAGAATAAAGAATATGGATTATATACCTTGATTTGGCTTGGTTTTTCTCCACTTTCTTGTCCTCCAGGTACTTTCTCCAGAAGCTATTTGCATGTAGCAATAAAATATTAGCATTTACTAAGAAAATGTTAAAAGTTGCAAGCAATAATATTCAATTATCAAATAAGAAACATCAAACAAGCAATATTAGAAGACCCACACGGCCACAGAACATATAAGTGGCATAGTCTCACACAACATTACAAGAAATAAAAGAGTTTCCAAATTCCAGTGGCAAGTTCCACACAACATAAAAAACATAGGGATTTCTATTTTCGTGCCCTCGGGTCCTTAGTTGTGCTCAGTTTTCCCCAGCCGCTTAGTTTTTCCTCGGTTTTGCCCAAGCCCTTGTCTGAAACCCTCACAAGGAGCTCGGACAGGAGGAATCCCGTTTAGTTGACCGTTGGTTAGTGCTGGCAAGTGGGGCCGCTATTGGTGCCCCGCAGTGGACACGTCTCCACTTATCCAGATCATCGTGGGACCCACAACTTGTCCACGTTAGCGCACCGGACGCACAGCTTACCCAGGTGACCGTTGCAAAATGGGAGCCCGAGCCAGCCCCGCGCCCGTGCCCGTGCCATTGCTTCCCCTTTCTTTCCCCGCGCCCCATTATTCTTCTTCTCCGCCAGCGGCAGCCCTTCTCTGGCAGGCGGGTGATGTCTAGTTTCTCTTCGACCTCCCATTCTTCATGGCCGCAGTATGGACCTGTGCCTTTGACAAGATGCCCTGACTGCCCACGCCAGAAGCCTCTGAAGCGGTCGATCTGTAAGACGGACGACAATGGCAACCGTGGACGCGAGTTCCTTGCATGCGAGAGCTTGCCATATAGAGAGGGGGATAAGGTTAGATCTCGCTCCAATTGCTCTGTTTTCTCTCGATTTTCTTGTTATTCCCTCGAATTTGGGATTTAGGGTTCACGTTGTTGTTTTCAGATCCTAAAGAAAAGCAGGTATTTCAAGTGGATCGATGTGTATATTCAGAGGCTTAAATTGCAGGAATCAATTGGCACTATTGGGGAGCGCAATTTGGGAGGGGGGACTTGCTATAGAGAATGCGGCGGAGAGAGGAGCCGTTCCGATTATGCCTAATGCTCCCAATGCAGAACTGGTGGAAGTGAAGGGAGAAATGAAGAAAATGAACAAGCAGTTAAGGCAGCTGATCGAGTTGAAGAAGCAAGCTAATCTGATGGCTGGTTGTTTTTTTGTTGTATAATTGCGATCAAATTCTTATCATTGCTCATTAGGCGCTAGAAGTTGTTACAAGGGATCCCTTGTTACAAATCCATTATTCAGTTACATGTACTTGTAGTTGTTTTCAAAGTTAGTGTGTGTATTCACCGAAATTAGCAAAAAAATTAAGTGTTAGGGAATATAGGAATGCTAAAGATAGTTGATAATTGTTAGAGGGGTGACAAATAATGCATTCACCGAAATCCCACAAATATGTATGTCTCATGTTTATGCCAAAATTATACCACTTTTGGGATGTTTCAAATAACTAAAACTATATCCCAAACTATATTCCCTAAAAGAAAAGGAATGCTAAAGAAAGTTGATAATTGTTAGAGGAGTGATAAATAATCCATTCACCAAAATCCCCCAAATATGCCAAATATATATGTCTCATGTTTCTACCAAAATTATACCACTTTTGGGCCATTTCAAATTACCAAAACTATATTCCCTAAAAGAAAAGGAATGCTAAAGAAAGTTGATAATTGTTAGAGGGGTGATAAATAATCCATTCACCGAAATCCCCCAAATATGCCAAATATGTATGTCTCATGTTTCTACCAAAATTATACCACTTTTGGGCTGTTTCAAATTACCAAAACTATATTCCCTAAAAGAAAAGGAATGCTAAAGAAAGTTGATAATTGTTAGAGGGGTGATAAATAATCCATTCACCGAAATCCCCCAAATATGCCAAATATGTATGTCTCATGTTTCTACCAAAATTATACCACTTTTGGGCCGTTTCAAATTACCAAAACTATATTCCCTAAAAGAAAAGGAATGCTAAAGAAAGTTGATAATTGTTAGAGGGGTGATAAATAATCCATTCACCGAAATCCCCCAAATATGCCAAATATGTATGTCTCATGTTTCTACCAAAATTATACCACTTTTGGGCCGTTTCAAATTACCAAAACTATATTCCCTAAAAGAAAAGGAATGCTAAAGATAGTTGATAATTGTTAGAGGGGTGATAAATAATCCATTCACCGAAATCCCTCAAATATGTATGCCTCATGTTTATACCAAAATTATACCACAAACTATATTCCCTAAAAGAAAAGGAATGCTAAAGAGAGTTGATAATTGTTAGAGGGGTGACAAATAATGCATTCAATGAAATCCGCAAATATGTATGTCTCTTGTTTACACCAAAATTATACCACTTTTTAGTTTAACATTTTTAGATCGTGGAAAATAATGATAAATAGAGGGAATATAGTTACGTGGAAAACTCATTATTGCACATAAATAGAGGGGTGGCACTGTCCACCGACAGAGAGAGAGGGGTGGCCACGAAGAGAGAGAGAGGGGGGTGGCCACGAAGAGATGGAGAGGGGTATACTACCCGTTAGATGAGTGGATCAACGGTTGGTGGAGTCGATCCGTGTGATAACGGCTCAACCAATCAGGATGAGTTTGGGCTTCTGTGAGCATTTGTGACAGTACTTGAGGGCAAAACTTAGTAGTACTAAGAAACCAAGGGCACGTAAATAGTAAATAGACTAAGGGATTCAAACAAAAGAATTACAAAATGAAAAATGCGTGTTTTGTACAATATAATTCATATTGGGCTACATCAAATTATTTGCAATTCAAATATACATGAGTGTGACAATTATGGCCTCATTTAGACAAACTATGCTTGGGGAAGATGTTTTGCAAAGGGGTTTGAGTGGAAAACCATGCATCTTCATAGCTACTAGTGATTCTGAGAAGTGGCAATTTGTGGTAAAACTTGATTTATCTATGTTTGTTAAGGTTTCCTAGGTGGCAGGTTGCATAGGAAGACTCCATGAGTAGGTGCAACTATGTTTTTATTTTTTTTTGGATTTTTTTGCGCATGAAATGACTCAATTAGCTATGTTAATCTCATTTGTTGACTCTCTGTTGACCAGCTACTTGAGGGTAGAACTGAGTATATTGCACTTGCCAGTCTAAGTACTCGAGGGGAAAACTGAGTATAGATAAAATTTCTGTATAAGGCATGAGGTTATAACTGAGTACACCAAACGTCCCAGGGTTAGCCTCGTGTCGTGGTGCACGCTGCAGCCGTGCATAGCGGACGCGTGTTGCGGTACATGCCACCTACATCTTTATAGAGCCCCTCTTTCTCTCCCTCGACGCTCGCCCACTCTCTCATTTTCACTGCAACCGCCTCTCCTGTCCCATCATCTTCTCCACAACCGAAGAAAAAACCCCGAAGAAAACCGTCGGCGATGGAGAAGAATGAGATGCCCATTGTCGGCGCTTCCGACGTAGCCGCCGGTGCATCGGCCGCCGCCCCCGTCCAGGCCTCCGTCGCTGCTTCCAACGTAGCCGCCGGCGCATCAGCCGCCGGCGCATCGGCTGCCGCCCCCGTCCAGGCCCCCGTCGCTGCTTCCGACATAGCCGCCGGCGCATCGGCCGCCGCCCCCGTCCAGGCCCCCGTCGCTTGGGATCCGTACGAACCAGTGCTGTACGTCGCGCCGGAGAACCCCTACGACACCAGCATCGTCGACGACGAGCCGGAGGTAACCCTTTGTTCCCTTGTTCTTATCCCATTTCAATCCTTTTGTGTTAGATCTTGCATTATTAGGGTTCGTCTGTTCCTAGTTCAATCCTTTTGTGTTAGATCTTGCGTTATTAGGGTTCGTCTATTCCTAGTTCTATCCTTTTGTGTTAGATCTTGCGTTATTAGAGTTCGTCTGTTCCTAGTTCAATCCTTTTGTGTTAGATCTTGCGTTATTAGGGTTTGTCTGTTCCTAGTTCTAGATCTTGCGTTATTAGTGTTTGTGATTTGCTTTTGTTTAAGATTCGGTTAACTTATGTGAGTAATCAATCCCATCCGGTTAATTTGTGCCGATGATGATGAATATTTGGGCACAAATTGATTCAGGGTTTGGTCAGCGAACAATTGGTGTGTACAAATTTGTTGTGCATGATCTTTGGTTCACTGACTCAAATCCTGGATATAAGTGTGTCCAATGTAACTGAGGCTACCTCTTTTTTTCGTGCCCATATTATCATGCGTGATCTTTTGTTCACTCTCTGTTCCATCATTGCTGCAATTGACTCTGTGTTTTTCGATCTTTGGTGCTACGTGACAGGTGCAGAGCAGCGACGTCGACAGCGACGACGAGTCCTTCCACAGCAAGACTCGTCACGTCCTCAGGAGGCTGCAGTCCGGCCATTACAATGGCCACTTTGCTCGAGGCGTTTATAGGTGCCCCTTCTGCAACAGGAGGCTCTGCGCCACTGACTTCAACTGCCTGGTAAACCATGCTGAATCCATTGGCAGATCCAATGGCGGCGCTAGAGTTGGAACGACCGTGAACGTGCATGCGTTCATGTCCAAACACAAAGCACTTGGGATTCACCTGCGCAGCCTCCAAGCTTAAATTCATGTAAAATGTAGCTTATGTTGGATCTATTGGTAGTACTGTTGGATCTGTCGTGAATATATCTATGCTATGTTGGCTGTTGAATGCAGCTTATCCTATATTTTCTCTGGATTTGTGCCCTAGATTTCCTACCTAATTGGGTAAAAACGAAGGCATAATGACAAGGGTATATCTAATAGAGCCCGTTAATTGAGTACCCCTGAGGCCCGTTAAGCTAGGTGATACGTCTCCAACGTATCTATAATTTTTGATGCTCCATGCTTGTTTTTACACCATTTGCCTAATGTTTCGTTACACTTCGTGGCACTTTTATGCATTTTCTGGAACTAGCCTATTAACAAGTCGCCACAGTGCCAGTTCCCTGTTTTCTGCTGTTTTTGTGTTTCAGAAGTGATACACAGGAAATATTCTCGGAATTGGACGAAACAAGTTCCTGAAGTCTTATTTTGTCCGGGAGCTTCCAGTCATCCGAAGGAGAGTAGGAGAGGGGCCACCAGGGGCCCTCACGCCAGGCTGACATCGCCCCTTCGCCTATAAAGACCCCCCGACGGGAAAAACCTAAGTACCCGATCACTTTTTCAGAACACATCGCGATCTGCCGCCGCCATCGATCCGAAGATCGGGAGGGTCCAGAAGCTCTTCCTGGCACCCTGCCGGAGAGGGGAATCGCCACCGGAGGTCTTCTTCATCGCCATGCTTGCCTCTGGAGCGATGAGTGAGTAGTCTACCTTGGACTATGGGTCCATAGCAGTATCTAAATGGTTGTCTTCTCCACCATGTGCTTCATGTTTAGATCTCATGAGCTGCCCTACATGATTGAGATCACCGTTATGTAATTCTACATGTTTGGTTGGTTGGGATCCGATGAATATTGGTGTTATGATTGAGTTGATGTGCTGAATATTATCTTATGTTATCTCTATGTTGTTTATGATCTTGCATGCTCTCCGTTGTTAGTAGCTATCTTGGCCGAGTAGTTGCTAGTGACTCCAAGAGGGGGTATTTATGCTCGATAGTGGGTTCATGCCTCTATTTAACCTGGGGGAGTGACAGAAACCTCTAAGGTTGTAGATGTGTTGTTGCTACTAGGGAGAAAACAACATTCATATGCTCAAGGGCATATGCTTTGTTTACATTACACACTTTGCTTAATACAATTATCTGTTGTTCGCAACTTAATACTTGTGGAGTTCTCGGATTGATTCGCCACAAGTGGATTATTAGTCATAGATGCAGTTGGATGGCGGTCTATGTATTTTGTTGTAATGCCCAGAGTAAATCTCATAGTGATCTTCTTGACATATCACGTTTATCTTTATTCTATCAATTGCCCAACTGTAATTTGTTTACCCAGCATGTGTTATTTATCTTATGGAGAGACACCACTAGTGAACTGTGGACCCCGGTCCTATTTCCATCATATTGCTATCACCTGTTTACTTTACTTGCACTGTTTACTTTACTCGCATACTTCTACTGTTTTCCACTCGATACGCTCATAACCTTTGTTCAAGCAAACCGGTGAGATTGACAACCTCATCGCAAGTTGGGAACAAAGTACTTGGTTGTGTGTGTGCAGGTTCCACGTTGCAGCTAGCAAAGCAAAGCTTGGACGAGGCGCCATATATAAATTGTCCGAAGCTGTCGCTAAGCCAGTCCGCATCACCTTCAGTCGCATTGTCTGCTTTTCTCCTGATCGTTATACCTTGGTTCTTATCTGAGGGAAAACTTGCTGCTATATTCATCAAAACCTTCTCTTGGGGTTTACCAACTGGCCAGTCATTTACTACAAGCCACAAGTTTTCTGGCACCATCATCAACTCGGCCCCATCACTAGGCCCAATTGTAATGATAGTCGAGATACGAGTTCTTACCGTATGTCGATATTGTAATCTGTATCGGACCCTACCCGATCCTCGAGACCAGGCCACCTATATATAGGGGCCAGGAGGGGACGGTGTAGGCCAGATTGAAAGCAAGCCAGGTTCAACGCCCAAGTTTACTTTCGATATACACCTATTTCGATTAACCTTACCTTCGAGTTCATCCGACGCCCTATCTCCCCGATCCTAAGTCCTTCATCTAGGACCTTTGTCGAGTTAACCCTCGTCAATTGGCACCGACCGTGGGGACTCTGGGCGTTGGAATCATGAATTCGATGGCTTTTTCACTTTTAGCCAACAGCAGTACAGAAGTTGACAAAAATCAAGAGACGGAGTTGACAATTGGAAGTTTAAGCATCCTCATCGGGCCGTCGGGTTCATCCCGCCTCTCGAATTCGACGAAACCAGATCCGTCGGCAAGTAAGCCCAAAATAGTGGTAATGCTGGAATCATCGGAAGGCTCTTCCAGCGAGGTAAACTCGCCGGTCAGCTTAGGAAAAGCAAAAATCGTAGAAGGCGACAAAATTCAGGAAAAACTCGACTTGGAAGAAACAACGTTTAAAATGCGCAACAGTACAAGGGACTTCGCCGTTGAAAGTAGTGGCGTCTCCAAAAAAGTACACCAGTTATGCGTCATTATCACTGAAGCAGAAGAAGAAAACAACAACGAAGGAAATAAAGGGGCCGACAAGCAAGTCGACAAGGCAAGGAGTGCAACAAGAAAGAGAATGAGAAGGTTCACGTCTCAGCCGGAGAGTGGAGGATCATCATGTCAGCTGTAAATCATGGCACAGAAGTACTCGAAGGATCGAGAAGAGAAGTTCTAATGGGATATCAGTACGCATTGCACCAGCATAGGAAGAAACTAAGAGAGGAAAGAGACATGGTTTTCCAAGATAATAACAGCATATCAAGGAAAGAGTATTGGGATGATTATAGTGAGGACTCAGAGTACAGCAGGAAAAGGCGCAGAGACCCAAAGCACAACAGAGGGACAACAGCGCGAAGTAGAGAGGAAAGGTACTCAAGGAGTATTACTCCACAGCCAGAGGAAGAGGAGGAAGACTTCGTGCAAGAAACACCGGAGGCAGCGCTGATAGCAGCACAGGCATATTTACTAACCACGCGGCCCGAACCCGGAGATCCGCGGGAAGACATGCACCAAGCCGCAATACAAAGCATCGGGATAGTGGAAGACAAGATCCGGAGAAAAGGTCCAGAGACAAAGTCGACAAGCTACAAGGAAATGCGAAAGGAGAAGTTCAAACACAATATCACGCGAAACGAGTCTAGCGAGTCATCAGAAGAAGAAAGGCGACAAAGGAAGGAGGACGCAAGAAATATAATAGCGCAGGCTCGAGTAAATAAATCGTGCCACGCCTGGAGGGAAGAAAATTATGAAGACGATGAAAAAGAGATGGGTGCGTTGTGCTTTACCCGCAGGGTTCGCAAAACGCAGGTACCCAAAGGATTCAAGTTACCACATGACCAGCAAAAATATGATGGGTCGCAGGAACCTACCCTATGGTTATCAGATTATCTTCAGGCGGTACAGATATTAGGGGGAACAAAAGCGACTGCAATGCAAAGTTTGCAACTACACCTCACCGGCGCAGCACGGTCCTGGTTGAATATCTTACCTAATGAATCCATTGGAAGCTGGGGAGAACTCGAAAGCTAATTCGCAAGAAATTTCCGTTCGACATACAAGCGCCCAGCATCCCTAGAGGAAGTCAAAGCGTGTATGCAAAGGAAAGGCGAAACTCTACATTCTTATATACAACGATGGAGTGTAATTAAAAACTCAGCAGAGGACGTCTCCGACGAACGAGCAATAGACGCTTTTTCGGCCGACCTTCGTCACTCAGATCTCGTGGAAGAAATAGGAAGAACAAGGCCAACGACAGTAGCTGAGCTAATGGAAGAAGCCAACAAATTCGCTGACGGAGAGGACGCATATAATAACAAAAGAGGACGTTCACCAGAAGTCGACAGAACAAGTAGACAGAGGAGAGAACACCACAACAGGGATAACCAAGGAAGGCGAAATCAGGTAGCCGCGGGTTACAAAGCAAGGGAAGAGGAAGGATATGAAAACAGAAGGTTTCGGGCAAAGGGAACAGAAAAATCAAGATACTCCGCCCTTCGGCCGAAGACATATTGTACGGACCTTGTCGAATCCACTACGCATATCTTGATGGAAAAAGAGTCTCAAATCACCAGATGAAGGATTGTAGAACTTTCCTGAGGCTACAAAGCGCCATGGGTTCAAGCCAAGGGGGATGGCAAGGAGAAAAACACACAAGTCAAGGATACCAAGTACAAAGGCTAGCGAGGCACCTAGAGTCAAAAGTTTACATATCAGCAATGATTCAACCGGTGCCTAAGTCGAAGAAAGAGCGAAAGAGCATATTCAGGCAAGTAAACCTAGCAATATCATCACCACCAGCCACCACAGAGTACTAACGGTGGTCAGATCAACCAGTTAAGTTCAACATAGCAGACCACCCAAGGAAAGTTCCTAGGCCGGGCCACTCGCCAATGGTGTTAAAGGCGCAAATATGAGGGTACGACATCGGGAGAGTGTTCATACATGCAGGGAGTGGCATAAACCTAATATATGCTAGAACCCTGAAGGCAATGTGTATCTCACTGACAAGCCTGAAGCCAACAGATTGCTCCTTCCATGGAATAGTACCAGGAGCCGCAAATCACCCTCTAGGGAAAATAGAACTTGACGTCTGCTTCGGCAGTAGCAGCAACTATCGCAGAGAGAAGTTGGAATTTGAAGTTATGGACTGGCCATCACAGTACCACGCAATCCTAGGGCGCCCAGCATTCGCAAAGTTCATGGCAGTACCTCATTACGCATATCTTACGCTAAAAATCCTAGAACCCAAAGGAAGAATTACAGTGCAAGGGAGCTTTGAAGTAGCCAACACATGCGACAGAGAATTCAATAGGATGGCGCAAACCTTCGGCATGACAGCAGAATATGAGAGGCTAAAAGCAGAAACGGATCATAATGTGCTACCCGACGTTGGACGATCCCTGCCAGATTAGGCTTTCGACACAACTCGGGACTCGAAAAAGATCTAGGTCCACCCTACAGACCCAAACAAGACGACATCAATTGCGGTGAACTTGGATCCCGCATAGGAAAGCGCGCTCGTCGAGTTCCTCCATGAGCGCTGGGAAATCTTCGCTGGTGTCCATCAGACATGCCAGGGGTTCCCAGGGAACTCGTCGAGCACGCATTAAATGTAGATCCCAAAGCAAAACCAGTCAAGCAGCCATTGCGACGATTTGATGAACCTAAAAGGAAGGCGATAGCATCAGAATTGCACAGGCTAGAAAACGCCAGATTTATCAGAGAAATAAAAACTTCGAGTTGGGTATCCAATCCAGTCATCGTACGTAAAAAAAATACAGACGTACAAAGAGTATGTGTCGACTACACATCTCTCAATAAGCATTGTCCAAAGGATCCCTTCCCTCTACCCCGCATCGATCAGATAATTGATTCGACAGCGGGATGCGCAAGGCTTTCCTTTTTGGACGCATATTCTGGTTACAACCAGATCAAAATGAAGAAAGAAGACGAAGAAAAGACGGCCTTCATCACACCGTACGGAGTGTTTTGCTACCAAGTAATGCCGTTCGGCTTAAAAAATGCAGGAGCAACTTATCAACGAATGATGCAAAATTGCCTCGGGAGCCAAATAGGACGCAACATCCAAGTCTACATTGACGATGTAGTCATCACTACAAGAGAGGAGGAATACCTTATCAGCGACTTGGCAGAAACCTTTGACAACCTGAGCAGGTACAAGCTTAAGCTTAACCCGACAAAGTGTTCCTTCGGCGTATCGGCAGGATAACTCTTAGGGTTCCTGGTGTCAGCACGGGGAATAGAGGCGAACCCAGAGAAAATCCAAGCAATTTTAACAATGGGGAAACCCACGAAACTACACGACGTACAGAAACTCGCAGGACGCGTCGCGGCTCTAAGTCGCTTTGTTGCTCGATTGGGAGAAAAGGCGCTTCCTTTCTATTCACTCATGAAGAAGTCAGATGATAAATTTGAATGGACAGAAGAAGCAGACGCAGCTTTTGCGCAGCTGAAAAAAGTGCTCTCCACGCCACCAGTGTTGGTCGCACCAAAAGAAAAAGAGCCACTGCTACTCTATATCGCCGCAACCCATCAGGTGGTGAGTACAGTATTAGTAGTCGAAAGAAGTGAAGAAGGGAAAGCCCACGGCGTCCAAAGGCCGGTATATTTCATCAGTGAAGTATTATCTCCGACAAAACAAAGGTACCTGCATTATCAAAAGCTTGCATATAGTGTTTTCACAACAGCACGAAAATTGCGATAGTACTTTGCGGTGCACCCAATTATAGTGGTCAATGAAGCGCCACTATCGAACATATTGAACAATCCTTCAGCAACAGTGTCGGTGTTCTGGATACCGGGGTATCCCGGTCCACCTGCTCCTGGGCCCCGTCATCGGCCCATCTTCAGCCCAGGGGAGAATCAACGACCCAAGCTACGGAGAAGACCCTCACGAGGAGGCGCCTCGTGAGGAGAACGACGGTAGAAAACGCTAAGGACCAGAAGACCTCCTCACAAGCCCCCGCTGGTGAGGAAAGGGACCAAGTCCACGTCAGCTCAGCACGTTGGCGTGCGGAGCAAGAAGATGAAGGACAGAAGACCGCGTACCGCCCACGCTACCCCCGACAGGGAGGAGACCAACTTTTGATGTGCCTGCCCAAAGCGGCACAGTGGTTGTTGGCCACCCCCCTAAAAATAGCGTGGATGGTGCAGGGCGCCATAGGATGACGTCAGCTTCCTCCACCCACTCCTGTGGACCGGCGCCACTACCCTACGAAGACCACGTCTACAGAAGAGTGTAGTCTACAGCTGTCCACCCTCCTTGGCCGTGTGTGTGGCAACCCCTTCCCCAAGAAGATAAGGGGAAGGAGGACCTTGGCGCTATAAAAGGAGGGGAGGCCACCCCTTAGATGGGATCTGATCTTCTCCAAGTTGCTAGCTGGGCACGCAGGTTCTTCAACCTCTGGCCAGCTAGAACTTTGTAACCAAGACCTTGTACTCCTCGCGAGGTGTCGCGTTGCAATACAAGAAGGCAGGAAGTAGGGGTGTTACCTCACCACGAGGGCCCTGAACCTGGGTAAAGCTCGGCGTCTCTCTCTGCAGTGCGTAGTGCATTCGACAGCTCGAGGCTTCCATCACCGTGCTTCGTTGCGATCCTAGATCTCACACGTTCAGCCCCCTGCGTTCGAATCTTTGGGTCCGTCGCGTGGTACCCCGTGTTCTTGCGACACGAAATCCATCGACATTTGGCGCGCCATGTAGGGGGCTGTGGTGTGTCTTCTTCCAGATCTGCTTCGACATGAGTGATGATCGTCGTCGTCGTCTTCGCCTTCGCGCTGTCTACGCGAGCCGTCGCCAAGATCGTCTTCAAGTCCTTGATGGCCTGGAAGCCATTGGAGAGGGTGCGCCGGCGCCCGGCGACCTCGGCTTCGAGGGCTTCGCGGCGCTCGACGGGCCACTTCGCCGCGCGACATGGCCGTCTTGCTTCCGGCCAGAGATCGGGGCGCGTTATGACGGAACCTCCGATCCCGTGGAATTCTTGCAGCATTACGCGGCCGCCATACGGTCAGCGGGAGGAGACGGGCGTGTCATGGCTGGCTGGTTCATAATGGTGACAAAGGGAGAGCCTCGCCGGTGGCTCTACGGGCTACCGCCAAGATCCATCTCGTCCTGGAGGGACCTCTGCGAGCGCTTCCTCGACAGATACGCCTCCCTGGGACCTGAGCCAGAGGACGCGTAGGCCTGCGCCGTCCTCGATGGCCCCGTCCCCAGGTGCTTGAAGATTGGGCAGGGGGCTTAAGGGACGTCACCCCCTTGCCTTCCGCTTAGGAAACGGAGCTCTTCATCTGCGCAAGGAACAAAGTGTAACGGCAATCTCACTCGCCATTGATCTTTTCTATTCTGTAGAAACTGCCTGGAATCGTGAGTCTTGGCTCCACCAGCCTCGCAATTTCAACTAACTGCGACTTAACGCGAACGTGAGTATTCGCTCGACTGCCTTTCGAGAAAGAGCCGGAGCACGGTGTCCGCGCTGGGGCCTTCGCCCGGAAAACAGCAGGCCCGCAAAACCCAGAACGGATCGAGCTCTGACTAGGGAAGGGACCCGCTAAAATCATCTCATACGATCCATGGTGCTCTCTCCTCTCGAGCGACGCTCGAATGAAAGCGCATGGGCGCGTGGGGGTCGCACAATTCGTGCCAATTTCTTCAAATACTCTGTTGACCTTGTCTGCGGCCTTGTGTTTCTTCTCCTAGAATCGCCTTTGTTGTGTTTGAACGCCAGGGCGGCTGCAGGGAAATAGTCATGTGTGCCATTACAGCCACCTCTGGAGCGCCAGTGCCCGCTAGCCTTGCACCACGAGCTGCATACTAAGCGTCAGGCTGCTGTCCCGCTCGGAGGCTGGCCCCTGAACGGCGTAGAGCATTTCCCAGACAAGGGCGAGACAAGGAAAACGACGCAAGGGTGCAAATGAGGATAATTCGGCGAACGACGCCTTAAGTACGATTACAACTTAAAATGGCCCAGCCGGGCAATGTCTAACAGCTGCCAAGTGCGCAGCTAACTCAGTTCTTCTGGAGGAGGTCTAGGAGGAGCTTACTGGGCGACCGCCGTGTCGCCCTCGCCATCGCCGGTGCCTTGGCTAGAGCCTGAGGACGCCTCTCCGCTGGACTCCGACGCTCCGTCGTCTTCCTCCCCAGCTTCCCCGCTGTCAGACTCCCCGAAGCCGGAGGTGTCGCCGCTGGAGGAGCTCTCCTGGTCCGCGGCGGCGGGTGCTCCAGGGCGGGCGTAGATGGGCTGCAGCCGTCGCAGGGCAATCTCCAACCGCCCTGCCCTGGCCACCGCCGCACGGTCGGGAGTTCCTGGCGGTGGAGGCGACGGCCTCTGCAGTACCTCTTCCAGGTTGAGGTCGGGGCGGAGGCGCTAGATGTTGGAGAAGATTCGCGTCCCCGCGAGCCCCAGAAGCTCCCGGCACTTGGCGTCGATGAGCTCCAAGACCTTCGCCGATGCGCCGTCCAGCTGTTCAGCCAGCTGGCTGAAGAAGAGCATGATCGACCCGTCGTCCTCAGGGACGGTGGGCAGGTTCAGCCCGTGGATGCCCAGGCGGTGCGCCACCGCCATGACGCGGGCTGAGAACCCGCGGAACATCTGCACCCACTGCATTCGCAGCATGCGCGCCTCCTCTTCGGAGTCCCTAGCCTCCTGGAGCTCCCTGGAGGTCTCCACGCCCTGCAGGACCGAGGCCAAGTTCTCCTCCTCAAGCCTCTGCACGTCGCGCCGGAGCGAGGCGATGGTGGCATCGGCTTCAGCAAGGGCGCGCTCGGCGCCCCGGCGCACCTCGTGCGCCCCCCTCAGCTCAGTCTCCAGGTCGCGGACCTGGCGCTCCAGGATCTCGCGCTCCTGCTTGTACCTCACCAGGGCGGCATCGGTCTTGGAGCGGAAGTCCGCGCGGCACGCCTCGGTGGTCTCGATGCGCCTCCGCTCGAACTCCTGCTCCATGCTGACCCGTCGCTGGTTCAGCATGTGGTCCATCCTTCCCTGGAGGGAAGCCTCGCGCTGGTTCAGCGCCTCTTGATGCCGGGTCAGCTCAGCGGTGGACTGGCTGACCATTGCCTCCCGGCTCTCGAGGGCTTCTCGCTCCCTATTGAGCCGATCCTCGAGGGCATGGAGCTGCTCCTCTCGGAGGCGGAGTCCCCGCTCGCGCTCGCAAGCCTCTGCTTCTCGGAAAGCGAGCCCCGCCTCCTGCAGGCTCAGGCTCTCCGCCCGGGAATCAGCGCTCTCCTCGCGGGCGTGGAGGAGGGCCTCCCGGTCCTCAACTTCGTCCAGCCTCTGCTGGGCGTTGGCGAGAAGGCCATCGGCATTTGTCCTGGCCTGGTCCAGGAGGTGCTGAGCTGCCCGCTTGGCCTCCTCCCCAGCCAAGGCTGGGTTGGGAGGCCCCACGGTGGGGGGGGGATCTTCTGGCCCGCCTCGGAGATGATCTCCATGGCCTCGTGGTGCGCCCTAGCCAGGACCCCCCTCGCCGACTCCCTGGCGTTCGCCAGAGCTTCTTCGGCCTCCTCGACTGCGCTGGCGCGGATCTCCTCCGCCTCCTTCCTCGCCTGCTCGCGGCGCTCGGCGGCACGCTGGTCCAGGAGACGGCATCTCTCCGTGGCTTGGTGCAGGAGGGCCCAGCCCTCATCGATGCGCGCCTCCTCAGCGGTGCGCGCCCTGGTGACCTCGTCCCGAAGGGCACCGGTCATGGGCGCGAGCACCCCCGCCCATGGGTCAGCGGCGTGGGGCTCAGCTGGGATCCTCGCAGGCCTCCCCAGGATCTCTGGCAGGGGAGGCGATGGGGCTCTGGAGGGCCCCGCGCCAGTGGAGGCCGACCTCTTCTCGTCGCGCGGCTCGGGGGCTACCCTCGTGCCGGACGGCGCGGCCGCGCTCATCGAGGGCACCTCCAGGGCGGCGGTGGTGTCGGCTACAGAGGGGGCAGCCGTAGCTGCCCCCGTGATCTCTGGTGTGCCCCCTGCGCTAGGGGGCTCGGTCGTGCTGGGAGCCGCAGCGGCTCCCGGGGCGGACTGCGCATCCGTAGATGCGCGATCCTCTTCTTCTCCGGCGGCGCGCGGCGGTGTCGTCGGTGTGGCCGTGGCAGCCGGGTCAGGGCCCAGCGTGGCCTGACCGGTCTTCCTCTTCTTCCTCCTCTTCTTCTCTTCCTTCTTCTCCTCGGCATCCCTAGAGAGGAAAAGGGGGGAATGAGGTTAGGGGTAAGGTAAGACGAAAGGTAAAGGTCTTTGTGCAGGAACACTCACGAGGCGTCCCGCTCCACCCATCCTCTTTTGCTCGGGAGGGCGGAGGGTGGCGGCGGGGGCGCGGAAGATTCGCCCGCCGGTTTCTTCCCATGGGAGGCTGCAGCCTCGGGTTGCCGGCTGGCGCGTTCATCGTTAAACTTGGAGCGACGCTCTGCCTCCAGGCGGGCTCGGCGCCCCTCCTCCTCCAGGCCTCGCGAGGAGGACGCATCGGCATCTCCCCCGGTGGGCTGGTCCGACGAGGCGGAGTCGTCGTAGGAGGAATCTGAGAGCACCACGGTGCCCTCGGGACGCCTCCGGCGGACCAGCCGCTCACCGGACTCCGCGTCGTCGTCATCGCCATCTCTAGAGGCCGTGGGCCCCGTTCCCCTTGCTGCCGAGTCCTGCTCCGAGCTGGCCGCAGGTGCGCTCGGGAGGGGACCAGGCACGACGCCGTCGGCAAGGAACGGGCCCCAGGCGTTGAACTTCAGGATCCCCGCCGTAACGCGGCTGGTCTCCCGGGCGCCCAGATTGTAGATCGGCAGGGCATTGCGCGGGATGGTGGGGATGGAAGCGGAAGAGAAGAAGGCTCCTATTACCTCCTCCCGAGCGTCGGCGTTGAGCTCGCTGACGTGGAGCCTGAGGTCGTCCCCGGCCCTGTGCCTCTAGATCTCCCGGCGGTGGTCCTGCAGGGGGGCGATGCGTCGGGTAACGAACTCTACCCCGACCATGGTCCCTGTGACGCCGGCCTTCCGGAGATCTCGGATTCGCGGGCGGAGCGTCCTCAGGGCTTCCTCAGGAAGGGCCTCGCTGGCCCAGGTGGTGAGCTTGACGGGAGGGATCCCGGTGACAAGGAAGAGCTCCGATTCTTCGAGGATGTCGACGAAGAACCAGCGGCTCCGAAAGTCTTCAACTTTCTTCATCCACTTCAAGTCGATGAAGTCGCCCTCTGTCCCGGCAGTGGCGATGAAGGAAACGCATCTGGAACTCTGGTTCAGCCCAGAGGACCGGAGAGAGAAGAGGTGGCGAAAGTACGCCACCGACGGCTTGATGCCGATCCAGGCCTCGCAGGTGTAGGCGAAGACCGCCAGCAAGGTGACGGACTTGGGATGCAGGTGGATGGCCTGGATCCCGTAAGTCTCCAAGATCGCCAGGAAGAAGGGGGAGAACGGCGGCAGCAGGCCAGCGAAGACGGAGAAGAGGAAGAAAGGCTGCGCCGTCGCGGGCAGAGTGTCCCGCGGCGCGCGGCCGTGCCAGATGCGGGTGGCGCCCCACTCATTGTTCTTGCTCCCGACCATCTCTCAGACGGTCTGGAGCTCGCGGCTGCTCTTGATGCGGGAGTCGAGCAGGGGCGCCGCCGGCCGCGGCACAGCTTCGGAAGACCTCGCCGCCCCAACGGCCCTGCGCGGTGCCATGGCTCTGGGCGGGGGCGAATTGCAGCAAGAAGATTGGAGGCTAGGAAGATTTGGATGCGCAAGATCTTCGGCAGGGAGGTGGCGGCGGCAATGTGCAGTGGGTAGGGGAAGAAGCCTTCTCTGCCAAGCCTTTAAAGGGGCGACCGGGGCGCGGTTTCCGAAACGTCGCCCTTGACGCGACGGTTCGAAAAACGCCCGTTACCCCACCCACTACGCACGATCCCCACGCCGCTTCGCTCCGCCAAGTGCGAGGGTGCCACGCGCCCACGACCTCCGCTTCTTCACATGGTCCTCTGACCGCGCGGTTGATGCGTGCCGTTGGAGGGCCCAGCAGCTTCTGGGGCCCCCGGCCCTTCGCTCCCTCAAGAGGGCGCGTTCGCGGGCCGGGCTCCCGGGGGCTACTGTCGGTGTTCTGGATACCGGGGTATCTCGGTCCACCTGCTCCTGGGCCCCATCATCGGCCCATCTTCAGCCCAGGGGAGAATCAACGACCCGAGCTACGGAGAAGACCCTCACGAGGAGGCGCCTCATGAGGAGAACGACGGTAGAAAACGCTAAGGACCAGAAGACCTCCTCACGAGCCCCCGCTGGTGAGGAAAGGGACCAGGTCCACGCCAACTCAGCACGTTGGCATGCGGAGCAAGAAGATGAAGGACAGAAGACCGCGTACCGCCCACGCTACCCCCGACAGGGAGGAGACCAACTTTCGCTGTGCCTGCCCAAAGCGGCACAGTGGTTGTTGGCCACCCCCCTAAAAATAGCGTGGACGGTGCAGGGCGCCAGAGGAAGACATCAGCTTCCTCCATCCACTCCTGTGGATCAGCGCCACTACCCTACGAAGACCACGTCTACAGAAGAGTGTAGTCTATAGCTGTCCACCCTCCTTGGCCGTGTGTGTGGAAACCCCTTCCCCAAGAAGATAAGGGGAAGGAGGACCTTGGCGCTATAAAAGGAGGGGAGGCCACCCCTTAGATGGGATCTGATCTTCTCCAAGTTGCTAGCTGGGCACGCAGGTTCTTCAACCTTTGGCCAGCTAGAACTTTGTAACCAAGACCTTGTACCCCTCGCGAGGTGTCGCGTTGCAATACAAGAAGGCAGGAAGTAGGGGTGTTACCTCACCACGAGGGCCCTGAACCTGGGTAAAGCTCGGCGTCTCTCTCTGCAGTGCGTAGTGCGTTCGACAGCTCGAGGCTTCCGTCACCGTGCTTCATTGCGATCCTAGATCTCACACGTTCAGCCCCCTGCGTTCGAATCTTTGGGTCCGTCGCGTGGTACCCCGTGTTCTTGCGACACGAAATCCATCGACAAACAGGACGTGTCTCTTTGTGGGGAATCTAATTATCTCCCATGGACATCACGTATGAAAAAAGGAAGGCGATCAAGTCGCAAATCTTGCCAGATTTCACAGCAGAATGGCTGGAGCTGCAGAGCATGGGACCGCCAGATTTATCGAGTGTTTGGACATTGTACTTCGACGGTTCTAAGAGAGTCCAAGGCACAGGCGCAGGAGTAATCTTGATATCGCCGCATGGTGACAAACTAAAGTATGTTTTAAGGATGAGTTTTCCGCAGGCCTCTAATAATGAAGCAGAATGCGAGGCTCTGTTGCATGGAATGAAGATGGCCAAAGCATGTGGAGCAACTCGCCTAAAACTATTTGGGGATTCAAACCTTGTCGTCCAACAAGTTATGAACAGGTGTGACACAATCAATGACAACATGATGGCCTACAAGAACTTATATCACTATCTCGAAGGAACATTCGATGGATGCGAAGTCTCGCACATCAGCAGAAATAGCAATGAAGAAGCTGACAATTTAGCAAATATCGGGTCACAGTGTTTGCTCATGCCATCTGGAGTCTTCTGGGAGGAAATAGTGGAAAGGTCAATAAAAAGCATCAAAAGTTCGACTACTGCAGCAGGCTCGGGGGCTGCGCCGGAACCCGAAGAAGTCATGATGATAGAGGAAACCTGGATGCAGTCATATCTCGCATACATGATAAATAAGCAGTTACCAGAAGATGCAGTGGAAGCCAAGAGAATAACTCGGCGATCAAAAGCATTTGTCGTGTTGCAGGGGAAATTATACAAAAAGAGCATAACTAGCGTTTTGCAGCGTTGCGTAACACCTCAAGAAGGGCAAGTAATATTAAAAGATATACACGCCGGAGTATGTGGCCATCATGCTAGCAGCAGGGCCATAGCGGCAAAAGCGTTCCGAGCAGGATTCTATTGGCTAACATCCATTGAAGACGCAAAAGATATAGTTCGGAAGTGTGAAGCATGTCAAAGATTCGCATCTCGACCGCATGCGCCAGCAGCAGAGTTACAACCAATACCATTATCCTGGCCCTTTGCACAATGGTGTCTCGATATGGTAGGAAAGCTGCACAAATCCTGGCCAGGAGGGCACGTTTACATGCTAGTAGCAGTCGAAAAATTTACCAAGTGGGTGGAAGCAGCCCCGGTAACAACTCAAGATTCGTAGTAGCAATCAATTTCATTAAGTCAATAGTGTTCCGCTTCGGTGTACCATATAGCATCATCACGGACAACGGGACAAACTTCACTTCAAAGGAATTCAAGAATTATTGCGAAGGATTGGGAATCAAGCTCAAATTCGCATCCGTAGCACACCTGAAGACAAATAGGCAAGTCGAAAAAGCCAATGGCCTAATATGCAATGGGATAAAAAAGAGGCTCTTAGCACCTCTCGAGAAAGCCAAGAGTGCTTGGGTAGATGAATTACCCTCCGTTCTTTGGAGTTTAAGAACCACGCCTAACGCAGCAACTCAAGAAACTCCTTTCTTCCTGGTCCATGGCGCAGAAGCCGTGCTTCCAGTTGAAGTTACACACGAAGCTCCAAGAGTGACGGCATACGACGAGGTAACATCAACATAAGCGTTACAGGACGACATCGATGCACTAGACGAAGCAAGAGATAAAGCATTAGAAAGAGCCACACAGTATCAAACAGAGCCTGCGGAACTACCATAGTAGTCGAGTTCGTCCACGATCCTTTGTGGTGGGAGATTTAGTCTTACGACTCAGGCAGGACAGCCACGGCAAACTAGAGTCCCCTTGGGTGGGACCTTACATTGTCACAGAAGTGATACCAGGAGGAGCTTATCGACTACAAGACAAGAAGACAGGAAAAGATGAGAGCAACCCATGGAATGCGGAGCAGCTGCGCCGTTTTTACGCGTAGAAGAAATCTAGTGGTATCAGTAAACTCGAGTCAACCCTCTGAACCCAGAACATGAGGCCATAGGTCGGGCTCCTTGGGTTGGACTCGACAAATTGTACAAATATTTTACCTCTCCGCTCGGGGGCTTCAACCCTCGGGTCGTACGAAAGAAAGTTTTATCACAATATGGAGATCTTTTTATACTACTAGGTTGTGCAGACAACCCGATATTCTTCAAAGTAATATAATTGGTTCACAAGAACCCGATAAATATAAAGCATGCCTCGGAACAATGATTTGTTCCCATGGTCTATTCCAAAACATCAAAGCCAAGTACGAGTATTCATTACAGATAGCACGGCGGCAGGGCAACTAGAAAAAGAGATTACATAAAGAAGATTCTAGTGGAAGTGAACTTTAGCCTCGTACTCCTTCTGGCACTGGGTGCCGTCGTAGATTTTCACGTCGAACTGTGACGTGCCGATATGGAAGTCGCAAGTCATGAAGAAGCCTTGGTGGAGGTCATGGTCTTCTGCAAACTGTGACCAGCCGCCCTTGAAGTATTGCTCGCCGGCACCATCGTACCAAACCTCCACTTCGTATGGAGTACCTCCACCAGATTGTTCATGAAGAACCGCTTCTCGCAGTTCTCGCCCATCCATGAACTTGGTAAAATTCAGCGGCAAGCGTTGAATCTCGCGGCACTGCGCGTTGGCGATACAAAAGAAAGAAAATATTCTGGGAGAAGCAGGAGAAGCACCAGGAGGAGGAGCGCTTGGACCTGGGGTGGCGCCAGTCACCTTTGGTTTATTCTTACTACCAGGCGGGCGGCCGGGACAACGCTTCGCCGGAGTGGACGACGATGATCCTACAGCAGCAGGAACTGTCTTGTTTTTGCTACCACGGGAGCGGCCACGACCCCGCGGCACCGACAGAGGGCCAAGGTCTAGACGGGACCCATCTGCACCAACCATATGGAAAAGTGGGAAGAAAAACCCTAGATGGAAAAGAAGACGATGCGGCGGAGGAGGAATCGGTTTAGGGTTTTTACCCTCACCAAAGGTGCTTTATTTATAAGCACATATTAACGGGCCTCCATGATAGCAAGGCCCATAAACATATTTACAAGGGAGGTAAATTCTGCACATAGCAAACGATAATAACAAAGGGAAAAAAAGAATGTATCATCGAAAGGTATGAAAAAACCTCGCCTTGGGCTCGGGGGCTTACAAACGGGAAAAAGCAGAAGGAAGAAGAAGAAGTCAATTTGAGCCTATGATTGACTACAAGTATCCAACCATAGCCTCGGGGGCTACTCCCATCAGGAGCGCTGAGCGCGCACCCGATAGAAAATAAGACAATCAGCAATAAAGATGAAGAAATCTATGAGTCCATCAACCATGCAAACTTCGACTACGTAGTCGACAAAGTATATAGCGACTACTCCCATCGGGAGATACTTGGGAGAAGTTAATATAATTCGAAATTCTTTGATATTTTATCAGTCAAAAGAGATTGCGACATGAGATTCTCGAGTTGCGTTATCGCAACGAAACTCGAATGTCGTGATTTATCACGAAGGTAAGACCCCGGGATCCGTCCTGTGTGGCCTGGTATACGCACATGGATGCGCTCCGCTGGTATGTATCCGTGTCTATGACGCGAAGAAAATCCTAGTGGACGCACTGGGTACCATGAGAATCACTGGGATTCATTCTTTGTAAGTCCTAAATGCGGCAAAAGAGTGGGTTTGACCGGTATCCCGAATTCAAGTCCAAGGGGATTGAATTTGAAGTAGGTGACAAGTATCTGTTCCGGGAGTTAACTGACCTCTTGATCCATCAGAGTTGTCAGGCTTGTTCATCAAAACCCCTTGCGAATATTATCATGAAAATAAGTCGAAAGACCAAGTCGAAGATTTGAAGATATGAAGAAGTCGAAGAGTTGATCAAGTCGAAGATTTAAAGATTAGAGATTCAACCCGAATCTGCAATTCAGGTAGAATCTCAGGGGCTACTGACAAGGGTATATCTAATAGAGCCCGTTAATTGAGTACCCCTGAGGCCCGTTAAGCTAGGCCCAATTGTAATGATAGTCGAGATATGAGTTCTTACCGTATGTCGATATTGTAATCTGTATCGGACCCTACCCGATCCTCGAGACCTGGCCACCTATATATAGGGGCCAGGAGGGGATGGTGTAGGCCAGATTGAAAGCAAGCCAGGTTCAACGCCCAAGTTTACTTTCGATATACACCTATTTTGATTAACCTTACCTTCGAGTTCATCCGACACCCTGTCTCCCCGATCCTAAGTCCTTCATCTAGGACATTTGTCGAGTTAACCCTCGTCATATAAAGAAATGAATGGCGTTAAAAAACAGAAGGAGAAGCTGCTCTAGATTTGCTACCAATTTGGGCAATCAAGAATGAATGAGATCGAGCGAGAGAGAGGAAAAAGGTGCATTGAAAACTGCTAATCTGGGCGAAAGAGACAGAAACCACTCGTGCCCACGTCCCGGACCCACATGGCTCCACACGCTACGGTCCCACACGCTACGGCCCCCGCTCCGCTCGTATGACCAAACACGGTCTCGTCATGTCCCACGCGGTCCCTTTCTACCAGCCCCACATGACGTGGCCCCACACGACGCGGCCCCACTCGTCAACACGGAACGGTCAACTGAACGGGATTCCTCCCGTCGGGGCTCCTTGTGAGGGTTTTAGACAAGGGCTTGGGGAAAACTGAGGAAAAACAAAGGAGCTGGGAAAAACTGAGTACAACTAAGGACCCGAGGGCACGAAAATAGAAATCCCTAAAAACATACTATAATTAAGCACACATGGATAGCATGATGCCATCATATCCTAAGACTTCAAGGCATATCTGTAGTGGGAATTTAGAGACAGTAGCCATGGGGAGGCTTATCGGAGGCGCTCGACGATGGTGACGATGGGTCCGGCTCGGGATTGTGCCAACGGTGACACCTCGGTTTACCCAGGTTCAGGGCCCTCTTGGTTGGAGGTAAACCCCTACTTCCTGCCTGCTTCGTATTGATTGGATAGTAGCGATTACAGTGCTCCTCGAGCTGTTCGGCTAGAGGAGGAAGAAGAAGATCGGATCTCCCATATGCTAAGGGTCCAGGCCCCCTTATATAGGCGGGGGCCTGGTTACGGGTTTAGGTAGCGATTCGGCCGGCTGCCGGCTCCTCGGCGGCGGCGTCCTTGGTGTGATCCTCTGGCCCTGCTCTGGCAAAGGCACTTTATAAAGTGCCTTTCCCCTGGGCCGGCATGAGGAGGGCATATCCCTTCTCTCTTGCCTCGGATCCCATCGTGGGGAAGGGTCTTCGATCTCTCATTGGCTGGACGTGGTCGTGGCGCTCGTCACTCCCGTCCTGCGCCCCTGCCGCTCTTGTCGGGGCCGTCCTACTTTTGGCCAGACAACCATTGGGAGGCCTTGTCTTCATCGCCCGGCTCCAGTTCTCCTCGGTGGAGTCGCCAACCGGCTGCTGGCGCAGCCGGCCCTTCGGGCGGAGCCGGTCTTCTCGTACGGAAGCCGTGGGGTCTCCTGGGATGCCAGCCGGCATATTGCCTGGCCCGTGGTGCGCCCCATAAGTCATCCCCACGACACTAGCCCCCGAAACTGGCGAAGTCTCATGGGCTAGCATGGGGCTTCGGCGGGTTCCTCTTCTCGCCGAGGTCTTGCTCGTCCTCGTCGAAGTCCCAGGATTTCTGATCTGGCTTGGTTGCTCTAGTCATCGAGGCTGGGCCTTGCAAAGTTCTCTCGGCCGTCTCGAGACGAGCCGGCTCCAAGGTGCGACCCGGCTGGCGGCAGCGAGCCGGCGTGCTGCCTCCTGGGAACTTGCGCCGCTTCAGGTCTTGTTCCCACGCAACGGCCGGCGCAGCGCGCCAGTGGCCAGTCTTGTCACTTTGACCCTTCGGCCACCACAATGATTTCGGCAGACGTCACGTAACGAAGCGGGGCTGGCGTCAGCGTCGCATCCCATTGAAACGCCATGAGTGTGATTATATCGCATTAAACCGGCTCGGCTTTTCGTGCCCTGCCGGCCCTTAAATCTTGGAGTTCTCGAGGGTTTTCTCCACTCCCGAGCGCCTCCATTCCTTCGCTCCCAACAAACTGTCGCCTCCGCTTCTCCCGATTCGGTCTTGATGTCGTCACTCGGGGCAACCGGCGGAGCCGGGGCCGGAGCCGGCGACGGGCCGGGTGGGCATGAGCGCGGTCGCCCGCTTGGTGGCCTGGCGGCGACGCCGCCGATACCTCGGAAGCGCGGTCGCCCGCAGGGCAGCCGCAACAAGAAAACTCTGGCTGCGCTCGCGGCCGCAGCCGCCACCGCGTCCGCCACCGGGCCCTTCGGGACCGGCCGTTCCTCCACCATCGTCGCGGCCCCTGGCGGGACCGTGGCTGCGGCCGCCGGCGGCGCCATAGTTCCCGCGGCCGCGACCTCCGTCGCCGGTCTCACCGGGACGCCCCTGGAAGTGGCGGCAGCCCTCGTCGGTGCCGCGATGGCATTTGGGGCCGCCCCTCCGGGCCTCGCCGGTCTGAGCATCGGCGACTCCTCCAGCACGGCCGCGAAGAAGGCACGAGCGCCGCCGCCGTGTCCGCCGACCAGGCAGCGGCTCGCCTACGTCCCGAAGCACGGGTTCGCCACTGCCATGGTGCCGCTGCTGGCCGGAAGTAGGGAGCGCCTTCCGCTCCCGGCCAGCTTCATCGGCACAATGGGGAAGAATCCCCCAACGAGCTTCATGATCGAGGATGGCAGCGGCGGACAGCCGCTGTACGACGTCGAGGTTCTCCATGACGAGGAGGGGAAGAGCTATCTCACCGGGGGGTGGGAGCGGTTCTTCACCGACTACGGCTTGGAGCGGGGATGGTCCCTCATCCTGACCCACCGCGCCGGGTCGCCCATCCTCTGCGTCCGCGTCGTCGACGGCTCCGGCTGCGCCCGTGCCTACTTCCCCTGGCCATGATTGGCGAGCGCCCTCGAAGCCCCTTCCTTGATAGCAGCATTGTCAACGGGAATCTAGGGGTAGGAAGGGGAAGTCCTTTTGCTATTTCGGCCCTTAGCGTGGCCCTTATTATGTAACCGCCAGCCGTATAACTAAGAACTTCTTTAGTTTCCTGCAAATCTTTACTTGTTCTTCTTTGTTTGCTGTGTGAATGTCCTTCTTCACTGTGTGCTTTTGCCATCGCGCAAATGTCTTCTGCTTGACATCATTGCAATGCAATGATCCTTCCCTTAACGAAACCGCTGTTCACGTGAATCCGTATATAGGGACTACGATAGTCACTACCCTGCGCAGATGCTTCGGGCGGGCTCCTCCGGCTTCAACGCGAAGGGAACGGTGCTTCTGCTAGCCGGCTCCGGGGGGGATGGACCAGTCCCGGCTCAGCGGAGTTGGAGCGGAGACTGAGTCTTGTACCGGCTCGGGCGAGGTCGAAGCCGGCACGTTTCCCTTCCCAGGCCCTCGCACGTCCCAAGCCACGATTGGAGTAGACCTCCCAGTTTCTGGCTCTAGCCGTTGCTTTGCGCGTGTTAGGCTTCGATTTCGTTGCTCGTTTGCTGATCGTGTCACAGCGCCAACTGATCGGACAGCCGGCGAGGTACTGGAGCCGGCCCCCTTCCGAGGGCCAATTCCCTTTCCCCCTAGCCCCCGAGTTTTGGGGTAGCTGGACTAGTAGCTAGCTCGAAACTAACTTTTCGCGAACGACGCCGACGCCAAGCGAGGTGGCTCTAGCCTCGAACCTCTTGGACGTGGCTTCTCAGCCCAGTCATCAAGAGACTGTGATTATTAACTATTTGCTGGCTTTGCCTTCGTCCGGTTCCCTCAACTTTTTCCTTAATCTTCCCACTCTTTGGCCCTTCTACCCCCAACCGGCAGCCTGGTGCCAGTTGGTCTCCCTTGGGCCGGCAGCCGAATGCAGGCCTAGGGTGGGAGCGTGCCGCGGAGTGAGAAGTAGTACTTCGGTCTATCGGGCCCCCGACTTGTGCCAGCCAACGCTTAGTTAATAAGCACTGCCCTTAACGTCTGGTCGAGCAATTTTTTCTATCGCTTGCGGTTTTGCTTTGCGGCTTTCCCTCGTATGTGGCCTGCCGGCTCCTATCCATCCGGCTATGTGGAGCCGGAGGGTGGAGGTTGGGCTCGAGACCTTCGTCATACGTAGTACTCATCCGGCTGGCGAGAGATCGATCTTTTTCGGGGCTGCCGGCTGTGGCTCGGTGCCTGGAGCCGGCTGCCGGTCAAGTGAATAACGCAGGAAGCAAAACATACACGAAGTGTTTTCCTCGGAGCCGGCCGTAACTAGCCGCTCTGTTTTCCTTTATTCATTGACACATTTTTCGGGGTACAAGCTTTTGCCTTAGCAGAAGAAAGGTCTTAGGAGACTGACATTCCAGGGATGCTCGGTCTCCTTGTCAGAGTTATCTGCCTTGTTCTTTCTGGGCTCTTGTGCGTCGATGAGGTAATATGCCCCATTGCCTAGCACCCGGCTGACAATGAACGGTCCCTCCCAGGGAGGAGACAGCTTGTGCATGCCCTTAGTGCTTTGGACCAGCCGGAGTACGAGATCTCCTTCGCGAAACATGAGCGGGCGAATTTTCCGGCTGTGGTATCATCGCAGCTGCTGCTGGTAGAGCGCTGATCTAGCCAGAGCCCATTCTCGTGCCTCCTCGAGGAGGTCGACGCCATCTTCGCGAGCTTCTTTTGCTTGCTTCTCCGTGTACTAGACAATTCTGGGCGCGTCGAACTCAATGTCCGTGGGTAGCACCGCTTCTGCTCCATAGACTAGGAAGAAAGGTGTGAAGCCGACGGAGCGATTTGGAGTGGTACGCAGGCTCCAGAGCACTGAGGGTAGCTCTTCGACCCAACAGCCGGCTGAGCGTTCGAGAGGCTCGACCAGTCTTGGTTTGATGCCGGCCAGGATCAGCCCATTTGCCTTCTCCACTTGTCCATTTGACTGAGGGTGCGCTACTGACGCTAAGTCCAGCCGGATGCCTTTCTGACCACAGTAATCCGCAAAGACTCCCTTCGCAAAGTTCGTCCCATTGTCGGTGATGATGCTGTGGGGAACTCCATATCTTGTGATGATCTCGTTGAAGAACTTGATCGTGGACGAACCGTCGAGTTTTTTGATTGGCTTGGCCTCGATCCACTTGGTGAACTTGTCCACCGCAACCAGCAGATGCGTCAAGCCCCCGGGTGCAGTTTTGAATGGCCCTACCATGTCCAGACCCCAAACCGCGAACGGCCAGGTGAGCGGGATGGTCTTGAGGGCTGCCGCTGGAGTGTTTCTGTGCTTGGAGAAGCGCTAGCAGCCGTTGCACTGCTTCACCAGCTGCTCTGCATTCTGCTTGGCCGTTGGCCAGTAGAAGCCATGACGGAAGGCTTTGGCCACCGAGGCTCTGGAAGATGCGTGATGTCCGCACTCCCCTTGGTGTATCTCTTTTAGCAGCACCATCCCTTCTTCCGGCTCGATGCACTTATGGTAGATGCCTGACACACTGCGCTTGTACAGCTCGCCGTTGATGATGGTGTACGCCCCAGCTCGATGTTGAATTCGCCTAGCTTCCGCTTCGTCTTGCGGCAAGTCCCCGGTGATGAGGTAGTTGGAGAATGGTTCCGCCCAGGAAGGTATCTCCCGTATATGGAAGACACTGGCGACCAGAGGGTCAGCAGCCCCCGGGTCCGTCGTTGTGCCGGCTTCACCTGATTGTCCGGCTGGGGGAGCGTGCGTGGAGCCGGCAGTCCCCTTGTCCTTCATCGAGCCGGCCGCGCTGGGCTGGCCGGCTGCCTCCTTCAGCCCCGAGACGGCAGCCCCCGGGTCCGGTGGCGGTACCTGAGCCGGGGCTGGGTCTCCAGGCACGTAGATGGATATGGATTCCGGCGAAGGTTTGATAGACGGCTTGTGGATGATCTCCAGGGACACCCCAGCTGGGATATCCTGCTTGGTGGAGCTGGCAGCCCTCGAAGAATCCGCTGAGCTGCTGCACGTAGAAGCGATAGGAAGCCATGTTGGCATCCTTGGCGTCCCAATCCCCTGAGACCTGGTGCGTCACTAGGTCAGAGTCTCCGAAACAGAGGATCCTCCTGATGCCGATCTGCTTGGCCATCTTGAGCCCATGTACCAGGGCTTCGTACTCAGCGACGTTGTTCGACGCACGGAAGTGCATCTGCAGCACGTACTGCAGCTTGTCTCCCATGGGAGAGGTGAGGACGACGCCAGCTCCCAAGCCCCCGAGCAGCTTGGAGCCATCGAGGTGCATGCGCCAGTGGGTGGAGTCCGGAGCCGGCGGCAGGTACTGGTGTTCTCCCCAGTCAGCGAAGAAATCCGCTATGATCTGTGACTTGCTCGTCGTCCTGGGCTTGTACTGAATGGTATGAGCTGCGAGCTCGATCGCCCATTTGGCCACTCTTCCCGACGCGTCTTTGCACCCGATGACTCCGAGAGCGGAGTTGTGCTCACCACCGTGATTGGGTGCTCCTCAAAGTAGTGCTTCAGCTTCTTGGCCGCCATGTACACGCCGTACGCGACCTTCTGGTAGTGCGGGTAATTCTGCTTGGAGAGAGTGAGCACCTCACTCAGGTAGTACACCGGGCGCTGAACCGACAGCTCTTTGCCTTCCTCGGTGCGCTCCACCACGATCACGACGCTGATGACGCGCGGGGTCGCTGCGATGTAGAGCAGCATTGGCTCTCGCGGAGCCGGCGCTGCCAAGATTGGCGCGGTAGACAAGGCTCGCTTGAGGTCGTTGAAGGCGTCGTCCGCGCGCTGGGACCAAACGAAATGGTCCGTCTTCTTCATCAGCTGGTACAGCGGCATGGCCTTCTCCCCGAGCCGGCCGACGAACCGGCTAAGCGAGGCCAAGCACCCAACAAACTTCTGGACATCTCTGAGCTGGGTGGGCTTCTCCAGGGCCTCGATGGCTTTTATCTTCGAGGGGTTAGCCTCGATCCCTCGCTGGGAAACGATATAACCTAGGAGCTGTCCAAACGGCACGCCAAAGGTGCACTTCTCAGGGTTGAGCTTCATGCGATAGCGCCGCAGGTTGGCGAAAGTCTCCTTGAGGTCGTCCAGGAGTGTGCCGCTCTGCTTGGTCTTCACCACCACGTCATCCACATAAGCGTGCACGTTTCTCCCAATCTGCCCTTGCAGGCATCGCTGCATGGTCCGCTGGTAAGTGGCTCCAGCGTTCTTCAGGCCGAACGGCATGGTAACGTAGCAGTAGGCTCCATATGGGGTGATGAAGGAGGTCTTGATCTGATCCGGCTGGAAGAGCGGGATCTGATGGTAGCCTGAATAGGCGTCCAGGAAGGATAGCAGGTCACAGCCGGCTGTGGTGTCGATAACCTGGTCATTCCGTGGCAGTGCGAAAGGATCCTTGGGGCAGGCCTTGTTGAGGCTGGTGTAGTCGATACACATTCACCAAGTGTTATTCTTCTTCAGAACCAAGACTGGGTTCGCAAGCCAGTCAGGGTAAAACACCTCCATGATAAAGCCGGCTGCAAGGAGCCGGGCAATCTCCTCGCCAATAGCTTTCCTCTTCTCTTTTGCAAACCGCCGCAGCGGCTGCTTGACCGGCTTGGCATCCGGCCGGACGTTGAGTGCGTGCTCAGCCAGCTCCCTCGGCACACCAGGCATGTCCTTTGGAGACCATGCAAAGATGTCCCGATTCTCACGGAGGAAACTGGTGAGCTCGCTTTCCTATTTGGCAGACAAGCCGGTGCCGATGATGACGTACTTGGAGGGGTCGCTCTCGTCCAGCAGGATCTTCTTGGTGTCGTTGGCCAGCTTGAATTGCTCCACCGGTGACTGGCGAACCGGTACGTCTTGCTGGGTCAGCTCTACGCGATGTAGAAGCTGCCTCTTCTCCTCGGCGACGACCAGCGCCTCTGCTAGCTGCGAGCTCTCCTTTGCGCATGCCAGGGATTTCTTGAAGCTTCCCGAGACTGTGATCACACCTCTGGGCCCTGGGAGCTTCATCTTCAGATAGGCATAATGCGGGACGGCCATGAACTTGGCCAGGGCCGGACGGCCAAGCAGCGCGTGGTAGGGACTACTGATGTCCACCACCTCGAACCAGATGGGCTCGCGGCGGCTATTCCCCTTCTTTCTGAAGAGAACCTCCAGCCGCACCTTGCCCAAAGGGGTGCAAGAATGCCCAGGCACGATGCCATGGAAGGTGAGCCGGCTAGGCTTCAGCTGAGCAAGCGGGATGCCCAGCTTCTCCAGGGAGCTTCGGTAAAGAAGGTTAATACTACTACCGCCATCGATGAGCACGCGGGAGAACCGACACATGTGCGTATCGGAACACACAACAGGATCCACAACCAGAGCGTACTCTCCAGGGCTGGGCATCAACTTCGGATGGTCCTCGCGCCCCCAGGTAATGGCCGCCTCGGACCAATGCATGAACTGGGGCTCTGCAGGCATCATGGCGTTCACCTCTGCCTCATGCCAAAGGCTGTTCCTTTTGTCCTTGCCGGGGGTAGTGAAGATGTGATACTGCTCCACATCCGTCGGGAAGTCATCATCTTGATCCTGCTCGCCTCCAGCCGGGTCGTGCTATTGGTCCTCCTGACCTTCAGCCAGTTGCGCTTGCGACATACCAGGGATCTGCCGGGCGCGCTGCTCCAGCTCTCTCATGAAATGGCACTGATGCGTGGAGTGGGTCGCTTCCCTGCCCGGGGAGGTGTGGAATTTACACGGCTGATCAAGCGCAGCATCAAGGGTGTACTTGCCCTCTTTGCGCCCATGACCGCCGCCTGCGGCCCCCGGGCCTCCTTGATCAGAAGCCGCTCGCTTTGAGCTAGCAGATCCCTTAGGGGACGTCTTGACGTGGTCGAGCCACAGGTGGATGTGCAGCGCCGATGGGCGAGCTTGGGACTCCGACCCTCGCGCTGATTCCGCGATCAAGTGTGGCTAGCTTGCTCCGCCGCCTTGCTGGGCGCGGCGGCCTTGGGCATTGCCGCTCGGAGCACGGCCGCCCTGTCCACGCCCTCCACGGCCTCGGCTTGCCGATGGCGACCGCTGGATCTGGCCGGGGACGACGGTGGCGAAGCTGCGGCACAAGTCACGGGCGAGCTCGGTCGGTGTGTCTCCATGCACGTCGTAGAACTCGCTGAGCGTGGCACTCGCGCGGCGCCGGTTTGCCTCGTCCTCAGCCACCTTGCCAAGGAGAATGAGGCGCGTCCGCTCCAGGGCCTCGGCGACCCGGGCGGGATCGATGACGCGGTCGAGGGGAACGCGCAGGTCCACCACGGAGACGTCCGGGGCGTCCCGCTCTGGGAGTGGAGCGTCTTGCTCCTGAGGAGGTGGGCGCTCGAGCGACGGGCGCTCGGGGCGCGGTAAGTCGCCGCCCCCATCCTCTCCCAGGGCCATCACCTCGACCATGGCGCCAAGATTGCTGCTTTCACCACAGCTCGAGCCTCCGTCGCAGAGGGAGTCGAAGACGTCGGTGACCTCCTCTGGGAAGGGCTTGGCGACGTAGAAGCGGTGGCTACCGACGTCGAGGAAGGAGCCACTGTTGCCGAAGCCGCTCTTGAAATGGGCCAAGTTGTCGTCGACGCAGTCGAAGGTGCCGAACCTCCATACGAGGCCGGAGGTGACCTTCTCGCCAGAGGGTCCCGGCCGGAACTTGACTTCGCTCGCCACCGCGCTTTGCCCCACGGTGGGCGCCAACTGTCGTGGGAATTTACAGACAGTAGCCATGGGGAGGCTTATCGGAGGGGCTCGACGATGGTGATGATGGGTCCGGCTCGGGATTGTACCAACGGTGACACCTCGGTTTACCCAGGTTCAGGGCCCTCCCGGTTGGAGGTAAACCCCTACTTCCTGCCTGCTTCGTATTGATTGGATAGTAGCGATTACAGTGCTCCTCGAGCTGTTCGGCTAGAGGAGGAAGAAGAAGATCGGATCTCCCCTATGCTAAGGGTCCAGGCCCCCTTATATAGGCGGGGGCCTGGTTACAGGTTTAGGTAGCGATTCGGCCGGCTGCCGGCTCCTCGGCGGCGGCGTCCTTGGCGTGATCCTCTGGCCCTACTCTGGCAAAGGCACTTTATAAAGTGCCTTTCCCCTGGGCCGGCATGAGGAGGGCATATCCCTTCTCTCTTGCCTCAGATCCCATCGTGGGGAAGGGTCTTCGATCTCTCATTGGCTGGACGTGGTCGTGGCGCTCGTCACTCCCGTCCTGCGCCCCTGCCGCTCTTGTCGGAGCCGTCCTACTTTTGGCCAGACAACCGTTGGGAGGCCTTGTCTTCATCGCCCGGCTCCAGTTCTCCTCGGTGGAGTCGCCAGCCGGCTGCTGGCGCAGCCGGCCCTTCGGGCGGAGCCGGTCTTCTCGTACGGAAGCCATGGGGTCTCCTGGGACGCCAGCCGGCATATTGCCTAGCCCGTGGTGCGCCCCATAAGTCATCCCCACGACAATATCTCTATGATGGTATGATCATGAACATGTACTGATTAATACTCATAATCATCCTCATACTCAATGTCATCATCCTCAAGCACATCCTCTTCCTCGAACTCGAACTCCTCCTCCTCAAGATCTCTCACTCTTGCACTCCTACAAACTTGGAGTTGCTCTTGTGCTCCCATTGCTTCTCCTATCACATCATATGGTATCCCCGTAGCCGGGTGCACACCTTGATCTCTATCCTTCTCATCTCTAAAAACAACCAATGCATGATCATCCCCTCCTTCAAAGATCCATCCCTATGCATCATTGCTTAGAAGAGAATCAGCTTTCTTCTTATCCTTCAACCTTTATCTATTGGACAACATCCTTGTATTGAATTGTATATAGACCATATTGTTGAGGCGATCCATTGTTAGTCTATTTCTTCTCTTGGTATGAATCTACAAGTGCAAGAAATAATTAGAGTTAAGATTGCGAGTACTACATACAAACAATGCAATTGAGAGACTATAGTTAAGTAGTTAACCATTTCGTAGACGCTCCAATTTCTTTCACAACCGGAAGAGCTAGAAGTCAACGAGAGGATCGTCATAGCCATTTTTGTAACAAAGTAACTTCTGTTCCATAGAGCTTCCACCATCCAACTGCAAATAATAACATTATGACTATTAGGCATTGGCAGCACTAAAACAAGGGCTAAACAGCAGCAAAACTGCAGCAAACTATGGGTAAAACAGCAAGCAAAACTGCAGCAAACTACAGCAAAACAGTAAGCAAAACTGCAACAAACTACAGCAAAACAACAAGCAAAACTACAGCAAAACTACAGCAGAACAGGGGCAAAACATCAAGCAAAACAGCAGCAAACTGCAGCAAAACAAGTGAAAAACATCAAGCAAAACAACAGCAAAACAAGTGAAAAACTTCACTTGTTCTTACCAGGATTGCAACCCGTCCCTTTTCCATGAACTTGCAAGGTTTTTCTTGAAAGGACCTTCCATGTTTTCATATAGGAACCATTCGTCATTGATCATTTTCTTCAAATATATCTCATCATCTCCAAAATATTGCTCCGCACATCTCATGAGAGCTACGGTCATGCTTGAATCCTCAAAGATCTCTTTGTTAGCATAACTGTAGTGTGGATTCAAGAGATACAATGGACTATCAAGCCTTCCTTTCAATTTCTTGTCAATAATGGCTATAGTCTCCTTATAGTTCTTCTCATTAATTCCAAACGCTTCCTTAATCTTGGTATTTGCCTTCAACATTTCTCCATAAAGCCAAGCCATAGATGGCTTGACATCTCCATCAACCAAGGAAAGAAGGGAAACCAATGGCTCAAACACCTTTAAGCAAAGTGCCACTCCCTTCCAAAAGTTAGCATCCATCAAGGTGGCTATTGCATCTTTTCCTTTCTTGGTCTTCACAATTGGCATCTCCTCCCATGCTCTATCAACCACCATACCCCTTAAAGCATCTCTCTTTTCTGCCAAGCTTTGCAAAGTAAGGAAGTTGGAAGCACACCTAGTCACCCCCGGCCTTATAATATCCCTCCTCTTTAGCACTAGTAGCAGGCCAGAAGCACACACAGACAGCAGGCAGCGGCAGCATAGCAAATCAGTATAAAATACATCTAATCAGTCAACTAATCGGTACTCAAGCCAATACAAAATATATCTAATCAGTAATCAGTAATCACTAATCAGTATAAAATTCCTAAGCAGACAGTTGCAAAAACAGACACATGACCACCAGAACATACAGGGCGTGGCGCATGCAGTAGCAGATGAGCACATCAAGCCCAAAGCCATCGAGGCATCACTCCAACAGATCAAATTGACTAGCATAGAGACACAAGAACTGAGAAAATTAGAAGAGGAAAGGGAATAGGGAGGGTACCGTATACCTGATGTGCTGCAACTGGCAGCCAGCCGCGTCCAGGACTCGAGGTCGAGGCATCGAGCTTGTTCTGGGGCCTGGAGCTCTGGGCGCCTGGGCGGAGAGGGGAGCCGGTGACCTGGGCGGAGAGGGGAGCGGGCGGGGCTGCTTGGACCATGGAGGAGGGGAGCCGGCGACCTGGTGGCCTGGTGGAAGAGGCAGAGGGCGGCAGACGCGGCCCTTCACCGGCAGCAGACGAGGAACTGGAGAAGAGAAGCCTCTCTCTCTCTCGCCATATGTACTGGGAAATCATCGATTGGGATGCCGGCAGCCTTAATTGTCGTTGATTGGGATGCTGTGCAACTTAATTGCTTCGTTTCCCTCCCAATTAGCCCCAATTTTTTCAGATCGCTGCCGGCGACCATGGACGCTCGAGGGGCTTTTTCTTCCGCCTTTCCTCGCTTTCGCGCACTAAATCGACGAACGCAGAGTGGATATGACACGGTCCGTTGAGCATATCTTCTGGTGATGGGTTGTACTCTCTAGATTCCCTTGGCGGAAATTTTTTGTACTCTTCTCTGCCATAGTTACGGTATCCCAAACTTTTGCGATCGTTGCCTTGGTAGCTATTGTCTTTATATCCTGCGGCTACTTGGCTGTGGGAGCCAAAATTGTCGTAATTGCAGGACCTTCTCCTTTGACCTCCATATCTATTTCCTCTATCATCTTCTGGCGATCGCGTGCATTTATTGTTGCACGCATCTTCTCCATCTGCGAATCTGTTTGCCACATCTATTAGATCTGATACTGTTTTGGCTTGATTCTGCCCATCTCTTCGACTAGGTCTCCTCGTCGTAACCCGATTATGAATGCATCTATTGCTCTTTCATCCGAGACTTCGACTGCCGAATTTTTGATAATGCTCCACCTTTGGATATATGTTCTTAATGTCTCCCCGCGTTGCTGTACGCAAGCTTTGACTTCTTCTATGGATGCTGGCTGCTTGTATGTCGACTTGAAGTTACTTGTAAATTGTTTTGTGAGCTCCTCCCAGCTTCTAATTGTTTCCTTTTCTAATTTGCTTAGCCATGACCTTGCTGCACCGGTTAAGTGTAATTGCAAACTTTGCATTGCTGTTTCCTTGGTTCCTCCTAATAGTTTTATTGCTTGTAGATAATCTGAAAGCCATGACTGTGGCTCCTGAGATCCGTCGTACTTTTGTTGATCATGGGGTAGTTTGAAACCTTTGGGTACTGGCGTGATGCGAACCCTACGGGTAAAGCATGGCGCCCCCATCTCCTTTTCATCGTCTTCGTAGTCATATGTTCTGTTGGGAGTTCTGGATCGTCGGGTTCCTTTGTTCTTTGGACTATTGTATCGTCTAGGTGATGGCGTCCTAGATCGGTGACTTCCACTTCTGTGCCGAGGACTATTGTGACGGCGTGGTGATCTTGGTTTATGGGTTCCTTTGTTGCGATATGCCTCCTCCTCTTTTGCTGATAATTTGTTGCCTACCATCTTTAATCCATTTAGCGCTGCTCGGTGCATATGTTCCCTCGGGTCTCCTGGATTTGGTCGTGTTGTATGCAGGTATGCTTGACCTGCCACCAATGCTGCTTCCGGAGTTTTTGGGATAATATTTCCTTGCTCGTCGACCGATAGGAAGGACGAGTCGAGGTTTTTTGAGATACTTTGCCTTTCTGAGTACTCTAGATTCTCATACCTCGATCCATGTCGATGGCGCCTTCTGTTTGTGTACGATGCATCACTACATGCTCTGCGAGCAGCGTCGCTTGCTGCAATGGCTGAGTCTATCCTTTTCTGTATTTCAATTCTCTCTTTTGCTAATTGCTTCGCCTGTTGCCTTAGGGCGTAATGGTATCCCAAAAGCATGTTTTGGCTAGAATTTGTTGGTATTGGCGTGCCGTGCTCCAGAGCTGTATTGATTGTTCTCCACTCATCTTCTGATAGTCGAACTTTTAACCTTGTTGCGAGGGAGTCAGCGGTTTCTCCTTCTGCTAAGTGATTTGCCCCTCTGTTTATATTTGCTGGATTAAGCACTGGGTTGTTGTTGTCGTCGAGTTCTTCTGAGTTATCTCCTGTGATGGCAAGTATCTGATGTCGATTGTCGAGCTTGCTGTTGTGACTTGAGAAGATCGAATTGTCATCTTCAGAAAGTTCTAGTCCCGTTTTCCAGGTGTCTGTTGATTGATCTGAGGTGTCATCGTGGTAGATTGTGAGATCTTCGAGTTGCACTTCTAAGTCAAAATTCTCCATGGTTTTGTCGCCTCCTGCGATTTTTCCTTCTTTTGCTTCTGCTAAGCTGACCGGCGAGTTTACCTCGCTGGAAGAGCCTTCTAATGATTCCGACATTGCTATTGTCTTAGGTTCCCTTGCCGACGGACCCGTTTTCATCGGATCTGAAAGGCGAATCGAACCTAGTGATCCGACGCGAAATTTTAGACTTCCGATCATCAAATCCATATCTTGATCCATACTCTCGAATGCTTGCGTGAAACTTGACTGGTGAGGTTGAAAATCGACGGTTCCGAAGGGTATCTGAATTTCATCAACTTGCGAGTTGTTGTTGGCTAAAAGCAAAAAAGCTGTCGAGTTCATGATGCCAATGCCCGGAATCCCCACGGTCGGCGCCAATTGACGAAGGTTAAACTCGACAAATGTTCTAGATGAAGGACTTAGGATCGGGGAGACAGGGTGTCGGATGAACTCGAAGGTAAACTCAGTCAAACAAGGTGGCTATGAAAGTAAACGTGGGTGTAGAACCTGGCTTACTTTCAATCTGTCCCACACCGTCCCCTCCTGGCCCCTTTATATAGGTGGCCAGGTCTCAAGGATCGGGTGGGATCCGATACAGATTATAATATCGACATACGATATGAACTCGTATTTCGACTAGTATTACAATTGGGCCTAGCTTAATGGGCCTCAGGGGTACTCAACTGATGGGCTCTATTATCTATTCCCTTGTCAACGACAAAGCGTACGCTTTTTTGAACGTTGCATAAAACATTCTTATCATGAGCCATATGCATAAAAGAATTAATACTCCCCACATAAACATAGTCATTCTTATTAATCGTAGTGGGAGAAAATTCAACAAAATAGCTCACCATAGTCATCAAATATAGGAGGCATATTATAATCATAACTAATTTTATCCTCAATAGTAGGTGGACTGAAAATATCATACTCATCATTGTAATCATCATAAACTGGAGGCATAGTATCATCAAAGTAAATTTTCTCCTCCATGCTTGGGGGACTAAAAATATCATGCTCATCAAAACCAGCTTCCCCAAGCTTAGTCTTTTCCATAGAATTAGCAATAATGGTATTCAAAGAATTCATACTAATAACATTGCTATTAGCACACAAACAAAGTTCCATAGGTTTTTTAATTTTCTCTTCAAACACTTCATGTCCTAACTCAAGATAAATACTATAAAGCTCTCTAATTTTGTTGTTATTTTCCATTATGCCTAACTAGTGAAAATAAAAACAAGAAACAAAAATATATAATTGCAGAATCTAAAGGAAATAACTTTGAGCACTCACACACCAGCAACAGTACTAGAAGATAACTTAGTAGCCAGAGGATGTGAGTACCTTTTACCTTACCTCCCCGGCAACGGCGCGAGAAAAGAGCTTTGATGGCGCGTGGTTGACGTGGGAGCTTCTTCTTCTTCAATCCCCGGCAACGGCGCCAGAAAAGAGCTTGATGTCTACGAACGCTTCTATTCTTGTAGAGAGTGTTGGGCCTCCAAGTGCAGAGGTTTGTAGAACAGCAGCAAGTTTCCCTTAAGTGGATCACCCAAGGTTTATCGAACTCAAGGAGGAAGAGGTCAAAGGTATCCCTCTCAAGCAACCCTACCGTTAAGATACAAGAAGTCTCTTGTGTCCCCAACACACCCAATACACTTGTCAGGTGTATAGGTGCACTAGTTCGGCGAAGAGATGGTGAAATGCAAGTAATATGGATGATTATAAGTGGTAATTGCAATCTGAAATAAAAATTGCTGCGAGCAAACATGTAGCAGAACTGGTTGTAAATGGTGTTTCAATGCTTAGAAACAAGGCCTAGGGATCATACTTTCACTAGTGGACACTCTCAACAAAGATAACATAATTGAACACATAAATATCAATCTTCACTATGCTACACTGAACTACTCTCTGGTTGGATAACGAACACTAATCATGTGTAGGGCTACAAAGCACTCCTTAAAGTTCGCATTCCCCAATCTAGATTACCCCACACTATCACCTTGAGTGCACTAGACGGTTCCAGACAAACACCAACAATTCATAGAGACATCCAACTCAGATCATAATTCATGAAAAGTATTACTGTAAAATTTAGCCTAAGAGACACACATAATGCGCACACTGTCACCTTCACATCATGGTACAAGGTGTCTCCGAAGATTACACTAATAAAACCACTTGGTAGAATAATAGATGAAGAGTAACATCTACTAATTCAACTAGATACAAAGCTCATGATCACATATAGATCACATCATGGGAGAGAGAGAGATGAACCACATAGCTATCGGTAGAGCCCTCAGCCTCGGGGGTGATGGCGTGTAAGTACAGCCCGTTGGGAACCCCGAGAGAAAGGTATGATGAGCACAGTAGCAAGTCTTCCCTCAGTTGTGAAACCAAGGTTTATCGAACCAGTAGGAGAAAGCCAAATTTCAGAAGGTGATGCTTGCTAGCTTCGCGACACTCCAGACAATGGCGCCAAGAATATTGTTGGTGTTTCTTCACCTAGTAGCAATGTGAAACCTGCACACAACACAACCAAGAACTTTGCTCCCAACTTACGATGAGGTTGTCAATCTCACCGGTTTGCTGTAAACAAAGGATTGAGCGTATCGAGTGGTAAAAGGATAATAGTTTGCAAGTAAAATAAACAATACGAGTAAAGTAAAATGGTATAGCAATGTAAAGGAAATTGGACCGGGGTCCACAGTTCACTAGTGGTGTCTCTCCATAAGATAAATAACAACATGCTGGGTAAACAAATTACAGTTGGGCAATTGATAGAATAAAGATAACATACATATGTCATGAGGATCACTATGAGATTCACTCTGGGCATTACGCCAAAATACATAGACCGTAATCCAACTGCATCTATGACTAATAATCCACTCGCGAGGAGTCGTCCGAGTACCCCTTGAGTATTAAGTTGCGAACAACGGATAACTGCATTAAGCAAAGTGTGTAAAGTAAACAAAGCAAATGTCCTTGGACACAAGAATGTTGTTTTCCCCTAGTGGCAACAGCACATCTACAACCTTAGAGGTTTCTATCACTCCCCCAGATTAAATAGAGGCATGAACCCAACTATCGAGCATAAATACTCCCTCTTGGAGTCACTAGCATCTACTCGGCCAAGATAGCTACTAGCAACAGAAAGCATGCAAAATCATAAACAACATAGAGATAACATAAGATATATGATTCAGCACATCAACTTAACATAGTACCAATACTCATCGGATCCCAACAAACACAACATGTATGATTACATAAAGATGATCTTGATCATGTAGGGCAGCTCACAAGATCTAAACATGAAGCACATGGTGGAGAAGACAACCATCTAGCTACTGCTATGGACCCGTAGTCCAAGGTAGACTACTCACACATCACTCCAGAGGCGACCATGGTGGTGGAGAAGGCCTCCGGCAGGGATTCCCCTCTCCGGCAGGGTGCCGGGAAGAGCTCCTGGATCCTCCCGATCTCGTTTCGACGACGGCGGCGGCTTGCAGTATGTTTCGAGGAAAAGCGATTCGTCCCTTAGGTTTTTCCCGTCGAGGGGACTTTATAGGCGAAAGGGCATCGTCAGAGGTGGGGCCAGATGGCCTCACCATGGGGTGGCGCGGCCAGGGGCTGGGCCGCGCCCCCCCGTGGTGAGCCTGGCTCCTGGCCCCCCTGATTGCTGGTTAATGGGGCCAGAAAAAGAACTGATGCCTAGTTGAATGACCAGCCCGTTGGGAACCCCAAGAGGAAGGTATGATGAATATAGCAGCAAGGTTTTTCCCTCAGTTAAGAAACCAAGGTATATCGATCAGGAGAGGAGCAAACAAACGACTGAAGGTGATGCTTGATAGCCTAGTGACACTCCAACAAGGGCGCCGTTTATGACACTTGTTGACTCGTCTTCAACCAATAGCAACGTGGAACCTGCACACAACACAACCAAATACTTTGTTCCCAACTTACGATGAGGTTGTCAATCTCACCGGTTTGCTTGAAACAAAGGGTATGAGCGTATCGAGTGGAAAATGATAATAGTATGCGAGTAAAGTAAACAGTGCGAGTAAAGTAAACAAGTGATAGCAATATAAAGGAAATAGGACCGGGATCCACAGTTCACTAGCGGTGTCTCTCCATAGATAAAATAATACAAGCTGGGTAAACGAATTACAGTTGGGCAATTGATAGAATAAAGATAACATGCATATGATGAGAGGATCACTATGAGATTTACTCTGGGCATTACAACAAAATACATAGACCGCCATCCAACTGCATCTATGACTAATAATCCACTCACGGGGATATCATCCGAACACCCCATCAGTATTAAGTTGCGAACAACAGATAATTGCATTAAGCAAAGTTTGTAATGTAAATAAAGCATATGCCCTTGAGCATATGAATGTTGTTTTCCCCCTAGTAGCAACAGCACATCTACAACCTTAGAGGTTTCTGTCACTCCCCCAGATTAAATAGAGGCATGAACCCACTATCGAGCATAAATACCCCCTCTTGGAGTTACTAGCAACTACTCGGCCAAGATAGCTACTAACAACGGAGAGCATGCAAGATCATAAACAACATAGAGATAACATAAGATAAATTTCAATACTTCAACTCAAGCATAACACCGATATTCATCGGATCCCAACAAACCAAACATGTAGAATTACATAACGGTGATCTCAATCATGTAGGGCAGCTCATGAGATCTAAACATGGAGCACATGGTGGAGAAGACAACCATCTAGCTACTGCTATGGACCCATAGTCCAAGGTAGACTACTCACTCATCGCTCCGGAGGCAAGCATGGCGATGAAGAAGACCTCCGGTGGTGATTCCCCTCTCCGGCAGGGTGCCGGGAAGAGCTTCTGGACCCTCCCGATCTTCGGGTCGACGGTGGCGGCGGATCGTGATGTGTTCTGGAAAACTGATCGGGTTCTTAGGTTTTTCTTGTCGGGGGGTCTTTATAGGCGAAGGGGCATCGTCAGAAGTGGACCGAGGTGGTCTCACACATAGGGGGCGCGGCCAGGCCCTGGGCCGCGCCGCCCTGGTGTGAGGGCACCTCGTGGACCCACTCCATCTCCTCTTTGGTTCTCTGGAAGCTTTGGTAAAATTCTGGGCGACAGGCTTTGGTTTTGTCCAATTCCGAGAATATTTCCTGTGTAACTTTTCTGAAACACAAAAACAGCAGAAAACAGGGAACTAGCAATGTGGCGACTTGTTAGTAGGTTAGTTCCGGAAAATGCATAAAAGTGTCACGAAGTGTAACGAAACACTAAGCAAATGGTGTAAAAACAAGCATGGAGCATCAAAAATTATGAATACGTTAGAGACGTATCAGCATCCCCAAGCTTAACTCCTGCTCGTCCTCGAGTAGGTAAGTGATAACAAAATAAATAATTTTTGAGGTGACATGCACCTACACAATCTTGATCATATATGTAATCATTATGTGCTAGGATTAAAAGAACTTAAAATATGGGCATGAAAGACATAATCTTGATAGAAGAAACTTAGCAACCATGTTATAAACATGAAAATGAACACAAACAAAAGATCATGAAAATGAAACAATGAAAGTCAAACGTGTGTTCAAATCATAAGGAAAAACATACAAATGGTTTTCAGCTTGTCCTTCATAGAGAGCAAAACATAAATGCATAGGACACCTTTAAGTTTAAGAGGGCGACTAGATACAAATAATTTGAGAACAAGTGAAACCAACAATATGAATCAATCAATGAAAACTTTGGGACAATGCACATTATACTAAGAATGACAACTATGCTCTCGTAATGGTGCATAAAGATAGAAGGTGGTGACTCAACATAAAAGTAAAAGAAAGGCCCTTCGCGGAGGGAAGTAGTGTTTGCAAGTTTTATAGACCTTCAAAAATTATGGTACTTACCAGCTTTGAGCTCTCATTGCCCCCATCATAAGCATCTTGAATGGTTAAAGTTAATGCGAGAACAATTATGATGCATATGCTTGACAAATCATAAGTTGAAAACCTCGTATCCCGTGAATACGAGTACCCAAACCTCATGCTACTTTAGTTAGAGTCCCAAGCAAGGCTCTTGTCATTGTAAGTATATATGTATCATCGAGAACCGCCAATGGGGTACCTCCGTGCCCGATGACATGGAACAAGCCCACATCAAAATGACAGGACAAGCAGACAATGAACACCTCGACATCTCTTTTATTTACTATTTGTTTAGCTTTTTATTTTGAGATGCGTCGTCGAATGTCCACTATGGGTATGCTGCAAATTTCCACCATGAATTATGCATGGCTTAGATTGGCGGCCCAAGCGTTTCCCTAACACATATACAAACTCCATGATCCCCGCAAGATTCCTAATTCATTTCACACCGTGGGCATCCATGAACAAAACATCACGATATCAACTCAAATAAGAAGTGCAATGTTGAAAGCTTGCCCCATGACAGCATGGTTGGGCTAGTATCCAACTTACAACTTGCAACCATAACAACTCAACATAAGAGACCACAATGTCAAATTTTTAAGAACAAGAAAAAGTAAAGTGTGCCTTCCGGTTCATGAGAGCTTTACTGACCAATTTTCGCATAACACTGGTAAGAGTTTAATTTGAAGAGTAAATAAAAGCAAGTCAAATGTACTTTGGAATAGCAAATTGCTAATAGGTATGTATGGTGGACACTTTGGCAAACTTGGTTTTTAGGAGTTGGATGCACGAGTAGAGCTCATACTCAGTACAAGGCGAGGGCTAGCAAAAGACTGGGAGCGACCAACTAAGAGAGCAATAATGGCCATAATCATGCAAAGCGACAAAGCGACATTAAAAGAAGCATAAGATGACATCAAAAGTCAAAAACTAAATGATCATAGAGGCTATTGGCGACTTTGGATGAGTCTAACATGTGTGAGCATGCGCCAAGTCAACCCAAATAAAGCATCAAGGAGAAAACCAAAATAATGCATCCAAACGATAAAAACAACGCATGATTCTTTCAAAGGCTCATTAAGCAATCTCACTTATTTGAGACAAGTCATGCTACAGCAAAAATCACTAAGCATACTATCAAAAAGACATCAAGCACGACATGCAAAAGCCTAAGCCGCAGTCTACATAAGCTCCTTCTTGTACCACTTTTTTGCATAAAGCTTTTTCTCTTTTCCAACACCATTCAAAAAATTTATAAACACCTCTTTTGATGAAAACCAATAAAGATCAGAGGCAAAAATACACCTTGATGAAAAGATATAACAAGATCTGAACACATATCAAGGTGAAAATTGAAAGCTAAACGCAGTTCTAGAAAAAGAAGAACACTCGTGAAGCGATAAGAATAAAAAACGGAGTGTTCTTGGCAAATGAAAAGCAAGGCAACTTCTCCAAAAGGGATTTGTTGGGGTCCAACCATTTATTGCAGCAAACTAAACTAAACTAAACTGAAAACTAAAACAACTGATGCTCCAAGCAAAATGCATAATGCATGAAGCAATAAAAATATAGTGTCTTGAAAGGTGACCTGATTTTTGCTGATGAAGAAGGGGTGCCTTGGGGGCATCCCCAAGCTTTGACGCTTGTACTTCTTGGATATTTCTTGGGGTGATGCATGGGCATCCCCAAGCTTGAGCTTTTGTCCATTCTTCAACTCATCTCATCACTCTCCGATCCCTACACTTGAAAACTTCCTTCATACAAAACTAAACACAAATCTATTAGCAACATTAGTGTAAGCATAACATATAATCAACCTCTTTCTGCTTCAGGTTTCAACCTAATACCACCACATATTAAGCATATACTACTGTAGCAACTTCCCCAAAAGTTCTGTGATCAAAAGAACTCAAAAAGAAAGCGATAAAGCAGCAAACACAAATATTGGCAGAAATCTGTCAAAACAGAACAGCTGACAAAAGTCGAATTTTTGAGGTGTTTTATGTTTCTCAAATCAAAAAGTGTTCAAATAATGAAAGTTTGGATATAACCTGGGGCATATGCACAAGAAATCGCAGGTCCAAAAGATATACAGAGAATTTTCACGATTTTTTACGGTGCAGCACCAAAAACTGTTTCAGGACAGCAACATCCCCAAATCTTACCTCACTCAAATTAGAGGCTTCTCTTGGCACAAAAACGAAATAAAAAGGATAAGGAGAGGTCATTACAGTAGTAATAACTTCCAAGACTCAAATAAAAGAAAAAGAACTGAAAGAAAAAACATTGGGTTATCTCCCAAGAGTGCTTTTCTTTAACGCCTTTGAGCTAGGCGCAGAAAATTGCGAATCAAGTAACATCAAGTGATGAAGCATCAAGCTAATAATTTGCTCTAAGAATAGAGTCAAACACTAATTTCTTTCTCTTTCTCTTTCTAGGGAAGTGCTCCATACCTTTCTTGAGTGGAAATTGATATTTGATGGTGCCTTCCCTCATATCAATGATGGCACATACAGTTTGAAGAAAAGGTCTTCCCAAAATAATAGGACATGAGGCATTGCATTCAACATCCATGACAAGAAAATAAATGGGAACAAGGTTATTTTTAACCACAATAAGAACATCATTAATTCTTCCCAAAGGTTTCTTCTTAGCAACATCAGCAATAGGAACATCATAATAACACTTTTCAAGCGGCGGTAAATCAAGCATGTCATAAATTTTTCTAGGCATAATAGAAATACTAGCACCTAGATCACATAAAGCATGGCAATCAAAACTATTAACATGCATATCAATGATGGGTTCCCAACCATCTTCTAACTTCTTGGGAACAGAAGCTTTTTGCTTCAACTTTTCATCCCTAATTTTCATGAGAGCATTGGTAATATGCTTAGTAAAAGCAACATTTAAAGAACTAGCATTGCGAGTCAAAGCAAGCTTTTGCAAGAACAAAATAACTTCAGATATATTGCAGCCATCAACATCAAAATCATTAAAGGAAATAGAGCTATCATCTCCTACACTCCGAAAAATTTCAGCACTCTTTTGAGAAAAAGTTTTGGCAGTTTTAGGCTTTTTAACACAAGGAGTGGGAGTTTTCTCTACACCAATCAAAGTAAGAGGATTGCTAGCATTAGGAGAAACATTATTAGAGGTAGTAATGGTACAAACTTTCATTTCTCTAGCCATCTCATCCTCTCTTTCCCATCTAGCATGAAATTCTGCTAATAATCTAACATTTTCATCAATTCTAACTTGGATAGCATTAGCAGTAGCAAAAACATTGTTTTCTTTCAACTCATTAGGCAACACTTTGAATTTCAGAAGTTCAACATCATGAGCAAGGCTATCAACTTTAGAAGCAAGAATATCAATTTTGCCTAACTTTTCCTCAACAGACTTATTAAAAGCATTTTGCTTACCGATGAAGTCCTTGAGCATTACCTCAAGCTCGGAGGGCGCGGCCCTAGTGTTGTTGGAGGAATTACCATAAGAAATACCATAACCATTACCATTGGTAGAAGGATATGGCCTATAATTGTTACTAGCAAAATTGTTCCTATAAGCATTGTTGTTAAAATTATTATTTCTAATAAAGTTTACATCAACATGCTCTTCTTGAGCAACCAAAGAAGCTAAAGGAACATTAGTAGGATCAACATGAGTCTTATCATTTGCAAGCATAGCCATAATAGTATCAATCTTATCACTCAAGGAAGAGGTTTCCTCAACAGAATTTACCTTCTTACCTTGTGGAGCTCTCTCGGTGTGCCATTCGGAGTAATTTACCATCATATTGTCCAGAAGCTTTGTTGCGGCCCCCAAGGTAAGGGACATAAAAGTGCCTCCAGCAGCTGAATCAAGTAGGTTCCTTGAAGAAAAATTCAGTCCTGCATAAAAAGTTTGAACAATCATCCAAGTAGTCAGTCCATGAGTGGGACAATTCTTTATCATATATTTCATTCTTTCCCAAGCTTGATCAACATGTTCATTATCAAACTGACTAAACTTCATAATATTGCTACGCAAAGCTATAATCTTAGCAGGAGGATAGTATTTACCAATAAAAGCATCCTTACACTTAGCCCATGAATCAATACTATTCTTAGTTAAAGATAGCAACCAATCCTTAGCTTTTCCTCTCAAAGAAAAAGGAAACAAATTAAGCTTAATAATATCACCATCAACATTCTCATACTTTTGCATCTCACATAGCTCAACAAAATTGTTGAGATGAGCTGCAGCATCATCAGTACTAGCACCAGAAAATTGCTCTTTCATAACAAGGTTCAACAAAGCAGGCTTAATCTCATAAAAATTTGCAGCAGAAGCAGGTGGCGCAATAGGAGTGCAGATAAAATCACTATTGTTCGTGCTAGTAAAGTCACACAACTTGGTATTTTCAGGAGTAGCCATTTTAGCAAACTAAAAGCAGACAAGTAAAAACAACTACCAAGGATTCTAATTTTTTGGGTTTTTGATAAAACGATGCAAGTAAAATAAAATAAAGCAAAACTTAAAACAAAGTAAAGGATGTGTGTGCGAAAACTCCCCTCGCAGAAGTCTTCTACTTCCTCCCCGGCAACGGCGCCAGAAAAAGAGCTTGATTGCTGGTTGATGGCGCCAGAAAAAGAACTGATGCCTAGTTGAATGACCAGCCCGTTGGGAACCCCAAGAGGAAGGTATGATGAATATAGCAGCAAGGTTTTTCCCTCAGTTAAGAAACCAAGGTATATCGATCAGGAGAGGAGCAAACAAACGACTGAAGGTGATGCTTGATAGCCTAGTGATACTCCAACAAGGGCGCCGTTTACGACACTTTTTGACTCGTCTTCAACCAATAGCAACGTGGAACCTGACACAACACAACCAAATACTTTGTTCCCAACTTACGATGAGGTTGTCAATCTCACCGGTTTGCTTGAAACAAAGGGTATGAGCGTATCGAGTGGAAAATGATAATAGTATGCGAGTAAAGTAAACAGTGCGAGTAAAGTAAACAGGTGATAGCAATATAAAGGAAATAGGACTGGGATCCATAGTTCACTAGCGGTGTCTCTCCATAGATAAAATAATACAAGCTGCATAAACAAATTACAGTTGGGCAATTGATAGAATAAAGATAACGTGCATATGATGAGAGGATCACTATGAGATTTACTCTAGGCATTACAACAAAATACATAGACCGTCATCCAACTGCATCTATGACTAATAATCCACTCACGGGGATATCATCCGAACACCCCATGAGTATTAAGTTGCGAACAACAGATAATTGCATTAAGCAAAGTGTGTAATGTAAACAAAGCATATGCCCTTGAGCATATGAATGTTGTTTTCCCCCTAGTAGCAACAGCACATCTACAACCTTAGAGGTTTCTGTCACTCCCCCAGATTAAATAGAGGCATGAACCCACTATCGAGCATAAATACCCCCTCTTGGAGTTACTAGCAACTACTCGGCCAAGATAGCTACTAACAACGGAGAGCATGCAAGATCATAAACAACATAGAGATAACATAAGATAAATTTCAGTACTTCAACTCAAGCATAACACCAATATTCATCGGATCCCAACAAACCAAACATGTAGAATTACATAACGGTGATCTCAATGATGTAGGGCAGCTCATGAGATCTAAACATGGAGCACATGGTGGAGAAGACAACCATCTAGCTACTGCTATTGACCCATAGTCCAAGGTAGACTACTCACTCATCGCTCCGGAGGCAAGCATGGCGATGAAGAAGACCTCCGGTGGCGATTCCCCTCTCCGGCAGGGTGCCGGGAAGAGCTTTTGGACCCTCCCGATCTTCGGGTCGACGGTGGCGGCGGACCGCGATGTGTTCTGGAAAACTGATCGGGTTCTTAGGTTTTTCTCGTCGGGGGGTCTTTATAGGCGAAGGGGCATCGTCAGAAGTGGACTGAGGTGGTCTCACACATAGGGGGCGCGGCCAGGCCCTGGGCCGCGCCGCCCTGATGTGAGGGCACCTCGTGGCCTCACTCCGTCTCCTCTTCGGTTCTCTGGAAGCTTCGGTAAAATTCTGGGCGACTGGCTTTGGTTTCGTCCAATTCCGACAACATTTCCTGTGTAACTTTTCTGAAACACAAAAATAGCAGAAAACAGGGAACTGGCACTGTGGCGACTTGTTAGTAGGTTAGTTCCGAAAAATGCATAAAAGTGCCACGAAGTGTAACAAAACACTAAGCAAATGGTGTAAAAACAAGCATGGAGCATCAAAAATTATGGATACGTTAGAGACGTATCACCCCCTCCATCTCATCTTCGGTCTTCGCGAAGCTTCGGTAAAAATAGGAGGTTCGGCTTTTGTTTCGTCTAATTCCGAGAATATTTCCTGTGTAACTTTTCTAAAACACAAAAATAGCAGAAAACAGGGAACTGGCACTGTGGCATCTTGTTAATAGATTAGTTCCGGAAAATGCATAAAAACGCCACGAAGTGTAACAAAACTCAAAGCAAATGGTGTATAAACAAGCCTGGAGCATAAAAAATTATAGATACGTTTGAGACATATCAGGGGGAGAACTACTCCCTCCTCATCATGGGAGACATCAACGGCGATGGATATGACGGTGGAGTCGATGGAGATGGCTCCGGAGGAAATTCCCTATCCCGGCAAGGTGCCGGAACAGAGATTTATGTCCCCCGAAATTGGTCTTTGATGGCGGCGGTGCTGCGGAACTTTTCCTAGACGGAGGCTGATTGATTTAGAGTTTTTGCCTCGGAGTGAATTTATAGGCGGAGGGGCAATGTCAGAGGGCACCAGGGGGGCCCACACCAGGTGGTGGCGCGGCTAGGGGTGGACCTGCACCACCAGGTGGTGTGGCCACCTCCTGGCCATCCTCCGTCTCTGCTTTGGACTTTGTCTCGTGTCGGGAAAAATAGGAACTTCGGGCTTTATTTCGTCCAATTCCGAGAATATTTCCTATATAACTTTTCTGAAACACAAAAACAGCAGAAAACAGGAACTGGCACTGTGGCATCTCGTTAATAGGTTAGTTCCAGAAAATGCATAAAAATACCACGAAGTGTAAACAAAACACAAAGCAATTGGTGTAAAACAAGCATGGAACATCAAAAATTATAGATACGTTTGCGACGTATCACCCTGCTAAAATTTGGAGTCCAGAGAGGATATGGAATGTGATGAGTGCTTGTGTGATCATGCACACTCGTTGAGAACGAGCGAGACGACATCATATATGACTAAGGCTGGGATTTTCAAGGTGAGTTGGCTGAGCCAGCGACAGGGATGGCATCTTGGGAGCAGTTCATGCATGCCACCGAAAATTTGCATGATCGCCATATCCATGATCGGCTTCAAACTGATTTGATTGAGCATATTTGGAACTTTGCGGGAAACCAACACGGTTAATCCGCTTAATTTGATGTAATATGAATTATATTTTAATTTTTATGTCAAACTATGTTGTTGTAAACTATTTATATTGATAAACTACATTTTTATTTAAATATTCTAGTTCTATCCTAGTTTTTACTTGGCCACATGGCCAACATCGACCAAATGCTGGCCATCGCCAGGCAGACAGCGTTGGACAGGATGCGTCACGCCGCTGCGCGCGCCGGCCAGGCGGGCCAGACCACAACGCAAAATGTGTCCTACCCTCAACGCAAACAGACCAGGACGGACCGTTTGTGTCAGCAGGATGCGTCGGCCCGCTGGAGATGCCCTAAACGGACCCGGACATGACACTTTTGTCCCTTTCCTTCTATTTTCCATGTGGATGTCGTTTTGTATTTTAGTTACAAAATAAATATTACACACAAATAAATTCGATAATCGTTAAAAATTTCCAAGCAATATTATTTCAATTAAAATTTGTTTATTGTCCTAAAAGAACACAAATTTGACACTACAAATTATCATAACAAAAAATAAAATATGCAGATTGACTTGACTTTGTTTTGGCAGGAAAGAAATACTCGTGTAGCACATAGCCTGTGTATTGGCGAAACGAAACAGTTCGCTTTCCGCGTCCCGCCGCGTCGCGTTACCGCCACGAATTTCAAATCCGACTCCGGGACGAACTCGGTGAAGCTGAGCGTGAATGCCACGCGACCAGACGCCTCGATCCATATTATCCCACCGCCACCCCTAGTGCCACCGGTTTCATATATTTGCCCTCTTCGTCCTTTGCCTCTCTGCATCTCGATCGCCGGACCACCAGCACGAGCGAGCGAGCGAGCGATCGAGCGAGATCCAAACGGCGGTGATGGCGCTCGCGTCCGGGTTCTGCTCCAGCGCCGGCTCCGTCTCCTTGTCGTCGTCGTACACCCCGGGTACGCCGTCGTCGCTGTCCCACTACGGCCCGATGCCATCGGGCTCCGGCGTCGCCTACAGCCCGCCGTCTGCCGAGGATTACACGCCGTCAAGCCTGTTGGCGCTGCATCTCGCAGCGCCTCTTCTTCTTCAACTCTAACTCTCTCAAATCTCACTTGTGTCTCACACACAGCCACAACACACACAAAGAACACACACACGCATGGACCAAGAAAGAAATCCAACAAGCTTTGCCAAGAGGAATTTCTCCTTGGTCACACGAGAGGCTACATCTGTGGTGGTGCCCTCACGGCTTCTTTTCCATTACTCAAGTATGCAATATATATACAAGGGGTTGGCCACATCTGCCATGCAAACTCACGCCACTCTTGACCCACTACTCCACTAACTACATGCACTAACTAATCCCTAGTTACAAGCTCCACTGAACGGCCACACGACCTGGTCACCAGGCCATCATGCGATGCACACGGATGGAAAGATATCCACTAACTAGGTACTTGCCGGATCACCCAGCTCAACTTGATCATGTATGTTGTAGCCCATCACGCTCCAGCCTCCGTCGTGTCTTGCCGCTTCTCACGGCGTCGGCATCTTGCCTGCTCGCCGCATCGCACGGCAGTTCAGCATCTCGCCTTCTTCGCGCACACAGCTGAAGCATCGTTGGCCTACGATACACTTCCCTAGATCATCTATTCTAAAGTACATGCAAAACTCAAAGCTAGATATGCAAAAACAAAATATCAAGATTACTGCTAACAAAGCCCTTCGCCGCGCGCCGAGTCGCCGGACTACACGCCTTGGAGCACACTCCCCCGCGCGCCGCGTCGCCGGATTACACGCTGTCGAGCCCTTCTCCGCGCGCCGGGTCGCCGGACTACACGCCTTGGAGCACTCCCCCGCGCGCCGCGTCGCCGGATTACACGCCCTCGAGCCCTTCTCCGCGCGCCGGGTCGCCGGACTACACGCCTTGGAGCACACCTCCCCGCGCGGCGTCACCGGACTACACGCCGTCGAGCCCTCCTCCGCGTGCTGGGTCACCAGATTACACGCCATCGAGACCGTTAGATCACGCTGCATCGCCTGGCTACACTCCATCGACGCCACCTTGCCGCGCCGCGTCGCCGTACTACACCCCGTCGACTCCTCCGAGGTGCACCGCGTCGCCGGGCTACACGCCAAGTACGTACCCCGCCTCCGCTGCTGGACCTGGACGCCGAGTCATGGGAGTCGCCGTACTATCCGTGGACTCCTGCAGGGAACGCCGCGTCGCTGGACTACACGTCCAGTACGCCGCCTCCGCTGCTGGACCTGGACGCCGAGGGGCGGCGCCAGGGGTATTCCCTGGTATTCAAGTGAATACCAATGTTTTTTTCAACACAAGGCAAAAGAGCTATGATTTTAGCAAAATAATGATAATTTTTGTAAAATGAATACCAAGTTAGCTAAATGAATACCATGTTGAAATTTCCTGGAGCCGCCACGCCGAGTCATGCAAGTCGCCGTACTACACTCCGTGGACTCCTCCAGGGCACGCCGCGTCTCCGGACTGCACGCCAAGTACGCCGCCTCCGTCGCCCCTGGTATCCGACGCCCGCAAGTCACCACCGCGCCTCCGCCTCTACCCGTACCAGAGGACCGGCGCCAGCACGTGCTCCTCGCGCGCCAGCCGGATCAGCCGCGGGAGGCGTCATCGAGCCTCGTGGTACTTTTTTTTTTTGACCCTGTCAACGGCGGGCTTACGCCGGCCTGAACTTTATATTGCAACCATGGCACAAATGGAGATCATTACAGGTTGAAAGGACGCGAAGTCCTGGGGCGGAGCGAGAAGAAGAAAGGAAGAAAAAGAAATGAAAAGAAGTTTATCAAGGAGGGTCAAATTGAAAACACCAATTATTAAGCATATCCGAGGATTCCGAAGAGGAACAGCGGTGACTCCAAAGGCGAATGTCTTCCAGGCACCGGCAGATAACGCGCGAAAGGGCTTGGTCGTCATTGTTGAAAACGAGGGCGTTGCGTCTCTTCCAAATGTTCCAGGAGACGGCGGTGTAGATCGTAGAGGCCGAGAAGTTTCCGCATGAAGTGAGAAGCATGTCGTCGAAGGAGTGGAAGCCACGGTCAGGGTGCTCCAAGTTGAAAAACTGCCAGACCTCGCGAGCCCGGTGGCAGGACAGAAGCAGGTGGTTAACGTCTTCATCCATCGCGCAGGAGGGGCATGAGGGGGAGGCCGCAAGCTGGTGCCGGAACCGCCGCTCATTGGTGGGGAGGCGAAGACGTTTAGCAAGCCACCAGAAGATCTTGCACTTCAGAGGGGCAGCACTCCTCCAAACTTTACCTGCCAATTCATCAATCTGCAAATGCCTGAAAGCAAAGGAGTAGAAATCTTTGTTTGTTAACATTTTGTTAGAACGACGGCACAAGCGTTGATCCAGGGAGTTGGGGCTAAGAACAACAGAGTCGAGCTCGGTGTTGAGCGCAAGGAGTTCCTCAGAGGCAGCATGGTTCAGGCGAGGACCAAGGGAGGGCCGCAGGCCAGAGGAGAAAGCATGAGAAACAGAAATGTTTGGGCGAGTGGAGTGGGAGAAAAGGGCGGGGAAGCGGTTGCGAAGAGGGGAGTTGCCAATCCAGAGGTCAGACCAGAAGTTTGTGGAAAGACCGTTGCCAATATTGACGAAGGAGACGTTATGAAAGGAGTGCAGCCCGGAAATGATATCTTTCCAAACGGGGGAGTCTAAGCGATGGCGGTCGCCAAGGTCTCTGGAGTCGGACCAGCCGTATCTACGGCGGAACCAGCGGACCCAAGGGGCATTGGAGTCAGAGTGGATTTTGGAAAGGAATTTGGAGAGCAGGGCCGAATTCTGTTCGCGAACGGAAAGAACACCAAGCCCACCCAGATGCTTGGGAGTGCAGACGTCAGACCAAGCAACCTTGCACTGGCCGCCCGAACAGGATTCGTCGCCAGCCCAGAAGAAGGATCTTCTCCTCTTATCAATAGCCTCTATGATCCCAGCCGGAAGGATTCCGGCGGCCATAGCATGGGCGAGCATAGCAGAGAGGACCGAGTTGACAAGAAGGAGGCGCCCCCCAATAGGAAGAGAACGCCCTCGCCACCCAGAAAGGCGCAGGTCGCTTTTAGCAATGATAGGGTTGAAGTCAGCAAGGCGAAGTTTATGAGTGGAGAGGGGAAGACCAAGGTAAGTTTGGGGGAAGGAGGAGATCGCACAGCCAAAAGCAAGAGCCATGGAGGCAGCAGAATCTGCCGATGCATGGATAGGGACAAAGGTGCTTTTGTGGAAGTTGATAGTCAGGCCAGTGTCCGCGGAGAAAGCGTCCAGGGCAGCTTTAAGGTTGGCAACGTGCTGGGGGATGGCCCGGATGATGATGAGGGTATCATCAGCATATTGGAGAATCGGGCAAGGAAGGTCGTCGACCAGGGGGTGAAGCAGAAGCCCCTCACGAGAGGCCTGGAGAAGAAGTTGTTGGAGGACATCAGCAACGATGTTGAAAAGGAAGGGGGAGAGGGGATCGCCCTGACGCAGACCACGCCTGCATTGGATCCACCGCCCGGGGATGCTATTAAGAAGGACCGCAGTTTGGCTCGAATGGTTCAACAAGGAGATCCAGTTGCGCCACAAGGAAGGGAATCCTTTGGCCAGAAGGATGCGATCGAGCGCGTCCCAGCTGATGGAATCAAAAGCTTTTCGGAAGTCCAGCTTGAAAACAGCAGCAGGAGCGGAGCGGCGGTGGCAAGCCTGGACAATATCGGCAGCATAGACAAAATTTTCGGCAATGGAGCGGCCAGAGATAAACCCGGTTTGGTCTGGGTGGACAAGGAAGGGAATGAGACCGCGGAGGCGAAGGGTAAGGCACTTGGAATGGATTTTTAAGCAGCAGTTCTGAAGCGAAATGGGTCTAAAGTTGTCTGGGCGGTTGGCGCCCACTTTTTTAGGAAGAAGAACGATGTGGGATTTATTGATAGGGCGAAGATCAGTGGAAAGATTGAAGAAATCGTGCATTGAGGCAAGAAGGTCGTTTTTTACTAAGTCCCAGTGCCGCTTGTAAAACGCAGGGCCGAAGCCGTCAGGACCGGGACTGGCGTTGTCATTCATAGAGAAGAGGGCAGCGCGAATCTCGTCAAGAGTGAAGGGGGTAACAAGCGAAGCCGCCTGGAAGGAGTCCAGAGAGGTGGAAGCGACAAGGGGAGCAAGCTCAAGGGTGTTGGAAGCCGGCTGAGGAGTGCCTAGAAGATCTTTGAAGAAGGAATGGAGAATGGCAGCCTTCGCCTGGTGCGAGAACACCGGATTGGCATCATCGTCGTCAAGGACTTTGATTTGGTTCTTCCGCAGGCGCCCAGAGGCGCAAAGGTGGAAATACCGAGAGTTTTCATCACCGAGGGTGCAGTTTTTGATTTTGGCCCTTTGCCTCCAGTAGGAGGCCTTATCACAGATAGTCCGGCTAAGCTGTTTTTTGGCAAGAACGCGTAAGCGAGATTCCAAAGTGGAGAGATTCCTAGCTTCTTCTAGCCTGTCCAGGAAGGAGATAACCGCTCGGCAGTTGACGAGGTACAAAGAGGGGTGGCGGCGCGCACGAGCCCAAGATTTAATGGCCGCACGAACCCGTTTGAGGCGAAGGCAGAGGCGACCAACATTAGAGAGATGGTTGTGGTTAGGACCGACGCTCGACCAATTGTTAGAAATGATGGGAGTCAGATCTTGATTGGAGAGCCAGGAGTTTTCCATGCGAAAGAGAGTACTGCGCGGGGCTTTGGTAGCCGCAGCCAGATGCAAGGGAACATGGTCGGAGGTTGGGCGGGCAGAGGAGGTAAGAGTAGTATCAGGAAGGGCGAAACTCCATTCAGGATTAACAAGGACACGATCGAGACGGGCGAGGATTGGAGGGTCTTGCTGGTTCGACCAGGTGAACTGACGATCGAGGAGGGGAATTTCCAACAGGCCGAGAGAGTTAATGAACTCGTTGAAGGAGGAAGCCTCCGCAGCATTAAAATTATTGTTTGATTTGTCGCGAGGAGAGCGAATAAGGTTAAAATCACCAAGGATAGCAACAGGGCCAGAAAACGTTGCAAACAGTTGCTGAACAGATGAAAGGAAAACCTGCTTTTGATCGTGGATGCAAGGTCCATAAACATTAATAATCGAGAAAGTGAGGTTATCAGCGCGTAGAGAGAACGTGGTGGAGATAGAGAAGTCGTCAATCGAGTGGCGAATGAGCTCGACGAATTGGTCGTTCCAAGCAGTGAGAATGCCACCCGAGGCGCCAATGGAAGGTTTGAAAATGAAAGTTCGAAGCGAGGGCGGCAAGAAGGAGGAAGCAAAGAAGGGCGAGATGAGAGGGAGCTTGGTTTCCTGGAGGCAAAGAACCACAGGAAGAAAGGATTCGATCGCAGCTCTAACGTCATCGCGTTTAACACGGTGACCCAAGCCGCGAACATTCCAGCAAGCAAGAATAAAATTAGAAAACATTAGAACCGAGGTTACAACAACACAGCAAGGTCTGAAGGATTAGTCTAGCAAGGTTCCAGAAGCAAATAAAGTAGCGATTACAGAGCCAATTACAGGGGCAGCAATAAGGGCCCAAAAAGAAGCTAAACGAAAAATAACCACGAGCTGCGTGGGCAGAATAGGCAGCGGAACCAGCCCAGCGAGTAGGCCGACACCGCAAGCGCCCCCAAAAGATAGAGCAGCGAAGGTAGAAACGGCAGCAGATGCAAGAGGTCCGGGGCAGCACAGGAGAGCCAGGATGCGAACGCCGGCACAGTGCAGCAGAACTCATGTAGAGTGGGAGGACGACGGGGAGGCCTCAGAGTCAAGAGCAGAGACCGGGATATCGCAAGACACAGCCAGGGCGTGAACATCACCAGTGGGAAGAGGGCGGCCATCCTCTAAGGCCACAGCAAGCAGATCATCAGCATCCAGCTCGCCCTGCCTGTGCTGTGGGATCTGAGAGCCTTCATTGATCTTTTTCTTGCGCTGGATTGCTTTGTCAACAATTGAGACATAGAGCTGAGAGTCAGAGTTCACCAAACGGGAGCTGCGCCTAGGCACCGACGGCGGAGAAGCAGAGCGCCAGACAGTAGGAGCTACCAGAACGGGGTTAGCGTCCACCATCTGAACCACAGAAGGTGCAGGTCCCGTAGCCAGCTCAGGAGTGCCCGAAGGGGTCGAACCGTTTGCAGAGAGAGGGAGGTGATGATGTTTCTGAGCCTGCACAGGCTGAGAGCCCAGGACAAGGTCAGAGGCAAAGCTCAGAGGCACCTGAAGTGAAGGATCAGGAGGGCAGCCATGCGCAAGCACATCCACAGAGAGGGATGGGCGGCGGCTGGGACCAACCACGGCGATGGAGTCGATCAGCCCAACCGTGGCCGTAGTGAAGTTGGCCACCAAGAGCCCTTTACATCCGGGATCAGAGGATGCACGGCGCAAGGGGAGGCGGAAGAACAGGCGCTCACCCTTGGCCCCAAGGACGACAACATCAAAGAAGCCCATCTTAAGCTTGATAGATACACTCTTTGGCTTGGAAAGAATTGGGCCTCCAACGACAAGAGGCAGAGGAGGGGCACAGGCCAGGGCTCTGGAGACGACAGAGGCAGCAGGAGCAGCGCTGGAGGGATCCCCATGAGGAATAAGGGGTGCAGGCGCCCCAATGACCTCCAGAACCTCGCCAAAGCAAGCCCCGCCTTGCAGCTCGACGAAGAGTTCATCCTCAGACGAAGCAGCGTCAGGGATGGGGTCAAGGTCAGGACCATCGGAGGGAGGATCAGAGCCCTGGGCCAGGTCGTCAAAATCGATAATGGAGACTTTTGAGATGGTTCCAGTACTGCAGTGATTCTTGATAGTGAGGTTCAGAGGGATATCTGAGAGAGAAGCAGCTTTCACAGTGATAAGAACCTCAGAGAAATCGATGCCGGTCAGGCAGACCGGGTCAATGGTGTGAGGGTTGGCGAAAGGGGCGGCAGAGTGGATGATAAGCTCTCTGCGCCAGTGCTCAAGGGGGTAATCAGTAAAGGAGAGGGCTGCCATGGATTCATGTTCGAAGAGGAACCTGTTGTCTGACTCGTCGTGACGCTCGAAGAAGACAGAGACTTCTCTGCCCAGGAACGGCCCATTGGTGACGGCGTTCTCACGATCACGAGGCAAGGTGAAGACCGCCACCCGAGCGCCGCGAGAAGAGGGGTAGACGGCGATGCGGTCTGGCCCGCAACCCAAGTCAGCCGCCTGCAGGATGAGGCCATCGGGCTGCTGCTCAGGAGGGTTGACGTAGGCGTACGCCAAGTTGTCGAAGTGCCGCAGGTTCACGAACGGCATGAACACGTCGACGTAGTCCGGGCGCACAGGTTCCTCGAGGTCTTCCGCGTCAAGAGCCTCGAGCTGAGGGTCGGGAGCTGGGAGGAAGTCGAAGTCGTCCTCTGCCGCAGGCAAGGGGATGAAATCCTCGCCGGCGACAGCAGGAAGCGGCTCGTCGTCGCCAGAAGACCCATCCTCAAAGACGAGTTCTTCCGGGTCGTCTTCTTCCTCGCTGTCAGCCACCGGCTCAGGGAGAGCGCCAATGGCACCAGCCACAGGGCCGCCATGGGGCCCAGGAACGACGAGAGGGCAGACCAAGCGGGAGTGGGTGCGGGCAAAACACAGGTTGCAGAAGAGGGCGGCAAGGTTCCCCGCACCGTCCAGGCCACCGGCGGCGTTGTCCATGGCGGATCTGAGAGGCAGAGAATTGGGGGAATGAGAAGAAGAGCGGACAGCAGCGGGGGCAGAGAAAGCAGAAGGAGGAGAGAACGGGGGAAACTTACAGGAGCGCTCGAAATGGCCGGAATGCCGGCACCGGCGACAGCAGCGAGGATCCCTGCAGTCGGCGACAAGGTGGTCTCTGGAGAGGCAGCGGTGGCAGCGCTTGATCGATTTTTTGAGTGGAGGGGGAGTGGAGAGCTGTCTGGGAGGAGCTGGCTTAGAAGGGGTGGCCGCCACCTCCGAGTAGGAAGGAGGTAGCGTCGCAGGCGCAGCGGCACAGCCATCGAAGGCGCTCAGAGGGGAAATTTGACCACGGCTAGGACAGGAAGGCGAAAGAGGAAGGGGGGGAGGGCGCAGGTCTGGGAGGACGGGAGGAGCAGGCGAGACAGGGGACGGGGGCAGGGAAAGCTCACGGAGCGGGTGGACAGGCCATGGCAGCGGTCCAGCGGGAGAGGGAAGGATCCCGGGCTGGAGAAGGAGGAGACAGAGAGGAGGGCGCCGTTTCTTAGCCAGAAGGGGAAAAGGAGCAGGATCACGAGGCAGACGGGGCAAGTGGGAGGCAGCGTGGACAGAAGGAGCGTCGGTGGGGCTGTCGACCGGCCCAGGCTGCGTCACATGGCAGACCGGGCTGAGCTGAACAGACGGAGCAGAGCGCAACGTCACTTCGCAGATGGGCTTGTTGACCGGCCCAAGAGACCGCGGCCCATCACAAGCAGAGAGAGCATGGTGACAGGAAGAGAAGAACAGAGCACAGAGATTTCCATGGCGAAGGCCTCCAAGCGAGATCAGGAACGAGGCGATCTGAGGCGAAGCAACAACCAACAGGAAAACGCGAGAGCCAATCGAACTAACAGAAATGCGTTCAAACGAGGACCCAATCCAGTACTGAAGCATATTGCAAACTGAAGAAAAGGAGATGGATTGGCGATCTCCGTGGCTCACCGCGATATACACCGGCGACGGTGCAAATAGAGGCGAGCCAGGGGCGACCGGAGTGCAAACCTGAGAAGAGAAGTTCTCCAGGATGACCTGCAGGAACGCTTCTCCCGGAGTAGAGGACGGCGCCGGCGAGGCTTGCAGGGCCTTGGCCAACATCCCGGGAACGCGCTTGGAGAAGAACCCATGCTGCAGCTGAGCGGCGGTCCCCGAAGCATCCTCGCTGGAGAGGGGCGCAGCTTGAAGGACCGAGGCGGCGGGCTGGGCGGGATTGGGAGGAGGGGCGGAGGGGCTGGGGCACGAGGCATCGAGGTGGCCGCCGGCTGCCGGAGTAGCAGCTGGCGCTGGGGGGGGAGCGTCGCCCGCGCAGTCGCGAGAGCGCATGGTTGATCCTTCTCCCTCGAACCTACAGGAGAGCATCTCGACGGTGCAGTCGTCGCTTGTCGGGGCAACGCGGAGGTCGAGGACGGGGGCGACCTGGAAGCCAAGGAACCCCATGGGATGCAGCGTGCACCTGAACGTGCCGGCCTGGCCCGACTCCGAATCCGACTCCACCGGCGCGAAGCTCTGCAGCGCCCTGGTGTTGAGCAGGGACTCCACGCCGGCGGGGTGCCGCAGGAACTCGCCGATGCTGCCGTCGCGCGCCGCGCCGCCCTGGTCCGGCAGCACGTCCAGGAGCCTGATGCTCTCCCGCCGCCTCGCCGACAGCCGCGCCCGCCTCCTTCCCGGTGTCGCTGCTACCGTCGACACGGACTTTCCGGTGCCGTACTCATCGCCGCCGCCGTTGCTGCTGCCTGCCTGTTTTGCATGTTTTGAGGTTTGATAGGAGACATTGCACTGCCTCTGACTATGTAAAAATCCTACTCGGATCAGTAGCATTTCTATGTCTTTGTATACCCCTGGGCAGATATGCTACATGAATCGATGAAAATATATGTATCAAACTGTTGGTGAAAAGATTCAATTTGAGGTTTTTTCTTACGATGTCGATCATTTGTTCATGTGTGATTGCTAGAGTCTGCTTGTGTTTCTCATAAGCAGTTCTTCTGGTTGCTATCAAAGTATCAACTGTGAGTGCTTCAAGTGTATCTGAGATGAGACCATTTTTCATCTTTTAGTCAATAGTAACTTTGTGTGAACTTGCAAATACATCTCGAATAATGTACAACCGGGCCTTATCATGAACATCTTTTTATTCTGCCAAAGTGCCAAGGTTTTTGTTAGAAATATGCAACTTAGTATTATCTGGGGGCCAAAGGCCACAATATATAGTACAGGTACAGGTGCAAATATGCAGGAAGCCCCCTAACATATGGGGAAACTACAATATACAAACTCATGGTGGATCCACAACACTGAGTTTGGAGAGTAAGAAATCATGCTGCGCTCTAGTCTGTGTCTTTGTAAAGAAGTCCGCCACCTGTAACTCTGAAGACACATACTGAAGCATAATAACCTGAGCCTGCACCTGAGCACGTATATAAAAAGCATCAACACCAATATGCTTGGTAAGCTCATGCTTTACCGGATCACGTGCAATACTGATAGCACCTGTACTGTCAGACAAAACTGGAGTGGGTGTCGTAACAGAGACCCCAAAATCCGCAAGCAACCACCGTAACCAAGTCACCTCAGCAGTCAACAAGGCCATAGCTCGCAACTCAACCTCAACACTCGAACGGGAAATCGCTGTCTGTTTCTTCGTCTTCCAAGCAATGAGCGAACCACCAAGAAACACACAGTAAGCAGAAAGGGAACGACGATCCGTAGGATCACTCGCCCATGTAGCATCCGAGTAGCACTGAAGCTGGAGAGAGCTAGAACGAGGAAAGAAAAGGCGATGAGTGATCGTGCAACGAAGATAGCGAAGAACACGGAGGAGATGACTATAGTGAACAGTGGTAGGAGCTGAGACAAACTGACTCAGAATATGAACAGGAAAAGATATGTTAGGACGAGTGACAGCAAGATAAACAAGACTCCTAACAAGATGGCGATAACGCGTCGGGTCAGGAAGAGGATCACCATCAGTAGGACGAAGCTTAACATTAAGCTCCATAGGAGTCTCAACAGTGCGCTCATCCCCAAGAGCAGCACGAGCAAGAAGATCCTGAATATACTTTTCCTGAGAGATAGAAAAGCCATCAGAAGTGGAGGAGACCTCAATCCCAAGAAAGTAGCGGAGAGGACCAAGATCAGTCATAAGAAACTGATCACGAAGACGAGCCTTAACAAAGGCAATATACTCAGGATCATCACCAGTAATAATCATATCATCAACATAGAGAAGGAGAAGAGTGCGTGAAAGGACACAGATGTCGCCTAGAGGGGGGGTGAATAGGCGATATCAAATTTTACGAATGGCTTGAACAAAAGCGGAATTAAACTAGCGTTTATTTTGTCAAGCACACAAGACCTAAATAAACTAGGCTCACCTATATGCACCAACAACTTATGCTAAGCAATACAAGTAACAAGGTGATAGCAAGATATATGACTTCAAGCACGAAGGCTATCACAATGTAAAGTGCATAAGTAAAGAGCTCGAGTATAGGAATAACCGAGGTACGCGGAGACGATGATGTATTCCCGAGTTCCTCCCTTGAAAGGGAGTACGTCTCGTTGGAGGGGTGTGGTATCGCCACAAAGGCCTAACCAACGCCACAAAGGCCTCACCCTATTCTCCGGTGTGAGCTTGCGCCACAAAGGCCTAGCTCACTCTTCCACTAAGGGGTTCCTCAAGGCGGAACCGGGCCTTTACACAAATCTTGGGGCACACATCCACAACTTAATTGGAGGCTCCCAAGGATAGCCACCAAGGCACCACAAAGCCACAAAGCCGTCTAGGGTTCCAAGAACCCAAGAGAAATAAGCTCACAAACTTTCACTTACTCGAATCTCCGGGGAGAACTCAAACCGATGCAACTTATGCAATGGCAAGAGCACACAAGGTGCTCAAATCCTTCTCACTCAAATCCTACCAAAGCAACTAATGCTATGGAGAGATATGAGAGGAAGAACAAAGGAAATCCACAAAGAACTCCAAGATCTAAATCCATAAGAGGTTCCCCTCACTAAGAGGAGATTTTGATTGGTGGAAAGATAGATCTAGATCTCCTCTCTCTTTTCCCTCAAAAATATGCAAGAATCATGGGAGGAATGGAGGAGGAAGGGCAAGCTTTGCAAAGTCAACAATGGAGGAGAGAGAAGCCCAAAACGTGGCTGTTCCAAGGAGGAGGAAGGGGTATTTATACCCCCCCTTCGAAATCTGACCGTTACAGCCACTAACACCGGCTAAAGCCGGTCTTAACACCGGCTATAGCCGGCCTGAAATATCCGGCCCTGGCCAGCAATAGCCGGACAAAAAGCCGGGTTGCAACAGAGACAAAATCTGGGCAGACCGGCTAAAGCCGGCCCTCAGACCGGCTAAAGCCGGTCTGACCGGCTATTTCCGGCCCCGGGCCGGCTATTTCCGCCCCCACTGAAACAGCAGAAATACCAAAACGAAAACGGCAATAACTTGAGCATCCGGACTCCATTTTCGATGATCTTGGGCTCGTTGGAATCACCACAACGTGCTCTACAACTTCATCCATAGAAACATCATAGTCCAACAAGGGAGTATAAAACCAAATGATGAAAGGTTTGACCTCTCTATGAAGACAAACCGATAAAACCTCCAAACATCAAGAACGCAATAAGAGTTTCATGCGAAATCCGTTTTTGATGAGCTAGAGCTTGTCATGGAAATAACCACAAGCTCTAGAACCTCACATGGATAAAATCCAAATAAGAATCAAGAAAGATGATGCCAAGTATGCAAAGGTTTGAGCTCTCTCCGAACGATACAATTAAGTTACTCACTCGAGAGCCCCTCTTGATAGTACGGCTACCGATCCTATAACCCGGTCTCACAAATAACACCATGAGACCGGTAAGAAAGAAACCCTAACACTATCATACCTTTGCCTTGAGCATTCCACTTAAGGTGGATAAAGACGATCTTGATCTTCTCAAGTTGGACCACCTTTCTTGATTGAGCTTGCTTGGTGAAGTCTTGCGGATTGCTCCCCCATACTCTACTATGGAAGAGACTCTCTTTAAGCATATCTTCACATATCCATGATCACAATATAGATGGCAAGCTTCAAGCATATGTTCTCTTCTAGTTGCTCATCTTGAACTTGCGCTTTGACTTGATCAATCCTCGAATCAATTCTTCTTTCTCCATAATGATGGTGTCTTGAGGATACACATGAGAGCTCACTCAATCTTATTCTTCAAGACACACTTGACATAAGCTCAACTCCCTTAAGACCAATCTTTGGATCACTCCTTGAATAGCACCTTGGTCAACACATAATCTTCTTCTTACAACCTTGACTCCAACAAATGGTTCAAGCATTGTCTATGGACAAGTCCTACACATATAACTCAATGCAACCATTAGTCCATAGGGATTGTCATTAATTACCAAAACCACACATGGGGCTCGATATGATCTTTCAATCTCCCCCATTTTGGTAATTGATGACAATCTCTTTGAGAGGGTTTATATAATGAATTCAAAGAACCAAAATGGTTGTACTAACATCAAATACTACAAAAGTATGTGATGTTAGTAAAACCACCATATATAGAGCAAACTCCCCCACAATCTATGCACGTGTGAATGATCTTGATTTCATTGCATATATTGCCAACCAAGGTTGTTGGTGGAGTTTCCACTATATACTCAACCATACAAAGCATGCAAGGCAAATGCTTAAGAACAAACCAAAGCATAAAAGCCAATTCCCTTTAAACCCTCGAAACTTCTCCCCCATTGGCATCCATTGCCAAAATGGGCGAAAAACTTAGAAGGCCAATATAGTGTGAGTTCCTCTAAAATGGTGTGCATATCCAAAAGAAATAAGTGAAGACACATGCACATATACAAAGACAAATATATGAAGGAAACCAAACTATATTGAGGATCAAAGATTGCAAAAAAAAAAGATAACACGATGGATAAACTTCAACAAATGAAGAGAGCAATCAAACAATCCAAAGAACAAACTGAATAAAGATTTTATGATAAGATCGAAAAGGTGCTCTAAATAATATGAGGAAGCTCCCCAAGGTGTGTGCACAAAATATTCTATTGAGTTGAAGTATAAGGTGCACACACATGGAATCATCACTCTCTCAATATTATTCAAAACAAAATGATACCAAGTGAAATTAAATACTATGCTAACCGCAAAATGGTGCTTTAAATGAAATGAGGAAGCTCCCCAAGGTACGTGCAAAAATTGGAATGTTTGTATTTGAATACAATTTACACAACATGGAATCCTCACTCCCTCAATAACATTTAAAACGCAACCATTTGCAAGAGATCATAGAGAAGAAATTAAGCTTAACACTTGCATCAAAGAAATGGTTGAGCAAAAAGTAAGGGATAACATATAAAAGGATCAACCAAGGAATGTGTGAGAGAAATGACACAACATATTATAAGACTAATACAAGGATTAGCATAGAGCATCCACATAGCCTTCAATGAATGATATTGCTTAGCATTCCATCCCAACACATAAGGTTCAAATAAGATATCAAATAATGAGATATCATCTCTCATGTGTATAAGTTTCTAAGTAGACAATATCACAAAGATAATTATCACAAAGAAACATGTACACACAAAATAGATACTAAGAATAGAACATGATATCCAAAATGAAGTCATGCAATATACCAATGAGATTTTTGCTTATAAAGCATGGCCAAAGGCTCAAATTTTCTTATTGTATATTGATGAACTTCAACCAAAAACATGTCAAAGACATCACAAATATCAACAAGGGAAAGTAGATAGTTGGGATGCTTTGAGACAAGCAACAAGTATCATAATGAAGACTACCAAACGAAAGAAATAAATTTGCAATTTCATCAATATTGCACATGTGAGCTTATTGAGGAATTGATATGCAAAAAGATTGCTAAGTTGACATATATGGGATAGGAGAATCATGAGCATGATTTTTATATGTTCCCAATAATATGTCCTCATCTCAACTTGCTCCCATTTGCAATATAGAGGTTTCATTAGAATCCTTGCAAGAACCACATGATTTTCAAATAAAGATATCCATGCCAAGAAACAACCTACACAAGGTTGGACGCTAGAAAAGTATGCATAAAAAGATACTTGTTACCGAGATATTAAAGGTAGGATGTAGTAGATAGGAGTTCTTCAATAATCCTAGCTTGCCTCAAATTATCATTTAGTCACCACTTCATCCTTATTGTTGAGACAAGCACCAATATATCTCCATGTACCTAAAACAAAGTTCAAGTACAAGATGGTCCCCAAACTCATTGGGTCCAAAGTAGTTAGAAACTACAATATATAGGACAAACTTCACATAAATATGTGCATATATATATGAAATAGAATTTCATGCACATCTTAGCCGATTTAGGATTTGATGGAACTTCTCCTATATATTTGATCAAAGAAAGCAAAAGCATGCCATACAATATACATTTAGTAAATATGCATGCACAAGACTTTCAAGAGCCAAAGGAGATATAATTTGGATAAAACACCAAGAAGGACAAGCGAGCACACAAAATTGTGAAGCGACAAAAGGTTGTCCAAATTATATCAAAGAATCAAATCAACACAGGATTGACTCCAAAGTTCAACTAGTGAACCAAGCAAAAGCCAATGAGCATAAAGCATAACTAAAACACACATGCTCAAAGACATATCTCATTTTAAGAGTAAGAAATAAATAATAAGGACTGAGATCACCAACTCCCAAAGAGAGCAAGGTTCAAACAAACAAACCAAACTCTCCACACTTTTTATGATGGCACACTAAGTACCAAAAAGAAAAGATTTGTCTTCCAACAAAAACCAATACCAAATGAAATAAGCACAAAGAGTGTGTTATAACAAATATAGGAGAGCTCCCCCAAGATTAGTGCATTATTTATGATTTTGCATTTGAATACAAAATGCACACAAGTAGGATCATCACATCTACCTACATAGAAATAACACAAGACAAGTTCAACGAAATCAAATGGAATACCAAAAGTCACGGAAGACAATGGGAGCTAAAACAAATACAATTTTTTTTGGCTAGAGATAAGGCAATTAAAAGAAATAGCCAATGTAAAGATGATCAATATACATGTGCCACATGATATAGTACCAATTGTCCAAGAATAAGAGGTATTTGGATTTATTTCCCGGTGGTAGTGTACATACAAATCCAAGATCATCTTCACAACAAAGAAGCATATGTAAAAGGATAAGAATTAGAAACCATGCAAAAGAAGATATTCTTGATAGACTCAAATAGTTAAACAATCGCGCAAGGCAATGATTAGGATAACTTGAAGCAAATGGTTTTCCAACTTTGATGTAGAATTCCACATTTTAGGAAAACCCTACCAAGAAAGTATCTCACAAACAAGATTCAAAACAAGAGCAATAAAACAATTTGGCAAATTGGAATTTGTTTGAGAAAACATGCCACATAGAAGCAAGATAATTTACAATATCAACACTATGTGACACAACCTCAAATATACACATTATATTGGTTTGTAGTATGCACAAAGCATATTACTCCCCCATAATGTGATAAAACATTTATTTTTCACAAGAGGCAAATAAAATCCAACAAGATGATTAATGGACATTATAGAATTTGAATTTCTCATGAGAATGATATACCACATAGAGACTAGATAATCTTTAAATATCAACACTAAGTGGTATTCCTCATGTACACACATTTTTAGGATTGTGAAGTGCAAAGCATATCACTCCCCCAAAATGGGATAGTCCAATAATCTCTCACAAGAGCCAAGTAAGATAAAACAAGAGGCAATAGGCTCAACAAGAACACCCATACATGGTGTGCAAACCAACATGCACATACTTGATTACTCAAAATGAAGCAAGTAGGAAGCACACCATATACAAACACATGCAAGATACAAAACCCAACACATGCAAAGGGGTGAGTAACTTTCAATATAGATAAGTTGAGTATAAGTTACCGCAAGGAGGAACATTGGATATATGATAGACACAAGATAATTCAATTGACTTGACTTGAGAAAATATAATTGATGAAGATCCCTTAATTCTTCATGATATAGCCAAGTCTCCAATGCCCTCCAACAACACCTATTGTTCAAGTAATGGCTTGTTGGTCCCCAACCAAGTTGGGTCCTAAGAAGTTAGAAACAATAGGTTTGGCAACCCAAATGGTTCTTTTCTTGACACCACTTTGAGCACCAACACATTTGGCAAACACATTGCCAACCTTATCCTTGCAAAGCGAATAAACATCTTCAATTTTGATAGGGTTGGATGAGTTACCACTAGTGCATGAAGAAGATAGGTGACCCTTCTCATGGCATATGTAGCAAGTTCTTTTCTTCACCTTCTTCTCACTTGATTTCTCCACAAGGGGAGCATTAGCTTGATTTTTCTTGGGAAGTGACCTTTCTTCAACTTGAGGTTGAGCAAGGGCTTGAACTTGAGACCGCTTCCCTTGTTGCTTCTCACTAAGTGACTTTTTCTTCAAAGGGCAAGATCTAACATGGTGCCCTTCAATTTTGCACTTGAAGCAAACAATCTTGGCCAAATTCTTGACTTGTTCTTGGCCCTTCTTCTTCTTGTATATTTTGGACTTCTTCTTGTTGTTAGAGATAAATACAAGTCCACTCTTGTCATTGGGGGATTTTTGCACACTCAAGATCTTATTGAGTGTGGACTTCCCTTCATGACATTTTTCCAAGTCTTTCTTCAACGAAGTAACTTGGGCCTTGAGCTCTTTGATTTCCTCTACATGGTTAGTGACAACACAAGTACTAGAGGAAGTAGAGGCTACATTGTTAGAGCAACAAGGCAAGGATGGTAATTCATCACTAGATGTAGAAATAGTATGAGTGGATGAATTACTAGTACTAGCACATGGCAATATTGCATTTTGGGAAATAGTGCTAGTGCCCACATGAGGCTCACAAGATGTTACCTTTGTAGATATAGCCTCATGTGCTAACTTTAGGCGAGCATGGGACACTAGAAGATCCTCATTAGAGCTAGATAGCTTTTCATGAATTTCTTCCAATTTCCCATACTTGCTAGTTAGCAATTCAAGTTGAGCCCTTAGCTCAACATTCTCCTTCAAAATAGATGCTTCACAAGAAGTAGAGTTAGTAGCACATACATCATTATCATTATGAATAGGAGAAGACAACTTGGCAAGAGCGAGGTCACGTTCTTTAGTGAGTTTAGAAATAACTTCATTACATGACTCCTCAATGGATTCAAGCTTCTCCTCAAGAGAAACCCGAAGCTCTTGCTCTTCCTCTAGAGCATATTTTAAATCATGGATATCATTGGCATACTCACGCTCCAGAGAAAACATATTATCAATTTGTTCTTCCTTCATCTCAATGAGTTTCGTGCTCTCAATAGCACAACTCATGATTTCAAAGAAGTTGGGCAAAACATTTTTATGGTTATGCAAAGCATCAAAGACCACCTTACCCTACTTGTTTAAATACTCAATATAGTCTTCTTCATTTTCCTCATCCTCACCATTGTCCTCAACATCATTATGATTTGAAGACCTAGCCATAAGGCAAATGTGGGAACCGTGGGAAGAAGAAGATGAAGAAATACTTGAAGCTCCATTCAAGACCTTGTCTTGGCCCAAAGACTCTTCGGTTTCCTCTATATGGTTAGCATCACAAATACTAGAGGAAATAGAAGCATTTGTATCATGGCAACAAGACAAAGCAAGCATATCATCATGAGATTTATTCGAGAAATTTACACATGATATGCAAGGACTATCAACACAAGCATGTAAAACATTTATGGGGCTACAAGTGTTTAAGTCCAAAGATGAAGCATTGCAATGAGATAGAGATGAAGGATCATCAAAAGTAAGCATACTATCACCATTGCAAGTTTCATCACCACTCACCATATCATTACCTTGTGTCTTGCCACACTTTGGTGAAGTGGATGAAAGTTCATCGCGGCCGGAAGTGGAAGGAATACAATCATCCCCAATAATCTTGGACACACCATATTTTTCTTGAAGCTTTGTCCATATCTCATGAGCGCTCCGAAAAGGCGTGATGGAGAAGGTAACTACATCGCTCAAAGCATTAACAATCACATGAGTAGCTTGAGCATTGAGATACAAGTTTTTCTCATCCTCTAAAGATAGATTTTGAGTATCTTTTGGAGGAGAAAACCCGCATCTACAATTCGCTCCATAGATGGGTCCATGACCCGAAAATAATTAAGCATGTGAATTTTCCAAGTATCATAATTTGTGCCATCAAATATAGAAGTGTTATTGTGCACTAATCCCCTAGCCGACATCTTTGCTCTCAAGGCGGTGAAGCCTAAAATGAGAAACCTGGCTCTGATACCAATTGAAAGGACACAGATGTCGCCTAGAGGGGGGGTGAATAGGCGATATCAAATTTTACGAATGGCTTGAACAAAAGCGGAATTAAACTAGCGTTTATTTTGTCAAGCACACAAGACCTAAATAAACTAGGCTCACCTATATGCACCAACAACTTATGCTAAGCAATACAAGTAACAAGGTGATAGCAAGATATATGACTTCAAGCACGAAGGCTATCACAATGTAAAGTGCATAAGTAAAGAGCTCGGGTATAGGAATAACCGAGGTACGCGGAGACGATGATGTATTCCCGAGTTCCTCCCTTGAAAGGGAGTACGTCTCGTTGGAGGGGTGTGGTATCGCCACAAAGGCCTAACCAACGCCACAAAGGCCTCACCCTATTCTCCGGTGTGAGCTTGCGCCACAAAGGCCTAGCTCACTCTTCCACTAAGGGGTTCCTCAAGGCGGAACTGGGCCTTTACACAAATCTTGGGGCACACATCCACAACTTAATTGGAGGCTCCCAAGGATAGCCACCAAGGCACCACAAAGCCACAAAGCCGTCTAGGGTTCCAAGAACCCAAGAGAAATAAGCTCACAAACTTTCACTTACTCGAATCTCCGGGGAGAACTCAAACCGATGCAACTTATGCAATGGCAAGAGCACACAAGGTGCTCAAATCCTTCTCACTCAAATCCTACCAAAGCAACTAATGCTATGGAGAGATATGAGAGGAAGAACAAAGGAAATCCACAAAGAACTCCAAGATCTAAATCCACAAGAGGTTCCCCTCACTAAGAGGAGATTTTGATTGGTGGAAAGATAGATCTAGATCTCCTCTCTCTTTTCCCTCAAAAATATGCAAGAATCATGGGAGGAATGGAGGAGGAAGGGCAAGCTTTGCAAAGTCAACAATGGAGGAGAGAGAAGCCCAAAATGTGGCTGTTCCAAGGAGGAAGAAGGGGTATTTATACCCCCCTTCGAAATTTGACCGTTACAGCCACTAACACCGGCTAAAGCCGGTCTTAACACCGGCTATAGCCGGCCTGAAATATCCGGCCCTGGCCAGCAATAGCCGGACAAAAAGCCGGGTTGCAACAGAGACGAAATCTGGGCAGACCGGCTAAAGCCGGCCCTCAGACCGGCTAAAGCCGGTCTGACCGGCTATTTCCGCGCCCACTGAAACAGCAGAAATACCAAAATGAAAACGGCAATAACTTGAGCATCCGGACTCCGTTTTCGATGATCTTGGGCTCGTTGGAATCACCACAACGAGCTCTACAACTTCATCCATAGAAACATCATAGTCCAACAAGGGAGTATAAAACCAAATGATGAAAGGTTTGACCTCTCTACGAAGACAAACCGGTAAAACCTCCAAACATCAAGAACGCAATAAGAGTTTCATGCGAAATCCGTTTTTGATGAGCTAGAGCTTGTCATGGAAATAACCACAAGCTCTAGAACCTCACATGGATAAAATCCAAATAAGAATCAAGAAAGATGATGCCAAGTATGCAAAGGTTTGAGCTCTCTCCGAACGATACAATTAAGTTACTCACTCGAGAGCCCCTCTTGATAGTACGGCTACCGATCCTATAACCCGGTCTCACAAATAACACCATGAGACCGGTAAGAAAGAAACCCTAACACTATCATACCTTTGCCTTGAGCATTCCACTTGAGGTGGATAAAGACGATCTTGATCTTCTCAAGTTGGACCACCTTTCTTGATTGAGCTTGCTTGGTGAAGTCTTGCGGATTGCTCCCCCATACTCTACTATGGAAGAGACTCTCTTTAAGCATATCTTCACATATCCATGATCACAATATAGATGGCAAGCTTCAAGCATATGTTCTCTTCTAGTTGCTCATCTTGAACTTGCGCTTTGACTTGATCAATCCTCGAATCAATTCTTCTTTCTCCATAATGATGGTGTCTTGAGGATACACATGAGAGCTCACTCAATCTTATTCTTCAAGACACACTTGACATAAGCTCAACTCCCTTAAGACCAATCTTTGGATCACTCCTTGAATAGCACCTTGGTCAACACATAATCTTCTTCTTACAACTTTGACTCCAACAAATGGTTCAAGCATTGTCTATGGACAAGTCCTACACATATAACTCAATGCAACCATTAGTCCATAGGGATTGTCATTAATTACCAAAACCACACATGAGGCTCGATATGATCTTTCAGTGCGTCCACGAGGAGAAGTGTGAACAAACAGCGCTGGATCATGAGCACTGGGAGAGAAACCAGCAGCAGTCACCACAGAGGCAAAGCGCTCAAACCAGGCACGAGGGGCCTGTTTCAGGCCATAAAGAGAATGCCGAAGACGACAAACCATCCCATCGGGAACAGAATACCCAGGAGGAGGCTGCATGTAAACCTCCTCACTCAATTCTCCATTGAGGAAAGCGTTCTGAACATCAAGCTGAGACACAGACCAGTGTCGAACAGAAGCAACAGCAAGAAGAGTGCGCACAGTGGTCATATGAGCCACAGGGGCAAAGGTCTCATCATAGTCACGGCCGTGCTCCTGCTGAAAGCCACGAGCCACAAGACGCGCTTTATAGCGCTCAAGAGATCCATCAGAGCGGGTCTTAATTTTATAGACCCACTTGCACGTGATGGGACGAACACCGGGAGGGGGAGAGACAAGATCCCAGGTGCCAGTGCGCTCAAGCGCAGCAATCTCCTCAGCCATGGCAAGCTGCCATTCGGGATGACGCTCAGCATCCCGATAAGAAGTCGGCTCGAGGGCAACAGAGAAACCGTACTGACTAGGAGAGTAACGATCAGGTGGACGACGAAGACGAGTCGCCGGAAGAGGAGAGGGAAGCTCATTAGAAGAAGACATATCAGAAGAAGAAGAAGAAGAAGGGACATCAGGAGGAGGATCTGGAGCATGAGAGCGACGAGAATAATGGAAGGGAAAAGGAGACAATGGTGAGGTGGGTGGAGGATCAGGAGAAGAAGTAGGAGAACTAGGTGGGGAGGAGGACAACGGGGTCGAAGGTGAGACATCAGCAAGAATAGGTCCCGAAGGAGGATCAATAGGAACAGAAGGAGGTGTGTCAGGAAAAAAGTAGAAAGGAGATATCCTCCATCGGATAGGTCAAGGAGGTGGGGCGAGGATAGAAAGGACGCGTCTCATCAAACGTGACATCACGAGAAATGCGCATCCGACGACCAACGGGGTCCCAACACCGATAGCCCTTATGCTCATCACTGTATCCAAGAAAGACACACTCAACAGACTGAGCGGTCAGTTTGGTGCGTTCACGAGAGGGAAGAAGAACATAACAAACGCAACCAAACGAACGAAGCGCCGAGTAATCAGGAGGATGACCAGAGAGGCGCTCTAGAGGAATACCACCCTGCAGAGCAGCAGTGGGTTGAATATTGACGAGATAGGTGGCAGTGGAAATAGCCTCAGCCCAAAAGTGAGGCGGAAGAGAAGCGGCAATCATCAACGCACGAGTCGTCTCAAGAAGGTGACGATGCTTGCGCTCAGCCACACCATTCTGAGCATGAGCACCAGGACAAGAAAACTGAGCAAGAGTACCCTCCTCAGCAAGAAAAGCGCGCAGTGAATGAGAGATATACTCACCAGCAGAATCTGCACGAAACACACGAATAGGAGTGGAGAACTGGGTACGAACCATGGCAGCAAATTTCTTATAGATAGACAAGACCTCACTACGAGAAGACATGAAATATATCCAAGTGTGACGAGAAAAATCATCTATAAAGAGAATATAGTAGCGATGACCTCCTTTCGACGGGAAGGGAGCTGGACCCCAAACATCAGAGTGAACAAGATCAAAAGGACGCTCGGACACAGACTCACTGTGAGGATACGGTAGCTGAATCTGCTTACCAAGGCGACAGCCCTGACAATCCAAAGAAGCGTTTCCGGAGACAGACCCCAGAACACCACGATGAACTAAAGACGAGAGTCGAGAACCACATAAATGTCCAAGACGATGATGCCACTGCTGAAAGGAGCTAGTAGCGACGGCTACAGATGCCGAGGAACTGGCGACGGTGGCATCAGAAGGAAGACGAAGCCAGTGAAGCTCCCAGAGGCCATCATGGCGGCGGGGGCCAGCACCAAGCATAGTGCCAGTGTGACGATCCTGAACAGAACAGGAATCAAAGTTGAGAGTGATGCTACAACGAGAGTCGACGATCTGACTACCAGAAAAGAGTTGCATGTTAAGTTGAGGAACATGCGCAACAGAAGGAACATGAAACGAGGAAGTACTAAGAATGCCTCGACTAATGACTGGGTGAGGGGTACCATCGGCAGTAAGAACACGAACAGGAGGGTCGACAGGTCGAACAGAATGCAACAAGGAAGAATCAGGAGTCATATGAAAAGAAGCTCCAGTATCAAGAAGCCATGGGGATGTACCTGGAGAAGGAGGAGGTGGTCGCTCAATGCCAGAAAACTCAGTCGCAGAACCAGCAGAACCTGTCGGTGAAGAATCCCAAGCATCAAGCAGGCATCGAAGCTACGCTATCTCATGCGCAGAAAGGGGCACGACTGGAGAGGTCGAGGTACAATCAGGTGCCGACGAGGAGCTGTCACCCACACACACAGAGGCCGCCAAAGGTGGTGACGGAGAGCAACACGCCGATGAAGACGGAGTCGATGAAAGACGGTCACAACCGCCTGAAGAAGCCGCAAGAGTCGATGTCGAGCGGCGAGCCGACATAGACGGGGTCGGCGAAGCGCGGCCATAACCACATGAAGAGGCCGCGAAAATCGATGGAGAGCGGCAGGCCGACGTAGACGAAGTCGGCGAAGGGCGGCCATAGCCGCGTGAAGAGGCCGCGAAAGTCGGTGTAGAGCGGCAAACCGACGGAGACGGAGTCGGCAAAGCGCGGCCATAACCACGTGAAGAGGCCGCGAAAGTCGATGTAGAGCGGCAGGCCGACATACACGGTGTCGATGGACAAGCACCAAGGACCGAAGAAAGGCCCGAGTGCAAGAGGGGAGCAGCGGAAGAATCATCCGCAGTAAACAAGGGAGCAGACATTTTTTTTTTACAACTGATCAGATCAAAATCCGGCGAAATTCGGCCTGGCCAAAGCAAATCCGGCGAAATCAAGCAAAGAGCCGGCGAGATCTGGCATGGCCGGACCTATTCCGGGCGTCCGGCGGCCGATCGGAGCAAGTCCTGGCGAGGGCCCCAGGGACTGGCGGCCGGGCACGGACAGGCCCGAGCGTGGGGCTCGGGAGGCCGGGCGGAACGAGGCCGAGGCTGCGGCCGATCGGGGCTAGGCAGAGCAGCGGCCAGGGACGGGCGGCCGGGCACGGACAGGGGCTCGGGAGGCTGGGCGGAACGAGGCCGGGGCTGCGGCCGGTCGGGCAGCCGATCCCGATCGCGCAGCGGGCGCTGGCCTGAACGGGATACCGAGGACGAGGCGGGGCCCTTGGCGACGAGCCCCTGGCGACGAAGACTGGGAGGGCCAGCAGGACCAATTCCCAGTAGCGATCTTGACTCGCGATCTCTGGCGGCGGAGCGGGCAAAGTTGATGAAGAGCGGCCGCTGGCGGGACCAGGCAGGACCGGACGAACGGAGGCCGAGCGGAGGCGGAGAAGGGAAGACCAACGACGACGACGGGAGAACCAACGGCGGCGAACGCCGATGAGATTGGATCGGAGACCACACGAGTTGCGCGTGCGAAAAAAAAAACCTATAGCTCTGATATCATGTTAGGAATATGCAACTTAGTATTATCTGGGGGCCAAATGCCACAATATATAGTACAGATACAGGTGCAAATATGCAGGAAGCCCCCTAACATATGGGGAAACTACAATATACAAATATATACATCTAACAGTTTTCACCCCTAAAAAGTAGCAGGAGCTCTGCCCCTGTAAAACTGAAGCCCCTATGATGCAACTCTAGATCATTGAGATTCTGAAAGAAGAATTTAGAGATTCAGTCTCTCCTATTCCGATGTTCGATAAAAAAAAAACTAATTTCGAGGTTCTGATCGAGCGTGGTAGTATTCTGCTTCCGGATGCGACAGTAGCTGGCAGATAGATACCTGCATCCAGCTTCAGGTTCTCCATTCTGCAATAGTAGATGGCAATTTCTTCAGATAACAGGTCTGTGATGAAGCTCCTGTGGTTAAGCGCCAGTACATTCGGTGCAGGCTCAGTATATTCAGTGCAGGCTCTTAACTGAAGGCGTTTTCCTGTTACCATCGCTCACGTTCTTCATTCTGAATGCAGTTCGTTAAGCCTGAAGAAAGCGCTTCCACCTAGTGCAGCTCATGGCAAATAGCTTACCATTGGGAAATTATGAAGTTTATGTCTACACCGCATGAACGCTGAAACATCCGGATCCAATCCAAGGTTTGTTCACAACTCCATCACAGGCATTCTCATTCAGTCTTTTTTTAGGGTAGAAATTCTCATCATCATTCAGTAATACCACGCGCTGCATAACATCATCTCTCGTACGCGGGCCACTGCTCCATGGCCCATGGGCAGCCCGTGACCTTGCTACGGCCCGACGCCGACGAGGTACTACAGTGTAGCCGTACGCCGCCGTACAGACATCGCCGCGACAGGGAGAATAACGGGGCAGATAAAGCAGGGCATACCAGCAGCCTATCCACCTGTCCTCCATGGCGGGGCCGGATCATGTGCTGCCCCATGTCACAGGATCAATTGTTGCTTCTGTGATCGGAGTTGAATGTCGCCGCAACTTTTGAGCCGGGGACCTCGCCGTGGGGGCAGCGCAACGTGCCGCCGGCCGTGAAGCACCGCTGGCTACTGCTGAGCGCGTGAATCGTCGATCCGCCTGCTAGAACATGCCATATTGCCATGGATCGCAGGTTGGTCCGTGCGAGGGGGCACTGAAGATTTGGTCGGCGTCTGTTGCCCGATACTGAAGCAACAGTTCGGATGGAGAGGGAGCCCGCCGTATATAGGACGTGTGCGGCCTGGTAGGGAAATCAGGCAATGGTCGGCACGAAGTTCAGTTAACCCGCACAGTTTGCTAGTAGACCGTAGACGGAAGTGCAGTAGAGTCGATACGTCAGGTTCGCCAAATGTTTTAGTCCCACATCGGGCAGCTTAGCGAGTGTGATGCTCTTTATAAGATGGCCAGGTCAGGAATGATGCGTGCCCGAATGGAGGCACACCCAACGCATGAGCAGCAAGCTCGTGTCGTGGCGGTGACATGTGCGGAACGCACATTTAGCAATAAAAAAAATGGAGTTAACCAAAACCGCCATCGAGTGACCGTGATATATGCGCTTGGCTATCCCACCAACCTTTTTATTTATAGGCGTGTTCCGTGCCATTTAAAAAGATCGTCACAAGTAGATGATAAAACATTGAATATACTATTCATTTGGTGGGTAAAAATCTTGCCATTTTAATTTCATACAACTCATTAGTTGTGTTTGTGTAACTTTGTTTCAACTTCAACCTTCCAGTATTATTTTTTTCTCAAACTGGCAACCTGAACTCTGGAAGACTGGAACTGATTATATATGGGTCTTCCATTCTGTTTCATGAATTAAGCAGCGCTTATTAGACTGAAACTCTGAAAGACCGTAACCTGGAGATTATCAATACTACTACCAGAGTGTGATGACACCAGCGCATGACACGTGCGCTTGGCAATCCCAAACATTCTTTGTGTTTTAACCCAGCACGCAATTTGGGTTCTCTTTTCAATCAACATATTGGAGACTTTGTGCACGTATATTTTCTGTGGTGACACGTCAACAGATCGTATGACTGTCCTGTCCTGTCCTGTAGAAAGGAGATTCGATAACAACGACCAAAGCTAATTGTTACGCTATTATAATGCGGTGTGATAATTCTTCGAGCAAGCCAGCGCGTAGTACAAAATCTGGCCGATATGACCACATTTTTGTACGTGGGAGCTCTGACTTCGTAGTCTCGGCTTACCTCATCAGCAAGACTTAACAATTTCTGAAAGATAAAAGCATGTTTCCAGTAGCACTGCCTCTTTCAATTATTGGGCATGATTGAGGAGCACTGTTCTCCCCCACGATTCCTTCGTGCCAAATGACACTCGCACAGTTCTTCGCTGAAAGTTTCAGACAGCCATACGTGTAACGTGAGTACGTGACGACAAGCAAACAAGAGCGAGAGATTCGGAGCTGACTTTCGGGAACCGATGTCGCGAGCTCGATCGGTGAATTCGGAGCTCCCGTGCACTCCACGCCGTCAAACGAGGTAGTAGTAGAAGAGAATTACCTTCACATCGGCGGAGGTAAATAAATGGTTTCCACGCCGAGGGTTGAATGCGCGGTTGACGACGCTTTCGCGCCAAGTCACTGTCTGCTTGCGACGAGGCCCAACGGTTTGGTAAACGTCGGGTCACCAGATCGACCGATTTTTACCCAAGTCTACCCAGGATGGTCATGGTGATGGCAAGTGTGGTACTCCTACATCTCATTTACAGATTTGCACGGCAGTGTGTCATTTGGAGTGATATCACCTGAAGTCGTCAAAACTGTTAGTAATTTACTCTTATAAATGTTGATTGCAGATTTTGCAGCTGGTTGGTGACCCTACCCTCGATCTACCCAGATCAGCATTGATTTGATTTGATTGACACCAGCACTCGTGTCGTTAACCTTTTTATTCTGCTCGCGATTTTGACCTGTGGCCTGCGCAATCATGATCTTCCTCCTTGCCCATCCCTCTATGTTTACTGCACATAGTTACCCCATTACATTTTAATCAGTGGATATTTAGATGCATGCATCAATCAACCGACGGAGAGGGTCCCGGCCGGCGGTGGCAAAAGAAAAAGGTGAACTTTTTCTGATCATGCATTTGGCCCAGGGCACCGGACACGGTGATCGCCTGCTGTACCCGCGCGCCAGATCTGTAAAACCTCGCTCCCGTGCGTCGCCACCGCCGACGTGAATCACCCAATGATCCAAACGCGCCCCGCGTGTGCACGCATGTGCCCCGCGTCTGCATGTACAGTTCTTTTTTTGTTATGGAAAAAAAAAGGATATTCTCCACTTTAAAAAAAACTATATATTATGTAACTAAAAAAACTAGCAAAGTGGTCAAAAATATTTACTGATGGTAGCTCCATGTCATGGTGGTGCAAGCGACTGTGGGAGGGGAGGACGCACAAACGGTTGAGTGAAAGGGTCAATGGCAATTATGGATGGGATGAGCAGTATGCCAAGGTAGGTTGGGCGCGCAACCTGATGGGTGTCGACGTTCTTTACATAATTTATCTACATGGCACGAACAAATGAGTACACACCTCTATTTTATTCCAAAATCTGGAGAAGAATTAGAAGGTGTTGATATTTTTTGACATATGATGAGGAGGTGTATGTTCGGAACAATGTTTTGTCCACACCTTCAAAATGGACAGATGGAGAAGAAATGGGGATGCCATTACCGCAATTTGCTATTTTCTCTTTTCTACGCCAAGCCAAGTGTAACTCTGTAGTTTTTTTTTTGTGTGGTGACAACTTGGGTACATACTAACCAGGTATATGCACACTAATCGGAACACGGCACACTTGATCAATTCCAGTATACTCCAACTCCACAGAATTATCAACACGAGTAAATTAAGATCTTAGATGTGCACACGTGCACATATGTAGATCTAGAGATTTGCACCGCACTACCCGTACTGCCATGGCCCAGACAAACAAAGTGTACCACTGAGAGGTGATTATATACGTGGCGATTTAGACAGAATTAACCCAAACTGCAAACTATTTCAAAGAATAAACCATCTTTAAAAATATTTCACACAAATAACCCCTTTTGGCCGCGCCAGTGAGGGTGGCGTGGCAGAAGGTGGTGTCACGCCACTGGTAGTGGCGAGACAGGTGCAGCCACGTCAGCGCAGCGGGTCCCGCCCTGCAAGTGCGGCGCCACTGGTAGTGGCGTGGCAGAAGAGCTTGCGGCGCCACTGGTAGTGGCGTGGCACAAGTGCTTGCCACGCCACTGATAGTGGCGGCGCACTTTAGGGTTAGGGTTCCCGCCCCAGCCCCGAGCTGGGCTCCTCCCTCACTTCCTCCCTCATCTCTTCACAGCAAAGGCGGCTGCTCTCTCTCCCCCTCTCATTCCTCCCACCCTAAACCACCCAAATCGAAGCTTTTCTCCGTGGATTTCTCCTTCCCCAAGTCTCCTAAGGTACTCTCCATCATTTCCCATTCATTTGACCAATTGGAATTTGCATATTTGGTTTTGAATCCCCAAATCTTGGAAACCCTAGAAATATTGATTCACCCAAATTGCAATGTTGATTCTTGTTAATTTAGTCAATGTTGGCTTGTATGATGTGTTGGCTTGCAATGTTGATTCTTGTTAATTTGGTTAAATTGTATGATGTGTAGTGTATGAAGTATTTTAGTGTAGATTGATAGGTTAGGATAAGGTTTTGTGAGGTAAGGGTTTGTTGTTATGGTAGGGTTAGGGTTTTCTTGTTATGTTAGGGTTAGGGTTAGGGTTATCTTGTTATGAAGTATGATGTGTTAGTAAATATTTGCATAGGTACTTATTAATTTTTTTACCTTATTGTTGTTATACCAAAAATAGGTATGGCGAGAATTGTTCATGTTCATCATGTTGACAAGGAAGCATATTTGAAAGGCAATATAGAGCCCGACCCGGATGAGCTTGACTTGGTGTTCGAGCGTACACCTACGTACGCCGAGGTCTTGGAACAAGTTAGGATAGAGTTGAAATGGATGGACCCTAGTGATGTTGTTGAGTTGGAAGGTAGGCATAACGCCGGATTTGGCATGCACTTCCGTTGGAAGATAATGCGTATCAACTCCGAGCAACGTTGGATCTCCGGCAATTCTCGCAATCTTGAATAGCCATCTTTGTTCTCCGGCAATTCCAAAGCCACCTCGAATTCATCAGCTTGCTTCTGGATCTCCGTGCGCTACCATGTATATGAAAATGTGAAGACACAAGTGCCAAGTTGAGATAGTAGTGAGATTACAAAATGAAGAACAAGCTTACCACAAAGTTAATCGCGGGAGCAAAAGGGACTTGGCGCCCTTCTCTGACAAGCTTATTGTAAGCAAGATTGCCAAGTTGGTCGAACGGCAAAGGTTCTTCCAAAATGGCATCCGTGTAGGCATCCGGAAGAAGCTGCAAACGAGTCCGCGGTTGAAACCAACGGAGATAGTTGTTGAAAGCAACATCAGAATGGTCAGAAAAATCGCCTCCTTTTGCCCGCTTAGCCTCCACCACACGTTGTTGAAACGTCCTGATATGCTTCTTGTGAATATTGGGCCAATCCGTCTTCCGATGTTTGATCCTGTCATAGCTGCATATTAAAATAGCACACTGTCAACAAACAAGAAGTACATTACAAAATGGCGGAACGGCGGAAATAAGATTCATACCGGTGAAGCATACGATCCGTGTCCTCATACATCGGCGGGATGAGGGAGAGGAGGCCGGGCCGGGCGGGTTTGTAACCCTAAAGTGCAACGCCACTAGGAGTGGCGCCGCACGCACATCAGCCGCGCCACTCCGAGTGGCGCCGCACTCTCTGCCTCGCCACCGGTAGTGGCGTCGCAACGCCTTGTGCCACGCCACCGTGACTGGCGCGGTCAAAAGGGGTTATTCCCGTGAAATATTTTCAAAAGTGGTTTATTATTTGAAATGGTTTGAAGTTTGAGTTAATTTTGTTTAAATCGCCGCGCCTATATACGTAGGATACTACTCCCTCCGTTCGGAAATATAAGATGTTTTAGTTTTGTGAAGTAAATGTATCTAGATATCTTTTAGTATATAGGTTCGCTCGAATCTATACACTAAAAGATGTCTAGATACATTAGCTTTATAAAGCTAAAACATCTTATATTTCTATAAAAAAGAAGTACTTATTAGAAAACTGATTATGAAACAAGCGACACAATAATGCGTAGGACGTCAGTCGTGGCCCACTTGTCAATGAGCGATACCCATAATGCATTCTAATCAGTAATCACAACAGCAGACACTAACAGTGCAACACAATTTTGCTCCCAAAAGAAAGAAAAAAGGCAGTAGAGCAGAAGACATGCAGCAGCACTGCACCACCCACATGCAAGCCATAATAGTACTCCTTAATTAACTATAGCAGCAGCCACATTAAGTCCTTAATCAACACCAGGCCTACTAATCGTGCCGAAATCACCAATTCATAATTGTTGGTGCAAACTGCGAAGCTAGCAGCACATGCGTCTACCGACACACCAAAGGAAAACCCACCCTTAATTAATTACAGCGTCATGTCACCAAATCCCCAAGCACATTCCTCATCACCCAAGAATTCCAACTCTCGACGTACGTATCCATACGGATTGGTCGATCTCGGCGGGACGGCCTAGGCGGGAACGCGGCGGCGAGGCTGCGGCGGCGGACCGGTGGCGGCGGCGAGGCAGTCGCGGGACCTGGTGCAGGAGCGGTAGAGGCTGAGCACGGCGAGCCAGTCGGCCAGGGCGCCGGTCACCGCCGGCCACCGGCGCTGCCTCCTGGCCTTGATCTCGGAGTAGGCGGCGGTAGAGGCGAAGGGGTACTCGGCGACGACCCTGTTGCTGGAGAAGAGCGAGGGCGGGAGGGGCAGCGGCGGCGCCTTGAGCTTGCTGCCGCTGCGGGTAGTGCTGGGCCCGCGAGCGGGGGTCTTGGGGATGCCCGGGCGGTGCTCCCAGGAGAAGGGCACCGCGGAGGCCCGCAGCGGGGAGAGGAAGCGGTGGTGGAACGGGGACGGCGCCGGGGACGGGAAGGAGAAGGAGGCGGACGACGACGTGGATGATGATGATGCCGACGAGGACGAGGAGGCCGGAGCGGACGAGGGGGTAGGGGACGCGAGGAGGCGCCGGCGCCGACGGCTGGCTGCGGCGGCCGGCGCCGGTGGTAGGAGTGGCGACGGCGAGGACGGGTTGGGCATTGCCAGAGAGTGTGTGTTTGTGGAGCTTGGGGAGGTGAAGTTTGGGTGGGGTTTGTGGTGTTTTTATGGTTGGGTCATGGCGTCGGCGCGCGCGGGAATGGTGGCTGATCTGCTTCCTCTGTACACGTCGGCAGAAAGAGTCAACTGTGTCTAGCCAGTAGGGCTACTACATATTTTCAGGTAGCTGCGCTGATTGGGCACACGTCCGGCCAGGAAGCAGCACAAGACATGGAACATTTAAAAGCCTTATAAAAAATCAAAAAAATACTAGTACAAGACAAGCAAGTACGTAGGGTATTTTGTTTTTTGAAGCGCAGACCCGACCGATCACCCGAAATCGTGTATGGTCGAAATACCAAAGAAATCGATCGATTCTCTTTCGAATCTATTCCATCCTCATTCATTCCCTTTCCAACACACGCCACTATAATGTACATTTGACGTTTGTGAGTCGTCATCATCACCGAAGTCTGTCAGCATCTTTTCTCCACTGCGACTGTATGTCTTTCATGTCAAGCACTGCGACTGTATGTCTTTCATGTCAAGCACTGAGACTGTATATCTTTCATGTCAAGAACTGAGACTGTACACATCTCTAAACTTGTGATGTTTGACGGTCTCGAAAATACAGCTGAATGTACTTTGTTAAATGCAACATGTAGGAGTAAGTATTTTGCACATAAACTCAGTTGGGTGGTTTGGTGATATGTAATCGAAAAAGACTATTTTATGAGGCAATCCAAATATTCATTCAGAGAACCCGGTAGTCGAAGCTCTGAAAAGTCGAATCCGTTTATGTTCAGCATAACTAGTTTTAGTCAAGTAGGCGATCGCAGGAAGCGATGTTACGGCGGAACCAAGGAAGAGGCCACTAGCTGGGCGTTTCTGCTTTCGAACAAAGCGCGCGAGGAGTGGAGGCGTTAAGCCCCTTTTTCTACCGATTCTCTGACTCAACTTGCAATGCCATACTTAGCTCAGCGCGTTTCTGTTTCTGAAGAAAGCGCGCGAGGGAGTGGAGGCGTTAACCCCTTTTATCTCCTGATGATTCTCTGACACAAGTTCTCCTTCCCGCGCGCGCAGAACTGGACACACTACTGACCGGAGAAAATTGACTCCCTGCCCGTCGCCACTGTCGCGTGATGGCCGCGATTTGCACTAATTGCGCGATCAGTCACTCGGATTACATGTGCGAGCAAGTATAATAGATCCTATTCAGCAGCAGGCTATAAGCAAATCCATCTCAGCAAAGTCCTACGTGGGGTAAGAGAAAGCAGGTGAGAGAGTGTTGCCGGCGCTTATTCTATCGCCAGCGCTAGCACAGGAAACAAGGAGCTGGAGCCGGCATGCAGCCTAAAGCAGACGCTATGCTGGCTATATGGGCTAGGCTTGGTCTTGCATGTGAGCACGGTAATCAATGATTTTATCATATAAATATTCACTACAGTCTACTTATTAGCTAGACTATTGTACAAGTATATTTTTACAGCGGCTACAAGTGACATGGCATACAATTGTAGCCAGCAGCGGGCTGTATTATTAGCCTTGCTCTTACCGCGCGGAAATGCTAATCGTCCCATTCTGCTAGCTAGTCTAACAGCTAACCAGTTCATTATTACGTTTAGGCATCGATGGTACTCCATGTTCCAAAATCCTCGGGTCGTATTTGCAGTCGATATATATGGGGAGGGGGCGTACTAGCACTGACGCTAGCTAGCTGATCGGACTAATCCACATAATCGTCACGGCTACCAGTCTACGGCGACTAATCCACTATGCTAGTACGAGTACGCATCATGATCAGCCGGAGTTGCGTATCCTACACAAAATCAAAAAATGGGCATGGTGTAGAATTAGCAACTGCCACGAGCACTAGCTACCACTACCAGTCTACCACCACTACACTAGCACTAGCAATCAAGTATACACACTAGCAGAGCGAGAGCGTGCGTGCTTGATGCAGGCAGTAGTTGCCATGTCGCCGATCGGCTCCGCCCACATCACAGCCACTGTGTGCGTGCACTACCTGCACAAGCTAGCACTGCAGATTGCTAGGTATGTACATCGATCTGCATGACTGTATGTGTGGCCATACCCCATACGGATCGACAATACCTTACGTGCGCGGTGCGCCCATGACTTTACTTGCAATTCCTATCTCCTTTTTAGCCGGTGACCGGAGAGCGGCGCCTGGCCGCCGGCCCGGCCGGCCGGCCACCTGTCGTGATTCGCGCCTGGGCCGGAGAGAATTACCCGGACGGCAAAGCGACGGGCTGCGCGCTCACTCTTGCATTCTGCACATACACACACACATGTCATGATCTAGCTAAGCTGACCGGCCGGCGACCGCCTCGCGGAACGGCCGGGGGAAAGGAAGGGAAAGGTTCATGGGATGGGCACGGATCGACGCGGTCAGTGGCAAGGGCAAGTACATTGTTTCTTTCTTCCTTTTCTTTCCCCGGCGTTTCTTCTCCGGAATCATTGCTCGCTTTGCCGATCGGGGCGCTTTGTCCACTTGAACTGCACTGACGTTTCTGTTGCGAGAGATTAAAGAAGATGAAGCTTTTGCGTGTGACAGTTTCGCTGAATTCTAGGCGAATTAATTATTATGTTCCGATAACTTGGCATGATAACTTGTTATCAGGTTGTACAATACTGGAGTGGTATATTTCCTGTAGGGGTATATGCTGTACTACTACTACTATTTGTCCCATCTTTGTTGGACAGGAAGATGCGACGACTCAGGACCGGCAAGGCGAGGGAACATGCGGCTGTTGTCTGAGGAAGAAGAAATAGCAAAGGAGCACTAGTTCTGTTTCTTCAGCGCTTTATATTCGTACTTAAGTGTGGGCGTGCACTCATGCATGGACAATGCTGCGACAACTGAAAACGGACAATGTGGAGTAGAATTTGACACAAGCGGTGACGTGAACTCTAGGCTTCAAAACTCACGCCGTCTTGCATTTCAGCAAAGCGCATGTAACCCTGCAACTTAATTAGCCATATATTGATACGCATGGATATCCGATGCTTTGCTAGGTCGAGCAACTAGTGTGAGAATTCAAACCGTATTTCAAAAGACTGAAGAGTGAAGACCTCATTTCCGTCTCGCATCTTAGGCCGTTAGGCGTCTCAATCCATACCCTTCTTGTTGCGGGAAGTTCATCAATTACACATTTTCCCCACAATTTCTAATTTTACTTATACAATTCACTAGTTGATAGATTCCATCTCTGTGCATGTCTCCATTTGGGAGATTCTTTTACTTGCTACGGATGGGGACTTGCATCCTAACACCACTCTCGAGGGGAAGATCTTATATGTAAGGTTGGTTGAGTAGACACCATTTTCAGCCAGCGTACGTCACAATGGGCAAACAAACATGCATAGTTAATTAATTAGTCTCTGCTCGACAGAATCTAAAACAATGATGCCTTCCAAACCTATTTATATTTAATTTGTATGTACTTGATCATATTTTACAACCTCTCTCGGCCCGGTTTTTTCTGGAAATTATCCGGATCTATTATAGAAGTTTACCAGAATTATAAACTATTCCAAATATAATAAAAATTACATCAAGATCACTGGACCATCTAACTACCACTACCGCCGCAAGAGCGAGCCATCGTCATTGCCGCTCCCGTATTGGAGCCATGACAACCGGAAAGTTTTTCCGTGTGTCCCTCCCTCGGGACCAGCGCCCTAGAGCCGAGTCGTCGCCGTTGAACTTTTGAATCAATCCGAATATACTGACACTAAACTGCAACACACGTAGACAATACGAAGATCCACCACTCCATGGCAGTACCGATGAGACGATTTCCCACCCTCCTCAAAGCCACCGACGAGTTTTCCATCGATGAGGTGGACGAGGAGATGGGGAAACCTTATTCATCTTCCGTACTGCATTGCCATATACACCATAAGTTTGCATCTAATTGACCAACCCCTGATTTTAGGGACCCGACTACAACACCAAACGTAGGTCCAAGGTCCCCACTCCCTCCCATCACCAGAGCGCCAAATGTAGGACGGAGTTGGCAAATACGGGCGTCGGCTAGGGTTTTTTATTTTTACTAGATGACCCGTTGCGCCACTGGCGCAAGTGACGTAGTCGAGCCAAAACTTAAGCAGTAAAATTTATTTTGTTTAGTGTACATGCATGTCTCGCTTGGTGCAAGCTAATTTATGCATTGAGCTTAACTAATTTCTACTGAAGACCCCTTTCGTGTAAGTTGTACTATCTAATAGCTTGTAGTATTCCTTCCAAAGAAAACTAAGCTTATGGTCGGTCCACGAAAACAATGATTTTACTATTTCTTATTTCAACTCCTTCACCGGTTAATTTTGAGTTGTTAATATAGGGATTCTCAATAGGTTTTTAATTATAGGGGCATGTTCGGGAAATGAGCTTTCCATTATCGTGTGTTCTGTAGACAAACTTATTCAATGCTTCATGCAGATAAAAAATTTGACGATGGCTCAGAGTTCAAACAATGATGGTGTGACGTGGATAAACAGCCTATCCGAGATGTAACTACTGGACAAATAAAAATATTGCCAACGTGTTGTTGGACAACAGTACGCGACATGCATGAAGCAATGCGAAGTAATGTTAATTGCAACCAAATAGTATTTGATTTGGCAACATATTGGTTGTGTATTAAATTTCTAATTGCAAGCACTTCAATTATCTACAAAAAGAGCACATAATAACCATGTTTCTGTTCAAAACAAGGATATACAAACATAAAAATGTAAATACATTTGAATTACGAATTACTAAACCGTATCTCAACATACAGGGCATGAACTATGTCGAGGTATTTATAGATCTCACCAATAAGGAAGTACAATATTTAGTTATCCGATCTTGTAAGAAATTCCATATTCATCTCCAAGGCACAACTCATGATCGAACCTCTTGGACTGCACCAAACAGGCATTGGAGATTCAACAATCACACAACTTCTGAACAGATAAGTATTTTGTAGCTTCACCAAAATCTGCAAGATTGACACGGACTCATCAATAATACAACTCAATAAGTTGTGGTGAGAAGTTCCACCTCAGATCCATGCCATCAATTAACGATCTGACAGGTGACAATGTTAGTTCCATATTTTCAGTAAAATAGAGTTTTCACTGGATACTTTGTCATATTTAATTGAGGAAGCAAACAAGTTAATTTTACCTACATGTTTTGTTTACTACCCCTCTGCTTCACTATTAAAAGGGTGCAGACCACCATGCTACTTGGCAAAATGCAAAGATCACTAAATAACCAAAAAAATCGAGTTGATTGACCGACCATATATACGTAGAGAATTTGACAACAATATCAGGTATACACTTTCAAAACCGTTCTGGAATTTGGTAAATTGTACTTGAACTTTTATGGATAACCTGATATTGATCCAAATTATTTAATATTGGCTGCTTAGATCCACAAACATAAGCTACTTAATTCCAGTTCATAGAATACATTAAAACCAAACTGAAACTGTGACATAAATATATTTCTGCGCTACAATTAGAGAGAATAAATATGGTGATTTGGTCCGCAAATAAATAGCCAAATCTTCCAAATAAAGGGACTGGAACAATAATATTTAAGGCTAACCTGCTCCCATTATGTAACTTGACTTCATGCCACAGCAAAACTTCCTTAGACAGAAAACTCCTACACTGTTGCAGCTGCTATCATGTCCTCAGAACACAAAAAACTGATGCCACACCACAGTAAGTAGCTGTCGTAAAATAGACAAAATAAATAGGCATAAAGAAACACACTGAAGTCACTCATAAGGATATTCCAACTCACACCTTGACAACCCTCATATTGTTAACTACTCTCTCCGATCGAAAATAAGTGTCGGGTGACTTGGTACAAACTTTCTATCAAGTTAGTACAAAATCACCGGCACTTATTGTTCTCTTAATCTCTCATCTAAAGATCAAACCTGATATTGTTAACTACTCCCTCCGATCAGAAATAAGTGAAAAGTTAGTACAAACTGTAACTTTCTACCAAATTAGTACAAAACTTGATATTGATCGGAAATAAGACTCAAAGATACGCACATATATAAAGATCACATTGTTCTCTTAATCTCTCATGTATGTGCAATATAAATGGGTTCACCATTGTCACATCTGATCGGATACACAGAGCAAACATACGTAACTTTATGCTACAATATCTTTGACCTCTGAGACTGGCTATCCAGTGCACACATGAGTTTGTTTCACAAGCGACTATTAAGAGTACAGATATATACTGACAAAAGAGCTTTGAACTAAAATAAAGGAATTCAGAAATAATTGGAAAAAAATTGAAATGTATGCTAGTTGGATCTATGTCCAAATTTATGGTGCATGTCAACCAATATCAGTATAGCAATCAAAGTGTGACCCATAACATATAGGGAACTAAAAGCATGTATTACCTCTGTACCATAATATAAGACGTTCTGGTAGGCTATTTCAGCCTAACAGAACATCTTATATTTATAGGAACAAAGGTAGTAGTAACTAAGCATAGCAAGAACCTGGCAATTCAAACTATGAAGCACCTAAATAACGAACCAATGCTCGTAAATCATCCTAAACCCAAGGCCAAATGCAGGTTTTGTACACCCAGTTTCAAACTCAAATCTGTCACACACTGAGATAACTAATATGCGTTATCCGCAAAAGCAAATGAACACATTTACAGAGTTACTTATTTATAATTAATTACCTTGTTCTCAAGCTATGGATTAGAAAACAAATAAATCAATAGCTTCTTATTTTCTTCTAATTAGAACTGCTCCTGCTCGCGTCTGATACAACCTGACTCCACCACCAGCGCATGGGACGTAGAGGACAGATCAGCGCATGGGACGTAGAGGACAGATCAGTAAGCAACCTGATGATGTCGTGCTCCCATAAACCAGTTTGCGAACAACATTTGCTGAAAAGAATAGAAAAGAAGGGATATGATGCTTTTTCTAGTTGGTTTTCCGCTATCAAATCGTACATACTATACATTTTTTCTACCAAAAAAGGAGAAAAGAAGGGATATGCTGGGGTTGCAAAAGTGTTCCTTCTCTAGGACTTCATTCTCTTCAAAATAATCAATATACAACATGGGCTTTGCTATGATCGGGGTATTATTAGTTCAGCTATAAGCTGAATCAGCAGCTTAAATGCCTTGAGATTTTCGGAAAAAAATTGTCTATGTACTTATATATTATTACCATGAAATCATTCAATAGGAAAAATAATATGTACACAAGTTTGGGATCCTGGCACTGTGATGTATGACAACATACAATGCACACCTGCGATGACCCTCAGCAATTTCAGCTGTACTGCCATAAGTCAGAACAAATAAATCACCTTCTAAAGAAACCTTGTGATCGGCCATTTGCAAAGTATGGTTCTGGAAGAACATTAGATTAGATTAGAGGGTTCCAAAAATCTCTTTCTTCACCTATAAATTATTGTTAAATGTCAAAGCAAATATGTATCAGCAAGAAGAATAAGAGGTGAAAAGTGGCCACATGACACAAGTTTGATACAAAATAGAAATCTGTTCATTATGACTACCACATTCTGATAAGTTGATATGAGATCTGGCATCCAGTGCTTTCCACCATATACTTGTCCATCACTAATGTATATTTGCATACCTCTATCGATGTCCAATGCTCTAGGAGGAGAACAGTCTGCTCTGTCGTCAATGGATAAAGGCCATGTTCTGTTTTCAGGTCCGAGTTAATGATTCTCTTGCCGCCATGGATAAGCATACCTAGAGCCAAGCATAGTTGTACAACTATTGTAAAGGAGCAAGTATAGCTGATAGGTTTTAACAACCCTCTCTACAAACAAGTATCAATCCAAGATACAATGTCTTGATCAAATTACAGTTTTAAATACTGACCTCATTCTTGTGAGCTATTATGCCTCTTCGCTATTGCAACCTTGAGTGCAACCAGAGAAAGCCAGCATATCAATTTCGTAAGTAAATAAATGAAGAAATACAAAAAGACCATATAGGCTATGTAAAAATAGCTTTCCTATTTACGGATAGGAAGAAAGCCATAATAATACTCAACATAGTAAGTAAAAAAATTATGCCCTTGCAATGATTTGTGCTCCTTTATATATCTGATAACAATAACAATGTAAAACTGGTTTATTAATAGGGTGAAATATTTACAAGTTATTTCTATGATAAACCGTTTACAGCAAACAGAACAATGTCCAATTTATTCTCCTAGGTACACTGCAAGCCTTCAAAAGAATGTTAATTTACATGAGTTCAGGGCTTTTGATCAGGTACCTTAACAGAAACAATAGAAGGTTCGAGTATGGCCTATGAAGAGCTTATGCTCTACAGGGGCATCAGCCTCTTGTACTTGAAGAACAAAACGAAGAAGTAGAAGATGAATGCGCCAATCACCCCGGTAATTACCAAGACCCACTGGAATGATTTCTGGATGCTGAACATGTCAGTCTTGAAGTTCATTCGGAATACACCCATAGCCTAACGACCCATCTGCGGCCAAAATAGCATAAGAGAAGATTAGTACTCCTAGTTGACTGGATCTGGAGACAGAGCAACATTTAACCAAGACAACATAACGGCCACTCATGCCTGGACTGAATAAGGTTGCTCTCTGATGTACCCACAGATATGCACTTAAATATTTGCATGATACTATTAGTACACAATCTAGTTCCTTCATTATTCTTCAAGAGATCAGTAAGTTGTATTATAACCACAAAAGTGCAGCAAGCTACTATTTCGCATTTTGAGTACTGTCATCAACGAGTAAATAAAGAATAATCTTCCAAACCAATCCACAACCACTTGGAGCAGCCTCTTGTACTTGAAGAACCAAACGAAGAAGTAAAAGATGAATGCGCCAATCACCCCGGTAATTACCAGGACCCACTGGAATGATTTTTGGATGCTGAACACGTCAGTCCTGAAGTTCATTCGGAATACACCCACAGCCTAACGACCCATCGGCGGCCAGAATAACATAAGAGAAGATTAGTAGTTGGCTGGACTGAGACAGAGCAACATTTAACCAGAAAATAAGACAACATAACGGCCACTCATGCCTGGACTGAAAATAAGGTCGCTCTCTGATGCGCCCACAAATATGCACTTAAATATTTTCATGCTACTATTTGTACACAATCTAGTTCCTTCTTTATTCTTCAAGAGATCAGTAAGCACAAAAGCGCAGCAAGCTACTATTTCGCATTTTGAGTACTGTCATCAGCGAGCAATCTAGTTCCTTCTTTATTCTTCAAGTAACGATCAAATTCACGATTACTGTACTACCTACTATGTCCTCGCAAACAAAAAATTGTATTGACATGAGAAGGTGATTTCTACACCTAACTCTTCAACTATATATAGTGAGAAATTAATACTGAATTAAATACTTGATAAGCAATTCAATGCAGAACTAATTGTATCAGTTTAAGAAAGTCTCAATTTAGGATCCTCAAAAAACCTCAATCAGTTCAAATTTGCTCCTGTTTTGACAAGGCAAGTACTCATACCTTTGACCATATGCCATCTGCACCAATCAAAAGACCGCCCTTCAAATATCCGCACATCCTCCAATATTTAGTTCGGAAATTCTAAAAAATAATTGCAAAATACACCAGTGCGGCATTACTTGCATTGAGTAATCATAGAAATGGCTACGGACTGTAATACATGCAGATAAAACTATCAGCATTTACAATTAGAAATGAGGATGGTCCTCCATACTTCTAGGGGCTTCAAAACCTTAAGCAGACATGCTGGTTCATGATCTGCATTGTACTCAGATGAAGCCTCTATTCACACACAGAAAGTGACGACAGGGAAGCTATATAACTGACATGAATTCAGTCATGGCGTGAGATCTACAACCCTTACACCACATGAGAATTATCCAGTTAACAACCATGTGTTGAATTATCCTCGTCAACCGCACAAGCGTATGAACAATTTAAGTAAGCAACAATGATCTATGTAGCGGTAGAAAGGAACAAGTGTGAAAATCATGCACATGCAAAGTTGCACAAACACGAATAGAAGGATGAGACAAACTTAACATAATGATGACCAGGGTGTGCCTAGATGGTGCCACAAGTTCAGGTAGCTGATCTGCCGCCACTTTGCTCAAGCTTCGTCGGTCACCACCTCTTCACTTCGTCATCGGCTCATTGCTCACCACCGGCCGTGCACGAGGGCAGAGTACAATCTAGAACCAAGCTGGGATGGCGCGAAGCAGGGTTCACATGCCATCACCGCTAGTGGAGGAGCAAGGTCCCGGCTACCCTGGGTAGCTGCCCAGGCTCTGGCTTGGATTTCCTTTGATGTTACAACACATAGTGAGAGCTAACCAAGTTTTTCCATGGGCAAATGGCCGTCAGTAAGTAGTCTTTGTAATTTGCCCAGCCTCTCTTGCCAGGCTTGCTCCGCCACTGATCTCCGTGTTAGGCCGCCTTCTTCTGCACTCTCCAATCCCGGCCGCTACAACCCACTAAAGGTAGAAGACCTAATATCATTTTCAGTCAGGCATTACAACAAGCACGTGGTGGGAAATCTAGCAGCAAAGAAGAAATCACATCCTGGGATAATTTGAAGGAACAAAAGCGCAAACTAACATCTCAAATCGAGATGAATACATCTAAGAATCAAGAAACAGAGAGAGGAGAAGGAGAGCCCTCGATTGCCTACCTGGGCGTTGTGCGGCCACGACCTATTCCACCAAGCGGAGGTAGTCACAGCAATAATCAGACTCGAAAGAATGAAAAATATTGTCCTGCTTTATGTACAATTTCAGCTTGCTCCTTTGGTTCACCAAGCGGGGGGCAATCAAGATGAATCCCAGGTAACAATTTGGAAATAAAGAGAAAGATAAGGGAAGTTGTTGACTACCTACATGGGCGTTATGCAGCCACAACGCAATTTCGAGCGCCGCCACCACAAGGACCTGCCATGAGAGAAGAAGGAGCTCAACTTTGGGGATGAGGGAGTACATGCGAAGAAACATGGCAAAGATGAGGATACCTGTGGTAGCACATGGAAGGGGAGATGCAATAGCGGCGATGGGGACACAGCAGCGGCGGGAGGAGCCACACCAAGGAGCTGTACCTGGATTGGGATGTTGGTCGCCGGTGCAGCCCCCACCACTTCGAGCCCTCCTCAACCTGCATCCTCTCCCAACCAGACCTCTCCCCGCATCCTCTCCAACCAGGAAGAGCACAGCCGACCAGTTTTGCCTCCCCCTTCGGCCGCGTCAAGCTCCGTCTTGTTCTTCGCTTGCGCCGGCTGGCGCAGCTCCGCTTCCCTAGCGGCCACCCTCTCCCGCCCCTTCTCCTCCCGCATCGTCTCCAACAACGCCGTCATCGCCGCCAACCTCGGGCGAACGAGGGGAGGGAGGAAAGGAGAGGTGGCGGCGAACTGGGGGATTTTTCTCACTGCGGGCATGGGACGTCCATGCCTAGTGTTTTCACCCTGTCCCCACGCACGCACGAAAATGAGCGACCCAAAATGAAAGAACTCCCACATCTCATATGGGGTTCCACTCGACGACGGGCCCATCCGTCATGGGCATTTGCGCCGACTCCAGATGTGAACGAACATGAGACAAATCCAACGGACGCAGTCACTTGCGGGAGTAAAAATCGGCACTGTTTCACGCATCCAACGATCGAGCTATACGCGGCACGCAGCGATAGCCTGAGGAGCCGGGTAGACTAGCGTCCTTTAAAGGAGAGATGTGACAGGTAGAGGGGCTGTTCACCTAACGTTGCAATATTATATCTTGCAAACCTAGAATTCTCTCTCTCTCACACACACACACACTCTCTCTCAGCTGTTTTGACGGAGTTGGACTAAAATTTTCTTACTTCGTAAAACTAGGATGGTCTTTATATGACCCTTCAAACTATATATGATATGTGGACGACATACAAAAACACGAATGAAATGTTAAGCACTCTAAACTTCTAAACATTTTACTCATTGGCTCCTTTTTTGTATGTAGGCATACATAGTCACATTGTTGAGTAAGATCTAAGATGTAGTGGATCCACGTGTTACATCATATCCAATATATTTAAGGTTTTTTATTTCAAATATAAAATATCAATTAATCTTAAATTAGACTTTTTTAGCGGGTAAAGGATTGTGTTTATTAAACATAGATGGTATATGTTGTTCTTGGTTAGCATCCACCCGCAAAATATCCATAAGGGCGCCATCCACACCGGGTATAGTTGTATGCTATGTCTTAGCAAACTTAGCTAGACTATGACTAAGCCTATTCTGAACTCGGGAAGATGTATATCAGCATTATTACAGTTTCAGCGGGTGTGTACAATGTACTGCATGCAGTACCATTCTTGTATTCCCTCATGAGTTCGTACTAAAACAATTCTCTCTAATTTTTAATAAACACTTTTAGTTCTTCTAAGCACCCAATTGCTAGAAGTATGCATTTTTGTATTTTTAGAGCGCTTAAATCACTAAATATTAATTAAATTATAATGTCAAATTATAATTAGTTACATTAAAAATGTAACACGCCACTAAAAGTTATCATATTATTTGTAATAAGTATGAATTTTTTGCAATGACATACATTTTTGTACTAAAGTGGACATGCATATGATGGTGGAAACCATTTTATATATCCTAAATTTTGTTAGGGACTTTGTTACACTGAACCTAAATCTAATCAAGTTTAGAGAAACTAACATCTCTCATGAAAGTGGTTTGTGTTTAATGATAAATGGCATGTTTATATGAGTCCATAAATGTGATATCTAGAATAAATATCTAAATATATCAGTAGTGCTCTATATCATACATGTATAACAAATATCTTGTTATAAGTTTCTATAGTGTACCCTAAAGATTTGCCATAACTGATAAAATACAATCCTAGAGTGACTGAGATGTTAACATGTAGTAATTGCTAGAGTATAAAACTTACAAGCTTGTTTGCAGTGCTTGATACGTCTCAAACGTATCTATAATTTTTGATGCTCCATGCTTGTTTTTACACCATTTGCCTATTGTTTCGTTACACTTAGTGGCACTTTTATACATTTTCCGGAACTAACCTATTAACGAAGTGCCACAGTGCCAGTTTCCTGTTTTTCTGCTGTTTTTGTGTTTCAGAAGTGATACATAGGAAATATTCTCGGAATTGGATGAAACAAGTTCCTGAAGTCTTATTTTACCCGGAAGCTTCCAGAGATCCGAAGAAGTGTCGGAGGGGGGCCACCAGGGCCCCACACAAGGGGGCGGCGCGGCCTGGCCCCTGGCCGCGCCACCCCTGTGTGAGAGCCCCTGGCTCCACCTCTGACATCGCCCCTTCGCCTATAAAGACCCCCCGACGAGAAAAACCTAAGGGCCCGATCATTTTTCCAGAACACATCGCGATCCGCCGCCGCCGTCGACCCGAAGATCGGGAGGGTCCAGAAGCTCTTCCCGGCACCCTGCCGGAGAGGGGAATCGCCACCGGAGGTCTTCTTCATCGCCATGCTTGCCTCCGGAGCGATGAGTGAGTAGTCTACCTTGGACTATGGGTCCATAGCAGTAGCTAGATGGTTGTCCTCTCCACCATGTGCTTCATGTTTAGATCTCATGAGCTGCCCTACATGATTGAGATCACCGTTATGTAATTCTATGATGTTGGTTTGTTGGGATCCGATGAATATTGGTGTTTATGATTAAGTTGCTGTACTGAATTATATCTTTTGTTATCTCTATGTTGTTTATGATCTTGCATGCTCTCCGTTGTTAGTAGCTATCTTGGCCGAGTAGTTGCTAGTGACTCCAAGAGGGGGTATTTATGCTCGATAGTGGGTTCATGTCTCTATTTCACCTGGGGGAGTGACAGAAACCTCTAAGGTGGTAGATGTGCTGTTGCTACTAGGGAGAAAACAACATTCATATGCTCAAGGGCATATGTTTTGTTTACATTACACACTTTGCTTAATGCAATTATCTGTTGTTCGCAACTTAATACTTCTAGGGTGTTCGGATGATATCCCCGGGGGTGGATTATTAGTCATAGATGCAGTTGGATGGCGGTCTATGTATTTTGTTGTAATGCCCAGAGTAAATCTCATAGTGATCTTCTTGACATATCACGTTATCTTTATTTTATCAATTGCCCAACTGTAATTTGTTTACCCAGCATGTTATTTTATCTATGGAGAGACACCACTAGTGAACTGTGGACCCCGGTCCTATTTTAATCATATTGCAATCACCTGTTTACTTTTCCCGCACTGTTTACTTTACTCGCATATACTCTACTGTTTTCCACTCGATACACTCATAACTTTTGTTTCAAGCAAACCGATGAGATTGACAACCTCATCGCAAGTTGGGAACAAAGTATTTGTTTGTGTGTGTGCAGGTTCCACAACACCTTCAGTCGTCATCGTCTTCCTTCTCCTGTTCGATAAACCTTGGTTTCTTAATTGAGGGAAAACTAGCCGCTACACTCATCATACCTTCCTCTTGGGGTTCTCAACGGGCTGGTCATTCACCACGCACAAGGACAGTTTGCTCCCACATCAACTTGGAGTAGCAGCTATTTTTCTGGCACCGTTGGCGGGGAAGAGAGAAGACTTCTGTGAGGGGAGTTCTTCGCACACACATTCTTTACTTTGTTATTTGTTTTGCTTTACTTTATTTTATTTTACCTGCATTGCTTTTTATATCAAAAACCCAAAAAAATTAGAATCCTTGGTAGTTGTTATTTCTTTGCTTTTAGTTTATCATGTCTAGTTTAGTTGCTACTACTATGTCCCCCGAGGACATGATCTTTACCTTTAAGCAGAAAGATGAGGAAAGCTTTAAAGAAGCTTGGTCTAGAATTTATGATTGGCATGGAAAAACTGAACCTAAAATGACTTTGAGTTTGCTTCTTAGTAGCTTTTACTTTGGACTTTCTCTTCGTTATAGATATGCTTTGGATGCTACTGCAGAAGGAGATTTCCTTCATTGTGATGGAGATCAAGCCTTCAATATTATTAAAAAGTTGATTACAATTTATAGCATGCCAACCTATTTTGATTCCTCTCTTGTGAGCATTTTTAATAGACTTAATACTCTTGAGACTCACACTGCTAGTTTGAGTTCTTGCTACAATACTTTGCGCCAGCATTTTGATTATGTGCCAACAAATACTGAACCTTCGAGCTGGTATCCTACAATAAAAATCACCATTAGTGGTGAAACTTTTCATGCTCGTTGTGATATTATGTCTGAATTTTGTCTTATGCCAAAGGATGTTTATGAATCTTTGAGCCTTTGGAAGCTTTCTGAGGGAGGAGAAGATATTTTTCTTACTAACAATGCCACCATATCTCCCCTTGGAATAGCTGAAGGAGTCTTTACAAAAATCCTAGGAAGAATGATATCTACTGATTATCTTGTTATTGAATGTGTAGGAAAAGGACAAATCACACTTGGAAGATCCATTCTGAAGCTCCTTGGCGTCGTTATCGATGTGGGAAAAGGCAATATAACATTTACTACTCCACCTTGCAATAACCATGTCTTTTCTAGAGTCAAGAGCAAAGGTAAGAAAGGGAGACGTAAGGCACGTGCTGATCCTAGCACTTCATCGCTTGATATTACTTGATTCGCACTTTTCTGCGCCTAGCTCAAAGGCGTTAAAGAAAAGCACTCTTGGGAGATAACCCATTGTTTACTTTTCAGTACTTTTTCTTTTATTTGAGTCTTGGAAGTCATTACTACTGTAATGACCGCTCCTTATCTTGTTTATTTCGTTTTTGTGCCAAGAGAAGCCTCTAATTTGAGTGAGGTAAAGATTTGGGGATATTGCTGTCCTGAAACTATTTTCGGTGCTGCACCGTAAAAATTCGTGAAAATTCTCTGTATATCTTTTGGACCTGAGATTTCTTGTGCATATGCCCCAGGTTATATCCAAACTTTTCTTAGTTGAACACTTTTTGATTTGAGCAACGGAAAATCCCTCAAAAATTCGTCCTTTGTCAGCTGTCCAGTTTTGACAGATTTCTGCCAATATTTGTTTTTGCCACTTTATCGCTTTCTTTTGAGTTCTTTTTTATCATGGAACTCTTGTGGAAGTTGCTACAGTAGTATATACTTTATATGTGGTGGTTTTGGGTTGAAACCTGAAGCTAAAAGAGGTTGAATATATTTTATGCTTACACTAATGTTGCTAATAGAATTGTGTTTAGTTTTGTATGAAGGAAGTTTTCAAGTGTAGGGATTGGAGAATGATGAGATGAGTTGAAGAATGGATAAAAGCTCAAGCTTGGGGATGCCCATGCATCACCCCAAGAAATATCCAAGAATTACAAGCGTCAAATCTTGGGGATGCCCCCGAGGCACCCCTTCTTCATCGGCAAAAATCAGGTCACCTTTCAAGACACTATATTTTTATTGCTTCATGCACTATGTGTTTTTCTTGGAGCGTCAGTTGTTTTAGTTTTCTTAGTTGGTTTAGTTTGTTTGTTTGCTGCAATAAATGGTTGGACCCCAACAAATTTCCTTTGGAGGAGATGTACTCGTTTTCATTTGCAAAGAACGCTCTAGTTTTCACTCTTATCAAAAATCGAGCGTTCGACTTTTTCTGCTACTGCTTTTGGCTTTCGTTTTCGCCTTGATTTGCGTTCAGATCTTGTCATATCTTTTCATCAAGGTGAATTTTTTCCTCTGATCTTTATTGGTTTTCATCAAAAGAGGTGTTTATAAAAATTTCAAATGGTGTTGGAAAAGAGAAAAAACTTTGTGCAAAATAGTGGTACAAGAAGGAGCTTGTGTAGACTGCGGCTTAGGATTTTTCATGTCATGCTTGATGTCTTTTTGATAGTATGCTTAGTGGTTTTGCTGTAGCATGACTTGTCTCAAATAACTGAGATTGCTTAATGAGCCTTTGAAAAAATCACGCGTTGTTTTTATTGTATGGAAGCATTATTTTGGTTTTCTCCTTGATGCTTTATTTGGGTTGACTTGGCGCATGCTCACACATGTTAGACTCTTACAAAGTCGCCAATAGCCTTCATGATCATTTAGTTTTTGACTTTTGATGCCATCTTATGCTTCTTTTAATGTCGCTTTGTCGCTTTGCATGATTATGGCCATTACTGCTCTCTTAGTTGGTCGCTCCCAGTCTTTTGCTAGCCCTCGCCTTGTACTGAGTATGAGCTATACTCGTGCATCCAACTCCTAAAAGCCAAGTTTGCCATTGTGTCCACTATAAATTCCTATGCATGGTATTTGTAAGCCATTCCAAAGTAAAATTTTCGTGTGCTACCTTTCAAAAACCTTCAAAACACTTCTCGTTTTGTGACACTGTTTTCAGCTCATGGGGACGTAGTGGTCGGATTTGCTATCTTCCATATTGCTTATTCCAAAAAGAAAAAAAAGGAAAAAAAGAAAGAAAAAAAGGCACTCCTCCAAAGAATGTGAATGTTGGTGGGCACCCGATGGAATCGGTTAGCCATGGTATGTGAAAGGAAAATGTGGGGAGGAGTGCCAAGTTTTATAAAAGAGCACAAGAGTGCCAATCTCTCTCTCAAAAACTTGCTTTATTTTTGTATGGAAGATAGTAAGAACCCCATTGCCAGTCGTTGACAAAGACAACCACCTCTCAAAATCAAGTTTTATCTCTCTGTTTTACAAATGAAAAGCTCTAGCACATGTTTAAATCACTGCTTCCCTCTGCGAAGGGCCTTTCTTTTACTTTTATGTTGAGTCACCACCTTCTTTCTTTATGCACCATTAAGAGAGCATAGTTGTCATTCTTAGTGTGATATGTGTTGTCCCAAAGTTCATTAATTGACTCATGATGATTGGTTTCACTTGTTCTTAAATTATTTGTATCTAGTCGCCCTCTTAAACTTTGAGGTGTCCTATGCATTTATGTTTTGCTCTCTTTGAAGGACAAGCTGAAAACCATTTGTATGTTTTTCCTTATAATTTGAACACACGTTTGACTTTTATTGTTTCATTATCATGATCTTTTGTTTGTGTTCATTTACATGTTTACAACATGGTTGCTAAGTTCTTATTGTCATGATTATATCTTTCATGCCCATGTTTTAAGTTCTATTGATCTCAGCTCACCAATGCTTGCATATATGATCAAGATTGTGTAGGTGCATGTCACCTCAAAAATTATTCTTTGTTATCACTTACCTACTCGAGGACGAGCAGGAGTTAAGCTTGGGGATGCTTGATACGTCTCAAACGTATCTATAATTTTTGATGCTCCATGCTTGTTTTTACACCATTTGCCTATTGTTTCGTTACACTTAGTGGCACTTTTATACATTTTCCGGAACTAACCTATTAACGAAGTGCCACAGTGCCAGTTTCCTGTTTTCTGCTGTTTTTGTGTTTCAGAAGTGATACACAGGAAATATTCTCGGAATTGGACGAAACAAGTTCCTGAAGTCTTATTTTACCCGGAAGCTTCCAGAGATCCGAAGAAGTGTCGGAGGGGGGCCACCAGGGCCCCACACAAGGGGGCGGCGCGGCCTGGCCCCTGGCCGCGCCACCCCTGTGTGAGAGCCCCTGGCTCCACCTCTGACATCGCCCCTTCGCCTATAAAGACCCCCCGATGAGAAAAACCTAAGGGCCCGATCAGTTTTCCAGAACACATCGCGATCCGCCGCCGCCGTCGACTCGAAGATCGGGAGGGTCCAGAAGCTCTTCCCGGCACCCTGCCGGAGAGGGGAATCGCCACCGGAGGTCTTCTTCATCGCCATGCTTGCCTCCGGAGCGATGAGTGAGTAGTCTACCTTGGACTATGGGTCCATAGCAGTAGCTAGATGGTTGTCCTCTCCACCATGTGCTTCATGTTTAGATCTCATGAGCTGCCCTACATGATTGAGATCACCGTTATGTAATTCTATGATGTTGGTTTGTTGGGATCCGATGAATATTGGTGTTTATGATTAAGTTGCTGTACTGAATTATATCTTTTGTTATCTCTATGTTGTTTATGATCTTGCATGCTCTCCGTTGCTAGTAGCTATCTTGGCCGAGTAGTTGCTAGTGACTCCAAGAGGGGGTATTTATGCTCGATAGTGGGTTCATGTCTCTATTTCACCTGGGGGAGTGACAGAAACCTCTAAGGTGGTAGATGTGCTGTTGCTACTAGGGAGAAAACAACATTCATATGCTCAAGGGCATATGCTTTGTTTACATTACACACTTTGCTTAATGCAATTATCTGTTGTTCGCAACTTAATACTTCTAGGGTGTTCGGATGATATCCCCGGGGGTGGATTATTAGTCATAGATGCAGTTGGATGGCGGTCTATGTATTTTATTGTAATGCCCAGAGTAAATCTCATAGTGATCTTCTTGACATATCACGTTATCTTTATTCTATCAATTGCCCAACTATAATTTGTTTACCCAGCATGTTATTTTATCTATGGAGAGACACCACTAGTGAACTGTGGACCCCGGTCCTATTTTAATCATATTGCAATCACCTGTTTACTTTTCCCGCACTGTTTACTTTACTCGCATATACTCTACTGTTTTCCACTCGATACACTCATAACCTTTGTTTCAAGCAAACCGGTGAGATTGACAACCTCATCGCAAGTTGGGAACAAAGTATTTGTTTGTGTGTGTGCAGGTTCCACAACACCTTCAGTCGTCATCGTCTCCCTTCTCCTGTTCGATAAACCTTGGTTTCTTAATTGAGGGAAAACTAGCCGCTACACTCATCATACCTTCCTCTTGGGGTTCCCAACGGGCTGGTCATTCACCACGCACAAGGACAGTTTGCTCCCACATCAACTTGGAGTAGCAGTGCTCCAAGCTATCTATAGTGAAAGTGCATGTGCCCCCATGTGTGGTTTTGGTAATTAATGACAATCCCTATGGACTAATGGTTGCATTGAGTTATATTTATAGGACTTGTCCGTAGACAATGCTTGAACCATTTGTTGGTTTCAAGGTTGTATGGAGTTAGAAATAAAGAAGATTATGTGATGACCAATGTGTTATTCAAGGAGTGGTATGAAGATTGGTCATAAGGGAGTTGAGCCTATATCAAGTGTGTCTTGAAGAATAAGATTGAGTGTTCCCTCATGTGAATCTTCAAGACATCACATTGTGGAAAAAGAAGAAGTGGTTCGAGAATTGATCAGGCCGAAGCGCAAGTTCAAGATGGAATCTAGAAGAGTTCATATGCTTGAAGCTTGCCATATATATTGTGATCATGGATAAGTGAAGATATGCTTAAAGAGAGTCTCTCCCATAGTGGAGTATGGGGGAGCAATCCGCAAGACTTCATCGAGCAAGCGTATTCAAGAAAGGTGGTGCAACTTGAGAAGATCAAGGTCATCATTATCTAGCTCAAGTGGATTGCGCAAGGCAAAGGTATGATCTTGATAGGGTTTCTTTCTTTCCGGTCTCATGGTGTTTGGGAGACCGGGTTTTAGGATCGGTAGCCGTACTATCAAGAGGGGCTCTCGGGTGAGTAACTTAATTGTATCGTTCGGAGAGAGCTCAAACCTTTGCATACTTGGCATCATCTTTCTTGGTTATTATTTGTATTTTATCCATGTGAGGTTCTAGAGCTTGTGGTTATTTTCATGACAAGCTCTAGCTCATCAAAAACGGATTTTGCACGAAACTCTTATTATGTTTTTGATGTTTGGAGGTTTTACCGGTTTGTCTTTGTAGAGAGGTCAAACCTTTCATCATTTGGTTTTACCCTCCTTGGTTGGACTATGATGTTTCTATGCATAGACTTGTAGAGCTCGTTGTTGTGATTCCAACAAGCCCAAGTTCATAAAAAACGGAGTCCGGATGCTCAAGTTATGGTCGTTTTGGTTTCAGGTGTTTCTGCCTTTTCCAGGGCCGGAGACTCCGGCCTCGTAGGGGCGGCGACTCCGGCCCAAAATGTGTTTTCGTTGTTTTTCGTCCGGAGTTTTGGCACGGAACCTCCGGGTACTTTTCCAGACCAAAGACTCTGGCCCCCAGGGACCGAAGACTCCGGCCCAAGTCTCCGGACCTCCAAAACTCGAGGTGTCGCTCCGCGCAGAGATGGGGGCGGAGGCTTTTTAGCCCCTACCTAGAATCTCCGCCCCCCAAAGGCCGGAGACTCCGGAGAAAGTGGCCTTCAATGGCTATTTTCGTGGGGAAACCTATAAAAGGCCCCCTTCTTCCTCCTTGGGCTGGCAGCTTCTTTTCTCTCTCTCCTTCATTGTTGGACCTTGAAAGCTTGCCCTCCCTCCTTCATTCCTCCCATGATTCTTGCATCTTTTTGAGGGAAAAGAGAGAGGAGATCTAGATCTATATTTTCACCAATCACTTTCTCCTCTTTGTGAGGGAAACCTATTGGATCTAGATCTTGGAGTTCTTTGTGATTTCCTCCTTTGTTCTTCCTCTCATATCTCTCCATAGCATTAGTTGCTTTGGTAGGATTTGAGTGTGAAGGACTTGAGCACTTGTGTTCTTGCCATTGCATCGGTTTGAGTTCTCCTCAGAGATTTCGTGGAAGTGAAAGCAAGAAGATTACTTTCTCTTGGGTTCTTGGAACCCTAGATGGCTTAGTGGATTTCTTGGGGAGCTCCAATTAGGTTGTGGAGATCTTTCCAAGCTTTGTGGTGCCTCCATGGCGATTATTGGGAGCCTCCAATTGAGTTGTGGAGTGTGCCTCAATCTTAGTGGCTTTGTGGATTTGGGAGCCTCCAATTACGTTGTGGAGTTGCCCCAAGCTTTGTGCGGGTTCGGTGACCGCCCTCAAGGGTCCCATAGTGGATCGGGTCTTCCATCTTGGTGGGAGGGCTCGAGGAGATTACGGTGAGCCTCCGTGGCGTTTGGGGAGCCTTGTGCCTCCACACCGCTCCAACGGAGATTAGCACCCGCAAGGGTGTGAACTTCAAGATACATCATCGTCTCCGCGTGCCTCGGTTATTTCTATTCCCAAGCTCCCTTACTTATGCAATTTACTTTGTGATAGCCTTCGTGCTTGAAGTTATATATATATCTTACTATCACATAGTTGCTTATCTTGTTTAGCATAAGTTGTTGGTGCACATAGGTGAACCTAGTTTATTTAGGTTTTGTATGCTTGGCAAATTAAATGTTAGTTTTATTCCGCATTTGTCAAGCCACTCGTAAAAGTTTTAAATCGCCTATTCACCCCCCCCTCTAGACGACATTCGTGTCCTTTCATATAGTCGGCGGCCTTCTTGAGGGTGAAAACCAGGATCTAACCATGCTAGTTAGACCAAGCATTGACAGTGTTTGTGCACTTTCACCTTTCTGAAGACGTTGTTTTGGAGAAGCTTTTTCAGAGTCGAGATCTCGTCTACACTTGTGGGGCAATGGTTGTTGTGAATCTCAAATTGCTTCGGCAAGACCTTTGTTTTTCTTTTCTTCTTCCGTTTTTTAGGTTGTCTGTATCCTTAATGTCTAGACTTGTTCTAGTCATTATGATGTTGCAGAGGATGTATGTAAATAATATTATCTTGGTATTAATATATGCTCTTTATAAAAAAGATAACTTTTTTCAGGTAATCAAAAAGATAACTTATACAATGAGTTATGTCTTAAGATGACTCTAGCTGAGCCGTCTCTTAGCTAAGAGCTTGACCCCTCAGTGAATGGTCAGTTTTATTATCTCTCATCTTATGGTTCTTATCTCTCCTTTCTACATCAGCAATTTGCCAAATAAGAGTTATCTACATCATTAATTCTGAATTATAAGATGTTCTATTAAAAAAAATATCTAGAAAATAGGATTGAGACTTTTTATAGCAGGTAAACTCTTTAAGATGTGTTACTATGTTTCACTTATAAACTATTGTGAATTTGTGTAGGTCATAGTCATGTTTATGATGATATTGTATAAATTTATGTGAGTTCTAGAATGCACACTATTCCTGAAGTATTATATGGCATCAAGGCATCTCAACTTGACATGACATGACGATCAGATGATGCACACCGGCCTCTTCCACACTAGTAGGAAAATTCTTATAGATGATAGTAAGTTAGTGACACACTTTTAAAGTCATACGCTACTGGTAGTTTGGTCTAAGAGAAGTGGTATACTAAATTTACACTACGCCACTAACAGCAGGTTAGTACGTGGAACTTGCCATTTCACTAGTATTTGAATGCCTAGTGACGTCATAGTCAACCACATGCCACCACTAGTTCAATTTCTAGTGGTGTGCTAGCGTTACCGGTGGTGCACGCCACTAGTAATTTGGTTAACGATGTCGCACGCCACCAGTATACAGGGGAGGACCTGCATATGCTTTGCATGGTGCACATGCACTATGGACAATGAAAATTTTACTATCTATTAGGTCTAATTTTTGCTATAAGCACCAGGTAAATCCTATATCAGTGCACCAGGGCTAACAATTTCACATTAGAAAACTGCCCAAAAAAGCATGCATAGGTCACATTTCACCTAGATTGTTGTTGTTGTGCACCAGGATATTATTTTCCTAGCTCTGCCCCTGCCAGTATATTAGCACTAGCGCGATACCAGAGGTGTGCCACGTGAACGACACTGACCTCCTTTTTTAGCACGCCACTAATAGCCTATTTTCTATTCGTGCCATGTTCATTATGTGATTCCATAGACTGTAACCTGACATGTTTATGTGAAGCACACATTAAAGAGTAGCATCTGTTTCGCTTCGTTTAACTAAACCATGGATACATGGTGATGAAAGTGTGAAACTGGCAGTACATGTAGTGCAAAGGATTTATTGCATGCCGTGATCGTACTAGACCGACAGCGCCGTTCCTTTTAGATGGCTAGTCTCACACGTATCAACTTCCCTGCAGTAATTTAGAGCAGTACCACTCTGATTTGTACTGTAGCTATCACGAACTTCCTGCCCATTAAAAAGGAAATATATCAAGAATGTAATCGTGAGGTACCACTCTCTTCACTTGTACTGTGATGTTTTGAGAGGCTTGTTGTAGCATCATATCATTCACTGGAGATTTCCTCCACTGTAGTCAACATAAATCATTCATGACAGATATAGTGAGACAGATAGGGCGCGATTGGTAGCCTGCAAGTAGTTCAAATAGACCCCTGGGATGCAAAAGCCGGCTGATTGGATGTCATATGGCGGGCTGCGTTGTGGCTGGCACGGTGCGTAAAGCACCTTCGGCCTAGGCCCGCTGGATACTCTCGATTCGACCGTTTCCCTGGGGGCAGGCGCCAGCGGTGCAAAAAGTGGAAACAACATGCGCGCGGAAGACCACCTCAAGAGCGCGGGAGACAACGAAATCGGCGGCAGCGTTTCGCAGGCTAGTAGTGTCACCTCTCCTCTTTTCGGTCACCTCCCAACACAACATCCCCAATACCAGTCTCGACGGCGGCAGCGGCTACACAGATCTACTCCATCTCTGACCGAGGGAGGTGCGGCGGAGGTCTACTCCATCTCCGGCCGAGGGAGGCGCGGCAGAGGTCTACTCCATCTCTGGCCGAGGGAGGCGTGGCGGAGGTCTTCTTCAACTCCGGGCATGTCCTCCAAATCCACGGCGGCGGTCTCAAATGCCACAGGTACATCACCATGTCCTCCGGCTCCTTCTATCCCTGTAATTGCTGGTTAGCGCTGTCGATAGATTTAGCAGACCCTCATTGTAGATCTATTTCCTTAGGGCGGCCAGATGAGCCTGATCCACCAGGCAGCAGCACTAGTTGTTGTGATTCAGGCTTTGATCCTCCTCCTCCACAAAAGAGCAGTCGTGCGCGCAATATCCAGACGTGAGTTATGGTCCGATGCTTCAACGAGATCAAGAGAGGATTGCGAATCTGAACTGGATCTACAACAGGAATGATGTTGAGGATGTTCAGATGCTTAGGATGAGAAGAGCCCCATTTTATGAACTAGTCAAGAGGTTTAGGGAGAGAGGACTACTGTCAGATAGCATCCACACCACTGTGGAAGAACAAGTTGCTATATTTGTTCATGTTGTCGGCCATAACCAGAGATTCAGAGTTATGCACAACACCTTTAGAAGATCCATAGAGACTATATCTCGCTATTTCAACCAAGTCCTTTATGCAATTGGGGAGCTTAAGCAAGAGATGATCAAGCCTCCATCAGGTGATATTCCAAGCAAGATAAGATACAACAAGAGATGGTACCCGTACTTCAAGGTGAGCTAGAATTCTCATTTGCACACTCATTTTGAACTCTGCAGTGCACATAATCTTGACTCTCTGTCTATTATTATCATGACAGGACTGCATTGGGGCAATTGATAGCACTCATGTTACTGGTAGAGTTCTGAGATCCCAATCAGCAGCATACAGAGGCAGGAAACACTACACCAGCCAGAATGTACTAGCTGCTGTGGATTTTGACCTCAAGTTCACTTATGTTCTTGTTGGTTGGGAAGGATCAGCCCATGATGCCAGCATTCTCAATGAAAGCCTGAACAGGCCTGATGGCATTCATCTCCCTGGAGGTAAGTTCTACCTTGCAGATGCATGTTACGCTTGTCGGCCAGGAATCCTCCCCCCCTTCAGTAAAACCAGGTATCATCTGAACGAGTTCTCTTCAAGGAACAGACCACAAAATGCAGAGGAGCTCTTCAACCTTAGGCACTCTAGCCTCAGGGTGACCATTGAGAGAGCTTTTGCTACCTTGAAAAATAGGTTCAAAATCCTTGATCAGAAACCATTCCACACTTTCCCAACTCAATGAAGCTTGTTCTTGCTTGTTGCATCCTGCATAACTGGATCCTGGGCTGGGGCGAGGATGAGTATGTCCCAAATGTGGATGACGTTACTCCTCATGGTGATGACAGTGGACATGGTGTCGAGTAGGGCGACATTCAGGCTTGGAAGAACAAGAGGAACGCCCGGGCTCAGGCAATGTGGGCGCATAGAACTGATGTCTTCTACGGTTGACATTGAAGCAAGAATCAAGGTTTGCACCCCTCTAGGCCGCCATTGTCGAACTGTTCCCCGGTATGTAATGTTGACTGTCATTTGTAAGTAGCTAGGGTTAGAATGCATGTCAAGCTGCTGACATGCTAAACAAGTTGTGCTTAACTAAGTAACTACTATTCCTACGTAGCTAGGCCCCGGCTTATATGGATGTAATTCAAGAACTGTAGTTGTCGCTGTGTGTTATGAGGTAGTGTCATGGTGGTGTGCTTTGTTAACCTCACCACCGTAGAGAAGAGGTGACCAGATAACATGCACATTATGAACCAAACAGACGACCTTCAGGCAATTCTAGCTCGCGCAGGGTACCAATCAAACTGGGTCTTTGGGCTCTCTAGATGTGATGTTGGCCACCAAACGAAACGCCCAAATTAACTTTTGCATCACATGGTACGACCTAGCCCCCCAGCGCCTACGTCCAGGGAGCCCAAAAAGAGCTGCAGGCTACCAATCGCGCCCATAGTCTACAGAGTACACTGTTACATAACATGCTTATGTTAACTTTCGTGTGTGTTTGCAGTTGCATTGAGTACAGAACCCAGCACCGCATGTAGTACAAGTACTATAATATTTCTATATAGTTGAAGAAAAAAATGCGAAGCTGCTGTTCATGGATTGATTCGTTTGCTAAGTGAGTTGGGTAGCGACACCAGCATCAAGCAATTATGTGCACGTACATACACTGCTGATGCGCGAGACGAGAACTGTGAAGCCCACATGAAAATAGATTGATACAGGTCTTAGTTTGCGTTAGGAGCAGCCATCAGCAGCCACCTCTTGGAAGCAAAACAGAGAATGAATAGTTAACAAAGACTCTTCGACCTGATATCCTCCGTCAAGGACTGCAATAATAACTAAACAGATAGGAAATACATTTCATGTGTGTTAGCTGCCGATCGATAGGAATCCAGCTGCCTTATTTTGGCCGTTTGTAACCAAATTGTTTTAGTCAATCGTCCAGATATTTGTCTTATTTCAACTTCAGAAAAGCACATCGTGTTGCTCTGAGGATAGAAAAATAGAAAAAACAAGACCGAGTACAGCAACTAATATCATGGCGGACATCAGGGCGGCTAGCATGATGAGAACAAAGTTGTATACATTATACACGCCTGCTGACATGGATCACAAAGGGCGCGATTGATAGTCTGTAAGGAGTTCAACCAGGCCCTGGGGAGCCAAGAACCTGCTGATTGGATTTCTGGACTCCCTCTTTTTCTTGGCCCGCACGCACGTTAAAGCAGCCTCCACACAGGCCAGCGGATACCACCGATTCGAGCCTTTCCATGGGGCCAGCTTCTGGGGGGTGCAAAGCGAGCCTTCGCCTGCACGCATGGGGAAGGAGCACGAGACGCCGCGTCATTTCGACGCACACACCATAAATCCCCTCACCGTCCAACCTCTCCTCTTTCACACACTCTCTCTACTCTCACTCTCCTCTCCCAAACCGGCGGACGGTTTCTCTTCAACCGCCGAGAACTGCACCGACGGAGGAGGCCCTGCTTCCTCGCCGCTTCATCGCCGCTTGGCCGTGCCTCGCATCGTCGTCGGGGAGCACGCATCTCTGCACCGGTCGGATTTCAACCGCCGACTTCTCTGCAATGTCTGTAAGCACCCTCAATCCCCATCTTCTAGAATTGATCTACCTTCTTACAGTTCGTAGACGCGCGCTAGTTGACATGCATAGCGGATCTGCTAGGGTTAGGGTTCGTTATGAGTACTGTAGTGGCGGGGTTATTTCCCCTTTCGACGTGCCGATGATGGACACAATGTGTGCGCAGCTGATGAACAACATATGTGGGCAGACCTAGGCAGCATGTAATCGCCTCGTTGATTCCCCTTAATGCTAGATCTGTTCTGATAGACTGTCATGCCGATGATGAACACCATTTGTGCGCAGACCTAAGTGAGGTAGCAAGCATTTAACATGTGCTATGCTCACCAAAGTATGGTGTGCTTGGCAATATGTTAAATGCTCGATTATCTCGGTAATCTGATCAGACGTTTGCTACAATTCGTTCTATTCAACCTTGTTTGTATAACAATAATCAGTCCTTGTTCAACAAACATGATTGAATAGCATCAATTGTGGCGTCTACCATGCATACATTGTCTGAGGAAAGTTGTTTTGATGTGTTCTTTTGCTCAGTCATTTTTGTGATTAGCCAATGATTCAAATAGGGCTGGATATTCGTGGCCGAATGATCTTTCTGGACCTTATGCAATGCACATTTTATCTACAATGAGCTCTGCATTTGGTCTAGAGGGATCATTTGTGTCGCAAGGTCAGTTATTATATGAGTTGTTTGAGTTTCTAGATTAATGTTTTTCTTGCCCTTGAACCAATGATTAAAACATGATCTGATGTAGGTTGCCCAATGATTTTATCTGACCCTATACCTTGCACATGTAGTGAAAAATGTGTATTGCATTAGGTCAGCTAATATCATTGGTGCAACACATCACTACTATGAGGTTCCACATATCTTGTTTTCATCACTTGTGGGCATCATTTTGTTGTGACTGCCGCTAATTTTGTGCTATGCTAAGACTTCTTCACTTATGTAGATGTTGCGTCTAAGAGTGCCCGTGGAGGTACCTCCTGAGGAGGGTTCTAGCAGGAAGCGTATTGGACGGCCACCATCGGTAGGCCACTTCTACGAGGACATGTCCCCTACGTATTTTTATAAGATCCTCATGGTGCATGGGATCGGAGTGCTGCTACTCCCGGACGGCTTCAGGCCTTAACTAGGCCCGGTGCCGGGGAAGATGATCATCAAGACCACCACTGGATGCCAGTGGGATATGGGCATCAAGGAGGTGAGCGGCAAGGCTGTCCTGGAAGCTGGCTGGCCAGAATTCGCGGTCGCCCACAACCTCAAGATCGGCTACCTCCTGTTTTTCAAGAAGCTCACCGCAAGGGAGTACAATGTGGTCGTCTTCGACTACTCCTGCTGTGAGGTTGTTGGCAGGTGCCCGGAACACCCTCGTAGCATGAGGAGGCTTCAGGTGGCCGATGAGGAGTGATCGACGTTATGTCTTCCTACTAATGTATGTTATGATGCCCTGTGGTTGGGTTAAGAGCATATGGTACTAGCTGCTGGCCTTATGTAAACTCGTACTAAGACTACCCTATCTAGTTCTGATGTTCTTTATGTTCTTGTGCTATTCTTTGTGTTCTTGTGTTGTTCTTCGTGTTTTTGTGTTGTTCTTCTTGTTCTTGCTGATGTTGCTATGATATCCTCATCATTGATAGGAAGAGGTTACCATAGCGGATCAATGATTGACAACCAAACACCCACAACTCATCTCTAAATGGGTCAGCGCTGCCAACCAATCAACCGCTCAAGTTTCTCTCCCGGGCCTTGAAATTTTCATTGTGGGCAACCAAACGAAACATCTTAGTTGGCTTTTGTATCGCACCGTGCGACTCAGGCCCGCCAATGCCAGGGAGCCCAAAAGAGGGATACCAATGGCGCCCAAAATATCCCTTGTGCCTTCAGATCTGCTTGTCACATCCATACACATGATACACTAATTGACGATTGGCAATAGAAATATATATAAAGCTGTCCCTTCCACCGTCAGTAACATCCTTGTTACCGGGGGTGCTGATTAGACGTCCAGACCTAGTCAGGGATCAAATGCCTCCGATCTGCACAGTTTTTGTTTTTGTTTTACACAATCCGATCTGCACAGTTATCAGTGCTGCTGTTAGATCGATTACAAATTATTCAGAAGTACTCGTATAAATTCGTGGACGTCTGTGCAGCAGCATCACATAATTACGTTAATCCAAATATCCAACTCATCGACCTCCCATCCAAGATCCAACGGCTGTGAACCGATCGGTTGAGATCCCGGTATCGTCATTCTGAATTCAGGGAGGCTGCCGCCGCTCTTCCTCTGACGGCCGCCTCACCGCACCTCGTCTTTTGTTCTGCCGCGGCGGCCCCAGACCGGCGGCGTCGACGGACCGACGCCAGCAGGGAGAGAGAAGGGGAGGGAGGGAGGCAGCCGCCGGTGGTGGCCGCGGAGGTGGGGGAGGGGCCACGGCGAAGAGAGCAGTGGCGGAGCTGGGATTAGCGGCATATGATGTCAAAATACCAATGTAAGTGATAAATTATACTAGTGAGGTCATTATCTAGTATTTTTGGGATCAAAATTATACATTCATAGCTAGCATAATAGTGCTTTCAATTTTTTTATGATATCAATTGACATCATAAATAAAGAGCAGCTCCGCCACTGGAAGAGAGACGGCGTCGCTCGGTGCTGGCCGAAAGAAAACTCCGGGCCCTCCCCGCCCCGACGCCCCCACTCTCCAAAATAGTATTTCCCCTATCCTCAACTATTGCAGGTCCATGCAGAGACTCCACACTGCAGGAGAGCAGAATAGAATGGATTTCTTCTTCAGTCACACACTGCCTTGTTCCACATACTTCAAAAGAAAGGCTGATTACTGAGTGTTATATGTGTGTTGCCATTTCTCCTGCTCTGTCAAATACTATGCAGCAGGAGGCTTTAGATATATATATATTGATGTGTGGACTCTTGAATTTTCCTTTGTCCTAAACATGGTATGCTATGAAGAAAAAAGCTTCCCAGCACTTAGGTTCCTGAGTTGCTTTCTCCCTGACATTCTGCAGATAATCACCACTCCCACTTGCAAGACTGTCTGTTGCGGCTTTTACAGGGAATTGACTGCCTTCAGAATAGCGTGTGCTTGACCTGATGAGAGGGACTGAGGACTCAGTTTACTGACCTTTTATCGACCAACATGAGACTTTGGTCCAGTGAGCACTCTGAGGAAAGGTCCCATAGGCCATACCTAGTCCAGGTACAAGTTGATTTTGCATTTGCAATAGGTTCATTATAGCAAATATTTGTAGTTTCCGTTTGTATGTTGGCTATTAAAAAGATTTTCTTACAAACTGTATTCAAAGATAACCCTTTAATAAGTGAGGTGCCTTTTCTGGTTTAGGTTGATACCATGAACATTCAGAAAATTGCCTTGTGGGCCTTGTGATTGACTTGACCTTGACCATGGTCGTCCATGGATGGCTCCATGCAGCCACTTGGTGGAAGAAGCTTCATTGGAGAGAAAATAGCATATAACACGAGATCTTGCACATGGGAGAATATGCTCCCGATTTTTTAATTTTGATTTAAATACATTTCAAAACGTCAAAAAATTTGGACACAAAATTTGACGCGTATGTCTCGACATTCTATATGCTTACAAAGTCGTTCCACGAAAAACCGACATTTTATGTGTCGTGTGTAAAAAAGACAAAATTTAGTCTTAAAAAATGGCATTGTATGAGACATTTCTTTGTCTTTTTTACACAAGCTACAAAAAATGTTGGTTTTCGGTGAAACTTGGCGTGCACACTTAAAATGTTGAAACGTACATGCGAAATTTTAGTTTAGAATTTTTTGACATTTCAAAATAGTTTTTCCCGGCGCGGGAGCATATGCTCCCATGTTCCGAATTGGATTTCCGCAGATCTTGGTGCCTCTTTTGCACAGAACCACAGATTGGACTTGTTTTTGCACCAAACACCACATTTGCCTGTAATTGTTGCAAGAAACACAGAAATTATAATTTGCTCATTTAACATTGATATTAGAGAAGACTGGGCCCACTGAAACCATGTCCATCCCGGTCCAAGAGTGCACGGCTCAATAACCTATAGGATAAGTAGACTTAATTTTTAAACATACTAAATTACTAACACTATAATATTCAAGTAGACTTAATATGTTATCTAACGCCAAGGCTCAATAACCTATAGGATAAAAAGTAGACTTAATATTCAAGTGGAACATACTAGATTACTAACACTATAATATTCAAGTAGCTAAAATTTGCTGTTAAATGATTTTACAAAATTGTTGATTCTACAAAATTGTTGATTGATTATGCAGAAAATTATAGGGCACCGACGACATGAAACATAACCATTACGGTACTACCATCTCTAGATAAAAACACCTGCGTACGTTTAAATCTTGTCTTCTGAATGATGGCTTTCAAAGGATCTGTATTTCCAACTGATTTTGTATGTTCTAATTGATTTGGGGATGGACCTAGTGTAGTGGACCAGTCTTCTAATTTGCTGTTAAATGAGCTAATGATGTTTTTTGTGTTTCTTGCAACAGTTACAGAAAAATATGGTGTTTGGTGCAAAAGTAAGTCTAACCTGTGGTTCTGTGCAAAGGAGACACCAACAACTGGTGTTATATGCTATTTTCTCTTCATTGGAAGTCCCCCTTGGTGTGCTAGGGAGCTTGTAAAGCCTGCCGGCTACCACATGGTTTTTTATGCCAATACTGCCTGCTATTATTGTACAGAGATACCACCAAAATGGGTGTACGATGTATAACTACCCAGTTCAAGTGGCAGCCCAAGTGGGTACGTATCTAGTGCGGTCCTAGTCACCAGTCTTGACTTCCCACATCAGTCAGCTGAACATGCTTTCCTGCTTGTTCACTCCCTTGTCTCTCTTCCATTCTATATATACATTCTCTTATTCCTCTGAATATCAGAGCAGTGCATATTCACACTTCTTCTCGATGCCTCCCTTCTGCAGATTACTGTTCGGGCTGCTTCTCTTGCACACTCAATGGTGCTCCTCTGCAGCTGCAAACGATACTCTCGCGGCAGGACAAGCGCTCTCTATCGGCAGACAGCTCGTGTCGAGAAACGGGAAGTTCGCGCTCGGCTTCTTCCAGTTCCAGCCAGCAAGCACTGTCAGTAAGTCTCCCCCCAACACCACCTCCCCGTGCTTGTGGTACATTGGCATATGGTTCAATAAGATCCCAGTTTTCACTCCCGTGTGGGTTGCTAATAGGGATCAGCCTATCACCAACACCAGCCTCAACATAACACAGCTCAAGATATCAAGCGATCGTAATCTTGTCATCGTAAACCATTCCGGAAACACTGAATTCGTTGTTTGGTCCACTCACATTGTCTACAATAGGACACAAGCCAGCAACATAAACAACACTTATGTTGCTGTTCTCTTGAACACTGGAAACCTTGCCATCACAGTAACAGAGAGCCCATCGTCATCTGACCTACTGTTGTGGCAGAGCTTCGACTACCCAATGGATATTGTGCTTCCTGGCGCCAAGTTCGGCCGGGATAAGGTCACCGGTTTGAATCGCATGGGCATCTCAAAGAAGAGCCTTATTGATCCAGGTCTCGGGTCATACAGTGTTGAACTAGACACCAGTGGGGTTGTCATCCTCAAGCGTCGAAACCCCTCGGTAGTGTATTGGCATTGGGAATCCTCCAAAACATCATCATTGAAACTTATACCAATACTCAAGTCCATTCTAGATAATGATCCACGGACCAAAGGTTTGATTATACCAGCATATTTTGACAACAACCAAGAGGAATACTACACGTACACTTCACCGGATGAATCATCTTCCACATTTGTCTCACTAGACATCTCTGGTCAGATAAAGCTGAATGTTTGGTCGCAAGCCAATCGATCTTGGCAAATAATATATTCCCAGCCTGCCGATTCCTGTACTCCGGCTGCTACCTGCGGACCTTTCACGGTCTGTAGCGGCAATGCACAGCCCTTCTGTGACTGTATGGAGAACTTCTCTCAGAAGTCGCCGCAGGATTGGGAGTTCAATGACCGAACAGGAGGATGCATCAGAAATACACCGTTACAGTGCAGCACTAGCAATATCAACAAAAACACGACAAGTTCAACAGACATCTTCCATCCCATTTCTAGGGTTTTGTTGCCCTACAACCCGCAAAGCATAGACGTTGCTAGCACGCAGAGCAAATGCGAAGAAGCTTGTCTTAGTTCCTGGTCCTGCACTGCTTATTCCTATAATAATAGCAGATGCTCTATCTGGAAAGGAGAATTGCTCAGTGTAAATCTGAATGATGGCATTGATAATATTTCAGAAGATGTTCTTTACCTCCGCCTTGCCGCAAAAGATTTGCAGCCAAGTTTGAGAAAAAACAATAAAAAAACAAACGTTGGAGTTGTTACTGCTGCAAGCATTGTTGGTTTTGGGTTACTAATGCTCATGCTATTGTTACTTATTTGGAGGAAGAAATTCAAGTGCTTTGGTGTGCCTTTATATGACAATAAAGGTAGTGCTGGTGGGATTATAGCCTTCAGATACACTGATTTAGTTCGTGCTACTAAAAGCTTCTCAGAAAAGCTGGGAGGAGGTGGTTTTGGTTCTGTATACAAGGGAGTGTTAAGTGACTCGAAGACTACTATAGCAGTGAAAAAGCTTGATGGTGTCAGCCAAGGAGAGAAGCAATTTAGGGCCGAGGTGAGCTCAATTGGACTGATCCAACATATTAACCTGGTCAAATTGATTGGTTTTTGCTGCGAAGGTGATCACAGATTACTTGTCTATGAACACATGTTGAATGGATCTCTTGATGGTCATCTGTTTAAGAAGAGAGATAGTGCTGCTGTCCTAAGCTGGAACACGAGATATCAGATAACACTAGGAGTTGCCAGAGGGTTGTCCTACTTGCATCAGAGTTGCCGTGAATGCATTATCCACTGTGATGTTAAGCCAGAAAACATACTTGTGGATGCATCATTTGTTCCTAAAGTTGCAGACTTCGGATTGGCGGCTTTTGTGGGAAGAGATTTTAGCCGAATTCTGACTACATTCAGAGGAACTGCAGGTTATCTTGCCCCAGAGTGGCTTAGCGGAGTTGCTATTACACCGAAAATTGATGTTTATGGCTTCGGCATGGTACTTATGGAGGTCATATCAGGAAGGAGGAATTCCACACATGAAACATCACACAATACTAGCAGCAGCAGCAGCAGTTACGATGTTGAATATTTCCCTGTGCAAGCCATCAGCAAGTTTCACAGTGGAGATGTGCAGAGTTTGGTGGATCCACAACTACATGGTGACTTCAATTTGGAAGAGGCTGAAAGGGTTTGTAAAGTTGCATGCTGGTGCATCCAATATAATGAGTTTGATCGGCCGACGATGGGTGAAGTGGTCCGTGTTCTCGAGGGTCTACAGGAGATTGATATACCTCCGATGCCAAGACTACTTGCAGCTATAGCTGATCAATCTGATGCTGCAACTTCAGTGTAATAATAACTTGCAGTCGATGCTACTAATCTTTGTAATTTCAGATTTTTTTTTGAAGTTGTAGTAATGTGGAACAGAAGGAATAAAGGAAGGCAGAGCTTCTACTAATTATAGTGTCTCTTATTTAGTGCCAATTATGGTAAACAAGCATTGTAGCAAAATATGGCAGAGAAGCTCTGATTATATTGTCGCTTATTTAGTGCAAATTATGGTAAACAAGCATTGTAGCAAAATATGCAGAACTAGAAACTATGTATGTTTTGTTGATGGCATAGTTTGGTATACATCCTTAAATCGAAGATGATGATAAATACATGCCACTACCCATTCTTCATCGAGATCACACATAGCCTGATCACGCCTTGTGCTCACTTAATGGTGTGGCCTTCTGGCATGACGCATCATGCTCGACAAAATGCGCGGCTGGCTCCAGTGCCTGCATGGCTGCCAAGGAGACATGTGGGTACAAATGAAATGGAGTCCAGGTCTAAAGATGGCCAATAGATGACATGAGTCACATGACGGTATGTACTTTATTGACTATTGCTACATATAAACTCACTTGAAATGTGTTAAATTTTCTGCTATCACCATCTTCTCTTGAGGATAATATTGCCTTTTGGGTTTCTTAGAGATTGTAGTGATGATAGAATTCTTACTTCATGTTCACCATATTACGTAAAACAAGGATGCAAAGGTTTATTACTATTTTTCTGCAGAATTGATGATCATGAGCTTATTATATGCATACTCCTAGAAGAAAGCAGCCACCCGTGGACGAGGTGTCACATAAAGATGACAGCAAGTGCTCTGTCTGTGGCTGCACTTTTTAGCAAGTATGTGTGGGTTGGATTTTCATATATTGTATGGCTGGGTTGGCACTTGCCAGATATCACTGAAAGTCTGAAACAATGAAAGATCTGCCTTGTAAAATTTTTGGTGGAAGCCTCATGATCGGCTTGCGTAGTGGCATGAGTTGGTACCTAACTAGGGCTGTCCCAATCTGAACAATTGATCCCAAGTGGATTGTGGTGACTTCTCAGGTCAGTCAGCTGAACATGCATTCTGGCATGCATCCATTATTGCACTCGGTTTCTAGACTAAAGTTAACATAATATCTTTCTCCATGCTCATGTGTATCTTATTCAGCTAGACTAGAAGTATACAACTACATAGCCCATAACTGGAAGGATCGATCATAGCAACAACAAACTGATTATGCACTTTCCATTTTCCATATCCGCCACCAGGGGTCCAAGTCTTGCTGGACTCAAATGTGAGTCCTGTTTGTTCTCTGTCAATATAATTTCTTGTTCCTCCGATGTGCATGTTCTCGTTTAAAGTTTGTTAAAGAATGTGTGTTTTGGTATTTTATCCTGAACTAAGAGGCGGAGTTGACCGTTATTAAGTATTAACAAAGATACATTGATTCGTTTACTTCCAAGACTGACTCACTTGCTGTTGTTATCAGGTTCTGCTCTACAATGCAGCAATGCCAGCTCCATCATCTTCTCATGGGCTTCACAACATAGAATTCGAGAGTTCCAAGGCAAATTGGCGCTTAGACTGGAGTTCTTCTAAAATATCACCTCCGGTGTTATGGCTCTGAGGTTGTTGCACTTGGTACATCTGTTGCTCAATGAACTGTTTATGCAAACGTGTGTGGTCTCATTCCACATTATGGCAATCAGTTTAAGTAAGCCAAACTTTAGTTTCACATCCATAATGTATTGCCGGGAGTCCGGGACAGGCTCTTCTTCGGTACTTCTTCGTCTTTATTTGTGGAACTGGAGAGCACAAGCTCCTGTAGTGGGAAAATGCGAAGCGTCTGTTCATGGATTGATTTGTTTGCTAAGTGAGTTGGGTGGCTACGCCAGCATCAAGCAATTATGTGCAAGTACGTACACTGCTGCTGATACACGAGATGAGAACTGTGTAGCCCACATGAGAATAATTTGATACAGTTCCGGTCGCCAATTCATTGATTCCAGGCGCTTGCTCTTCAATAGACCAGCCATCTGCAGGCACCTCTTGGAAACAAAGACTCTTCAGCATGATATCCTCTGTCAAGGACAGCATTAACTAAGCAGAGAACAAATGCATTTCATTTGTATCAGCTGCTGATCGATAGGAATCCAGCTGCCACTATTTTGTTCTTTTGTAAGCAAATGGTTGTTGTTAATCCTCAGATGATAGTGTTGTTATTCAAAAATTTCGTAGATTAGTTCTTCTATACTGACAAAATAAGTGTAGGAAGAAAAGACAAAAATGTATGTCGTTCGCAACTAATGGCGGAGTACTCTCTACTGATTTGTTATTTCTGGCAAACCATTCTGACATCACGGAACGCTGTGGTGGAGCTGCCTTGTTATTCAGGGCGGCTAGCACTTTGAGATTAAGCAATACTACATGACTGCTGTTGTGGAGCTGCATTGCTATTCAGAGAGACCGTAGGGTGGAGATGGATCATATATCACCTAACACGCCAGCTAGACAAATATCGCTTAACAAAGAGTAAATATGTATGAACAGTAGTGTAGCTTAATTGAGCACAAAATGCCAAATGCTATTTTTTAAAACCAACCAAATGCTAATATGAAAAGGAGAAATTTAAATCACAAGGCAGATTAGTAATCAACATCTCGTCGTGACGCAGGCTCTTCTCCCTCCCCTTAAGCCTCAAATATGTGAAGAAAACAAGCACCTAAAAGCTAGTAAAAACGCAAAGAGCAAATAATGTTGGTAATGCGATGTTTGAGACGCACGGGGATAAACTGGAAATAGCCGTGAGAGCATTCAGAACTGAACTTGGGGTTCGTCTGCTACAGGCAGTAGAAAATGGTCAGAAGCAATACCCATCTTGTTTGCACTCACAAATCACATTGAAGACCAATATGAACTGCATCTCGCGGAGAATCATAGATTTCTGATATCAGCCCCGTTATATACAAACTGGCAATGGTACAGCATATTTACAATGAGGTGGTGCCCGGATGAGGAGTTGCACTTCCGGCAAACTATACATCCTTTGGACGCAACTTTAAGAACAACACTGTCATAAGCACAAGAAGCTATCTGGTTTCCTTTTGTGCCACGTGGACCATTCATTGTTCCTTTTGCGCCTCTGGGAACAACTGCAGAACTTGCGTCCTGCATATAATGTTTCAGATACAATTAAACAACCTAAGGACTAATGGAAAATAACAATTGATGCCTGAAAGAAATTTTGGTCTGGGATTCTGAATACGTGATAGCCGCTATACTGTACCAAAGTGTAGTTCAGACTTTAGAGCAAGACTGTCGTCAAATGTAAGAAAACTGAAGCCTAGTATATAAAGTGGACTGTCAAACCTTTGTATCTTTGACAACTAACTAAATAAGACATATTTAGGCTGGTCAGGAACAAATGGTAACATCAGCTTTGCAATGGAGAATATAATTGGAAAAAGGAAATCTACATGTGCATGTGGGTACATGACCTATCCTATCGCTACAATGCAAATTTTTGCTTTGAGAATTGAGATCACTGTAAAGATTCTAAAGAGGAAGTGCGATTCTTTTCGATTTTCCATTTTCCCGAATCCAAATATGGTATGACGTGACAGCAGAGAATCGACATAAAGGTGATGAGGTGTAAGCTATGCTACCTACTTCATACATGAAAATAGACTTTTCTCATGATTGTCAGGCGCTCACTGGTGGAACTCATCAAAGCTAAAAACATCGTCGATTTGGAAATGGAGGGAGTATTCATTATCACCAGCAAGGTGACACACTTGTTACTTAGATATCTTTAAATAATTCAGCATACCAAACCATGGGTAAATAACTATTCCTACCACACTATCTTGTGTTGGTTTCTAGCCAGCCCATGGAATTTCTAAAAGCATATATTCTACAACACTAGCAACATTACCAAAACACAGGAAAATGGCACGTCTCACGCCCATGGTTTTTAAAGCGGTAAGGCGTCCTAAGGCGAAACAGGGGCACTTTGACGCCTAGGCGACGCCTAAGCGGATGCTTTAGGCGCCCAAAGCGGCTGTTTTTCCAAAGAGGAGGAAGGGCGCTTTGACACCTAGGCGTCGCCTAGGCGACGCCTTAAAAACCATGCTCACGTCAAGCCTCAAAATAGCACCAACGGTTATTTGTTACCATCAATGATGGAATGGGTGCTTACGTAAGTCGCTTCGCAACGAAGAACAAAGGTATTCTTTTCAGTATTTCTCCATGCATAGGTTTTAGTTCATCAATTGCTTGCTCTTCTTCGGTACCAGCAGCTGTCATGACAAACTGAAATAATGTTGAAAATTGTAGGTTTCAGTTCATCAATTACTGATATGATTATAATATGAATACTTGAGAAAATATAAGAACGAAAGAAGAAAAAGATCATGTATCGAAGAAATCATGTTCAAGGGGTGTGCGAAAATTAGGTGCTGACAAAACATGGGAGTGTGTCCCCATTTTTTAGACACGCACTAATTCATGTCAAGTGAAAATGGCTACCATGACACTGAATTTTATGCCTAGCTTTTATTATGTCCACTATACCAAGAAAGAATAGTGTAAATATTCTTTTGTTTAAAATGGAGAAAAGTATTCAAGTATTGCAAAGTCTTAGAACATCATATGACAAGAGCAATGACTGCTACGAGGTAAGTTGTTGTCCATACCAATGGATAAAGTATTGCCATCACACCATAGCTTGTAAGGGGAGAGAAGAAGAAAATCGGAAGTACACATGGACTACCTGTGAAGCAGTACAACATGAAAGATCATGTCAGAATTATGAAAATACCAGCTAGCAGCATATACGCTCTTAAAAATAATATAATGAAACAACATGAAAGTAGTAAACAAGTTCCATAAATCCAAAAAGTAAGCTAAAACAAAATAGCAATGCTGAGTTACGAGAGGTGTTACTCAAACATCTCATGTGGAACTCACACAGGATGGAAGTTCTTAAAATTACACAAGGAACATGTGCCTTGTGAATGGCAGGGGGGCTATCAGAATTGTGGTCCAATTTAAGTATGGAGAAGATTCCTTGACCACCAAAACTTTGTATTGAGACTGCAAGTATGGTTTATATACCATGATACAGATGCAAAATGGATTTTACACCAGTAGCTACTAAGAAAGCAAAAGGCTTCCTTTTTTACAGCAAGATTTGCCTAATGGTGGTAAGAAGATGATCACATATTTGCAAAATGTGAAAATTATCCACATACCAAATCCAGCAAAGAAAGCCCAATTTGATTCAAAGAAATCAAGCCGGTGGTTCAGACTCACTCCAAAGAAGTTCCACTTATACCTGACAAAATGGTTGGCAAACTTAAGGTAAGTAACCCTGCAAATTTATAATACCTGAGAAAAAGATTGAACGGATGCTGGAAGGCTTTCAGATGTACATACTCGAAGCAGTAGTAGGCATACATCAAAGACAGTAACAAGAAGTTCATTACCTTACCAAAGTAAGGTATGTAACCAATCATTGTAACCTGCATGACATCTTGAATGTAAATGAAATGCAGGTAGTATGAAAAATATCACCATATACGCGTAAACGAGCAGGTGATACAAAATGCAAATAACATGGTTTATGAATCAAGTATCCAGTAAGACATGAAGACTAAGCGAATATGAGCATAGAACCCATACCTCAGCAAAGAAAATAGTCAAAAGAAGTATCGAATAGACCTGTTCTCCAACACCAATCGCAACCCTGACAACAAAGTGTCAGGACATGGAACATGTAAAATCCAACCAGCTACCAACAAATTTTAATGTGACCCGTGTGTATACACCTACCCATCAAATCCTTCAGGCCTATCTGCTGATACAGATGTGTTATGAGTGTCAGAGTCGACTTCTTGACTTGCATCCAGCTTCTTACTTTTCACAACAGCCAAAGCATGCTTAGCAATGTCACCATACCTGGCGTAAGATGGTCAACATCACAAAAGGGATAATGGGAGGCTCCCTTGTTTAGTATTTGAAACATGTTTATCTTGAGGATAGTGAAACAAGGGTTCGTACCTGTAACAAAGAAAGATAGTATAAAAATCAACAATAAAATTTTCCGCAGTTAGAAATTCTAAGCAAACCTCCTTGACTAAAAGCAAGCTTAACTTCTTTTTAGTTTATTTGTGGTGTGGAAACTCAATAAGGAGTGAAAATAATAATAATAATAATAATAATAAACAGCATAAAATTGATCAGTTCCTGCCTTATGGAAAATCACACCCCTCATTTCAATATTTAGCAACATCCCCAGATCAACAAAAAACTTATATAGAAACTTGGCAAACGAAACTAGTCATAAAACAATCAATCAGGTCAAAAGACCATAAGTTCCAAAACTTGTGGCATGGTGCACTAAATTGTAACAAATTTTGATGTGGGTGTAACAAGGTTCTAGAGTGGCTTGCGGGCGTATTTGAGTTTTAACACGTTTGCTGGAGCATAAATCATAATTGAACAAGAACAAATTAAACACAGTTACAATTCCAGTGATATCATTGAGGTTTGATACTATATATACGCTCTACTCATAAAATGACAAATTTATCTTACAAGTTACTTAAACAAATAGAATGGCATGTTCACTACTGCTACATCATGCTTCATTTATGAAAGGAACAAGGGTCTGCTTTCTAAAGGAAAAGAAACCAATGCTATGACAAATAAGGGAATTGTGCCATCAAGTATTGAGAGGGACTCAGCATACCAAAGTGTACTTATTATGAAGCTGAAGATGTAAAGCGGATAAAACCAAAGTACCTGAAAGAGTGCTTCAGTTGTAAGAAACAAATATATAATAATATGCACTGTATTTTGGAGGGAAAAAATAAGAGAATGTAATAACACAGCATACTCTAAGGTACCCCCACACAGTAGCTAAATGACATCATAACAGAATCGTACAAACAGTTCATTTTGGTCTTTGTCATATGGAATTTATCTTTACCAATATAACAAGGACGAGTTAAATGGAATGCTTTCTAAGTTATCCAAAATATTTTAATCTAATCTCATTATTCTCTATCTAATAGTTGTGGAAAAATTGACCTGTCTCTAATCACTCCAATAATTATAGCTCTTAAATCAAGATATTGTATTTAATCTGCACACTTATTTCATTTTGTATACATTTGAGTTTTTTTCTTGGTTAAATATTTTTCCACATAATGTTTTTTTTTTACAAAAACAAATATATCTCTACTCTCGAGATGTGCATGTTATGTTTTTTAAAATGTTAGTCAAGATGTGCCTTGCGAATGCGCCATTGCTAGTAACGACAAGTATGTCACAAAATGTAAAAGAAGCCTGGAGATATGTAGCATTTCGTATTTGAAGCACTATCGCAACATCACAATTCACAAACTTACAAACCAACACCTGTAGTTCTATTAGTTCTATTCAGTTCACATGCATCACTGAAAAGATAATAATTCAGTTGCTAGTGCGGCAGTGCCTACTTTTCCAGCATACCGTTTTGTAGATGACAAAAGTTCAATTTAGGTTAATGATCATTTACCGATACTCATGTGCCACTCCATTATAGCCGAAATCCAATAACTTGTTTTGGAAGGAAAGTACTTCAAATTGGTGACCTAAGCTTGAGATACCATTACATGCTTGTACAAAGCGAAAAACCCTTGGAAGATGCTAATGACGATAAAATACACTTACATAGAAAATCTGGACAAGCCCAGTACGTAAGAGGGAATAGGACGCAACAGCCGCTGTGTGATCACAAAGATGGTGTCCCCACGATTCATCGCATTGCTCAGGTAATATCCATAGAAGAGTTGGAATGACCACCGACTTCAAAGTTAGCAGGCTATATATCACAAAACTATTTCAAAGAGGTATTCATGCGATGGAATAGAAAAAGGAAAAGGCAGGATCATTTGTAACAAGATCAGGAGACTGGTGCTGAAAAAATAAGAACTCTGAGGGTATAGCTCCCTTGAGACAGGTTGGTAGTAAAAAGGAATGGATATGACCTACCCCTGTGGCCAGATTCCACTATATTTTGTAATAATGAAACAAACATCCAAACACAGCGTAAACTGGAGCAACTAAAATGGCAGGCATAAAGAATTAATAAAATGGAATGCCCATTATGCCCTGCATAGTTCCAAACGGAATCAAGCTCCATCAAGTTGATTTGGCTATTCATCCGAGAACCTACTAAAATCCAAGCTAAATGGACACTAGGAATAGCCAAAATTTTGCTTAAGGAGTCCCTCTGACAGCAATATTTGCAAAATAACACAAGTTTAGGCCAGACTGAACCTCAATTAGTAGGAACAACTGTACCTTCCCAGGAAGATGAACCCGTTGAGCAGGAAGCACTGCGCGATTCTGATAGACAAAGCCCTCGAGCTGCATCCAACAAATCACACGACAAGGTTACTAAGGGAGTCACCAATCGATGCTTCGTACTGGATTAGATGGAGCTAAAATCGCACTCGAAACAAAACAGCACCCGGGAATCGAGAGGAAGGAGGTGGGGATTGGGGAAGAGGGGGCGGGGGGGGCAGGGGGGCGGGGGCAGGGGTCAGGGTCGGGGCGGGGGGTAGAGGAGGACCTGGCGCAGAAGGAGACGACGCGGTGGAGGCGCGCGGCCTGGAGGAACCCGGCGAGCCAGAGCACGGCTGCCGGCTTCGCTTGCGAGGCAAGCGACTCCATGGGAGACCGGGGGAGAGGCTCCTTCGGGAAAAAAATCGCTTGGAGATGATGGCTTCATCAGAGAGGAGAAGCGTCTTCGGACGGAATATTGCTCATCTTTACACGTGACAGAAATATCCCTTCTGAAATATTTTAACCCTTATCACCTAATGTTCTTGAAAGCAAACACTAAAATTTGGTTAACTTTTAAAAGAGAAAGTGGCCTACAAGAACGACAACAAGTAGTCATATACTCCCTCCATTTATAAATATAAAGATGTTTTAGATTTGTGAAGCAAATGTATCTAGACAAGTTCTAGTGTGTAGATTCACTCGAATATACACACTAAAAGATGTCTAGATACATTTACTTCACAAACTTAAAATATTTTATATTTATAAACGGAGGGAGTACTATCTAAAAAAACTAGTCATAGTTAAATTGAACAAAAGTTTTGGTCGAACAAAAGTTTTGGTAGGCCAAAAGACCACGTCCAAACAGTATATACACTTTGGGCCACATCACTCGCTTGTAACTTCAAGCATCTCTTGCAACATTGTTCGCTGTCATATATATCTCTCTCGTAGTGGTGAAATACATCAACCACTATGTCGGACCCCGATTTTGGTAATGTGCTTCAACCCACATCCAACATCTTCAGTGAAATTTAGGAACTCTAAACTCGCCCTTGAAAGCCAAGGACTTCGATGAATTGCACTATCTCAAAGCAGACGGTCATTATAGGTCATAGAACAACAAACATACAAGATACCAAGCGAGCAGCACCATGACTCTTATTGAGCCCGATAATCTTGAGAAGTCCTTCCATCAATGATCAAACTAGTAGGTCTTCGATTGACGAGTGGAAGTAATGTTAGATTGTGGCTCTCTCCAAAGCAACCAGAAGTTAAACGGAGAACAAATTTTTAGTATTGTTATTGTTGCCACTAAGTGTATAAGTTCCCAATTAGCATCACCAAAATTGTCTTTCAGTAAAGCAAGTGTGATGAGATCAGTTTGCAAAGAAAAGCTTATGAGATACATGCACATGATCATCATTTGATCTCTTGTATCTAGAAATGATCTATCCATACTAGCAAAGGAAAGCACCGCATTGAACAACATCCTCATGCACATATAGGATATTAAACTATGAACCCTATATCTTTTGTGAGCTTTGCTTTTTTTTTCTTGTGAGATATCAGAGATGCAATCGCAGTAGTAGAAAGATGTGGGCATGCTTCGGCGTCTATGCAATGGAAAAGAATGTTGTTGTGTGACGACAAACTATTTGATTATATAAACCTAGCTACCATCGCAACGTTATAATCATGACATGTTAAAGGAGATGTGGTAAAGTTCTTTGTTCCAGTTTTGAATTGGGCAAATTGTGGTATATTAGCCATATTATCTTATACACACAGTTTTTCAGTTTCTTGTATGATATGTTGGTTGGTGGTATTGTGTGTGGTTATGCTGTAGCAGTACAAGCCTTACAGTTTATCTCTTAAACTCACTTTCGGGTGAGGTGTTTGTAGTTCACTGGTTGCAAGCTTGATGTTGCTTTGTTCTGTTAAAAATACAAAATACATGAGAGTGCGTGCAAATAACTCAACAATCATAGAATGTGCTTCTTTTCAAAGAACCAATGAACTTTTTAGATGGATGTTGTCATATTTTGTAGATATAATCTTTAGTAAATTATTTTACATTCAAAAGTATTAGACCAAAACGTTGCATGAGGAAATAAGAGGAAGGACATGCTTCACAGAGGGAAGTTTGTGGCACTACTTATACACTTCAAAACCTCATAGTACGGATAACTTTTTTCATGAGACAGAGTTCTGTTTGCAAATTGCCTTATTGCCATATCTTCTCCATCCAATGGCAGGAAATCAACTGTGCATCCAGTGCACTTGATAGATCATCTTCTTCACTACGGGAATGGCGCAAGGCAATGATGGACAGCGTCTACGCCGACGATCAAATGTCGGTGCCGTCGACGTAGGCCACGAGCCAGGCAGCCCATGAAGCTGACCGTCGGGGTAGAACTGTCATCGGCGTAGGATAGCTATGCCGACGATATTTTCTATACCGACGACAATGCCCTCGACATAGCTATTTTCCCTTTTACCATATTAATCTTAAAAAATCATAACTAAATCCTTCCAATTCACAAAAATACAAATAATATATCAAAATTTGCAAAAAAAAATAAGATATATTCATCAAAACCTTCCAAAATTTAGAACTAATTAATTTTGATTAGTTAGAATTTTTAGTTTAGGGATTTAGGGTTTTGATTCAGTTGGAAGTCGGGAAAATTTGAACTAGAACCGCATCATAGTTTGCTCATGATTTTTTCAAAAAATCATTTTCAGGTTCACAAGTAGAAGTTTTATCAGAGAACTATAAATAATTCTGCAAAATTCAACCCTAGCTAAGAAGGTTCATGCCCGCCGTTTTGACCGCATTTTGAATCAAGCATAAGAAATTCAAAAAATTGTAAAACCTTCCCATTGTGTCATGTTATGTGACCAAGTTGTGAGGAAAAATGATAAACTTAGACTATTGCAAGAGAATGGATTTTGTACACACACGCATGGGTGTGGACGTTACGTGAGCCGTTGATGTGCTACCTTGGGATCCGGGATCGTGGGGGTGGACTGATGTTTTCAGGATTTCATCCTCCAATTTATCTGTCGCATCAGTTTCTGCTTTTGCCCTGGCTTTCCGCCGCGCGACCCGCGACAGGAGCCCATGTCCTGGCCACGGAGAGGCTACTTCCCTGTAGGTACATTTCCTGCCGGCCGCCCAAAACGAGAACAAAAAATCATTTCCCCCCCGTTGTCCTCAACTTCCTCTTCCAGTTCTCGCCGCCGGCAGCCGCCTAAAATGCTTGTTGATGCACCTGATCCGCCTGCATGTACTGCACCAAGCTGTACCGCTGCCGCGCAGGTAGATGCCGACGAGATGCGCCATGTTTCTCTCTCTTTCTCTCCTGCTGTGCTGAACTGCTGATGTAAACTACGACAACCGACTCTCTCCTGCTTTTTTGTTGCTGATGCGCAGGAAATGGCTGCCGGGACAGGTCTAGGAGGGTCAATTTCCCAGATATTGGAAGGGGGCGCGCCGGTGGACGACTTCTTCCCAACCTCCGACGGCGGCGTCTCGCTGATTCCTCCTCCCGGCACGTCGGTGTCTTTTGACGGGTCTAGGGCCAAATGGTCTTGGGCCGAACAGCGGACTGGCGCTGTACCGGAGCGGATCAACGCCGCCTCCCGAGACGGCCGGAGGGGAGGCGTCGACCCAGCCGCCGGAGGTGTGGGGTGCGGCACCGATGCCAGCCCAGCTGATGATTCGTGATGCGGCGACCCCGGCGCCGAAGGGTTGGGATGTTGACAGGTACTTATTTGTACCAAAGTGCATTATCTCCACATTTATCCATCCTGTTTGTTCCCCATTTGACATGATTGTTCCATACTTTATTGTTTTGCAGATCAGTGTCGGGCAATGGAAGTGGCTATCTCGATGTCTCTTCCGGACACTGTGCACCGCTGGTGTAAGTGGCATGTTTTTCGGAAGGCCAAAGAAGAGCTCGGCGGCATTTTCAGTAAGAAGACAGGCTTCAAAGATGCCTTCAACAATGTTGTAAACGAGATGTTAACTGTCGATGAGTTTGAGAGGGGTTGGGCTAAGTTACTTGCTGATTTTGGACTTGTTGAGAACAATTTCATGATACGGGCGTTTGAGGCTCGTCACAAGTGGGCAAAACCTTTTTTCAAGGACAGGTATTGTGCAAGGATGACCTCAACTCAGAGAGTTGAGAGTGCAAACCACATGTTGAAGACATATGTCCCACGCAATTCTCCAATGAACAAGTTTGTGGTACAGTACAACAAGCTTCTTAAAGATAGAAACGAAGCGGAAGACTCAGAAGAGCACAAGAACAAGCAGGTATCTAGTACTGCTGTATCATAAGTTACTTACATGTTGTTTTCGTACATGTGGATACACATCTGATATATTACTTGTTGGTTTGTGTAGTGCAATCGGAAGGAAAGAGGTGGCTCGCCGATAGAGAAGCATGCACGCCAAATTTACACTCGGGCAGTGATGAAGCATTTTAAAGCTGAGCTGGAGAGGGGTCAGAATTTCAACCCACCAAAGGAATTAGAAGCTCACAGTTTGTATGAGCTCGAGCATTCGTATGCTCATCTCCGGCCCAGCTGGGCTCGTACAACTTTCAAGGTTCGTGTTGAAGAAGGCCAGCGGTTTCACTGTGAATGTGGTTTGTACGGACATTTTGGAATATTGTACGGCCATCTTATAAGGGTGAGTTTTCTCTTTGCTCGACGATCTCAGCTACATTTTTATCCACTATCTTGGTTGTATTACCTGGTACTGACCAGGAATAACTGTATTCTTTGCAGCTCATGATTCACCTTGGTTTGAATGAGATCCCCGAATTTCATATAATGAAGCGGTGGACAAAATTGGCTAGGGACATTCTGGGTCCAAATGTCGAGGGTCCTGTAGAGACGGAGTTGTCCTTGCCGAAATCTTTCCGTCACAATATAATGTATGTCAGTGCCCTTGAGCTGGTTAAAATGGGTGATTTATCACAGAGTAAATACCGAGTAGTCATGAAACACATCACAGCTGCCAAGAAAGAACTTCGGCTGGACGACACCCCGGTTGCTCCACTATATTATTCTAGCGGTGGCGAGGACGATGGGGGGGCTAGGAGGTCTGCAGCAAAACCAACACAACTCGAAGGTCTCGCTGATAGTGGTGCAATGACCAGTGATGGTGTGGCTATCAAGGAGCCGTTGATTAGGAGGGGCAGAGGGAGACCTAAGGCAACAAGATTCAAGTCATTTCTAGATGGAGGTGGCAAGCAATCAGGAAAGAAGGACAAGGGAGCTGCCACTGCTGCAGGTCTTTCCAAGCAGACTAAATTTTGTAAGCGTTGTAGAAAATCTGGACACAACTCATCATCATGCACGGCGCCCCCTGATGGACCTATGGATTCTGCTACTGAGAGTATTTAGAAGAAACCTCGCAGGAAGAACAGGTGTAGGACATGTGGGAGCTTGGGGCACAATTCTGCTACATGTAACCCTGACCTTGTTGGTCAGGATACTTAGTTCGATGGTTCAAACTAGTTTGCTGGGAAAATTAGGCATGTTGCAAAGGGATGCTTAATTGTGTTATTTTGGCTACTGTGATTGCCCCGGGCAAGACAAACAGAAATGCTTAATGAATTGTTGTAATTGTCTGTTTAACTGTTGATGCGTCCATGATTTCCTATCTGGATTCCCAGGATGTTTAGTTCTAAAACATTGAAACTAGCTTTGTTGGCAAAGTGGACATGTTGCACGGTTGGTAATGCATTTTTTGGGCGGAGAAGGTTGTAGCCAGCTGCATCGACATTGCAGATGCTTTCGTTCCGCTGGAGGCCGGCGATGCTTCTTCAGATGTTGGGGATCAAGACAACAACGCCGACAATGAGTATGAGGTGCTCAGCGATCACCATTTATTTGGCTTCGCCGGCGTCCGGAACATCATGCAGCCGCCGTCTTCAGTTAGCGTTTTGATGTTCAGTTAGCAGTGCAGGTCGTCAGTTAGCGTTTTGGCTAGGGGTGTTGGCCTCGTTTAGATTCAGTTTGCGTACAAGCAAAGTTTCAGGTGTTATTTGCGCTAAAAAAGTTCAGGTGTTTATTTTGGGTTCCTTTGTTGGCGTTGGCTCCCTGACGAGGAACCATGCATTATGGTTGTATTTTATCAATAACAAAATTACCAAAACAGGTTTGCAAGTCTTCATCGACATCGTGTCTCCCCTATCTGAAAACATGAACATTTCAGTGGCCACAATGAACACTACCACCGTGGTCAGTGTGTTGTGCAACCATCGAGTACGAAATTTTGAAATCTACCGCTGTCCACCGTGAATTCAGCTGTACATTTTAAAATATTCTAGGCTCTATGCCATATATCTAGGCAAGTGGTGTGTTCAGCAGAAAGCCCTTTTTTCCAGCGCGCGGCATGGAAGCGTGCAGTTGTTTGATGGTTGAGAAAATGAGAGAGTACATCGTGCAAAAACCACTGGACATGCTCGACGGCATGGTGTCCACTGTTTCGGCGAGAATCCTGCATGGTGTCCACTGCAGGAGAATGGCTTGCAAATCTACCATGATCACCAGTCTCTCTCTCTCTCTCTCCATGTAGCTGATAGCGTCCGTCTTCTGCTCTAGCTCCTTCAGAACAGCCGCCAACGCCTGTTTGTGCTCCTGCATCAGACAGTTCCTCCTCCGGGCAGGCTGCTACGGCGGAAGTTTGATCCAGAACCGCCACTGCTTCGAATCGACGACTCGCCTGACATGGCCGCCATGAGGAAGCTGGTGGTGGATTCGAAGAAAGAATGAGGTAATGCGCTGGACTCGAAGAATGGACGTCGCCGCCGGAGGAGAAGGGAGAGAGCAGGCCGGGCGGCAAGCAAGGAGTGGTTGGGTGGGGGAATGGTAAAGATTCTCTCCTATATGGCTATGCACGATGTGCTCGACCGTGGACTTTTGACCCCGGGAATCCGTCCGCGAATGGTGGCTTTACGCGCATGGTGGCTGGTCCCACATGCCTTTGTTCTATTTCTGAAATGGCATAGAATCCATTCTCCCACTGAGCTACTCTGTCCGAATCTCCGCGCATCGCCGAGTTTGGACGGTACAGGTAACGTCCGCACCCATGCGTGTAAGCACAAAGGTATTTTCGCTATTGCAAATATTGTAAAAAACCCTTCTTAGAAATGACCTATCATGTACGAAGTTTCATGGCTTTCAAGCCAAATGAGCTAGGTCATGATCTGAATCATGGAATAGTTTATTCAAATGACTCCATATTGTGCACATGTGTGCATATTGGGATGGAAAACAAAGTTCATATTGGAAGTTTTCATTTTTTGTGCATAAAAAAATCAATTTCCATTTTTTAAGTGTCAAAATTGGGTTTTTTTATGAAGGAAGTACTGAAAATATATTACAAAACTAGACCACCCTAATTTTCAACAATAGTAGGACACATTTTTTGTATATATCACCAATTGTTTGTGTGTTTGAAGCTTTGCATTAACCTTCCATAAAATATATAAACTCTTGCCAATTCAGTAGGAAGCGAGGTAAATTTGAACTACAACTGTATCATAGTTTGCCCACGATTTTTTACAAAAATCATTTTCAGGTTCACAAGTAGATGTTTTATCAGAGATCCATAAATAGTTTTGCAAAATTCAACCCCTAGCTAAGAATGTTCATGCCCGCTGTTTCGACCGCATTTTGAATCGAGCATAAGAAATTAAAAAAATTCAAAAAATATAAAACATTCGCATTGTGTCATGTTATGTGACCTAGTTGTGAGGAAAAATAATAAACTTGGACTATTCCAAATATTGTAGAAATCCCTTCTCAAAAATGACCTATCATATACGAAGTTTCATGGCTTTTAAGCCAGATGAGCTAGGTCATGACCCTAGTCATGGAATAGTTTGTTCAAATGACCCCATATTGTGCACATGTGTGCATTTTGGGACGAAAACAAAGTTCATATTAGGAGTTTTCATTTTCTATGCATAAAAAAATCAATTTCCATTTTCTAAGTGTCAAAATTGGGTTTTTTGCGAAGAAAGTATTGAAAATACATTACAAAACTAGACCACCCTAATTTTAAACAATATTAGGAGACATTTTATGTATATATCACCAATTGTTTGTATATATAAAGCTTTAACCTTCCACAAAAAGACAAACTCTTGCCAATTCTGTTGGAAGCGGGGTAAATTCGAACTAAAGCTCCATCATGGCTTCCTCATGATTTTTCGAAAAAAAAATCATTTTTAGATACACAACATGTTATTTTATTAGAGATACACAAAGAGTTTTGCAAATTTCTACCCCTAGCTAAGAAGGTTCATGCCCGCCATTTATCACTGGGGTAAAGCGAGGGTTAACGGGATAAAGCGGGGGTATGACATAAGAAAACTATGTAGAACTTGTTTATCAAGTGGACTCGTTAGTATGTGACATAAAAAATTATGTGCGAAGGTTTTTCATTTTTTTTTTGATTTTTTAATTACTTGTGAAATGTTTGGTGTAAATCTGATTGATTCAAGAGACCACTAATTATACATGAATTTTTTGTTTAAATATATGTAGAACTTGTTTATCAAGTGGACTCGTTACTATGTGACAAAATAAGACTATATGCGAAGGTTTTTAATTTTTTTGATTTTTTTGAATAGTTTATGATTTTTTCTATATAAATCTCATTAGTTCGAGATATCACTGATGATACATGAAATTCAAAAACGGGCATAAAAATTCAAAAAAAAATAAAACATAAAAGTATTACATATGGATGTCATATTTGGATTCCTCTCATTTTTTGATCGATTTAGACATATAATTTATCAAATTCTGATTTACGGATTTAAAGATATAAATTATTTAATATATTTATTAATTATTAATTATTATTTACTTATTATATAGTTTGGAATTCAATATATTTATTACTTATTCACTGTTGTTTCCTTAATATATAGTTTGGAATTTCAAAAACCAATGACGTGGTTAATAGAATTGATATGGTAGTATTATCAACAAGGTATAATTTGTTTCGTGGAAACTCATCCGAATAGAACAGAGAAATTAACCATGCTAGGATGGAGTATTGTGAGGATGGACGATTGACCAAGTCTTAAATTTGACCACATATTAAAAATAATTAGTGTTAAAAATATTCCAATTGAGGGATTAACGAGTCAAACAATTCAAAGGGTTTTTAAAAAAATTAAAAAACTGAAAAAATTGATTTTTTTTTTTGAAAAAATTATAAACAGCGTTAGACTATACCGACGGGGCTACGCCGGTATAGCCTACACCGAGGACAGAACCTATGCCGACGGCCAAACAGAGTTGCGCCGAAGGACATCTACGCCAAGGACAGTCCTCGGCATAGACTACGCTGACGACCATTATACTCTACACCGAGGAATGTCGACTGTCGGTGTAGCGATTCATTCCTCTAGTGCTTCCATCTCCCTCATGCGATCGAACTCTCTCAAGCAGAGATGGTCCTAGTGTCTGAGCACATGGTCTCAATAGATAACATTTAAGATGGTATTTTTTTTACAATCTTCTTTACTATAGGATTCCAGTTGGTGATAGTGAAGCCACTTTTGGTTAAAACATTCGATTTCCCAAAATACCCCTAATAAAAAAATTAAACACCTAAAACACGGAGAGTATTTAATCTTGCAATTACTGGTACGTCATTGCTTTGGTTCAGACTTCCCTTCTCACATATCGTCATTGCTTTGAAAGAAGCAACAAATCATTCTAATTACTCATGCATAATTAATGTTTGTTTTAGAGGAGCAATCAGGGTAGTTTTAGTTAGAAAAGCAATCAGAGTGTTTTAATTCGGAAAGTAATTAAAGGTGTTTTATTTGGAAAGCAATTAGGTGCTTTTTGGGACGCGATTACGAGTTGTTATTTTTTGCACTGCTTGCCTCTAGCTCCCCATGCTCTTCCAATAGACCAGCGTCGCCTCTCCGCTGCGCGGCCATCTCGCAGCCGACCAGTACGACGCTTGGGGCAACACCACGCCAAGGGAACAGGGCACCAGGAGAGTCTGGACGCATTATTTTGACCTTGGCCGTACGGCCATGGCGGGCGCGTTGTGGGGACGTCGCCATCGTCGTTTGTAGCACGACGTAGCCGGTCGAGGACAGAGAAACACCCGGAAGTTGCGCCACGTCTGAAGCTGGGGTCCAAGGCAACATGGGAGCATGGTGGTGCGTTGTCCCGGCGAACAAAGGACACAACCACGGGGGCGGTGCCATGGGCGGCCTCAGGGAGCTTCCTCTCCGTCTATTGCCTTGGAGCTGCTGTGCCTGTAGGAGTGTCCATGTGGACAGAATCGATCCGGTTCTTACAAAATCATTGCGCAAAGTTCGTCTTCCCTCCTCTGGCAGTCCGCAGCTGGCACCCGATCTGCTGCTTCAGCTCGTTCCGGTCCTTGCGCTCGGTGAGGGGCTCTATGACATCACTGTGTGCTCCGGTTCAAATCCCTGGTAGCATCGTCGTTGTCCCCGTCAGGCTGGAGCCCGAGGGCGTGGTTCGCTATGGGGGTGCACGTCGGCACGCCATGGCCACGTCGTTGTTCGCGATAACATTCGGTAACCGATAGCGCACCACGTCCGCTCGGGTGAGGACACGGCTCCACGCGTGCTCTTCCGTCATTCCGCGCCGAGGCCGGCGTTGGCATGTCATTGTCATGTCGTCGCTATCGTTCCGAGCACGTGCGTGTCGACGCGCCGTGGTCGGCATGGTTATGCCGCCGTCACGCTCTAGCTTGGTTCTGAACCGCCGTGGTGACGCTACGCTTTGCTCTCGCAAGCTATCGTATTTCCGCTCCCGCACATGTCGCCATGCCACAGCGATGGTCTTCACCACGATGCTTTCTGGAGCAAAGAAAGGGGTGCGTGCTAGCGCGCGCCAGTGCAACACTGCTGCGTCTGTATCTGAGCTCGCTGGCCGAGCGCAGACCTGCAAATCAGCTGACCTAATGCTTTGGGAATTACCTCATCTTTCTAGCAGAGAATCCTTCCATAGTTGCTGGCAGAAGGGTGCTCGAGATAGATTGTGGTTCAGCTAGCATCTGCACAATGGTTGCTGCCAGCTTGCTCGGGTTGTTGTATCTCGGATGCAGAATATAGTATACTCTTTTTTATATGATTTTTTATTTTCAAATGTTTTTTCAAACAATGAGCTCATATGCATCCGGGAGCCAAATTTAGATTTTCAATATATTTTGTATCAAAATATGAAACGAATCATACACGATATGATTTCGAAAATATAAATAATCTACATAAATATATCATTTTCTATGCATGCGCACACTATGTACTACCGCACCAGCAAGTGCGACTCGGAGCAGGCCATGTAAACTCTTGTATGAAAAAAATCTACATCTTAATATAGAGGACAAGCAACTCTATTTGCTTGTTCTTGAAAATAAGTGTGACTCGGTGGCTATGCAGATGACCTACTCTTTTGGTTCATGTGGAAGTAATCTTCGATAAGTATTTGAATCAGAATTGCATCAATGAGACTTGAGTGGCAATTAGTAGATTCCTATATAATTATCGACATATTTCAAAAGAAAATGCTTCGATCCCCCCGGGGGATACCGCCTAGCGATCCCCCGCATCACGCGCATGCCACGTGCCCTCCCGGTGGCCAGAGAAAATTGTGTCCACGCATTCCAAGTGGGTCCCGCTGCTGCCTTATCTTCTCCATCGTCCTCACCACTTCTGTTCATATTTTCCCCCTATTCCTCCGATGAGTAGATGAATCAGGCCACCGCGCTGACGCCGTCGCAACCATAGGCAGCGGCCGTTCCTCGCCAGATGTCGCTCCCGAAGCTCCTCATCTCTTCCAATTTCCCGAATGCTCTATACCACTGCAAGGCTAGTCAATCGAGTTGTGAGATTTAGAGGGGCGGGCGCTGATGGTACTGGAAGCCGGCGTTGCTGCCACCGATGGGCTGCCGTCGGCTAAGGTGCTACCGCTGGTGGGCTCTGTTGCTGCCTGCAGTCGCCAGAGGTGCTACCACCGGTGGGCGCCGGTGCTGCCTGCGGTGGTGGGCGTGCTACCACCGGTGGGGGCCGCTACAACCTGCAGTCGACGGAGGTCGGTGGCTGATGACTACGCACTTCTATTCTTGTAGACACTTGTTGGGCCTCCAAGTGCAGAGGTTTGTAGAACAGCAGCAAGTTTCCCTTAAGTGGATCACCCAAGGTTTATCGAACTCAGGGAGGAAGAGGTCAAAGCTATCCCTCTCAAGCAACCCTGCAATTACGATACCGAAAGTCTCTTGTGTCCCCAACACACCCAATACACTTGTCAGATGTATATGTGCACTAGTTCAGCGAAGAGATAGTGAAATACAAGTGGTATAGATGATTATAAGTAGTAACTGTGGTATGAAATAAATATCGCTGCGAGCAAACATGTAACAAAACAGCAAGTAAACGGTGTGCAATGCTTGGAAACAAGACCTAGGGATCATACTTTCACTAGTGGACACACTCCCAACAAATATAACATAATTGAACAAATAAACAACTTCTCTTCACTATGGTACTCTGAATTACTCTCCTATTGAATAACACTAATCATTGCGTAGTGGCTACAGAAGCACCCCTTAAAGTTCATCAAGTACTTGACAAACACCACTCATAGAGTTATCCAAATCAAATCACAATTCAAGATAGATATTATTGTAACTTAGACCAAGTACTAACATGGTGCACACACTGTCAATATTACACCATGAAAGGAGGAATAGATCACTTCAATACTATCATAGTAATAATTATTCTCATAATCCATAAGAGATCACAATCGTAGCCTAGACCAAGTACCACCATGATGCACGCACTGTCACCGTTACACCATGGCAGGAGGAATAGATTACTTTAATAATATCACTAGAGTACACATAATATCTGAATAATAACATCTACTTGTTCAACATGATACAAAGCTCACGATCACATAAAGATCACATCATGGGAGAGAGAGGTGAACCACATAGCTACCGGTAGAGCCCTCAGCCCCGGAGATGAACTACTCCCTCCTCATCATAGGAGACAGCAAGGTTGATGGAGATGGCGGTGAGGTCAATGGAGACGGCGATGGAGACCGATGGAGATGGCTCCGGGGGCACTTCCCCATCCCGGCAGGGTGCCGGAACAGAGACTTCTGTCCCCCGAAATTCGTCGACAGTGGCGGCGGAGCTGCGGAACTGCTTCTGGAAAATTGCCGAATCTCTTAGGGTTTTCCGTCCCGAGGCTTCTTATAGGCGAAGGGGCGATGTCAGAAGTGGGGCCAGGGCCCCTCACCCTATGGCGGCGCGGCCAGGCCCCTGGCCGCGCGAGCCACGTGTGAGGGGGCCTGGTGGCCCCTCTCCTACTCTCCTACGGATCTCTGGAAGCTTCCGGGTAAAATAAGACTTCAGGAACTTGTTTCGTCCAATTCCGAGAATATTTCCTATGTATCACTTCTGAAACACAAAAACAGCAAAAAACAGGGAACTGGCACTGTGGCACTTGTTAATAGGTTAGTTCCAGAAAATGCATAAAAGTGCCACGAAGTGTAACGAAACATCGGGTAAATGGTGTAAAAACAAGCATGGAGCATCAAAAATTATAGATACGTGATGACCCACAAGTATAGGGGGTGTATCGTAGTACTTTCGATAAATAAGAGTGTCGAACCCAACGAGGAGCAGAAGGTGTTGATGAGCAGTTTTGATCAAGGAATCACTGTAAATACTAGCAAACATGTTTTCAGGAGTATTTGGTAATACGAGTAAATAAAGTGCGAGTAAATAAAAGACAGTAGTAACAATTGCAGCAAGTGGCCCAATCCTTTATTCAGCAAAGGACAAGCCGGTTGTGTTCTTATAATAACCAAACGTTCTCGAGGACACACGGGAGGTTTCTGTCAAGAGCTTTCGCTTCATAGAGCCAATAGTATTTATTGATTTGGTAAGTGTTATGGGGGTGAACCTGTGCTAGCGCACTACCCTTACTAGGATAAATACACACTTGTGATTATACCCCTTGCAAGCATCCGCAAATACAAGTAAGTAATTAAGATAAATCTAACCACAGCCTTAAACTCTAGGATCCTACGCTCCCTGGTGCAATGGTTTCCCAACGGAGGTTTAGGTTTCTGTCACTCTAGCAACCCCACAATCGGTGACCAAATACACAATGCATCTCACTAGGCCCATAAATGGTGAAGTATCATGTAGTCGACGTTCACATGACACCACTAGTGAAATAGCACCACAACAATATCAAACCATTAAATATTTCTCAACAATAATTCACTACTAACATCTTGACTTCTCCCATGTCCTCAAGAACTAAACGAACTACTCACAAGACATCATATGGATCATGATCAGAGGTGGAATAATGGTAAATAACAATCTGGACATAAACCTTAATTCAACGGTTCCACTCAATAGCATCAATAACAAGAGTAATCAACACCGGGAAAGTTTCCCCTATGAATATAACAAGATCCAACTCAAGATGTTACAGCGGGATGGCGTGGTGATGGTGGAGATGAAGGTGCTGGTGATGGAGATGATGATGATGATGATCCCGATGAAGTCCGGTGTGATGGCGATGACGATGGCGACGATCTCCCCTCTCCGGGAAGGAATTTCCCCGGCAGATTTCTCTCTGCCGGAGAGCTTTCTCTCTCTGGTGTTCTCCGCCCCGCAGAGGCGGCTGTGTCTCACTCTGAACCCCCCACCCCCTTGACTTAGGTTTTCGGGGACGATGATGTACGCGAAGGGGCGAGACCAGAGGTGGGCCAGGGCCCCCTCACACAGGGCTGGCGCGGCCAAGGGGCTGGCCGCGCCGCCCTAGCGTGTGGGCCACCCCTGGCCCCTCTCGCCTCCTCCTTCTGGCTCCGTGAGTCTTCTGGGAAATTATAATTTCTGGGTATTTTTCTGGAATTTTCCTGATCTTCAAAATATGGTCTCCTGATGGTCCTTTTTCCAGCAGAATCCTGATTCCGGCAGCAGCTCCTCCGATGATCATCAAACATGTGAAGGCAAAGGAAATAACATAAGTATCATGTCTAAATATGAAATATATCAATGAATAACAGTAAATTATGATACAAAATAGTGATGCAAATTGGACGTATCAACCCCCCCAAGCTTAGACCTCGCTTGTCCCCAAGCGAAAACTAAACTCGGTAAACATGACCACAGGTTTATGGAGTGAAGTGTCGATAATCAAAATACGAACAAGAAGCATCACATTCACTAAGGCACAAATTATAATAGACAGCAACTTCCCTTTATAAGATGTAAGCTTGCAATAGGTAAAAGGGAATCACATGTAAAGATGCACGGGGTAAATTATAATTGGCAATGGCAAACCTTAGTTCTTGGTCAAAGAATGGAGAACAAACAATTCTCTCTTTTTAAACGGAGTCTTTTAGAACAGAGCTAATATAGCAAAGACTATATGCTCAACAAAGTAAACTTTTGCATTCAAAGAAAGCTTTCAAAGATATATTCCTTCAGACAAAAGCATTATACAAAACAAGGAAGGTAATAAACATGATTAAACGGATCAACATATGGATGAGTGAAACATAACAACTCAAACGCTTGCTTGAGATAGAGGGAAATAGGTTGACTCAACATAAAAGTAAAAGATAGGCCCTTCGCAGAGGGAAGCAGAGATTAAACATGTGCTAGAGCTTTTCATTTGTAAAACAGAGGTAAAAATTGTTTTGAGAGGTGGTTGCTTTTGTCAACGACTAGCAACAGAGTTCTTGATATCTTCCATACTAAACAAGTGAGAGCGGTTCCGAGATGTTTAATTAATTGGCACTTTGGTGCTCTTTTATAGCTTTGCACTCCTCCCCACCTTTTTCCTTTCTCAAACCATGGCTAACCGATTCCATCGGGTGCCGACCAACTTTCACAATACATTGGAGGAGTGCCTTTTTCTTTCTTTTAGAATTAAGATTATAATGGTCTGACCAGCTCCCTTGCCAAATTAATGACGAGCAGATGAAGCTGCCTAGTCGAGGGGTACTTAATTTAGTATGGAAGATAACAAACCTATCCACTACGTCCTCATGAGCTAAAAACAGGGGCACAAAATGAGAAGTGTTTGAAAGTTTTTGAAAGGTAGCACATGAAAATTTACTTGGAATGGCTTAAAATACCATGCATAGGAATTTATAGTGGACTCTTTGGAAATGACTTGGCTTTTGGGAATTGGATGCACGAGAAGTATTTCCTCTCAGTACAGGTTTTTGGCTAGCAAGGTTGGGTAGCAAGCATAAGAGTTGCATGAAACAAACAAACATACATATAATAAGAACAATCATGCAAACTCCCTTGAAGGTACAATGATCTTAATCTTTAAGAATAACAATGCTTATAAGCCAAACATAAGGAAAACTGAAGTGATGTAACTACAAGCACTTCTTTATTCTTTTCTACTCAAACTTCAAGGTAAAGTTGCTACTGACCAAGCTAGGTTTGCCAAAACCAACTGAATCTACTCATGCTCCCAATGTGATACCAATACCAATCAACAAGACTAGTCACATAAGAGAGATTGCAGACTAATATAAAGTGTGCAAAAGTAAACGATAAAACTTCTCATTAATATTTCATTACCGCAACTCACACCAAAGGATACAAAGATAACTAACTAAGGAGGATACTTCCAACTGCAAACTATTCTATATGATAACTTCTCTATTCATGATAAGACTCTACTTGAAAAGTAAATGAACAAAAGGTAATGATGTGATACCGCGGCACTCCCCCAAGCTTGGAACAAGCCAAGGGGATGCCTATACCGATGACGAATTACTCCTTTGGCGGTGGTGGTGGATAATCTCGAATAAGCTTCTCAATCAAGTCCTTCAGGTCATCAATCTTGTGCTCGAGGTTACGAATCATCTCAGAATTGTGCTCAATACGGTTCATGAACTTGTCAGCAAGAGAATCCCAGCTCTTGGAATTATTTCCCCATCCTTCTTCACTCTTGGAGCTTCCTGTCCCTGCATTGTTAGAACGGTCTATATCCTAGCCAGAGGGTAATCGTGATTTGGGCACCTTTTGGAACTGATGTTCATGAATTAGAGTATGGAAGGGACTTTGGCTTGGCGGAGATGCCCGTGGAGCTAAGGTGTGATATGGCACACCTCCTCCGGTCCTTATGCGAGCGCTCTTCTTGAACTTGTCATGATCTGTCACCACCCCTATGCTGGCAATCACGGTGCTTGGCCTTGGACCTTGATCTTCCTCCTCATCTTCTCTTTCAACCTCTTCTTTCTTTCTGCGGAAA